>OY751098.1:13774755-15024755 GCA_963564075.1 Eupithecia subfuscata
ACTCATAAACCAATGGTATGGCAGACCGACACAGGAGGCCAAGCACAGGTCCAACGCTTAAGGAGAGAGGAGAGTGTAGGTACCTTTAGAAAGATTATTCTTATTTGTCTAATTAAGAGCATAAATTGCAAGCCCAAATAATAAAATTCTTGATCTACTTACCAACATAGTTGTGTCCATGTCCATTGGGGTTGTTGCATTTACCAAAAACTTTTTTGTTTTCCTCATCGGATAAGAATGGACTGAAAGATTTCATTTTTAAATGGTTATTTATTTAGAATGAATGAATACTTACATATTGTTATGTGATGTGCGCATAAGTTAAAAAATGTCGCACCTACCAGCGCCCAAACTCAGGATTAAAGCCTAATTCACCAAACAGAAAGCATACATAGTTTAATAATAAATAGACATATTTAGGTGCTTACCTACTTCATCAAAATTTGACTTATTTGATTGTGTATTATTATTATGATTATTATTTAAATTTGAAATTTGTAATTGTGTATTTAAAAGTGTTTTAATGTGTCTATGGATTTTGTAAGTCTGAAATAAATGTTTTTTTTTTTTATTTATTATTATTACAGTGGGAACATCAACCTTGCCTATATAATTGCCTACATAAAAGAGAGTGGTTAAGTAATAAAAATGTGACTTAAGTACAGTATTTACAAATATGTTTAACTATAAGCTGGGTATTTATAAGTAACGTAACTAACTGCTTTTAGGCTGAGAATATTATAAGGTGGGTAGGTACCTCGGGTAGGAACCTACTAAAAGTATAGTTTTGCATAAGTAGGTAGGTAGGTACATACCTGTGCAACCTGTGGCTTGAACTAAGTGTCTCCCTTCTAGTGATTGAAACAATAGGTAATGAGGCCATGGTGTGAAACAAGTGAAGAAATTCGAAGGTAGTTTTTTGTTTCTGTAAAAATAAAATATATGAATGAAAGAATACCTCTAGTTTTTATGGATTTCCTGTTTGCATCGAGGAAGTAAAAAAGGTTCCATATAACTTATTACTTTGCTATTATTCGATAAAATATGAATAACTTACTTTTTCTTTTAGTTTTTGTAATTTTTGTCACGTACACTGCCGCCGGTCAACTTACTGATTGATTTGATTTGAAAATGAAATGAAAATTGATTGAAGGAAGAGTTTGGTTGGATTGGAACTTTGGAAGTGCCAGCCAGCTGATTTTCTCTGATGAATGAAGTGAAAGAGCGAGATGCCATGTCTGATGTCTGTCATCATTCTGTAAAATGAATGAGTGAGAAAGAGACACATTTCTCTTAATTTGACCTTGATTTTGACGTTAAACGTCACCTTGAAGTTTATAGGGATGTCCATCTTCCTCTGGATTGGTAGTCGATTTTTATTTTAACTATCAACAATCTTTGATGAAACAATTGATAAAATTCTAATATGGTAAAGTGTAACTTTCAGTTATGCTTATTACTTTATTTGAGATCCAAATAAACACCATAATCCGTTTATATCCGTCATCCAAGAATATGTATCAGATATTCATCGATGTCGTCGTCCATCGATGTTCGATTCGATCGTATTAGTGATGTGCCGAGTCGCTGTTTTGGTGAATCGAGTCGACTCGAGTCGGTTTAAACGGTATTCGAATCCTGACTCGATTCCGGTATTCGAGCCAAATACTCGAGTTCTATTTTTCGTATTCGAATGTTGACTCGAATTTCTAGACTCGAGTCCAGGACTCGGGTCCTGGACTCGAGTCCGCGGCCGTGCACCGCTTAGCATCCGCGTAGTAGTCGTGCATAATGATACAATAAGAGATACAACTCGCACGCCTTAGCCTCCACCACGCCTCCGGCGTCTGTGTGTGGAACTGTGGAGGCCATAAAAGTTGCAGGTTCAAACTTGTATCAAAAGGCGTTACTTCATTGCTTAGGTAAAAAGAGATTGAGTATGAACGAGTCAACCTAATTCGAATACAAGACTCGAGTCAGTTGGACTCGCATAATACTCGTATGACTCGAGTACCGGAATCGAGTCCGGCGTACTCGAATCATAATAAATTGGTATTCGAGTAGGCGAGTCCTAAGCAGGAATCGAGTCTGACTCGAGTCAAGCCGTACTCGGCACATCACTAGATCGTATGCCTGCGTGGCACATCACTACAATCGTTGTTTTGGTTCAGCCAGCCAGCCAACAAGTTCAATTTTTTGGACTTTGAAACCTTTCATTAAAATCCCTTCCTCTAGTAAATAATTAGATATTTGTAAAGAAATATACCCTTTTCTGTTGTATTACAATCAAAATGTTTTCGCCTAGCTGCAGGCATGTGTTCTACTCAACTCAGGTAAGTAAGACATGGTATTCCACATTTGAATTTCTTATCAATTTTGGTTAGATAAGCTCTTCTTTTGGAGGCCAATTTTAATAACGTTCATAATAGTTCTGAGAAATTGTTGGTTAATAACACTCAATGTGGTTCAGTTCCAAAACAGATAGCAGCTATATAGTCAACTATTCTCTCACCAAATCAACTTTGCAGAAAGTCAGTCCAATCCGAACCCACCTTTGGACACAGAAACCTACCTAATGTTACTGAGCTGAGGTTTATTCATTTTAGTGTGCAGACTAACACCACACCACTATTTGTAGAACCTATGCTACTCATATTTATTACAATACATATCTATCTTGTTAGAAAATATTCTCTCAATTAAATTGACAGGAGAGAGTGAATCTATTTGACGTTAGCAACAAGATGTGATTGTGATGTCTCCTTTTAGTATGTTGTCTCGTTACTAACATTAAATAGACACCTCCATTGATACACTCTGTTATGTATTACTTTGCCAACTGAATTGAATCCTTGTATGTAGTAAAGTAAAAGTGTTATTTATTGACATAATAGCAAATGTAACAGACACTATGAGTCCATAGGCTCCTGAACCAGTTTAAAAACTGTGTTTCAGGGAATTAGTGATAAAGCTTATTTTATTTCCAGCTGAGAAGACTACAGAGCACCTTAGTCTTAGCCGAGCACAACAATGAGACGCTGTCTGCCGCCACACAAAATGCTTTGAGTGCTGCCAAGAAGATTGGGGGCGAGGTGTCGGTCCTTGTGGCTGGTACCAAATGTGGACCTGTATGTTATAAAAAAAATAATTTAACTAACCCTTGTTTAAGATGAAGAAGAAAAACACTTGTTTATTTAGAGATTCTAGTACAATGTCATAGAGGAGCCTATGAATTATTTATTTATTTATTAAGTAGGACTCCCAGCGATAGGATCTCAAAACATTTTATAAACTCTTCTTCTTTACAAATCTATGTGTCCTTTCGGTAAGAAGGATCAGAACATTGCAAAAATATTACTCAACTAAACTCAAAACTAATGCTCACTTAAAATAAAATAAAAAATTAATAAAGACTATAGGTACTAAAATGATATTCACAATTTATTATTATGATGTTCACGTCATGGACATGATAATTTATCTACAGACCCCATGGTATTACCCCATGGCTGTTGTGGTGTGTTGTGTATAAAGCCAGTATCTAACGAGCTATTCTATGAGAAGATCATAAGACCTTTCATTTTGAAATTTCTATCTTTTTCCAGGCTGCTGAAAAGATTGCCAAAGCGTCTGGCATCTCCAAAGTTCTGGTGGCAGAAAGCGACGTGTTCAAAGGCTTCTCAGCTGAAACACTGACCCCTCTCATCCTGGCTACCCAGAAGCAGTTCAAGTTCACTCATATCCTGGCCCCGGCGACGGCTTTCGGCAAGGCGATTCTGCCGAGAGTAGCGGCCAAGCTTGACGTCTCGCCTATCACTGATATCATTGGTGTTAAGGATGCTAACACGTTTATTAGGACTATCTATGCAGGTATGTGAAGTATCTATATTAATGAAAAATAAAATTATCTATTTCGCACCTAACAAATTTTGGAAGTTAAGGATTACCTACACTGAGTATCATCAAACACACAGCGTTAGCAAATTTTAGGTCATATCCAATGTTGAGCAAAAAACTTCACACAGTTAGCGCCATCTTTTATCAAGTGGCTGAATGAAAAACATGTCGTCAGTTCTTTGTTATTATAGTGCGTAACCCCACACTCATGGTAATTTCTAAGAAATCAAATAATATCGCAAAAATTTTCGACTTCGACGGGACTTGAACCTGCTTCCTTCCTTCAGTACAGGAATGTGCAAACCAACTACACCACAAGGTCAAGTGACGTGGGAGTCGAAAATCTTTGCGACTTTCTACGGTCTCTAGCGTCTCTAGTGAAGGAAGGATGCAGGTTCAAGTCCCGTCGAAGCCGAAAATTTTTGCGATATTATTTGATTTGTCGTCAGTTTGTTCTACTTTTTTAGCTTTGTAATTTTTGATGGCAAAACGTCTACTAGTTCTTATAAGCAAAATTAATCAAGAATGACTTCTGCCCTGCAGGAAACGCAGTCCTAACATTGGAAGCCAAAGACCCCATCAAGGTGATCACCGTCCGAAGCACAGCGTTCCCCCCGGATTCCTTGGAAGGAGGTTCAACCGCTATTGAAAAGGCACCGCAAGGCGACTACAACAGCGCATTAGTTGAGTTTGTGTCACAGGAGCTTACTAAGTCCGATCGGCCGGAGTTGACCAGCGCAAAGAATATCATCTCTGGAGGTTAGTTTCTACAGTATAATCACCCTTACCTATGCACTGTTGGATATGCCGTTACCCTTGGAAAATCTCAAAAATCGTACTTAACTAAACTATGTACAACTATGTGATACAGAGTGCGATGCGATCAAATCACTGTTAACTGCACTAAACTGAATCCTATGACGAAAATTTTTATAGTAAAACACTGAAAACTGTACAACTTCCCTGCAATAAAGAATTTTGAAGTTTTTATATGGAGGGTGGCCCTAGCATTTGATTTTGTTTCATTATAATGTAGAACATTTTTTATTTGTTTAGTGTCTTCTATCCAAATATATAAATTCACTGTCCGCGGTGATTTTGAAAAAAGATTAACAAAATGGTGACTGAGTTAAGGGCCAAAATCTTCAAACCCCTTTTTATTTATTTTAAATTTACAAGATCAAACGTAGTGCAGTTTACTTCGTTTGATCCCGTAAGAATATAACAATACTCAAAATAAAAGGACTGCAGCGACAATTTTATACTACCTTAGTTTTTGCAACAGCAGAAGCTTTACCAATAACTAATCCCTGTCCAGGTCGCGGCCTCAAGTCCGGAGACAACTTCAAGCTCCTGTACGATCTAGCTGACAAGTTGAACGCGGCTGTGGGAGCGTCCCGCGCGGCCGTTGACGCTGGCTTCGTGGCCAACGATCTGCAGATCGGACAGACTGGCAAGATCGTGGCTCCTGTAAGTACTCAACTCTGCTGTAAGTACTATACTCTCAGTACGATCTAGCTGACAAATTGAACGCGGCTGTGGGAGCGTCCCGCGCGGCCGTTGACGCTGGCTTCGTGGCCAACGATCTGCATCGGACAGACTGGCAAGATCGTGGCTCCTGTAAGTACTCAACTCTGCTGTAAGTACTATACTCTCAGTACGATTTAGCTGACAAGTTGAACGCGGCTGTAGGAGCGTCCCGCGCGGCCGTTGACGCTGGCTTCGTGGCCAACGATCTGCAGATCGGACAGACTGGCAAGATCGTGGCTCCTGTAAGTACTCTACTCTGCTGTAAGTACTATACTCTCAGTACGATCTAACTGACAAGTTGAACGCGGCTGTAGGAGCGTCCCGCGCGGCGGTTGACACTGGCTTCGTGGCCAACGATCTGCAGATCGGACAGACTGGCAAGATCGTGGCTCCTGTAAGTACTCTACTCTGCTGTAAGTATTTTACTCTCAGTACGATCTAGCTGACAAGTTGAACGCGACTGTAGGAGCGTCCCGCGCGGCCGTTGACGCTGGCTTCGTGGCCAACGATCTGCAGATCATACAGACCGGCAAGATCGTGGCTCCTGTAAGTACTCTACTCTGCTGTAAGTACTATACTCTCAGTACGATCTAACTGACAAGTTGAACGCGGCTGTAGGAGCGTCCCGCGCGGCTGTTGACACTGGCTTCGTGGCCAACGATCTGCAGATCGGACAGACTGGCAAGATCGTGGCTCCTGTAAGTACTCTACTCTGCTGTAAGTATTTTACTCTCAGTACGATCTAGCTGACAAGTTGAACGCGACTGTAGGAGCGTCCCGCGCGGCCGTTGACGCTGGCTTCGTGGCCAACGATCTGCAGATCATACAGACCGGCAAGATCGTGGCTCCTGTAAGTACTCTACTCTGCTGTAAGTACTATACTCTCAGTACGATCTAACTGACAAGTTGAACGCGGCTGTAGGAGCGTCCCGCGCGGCCGTTGACGCTGGCTTCGTGGTCAACGATCTGCAGATCGGACAGACTGGCAAGATCGTGGCTCCTGTAAGTACTCAACTCTGCTGTAAGTACTATACTCTCAGTACGATCTAGCTGACAAGTTGAACGCGGCTGTAGGAGCGTCCCGCGCGGCCGTTGACGCTGGCTTCGTGGCCAACGATCTGCAGATCATACAGACCGGCAAGATCGTGGCTCCTGTAAGTACTCTACTCTGCTGTAAGTACTATACTCTCAGTACGATCTAACTGACAAGTTGAACGCGGCTGTAGGAGCGTCCCGCGCGGCCGTTGACGCTGGCTTCGTGGTCAACGATCTGCAGATCGGACAGACTGGCAAGATCGTGGCTCCTGTAAGTACTCTACTCTGCTGTAAGTATTTTACTCTCAGTACGATCTAACTGACAAGTTGAACGCGACTGTAGGAGCGTCCCGCGCGGCCGTTGACGCTGGCTTCGTGGTCAACGATCTGCAGATCGGACAGACTGGCAAGATCGTGGCTCCTGTAAGTACTCTACTCTGCTGTAAGTATTTTACTCTCAGTACGATCTAACTGACAAGTTGAACGCGACTGTAGGAGCGTCCCGCGCGGCCGTTGACGCTGGCTTCGTGGTCAACGATCTGCAGATCGGACAGACTGGCAAGATCGTGGCTCCTGTAAGTACTCAACTCTGCTGTAAGTACTATACTCTCAGTACGATCTAGCTGACAAGTTGAACGCGGCTGTAGGAGCGTCCCGCGCGGCCGTTGACGCTGGCTTCGTGGCCAACGATCTGCAGATCGGACAGACTGGCAAGATCGTGGCTCCTGTAAGTACTCAACTCTGCTGTAAGTACTATACTCTCAGTACGATCTAGCTGACAAGTTGAACGCGGCTGTAGGAGCGTCCCGCGCGGCCGTTGACGCTGGCTTCGTGGCCAACGATCTGCAGATCATACAGACCGGCAAGATCGTGGCTCCTGTAAGTACTCTACTCTGCTGTAAGTATTTTACTCTCAGTACGATCTAACTGACAAGTTGAACGCGGCTGTAGGAGCGTCCCGCGCGGCCGTTGACGCTGGCTTCGTGGCCAACGATCTGCAGATCATACAGACCGGCAAGATCGTGGCTCCTGTAAGTACTCTACTCTGCTGTAAGTACTATACTCTCAGTACGATCTAGCTGACAAGTTGAACGCGACTGTAGGAGCGTCCCGCGCGGCCGTTGACGCTGGCTTCGTGGCCAACGATCTGCAGATCATACAGACCGGCAAGATCGTGGCTCCTGTAAGTACTCTACTCTGCTGTAAGTACTATACTCTCAGTACGATCTAACTGACAAGTTGAACGCGGCTGTAGGAGCGTCCCGCGCGGCTGTTGACACTGGCTTCGTGGCCAACGATCTGCAGATCGGACAGACTGGCAAGATCGTGGCTCCTGTAAGTACTCTACTCTGCTGTAAGTATTTTACTCTCAGTACGATCTAGCTGACAAGTTGAACGCGACTGTAGGAGCGTCCCGCGCGGCCGTTGACGCTGGCTTCGTGGCCAACGATCTGCAGATCATACAGACCGGCAAGATCGTGGCTCCTGTAAGTACTCTACTCTGCTGTAAGTACTATACTCTCAGTACGATCTAGCTGACAAGTTGAACGCGGCTGTAGGAGCGTCCCGCGCGGCCGTTGACGCTGGCTTCGTGGCCAACGATCTGCAGATCATACAGACTGGCAAGATCGTGGCTCCTGTAAGTACTCTACTCTGCTGTAAGTACTATACTCTCAGTACGATCTAACTGACAAGTTGAACGCGGCTGTAGGAGCGTCCCGCGCGGCCGTTGACGCTGGCTTCGTGGTCAACGATCTGCAGATCGGACAGACTGGCAAGATCGTGGCTCCTGTAAGTACTCAACTCTGCTGTAAGTACTATACTCTCAGTACGATCTAGCTGACAAGTTGAACGCGGCTGTAGGAGCGTCCCGCGCAGCCGTCGACGCTGGCTTCGTGGCCTGTTATATTAATCGAAATACTTAGGTTACAGTCTTTCAAGCTATTTTTAGAATAATTACAATAAAAACTAAGATAATCCGAATATTGGGTGCCTATTGAGGAACATAACTTTTGACAAAGCCTATCTTAACAATCTAATTTCTAAGAAATCAAATAATATTGCAAAAATTTTCGACTTCGACGGGACTGCGGCGTTAAAAACGCTTTGGTCAGAAGAGCTTTTACCTAAAAGTTGCGCTTGCGTAAAAGAAAGAAAACTAAGGTCAAAATTAGCCAGAGTGTGAGGTTTACGCACTATAATAACCAAAACCTTATCTTGACAATGCTTAAATACTAGATATATTTATACATATTCAATATCAAACACAACCGTACGCATGATAACGTACACAACAAACAAGCATATCTCCACTACTGCAATAAAATAAAATAAACTAACATATAACATTGTTGTAGGATCTATACATCGCCGTGGGCATCAGCGGCGCGATCCAGCATCTCGCCGGAATGAAGGACTCCAAGACTATCGTCGCTATCAACAAGGATCCTGAAGCACCTATCTTCCAGGTAAAACAATCCCTTCATCATCACGCATATGTCCACGGCTGAACCTTGCCTTATCAGCACACTCCAAAGCTTAATGCGCCTGCGCCGAACAAAGGGGGTTTTACCATAATCGCTTGGCAGACAGATTGGTCAAATCAAATCATATCAAAACACTTTCATTTGTTTAGGCTTATAAACTAAATTAGACACATAGACAAGTAGACTTATAAACTAAATTAATTTCAAATAAATAGTCGGAATATAAATTGGCCTCGTCTCATTTTTCTAGAAAACCCTCGTTTTCCTATACCCACTTTTAACCATGAAATGACGCAAATCTAACTCTGACTGCATTATGAAATTTGTTTGTAAGCAGGCCATTAAAGTACCTATTAGTTTCTCAATCGACTGCCTCGTTGGTCTAGCGGTCAGCTTATTCAACCGCTGATTATGAGGTCCTTGTTTTAAATCCCGGGTCAGGCCAATAGTTGTTATTAGGGGTTTTTCTAGCAAGAAAGATTAACAGTAGCAGCCCGGAGTCAGGAAGTTGGCGGTGTTACACCCCCGTGCCTCGGAAAGCACGCGAAGCCGTTGATCCTGCGCCTGACCTCTCCGCGGTCGTATCGGACTGTCGTCCCATCGGATTATGAGAGTGAGGGAATAGGGAGTGCACCTGTGTTTGGGTACACATTTGTGCACTATAAATTATGTCCTGCGCATCTGGCTAGTCTCCGGTGAGACTGGCTGCCATGGTCGCAATTTGGCTAGGAGGACATCATCATCATCAGTTTCTTAATCCTTATTTCTTTTGTTTTAGGTCAGCGACTTTGGCCTCGTAGCAGACTTGTTCAAAGCTGTACCAGAGCTCACCCAGAAGTTGTAAATAAAGTCAGTCTCATTTTGTATACCAATCTATACAACCCATTCCCGAGATTTTTAGAAAGATTTTTACCTGTTTTGAGATGTTATAATCAATGTATTGGTGTATCGTAAGTAAATCAAATTTGTTACTAAATTGGGTTTTTAATTTAGTTTGTAGATGATGATAATGCCGAGTAGAGTAAGTAAAGAGGTGGTGGAGAGTAAATACTCAAAAGTAGCTGAATTTAGAAAAAAAAATTAGACCTTGAGACCTCTTCATCATATTTCTTAATAACTAGCTTCTCCCCGCCCCTTTGCATGCGTTTTTTGTTTGGATGGAAGTTGCCTTAAGTTATTCCAAGTCTTAAATAACATTTCTGCAAAATTACTAATTATAAGTTTCTTATTTGGAAGGAAGAACCTATTAAGTAATTTCTTTTTAGTTCTGCTACTCGATAACAGATGGCGCTAAGTGTACAAAGTTTTGTCTTAGACACTGCTAGTACTTTAATTTGTCGAGTGAATTATCAGCGCTTTTGTAACGAAATTCATATATAAAACAAATTAAGAAATGAACTATCGGATACTAAAAAAGTATAGGTAGCTCTTTACTACTTTATAATATTTGTAACGCGTGCGTTATTACGGGGTGCTGAAAACTCTGGTCAGAAGAGCCTTTACCAACGCATAGTGCGTAAAAGAAAGAAAACTTAGGTCTTTTCTTTTCGTACAAAAATAAATTCTATCAATTTATTTTTACCAATTAATTTATACTTAACGATAATTACAAAAATTGTTATAATTATAAAAGCTTGCTCTGTCCGAAACTAGCTGACTCGTAATTAATATTTGCCAATCGAAGACAAAATCTTTATAATTAAAAAAATCCCTAGCGGTTGCAGTACATCAGCGTCATCCAATTTAAAAATTAATAAAGCAGAAGACAGATAAGCCTCTAATTATCCATCCCGTAAATACAAAACTGTACTAGAAAGCACTTAGCCATGATCTAAGATTAGCGGCCCTAGGTACTTATGTATAAAACCAACAGGAGGTAACTGCGCAGTCAATCATACACGTAATGATAGCACCTGAGGGAGATGCGGTTTGCTTGCTGAGTGGCATTCTAGTTATCGTATCTGTGGTCAACGAGCCTTAAGGGGCGGGGCGCGGAGGTGGCGCCTAAACCGACCCGCCCCCCAAAGCCACGCCTGGTTCTACCAGACGCCGCGATTTACTCTCGATCATGCCTCGACCATCGCGCGACTCATACGGCGAGCAGAAACCACCTTACTCGTATATTTCTTTGACCGCGATGGCGATTTGGAGCTCGCCGGAGCGGATGTTACCGCTTTCGGAGATATATCGGTTCATCACGGATCGGTTCCCGTTCTACAGGACTAATCGGCAGCGCTGGCAGAACTCTTTACGTCACAATTTGTCCTTCAACGACTGCTTCGTCAAGGTGCCGCGCCGGCCTGACCGCCCCGGGAAGGGCGCCTACTGGACGCTCCATCCTCACGCGTTCGATATGTTCGAGAACGGATCCTTACTCCGCAGACGGAAGAGGTTCCGACTCCAGAAAGGAGAGAAGGACACCAACTCTGAAATGGCAGCTCTAGCGAGCTTTAACAGCATCTTCCTGGCGAATAACTCGAGGATTCCAATCGAAGAAACTAGTGAACCTGTGGAGACTGTAGTTAAACCGAAGAAATCTTTCACGATAGACAGTTTGTTGGCTAAACCTGATGCAGCCAGGAATGTTGCGCCGCCCGTTCCGTACCATCCGGAGTTGTTGGCGATAGCTGCGGCTATTTGGTCGCCGATGTTTATGCCGATGCCTTCGTACAATCCTTTGCAGTTCATGAACTTCCACAGTTTAGATCATATAAGTTACAGTTCTAGTATAAGAATGCCGGATAGTTTATAAAGGATTCTGTGTAAGTTTTTTATTTATTATTATTTACGTGCTTTTCTTGCAAATAATAAGATTTTGTAGAAATGATTCCCTTGCGGGAGCTTTGTGGTGATTTTCCTTAATTGTTGGGTAAAATCGAAAATAAGCTTTAGTCAATGTTGGGTAAGCTTTTATTTACTTGATTCTTGTAACAGATTTTCCTTTATTTGTTGAGTTTCTTATTGTTCTTGTAGATAGAAAAGGTTACTTTATTTAGATATTAACGTTTAATTAAATGCAATAAGATAATGAACATGTGTTTTACTATATTTTTTCTAAGTAATAGTAAAATTAAGGGTTCCTGCTTAGTATATTATGTTAAAAACCAAAACTGCTGAAGACAGGTGGGTATTTTATGTACCTAATAGTAAGAAATATTTTAATTCTTAATTCTTTATTGCACTAAATAAAACATACATATAAAACATAAAACTAGAGAAGGAATGGCAAAGGCGAGCTTAACCCTAAAAAGAGTTCTCTTCCAGCAAACCTTATTGGGAGAGAGAGACAACGTTATGTGGGTACATGTGCATAATTTCTTAGAGAAAAGATGGCCTACTTAACTTATTTTACTACATAAGTAATTGTAAGCAAATTAGCTTTCCTACTTAGGTATATTATGTTACTAAACAAAATTGTTGAAGACAGAGGGTGTTTTATGGCTTAAGTGGCATCACGGAAAATACAGCCATCTATTCTTAAAAAGGTACATATTTACCGGATGTTCACAGTCAAAAGTTATAAACAAAAACATCCCCTATTTATAAACGCAACATAAGGCAGGTGAGGAAGAGAAGTTTAACGCTTATTTCACACCACGGTTTAAATTTTAACCGTACTGCGTTAACTATTAAAGTTTAAAAGATAAATCGGTGAACTCGTTTAAGCTTGGGGGATGTTAATGCAAGAAGCAAGGCCGTGACGAAACTGAAGGGAGTCGGAATTTTAGAGTTCCTTAATGGAATGGTCATATGGATTCCTACACACAAAGATTTTAAGAGTTTTTTAGAAGTTGCTTTGTGGTTGTTTGTGTTCGTCAATGATTGGATGTTGTCATACTAAGGAGAGTTAAGAAAATATGAAAATTATTATTAGGCTTTACAAAACCAACAATTTCTGAGTAGGTTTTTACAATATTTTTCAAATACTTTTATAAACTATCTTTTAGGGAAATTATTTAAATGGTTATTAGCACTAAAATTAAAGTTGTTAAAACGGGAAATTTACCTTGGTTGCATTCAACTGTGCCGATATTTAGGAACATTCAACACATCACAAATCATGGTCATATTCCTTCATTGGTAAGTGATTTTAGTATTTGTTATTTATTTTTGTCTATAATTCTAGCATAGGTTAAGAAATAATTTATGGCAATAAATTTTTTATTTTATTTCTTTAAACAGTTGGTTTAAATAAATAGACATATACGGAATCCAAATAACACCACCCCACTCGCACTTAGGTACCCACCCATCTTCATTTTTGTTAATTATGCTTGCCGGGAGGGCAGTTTCGGTAATTAATATAGAGAAATGATCAAATTGAGCATCGTTTACCCTCAGGCAGGCCTATTCCCCTTCTGTTGAACACCTTTTGGGCAGATATTGATGATAAATTGTTGTGGTGTCACCAATTTCGTTTTAGGTTTGCCTGTATGTGGCAATTAAACTTTGAAAGGTGTTACAATAAATTAAATTTAGTTGTTAGGGGCTCAAAACATTCTTATAAATATTATGATGACGAATTATTCGAAGATATTTGTGCGATGTCAACAATCAAGGTAAAATCGGATGTCGATATTTTGCCCATTACTATAGGTAGGTACCTACTTTTTGAAATAATTTTTAGAAATCAAGGAAAGCCAAGGGCTATCTATAGGCAATGCAATTTTTAAAACGACAATCATTGTAGTATTAATGAGGTTAATGAAACACACGCACACATCACACACGCACATACACACACACTCATGGGGTCTCCTGTTGCCCAGACTCTTACGAGACTGGTATCCTCAGGAGACCCATCACATAATGTATATAATTGCACACTTGTTCTTACTTAAATATGTATAACGTTTGCTTGATATGTATAATGTAAAAAACCCATGGAAGGAGATCCCCAAGATACAGGTTTATCCTAGTTTGGGGATCAACGATGTAATAATTTTAAGTCTAAATCTTTTCCAATAAACGTTATTATTATTATTATTAAAATGAAGTCACATTTATGGAGTCATCTTATTTATATCTTTTTATTTTCTTAGGATTCCTAACTGAACCATCTTATTCAATGCATAATGAAGAAAATAATCTTAAGGCGTATTATGAAAGCTTCCTCAGTCATCAATCTATGCTTGAGCAGCGCTTTTCTATGGCACAAACGTCACTTGAGTAGGGGAGACCGAGGAGGGTTGTGACAATTTTTACTTAGAAGAGCATATCTCAGTAAAGAAACGTACCACAATTATTAAATCTATGCCTAAATACACCCCAATCCTTTCTACATTAAAAACAGTTATGAGAGCTAATGAAAGTTATAAAGTTACTGAGAAAATCCACGAAAATTAAAACGACTCCCTTTGTCACAACTCTCCTAACACCGAGGTAAGTTGTGACAGGTACCAGGGTAAGTTGTGACAGCTGTATATCTAGACTATATTTGATAAATAAAAATACTTTTATATTAATTATAAACGAAAAACACGTCTTTTGCATAAAAATACTTTAATTATCATTTTGTCATAATTGTTGGAACTACAAACATTAACTTAATGAGCAATAAATCTTTTATAAGTAATTATGGCTTTATTACGAGATCAGTCGTTATAAAATTAGTCAAAAATTTTAATATAATCTGATAAACAATTATGACAGACGTATTGCAGCTCTCCCCCAGTGCAATCTTCGCGAGACTAGCCTATACATTCCAAACACTGAACCCACTTCGCATTGGATCTGCTACATGCATAGGATTCAAGGCAACACAGGCAAAAACAATCATTATCAGCATCTTCTTCGACATCACCTGTACTTTTCTTGTTGGTCTTCTTCTTGCTGTTTGAGGTTTCTTATTTTCTTCGTTTAAAACACGGTCATTCAAATTTTTTAACTTTTTACCGGCTTCTATAGCAGCTATTACATCTTTAGTAGGCTTAAGACAGAATTTTATTGCCAAATAGGTACTCTTATGTCAAACTTAGGTTGAAGAATGGACTAAGTTAAACGAAAATACATAATAAACACAAAAAAAACCACTAGAAATCACAGCAAAATGCGTGTGTAAGATATTGTAATTTATTTAATAATTAATATATAATATAACAAGTATAAATAGTGGTAAACAATAAGGTTTCAAAAGATATTCAAAACTAAAATGTAACAGGCCTGATTTCCTGCTTGTTTTCCCCGCTCAAATTCAAATTCTAGGACAAATCAGTTTCATTTAATAATTAAACTATTTCATATTGCATTATATTGAATATACTAGGTATCTTAAATGTTAATTTATATTTAAGAACATTTGTCATGGATATTATAGCATATTAGAAGATATTTCAATGTATTTAGTTGTGAAATGTTATAACAAACCATTTTGCCGATGTTTGACGGAATGGATCAAGTTATAACGACAGCCAACGGTTCGTTGAACTAAAGATATTTATAAAAGATGGTGGGCTGGCTCTGACACTCTTTGATGGCCCTGTAAGCTGAAAGCATCTCTCATTATGGTAAGATATTTTACATTGTAGAACCTTTTTCTAGATATTGTGTCCTAGTTTGTTTTAGCATTGAAATTATTGAAGGTCAAGATTAATATATAAGGTTATCTATTCTTTTATAATGTTTCTATTCATATGATCTAATGCTTTTGTTTTAATAACGAACATTGTAAGTATAATACATTTAATATGTGATTAATATAAATGTGCTGGTGGTTTCTTTTTCACTTCTTCCACTAGTGGACAAAAGATTGAAGTGAAGAGAATTTCAATAACACTTTATTTCTTATTTGATAGTAATTGATGGGTAGACTTGTCTATGTGTTTATCTTGTGAGCCTAAAGGAATAAAGTTATTGACTTCTGACTTCTGATTTCATTATTTCCAATTCCTAAATTGTGAGGTTGCATTGTAAGGTAGGTATTCCATGATTCTATCGAAATAAGATCATTTTATAGGTAGGTAAAGGCCATGAATCTATCACGTGCAAATTACAAACAAACTTAAATAGGAGAGTTGTGACAGCGTGTCACAACTCTCCTAGGTGCCAAAAATTGCGACCTGGTCAGAATAATAATTCGTAATTTCAAAACAAGATGCAAACACAGCAAGACAATGCCACACTTTGAAACTTCGAAAGCCACACAATTTACAAAAAAATAACATAACTACGTAAATATAATATGTCACGATATAGTTACAATCAAAATTTTGATAAAAAACTTACTTTTCAGTTTTTTATCCATGCAGATGTCGTACTTAAGCAACCGGTTGCCGTGTGCCTGAGGCACGTACTGCTTCAAGTAGCGCGTCTTTAAAGAAACAATTGTGCAGCATTGCCAGCTTGCTAACGGTAATAAGTTCCAAGAAATCGTCCTTGTCACAACTCTCCTCTGTCACAACTCTCCTCGGTCTCCCCTATATATCTATAATCGAGCAATCTTTCATAAAAAGAATTTCAATGCGTGAAACTTATAAGTTCAAATAATAACTTAAGCTAAAAATGCTAAGAGAGATTTACCTACTTATTTAAATACTCGTAGGACACCCAACATGAGATCACTCAGATCAGATTTCAGATTTATTTATTGCAAACATACTTATACGTTATTACAGAGTTTTAGCTTAGGTGGTAATTAGCTTATATGTAACATGTACCCTGTAAGGGCGCAGCATTTGAGCTAAAGATTCTTATAATATAGGTACATAGAAGAGGAACATAGAAGTCGTAAAATATATACTACATTGTCAGCTACAAGAATCACAAAGCTAGCTTATATGACAATTATCTGGGTCAGAAGTCTATGTGTCTCTCTAAAATAGCGCATGCACAGTAAGAGATTTGAAATCACTATTTCCTGCTTACTAGCATCATTTCGTCGCAAGAATCTTCTTGCCATCGTAAAACCATCGACCGAGGTCAAAGTCGTCGCTATTATTAGTGACGACGAATCGTTTTCCATTTTACTTGAAGGCTAACAATGCAACGCTCAGTTCAATTGCGTATTATGAAGGCGATGAGTCCAGGCTCAACTGCCTATCCTTGGTTTAAATACAGGAGGTTACAAAATGCTTTGTTTTACGCCGGCCCTGTTTTCGCGGAAATCGTGAAATTCATATAAAAAATCAATTAGACCTTTCCAACCTGACGTTGGTACTTGGTTTACTTTTTAAAGGTATGGTAGGTATATGGTAGTAGCTCAAAGCTTAAATATTAAATATCGAAGTGCCTTATTTCCTTTAGATCTTACAGGACTCTGGGACACGTCAAAAAATTCAAATTTCAGAAGGGAAATAAAGTGATTACTTTGATTTTTTGTTCACTTCAATTTTTGTAAAGAAGCGAACAAGATACCTTTACCATGTTAGGTTGTAAGTTTTAGAGTTGGAGCTTAAGTTCATAACATAGAGCACTGCTACACTCAGGAAAAAATGAAAAAAAATCGCATAAAAATTCATCTATCTCATTTATTTAATATGTACCTAATATTTTTTATTTTTCGTCAATATTTACTTAGTTCCGACTGCATTGCTGATACACATAAAACTAGAACTTTGAGACTGCGAGATCACACGCAAAAAATTACCTCCATGTCACACGCAAAAAATTACCTCCATTTGGTGGTGCAAACAAAACGAGAGTTTAATTTTCACCAGCACCACCCTGTAGAAGCTATCAGTATACAACGAGGTAAGTGTAAGCAGTGTAAGCCTGCAGCACAATAGGCCGTTAGCGCTCTCCTTCCTCGGCAAATATTAGATGATCTGCCATAGACATACGAAGACCACAGGATCTCGGCTGATTTACATAAATAGGCCTGTTTGTGTGGTTTCTGTGACGGCTTGACGAGTATTGTTCAGGCAATTGGTTTTCCTATTTAGTCAAGTCGAGAGAAATGATACTCAAAACATAGTACCTATGTTCTATTATTCGCTGACCACTGTAACATAACTGAACAAAATAATAATTTGATCGTTTTCAAAAAACTAAATAGTAATCCGTAGGGAATTAAATGAATAAGGTGGTCCCATTCGTTTTATTTGTTGCTACGCAGGAGGTTGCGGGTTCGATTCCCGCCTCGGAACGACTGTTTGTACGATCTGTAGATATTTGTTCAGGGTGTTCTGGATGTTTTCAATAAAAATATCTATCAATGTAGTATATTATATTAAGTAAATCAGTTATCTAGTACCTCTAACACAAGCTCGGCTTAGCTTGGGGTTAGATAATGCTGTGTGAATTGTCCAGCACGATTATGTTATTTATATACGCAAGTGTCGACGTAAAATTTTTTAGTGATCACACTTAGGTAGTTTATTATAATTCTATTAGTGAATGCCTATTATTAGCTTTCTGTGTCTATTTTAATTTCTATTGTAATTAGATAAGCTGATGGCAATCCAAATTAAATAAATAAATAAAATAAATAAAATTTATTATATTATATTATTATTGCGAAAACACATTTTGAATAGAAGAGGCTACCGTTCGATTCGTCTCAGTTATTTTTTGTTTGTGAAAGTTTGATATCTTTTTCAATTCACGGTCACGACTGCATTTTCAGAAAATAAACAAATCATTGCAAATGTTGGCAAAACTGAATAAACTTTTTGGTCCACTGATTCCCTTTCTGCTTTTCCATTCAGATGTTTTTGCTCAGGTTGGAAGCATTGAATTATCGATCAACATATTCAGAAAATATTTTCTACTTATTTTTACATCTATCTATCTATATCTATATATATATAAAAATGAAACCCGTTTTCCTTGGTCACGGCATCACGCGTGAACGGCTGGACCGATTTCGCTAATTCTTTCTTTGTTGTGTTTGTTATTGTCAGGAGAAGGTTCTTATGAAAGAAAAAATTAAGAAAGCTGGAAACATAAATTTCCACGGGGCGAAGCCGCGGGGCGCAGCTAGTACCTTATAAATCTGTAGTTACTTTTCGTAATGGTTTAATAGGGTTTCGTCTCATCGTAACTAATATCAAATGAAAAAAACAAAAGACTACAGAGTTAATGAAATTTTAAAATGGTGCTACGTGTTACCTGTTGTTTGAATTAGCAAACAATAAATGACAGTCGAGTCATACTCGTATATCCATCCATGCGATACCTAGTATAGAAAATTCCACTTCATACTACTTTCATTGTTACGCGCAGATTTTTTTCCCTATTTTGTTAAAATAAACATAACTAATGTTTAAAGTAATGGAGTCGTACAACGTTATGTAAATAACCAAATAATCAGCAGCCTAGACATTAATACGACTCAAGATCTACATTTAAGAATTGCAGCCCCACTCGTTCAATATGTTGGCATTTTTCGCGCAATCACACATCTATTGAAACTTTGGCATTCCTATTAAAACTGGAATTGATCGCTAAATCTATTTTCATTAAACTTTTTACCATTGTAGACATCATCTTTCTCGACCGTTGAAAAACTCAGGTTATCCAAACCGTTAGAGGTTCTGAAATCCAAAAATTAGTTCTCACGGACACGCGCGACGTGTCTTTATAAAAACTTAGAATCTTTGTAAAAAAGCTGGTAGGTACTTAGGAAGACGGTAGCAAGGGTATTATCCAGTGAGACAGCTAGTATTGTACAGTGTCTTTCAAGAAATATGTACACTTGTTGGGAAAACGCTTGGACAAAAGTTTACAGATACTGTACCTACCACCCACAGGTTTGTCTATAAAATTGTTGGACAAGGTTCACAAATGGCTTGAAAGATATATTCGGTTGGTTTGATATAATTAATAGTAGGTATGTTACTAATCAGTAAAAGCGAGTACTCAAGAATAATCGACGGAATAAAAGATAGGTCGACGACATTCGCAAGACCATGGGCTACTCCTGGCCCGGAACAGCGCAGTACTGAGGCAAATAGCATAAACGTAGAGAGCCCTATTCTGGGTCGACAAACACCCAAGGGCAGATGAATCTATACTTTCGTATATAGTTAATGTATGATTGTCAAACGGCAATACCCGCATTAAGTTACCAGCAAGTAGTTTTGTGCTGGAGTGTCCAACTCCCGCGCAGTCCGCAGAGTCCGTGCGTGACGGATCCACTCAGCATCGAATTCACGGTAAGTCAAATGTTTAATTTGCTCTATAAATCATGCTATTAAGCGTCATCGTGCTGTGTGGTGGCGACCACGTTGAAGAAAAGTAGTTGTTTTGAACATTTTATAATTATCTATACTTCTATACTAATATTATAAAGAGGAAAGATTTGATTGTTTGTTTGTTTGTATTGAATAGGGTCCGAAACTACTGGACCGATTTCAAAATTCTTTCACCGTTAGGAAGCTTACTTTTCAGGGAGTGACATAAGCTATATTTTATCCCAGATTTCCCACGGGAACGGAAACTACGTGGATGAAACCGCGAGGCGATCGTCTAGTTATTTTACACTCCAGAGCAAAGGCTATTCCGCTCTGTTTACCACCTTATCTTTCAGAAAAGGCTCAAGAGGTCAGAGGTTGTTTCTTGGGACCCAGTCGAACACCTGACTTTTAAAATGGCGAAAGCTAAGCACAGCCCAAGTTGTTCGCTGTCGTTAAGCGTTTGGGGGAAAAGCCTGTTAGTCGAGAAGTAAACAGCTTCCGAAATCATGGAAGCTATTGCCTGGGCATAAGTTTTCATTAATATTTGGTATTAAAATAAGTCTGCTTCAAGTCAGAATAAGCTATGAAACTCCAACCGTAGGCGCGCGCGGTGGCGCGGTGGGCGCTACTTTAACCTATTAGAATCAATTTTAGAAGCATTTCAAGGGTGTCATCGCATTTCGGCCATCATTAGAATCGTGACTGCTCTCGCTGTGTGGCCTTCTTGTTGGTATACTCATTGTGTGTGACAAATTGAACCTAATGAAATGTAATTCAATACCAGAGGATGGTAATTCAATTTATTTTCTTTGAAAAAATGTATGAAAGCTCTGGCTATGTCGTGAACCGAAACCTTAGTAACCTTCTCTAAAAGGGTTATTCGCATTTATTACCTCATGGTGACCACTGTAATAAAAGCGAAATAAAGGTAGATTTGAGTATAAATATCAATTGATACTCAAAGGCAAGTACTTAGCTGACTTCTCTGTTATTTGACAACACTATAAAATATCTAGAATTATAGCTTACAGAAATATCTGCTAGTAAAATTTTACAAAACAATATTTTTATATTTCGTAGCACTTTGCTACGAATGTGCTACGGCGCTACGACGAATATAATGACAGAAACATTACAAGTACCTCAGTCAGACTTCTACGCAAATGTATGCCTTTTAGCAGTCTTCTAATTTGGTTGTTTATGTTTGCTTTTGTAATAATGAACTTGATTGAGCATAAATTATCCTCTTTTTATTTTGATTATTACAAACTCAACCTCCATAAATTATAATCTCATTCGTTCTAAAACTGACATTGGCAGAATTGTGTCAAACCATGATGCAGAGCCAAAAATAAAAGAAGAAGAAGAAGATTGGTCACAATATTCTGACCATGCTTAGCCCTAAAATTCTCATAAAATACAAAGGAAGCATTGCGTGACTTGAAAGGAACTTGGGCCAAATTAAATTACATTAAATTGATTTATTGGTGGCGAGTCCTCCGTGCCGCTCCGTTCGCTCCATCGAAGCCTTAATTAATGCCATTCGATTCGGAAACATACCGGAAAATGACCACCTAAGCAAGAAAACAACGAGAAAGGCATTACGAAACGAAAGAACGTTTTTATCCAGCTTCCGGTAATGTTTTTTTCTGTCAGTGCGCGTCTGTATTTATGCGTTTTATAAAATACCTACTGAAATAATGAACTAATCATAAAGTTTATCACGATACCTAGTATTAAAGTCGAAACCCGATGATAATGCACCTAGGTAAACACAATCGACGTTCTGCTCAGTTAATTTCGCACGCTCTGTAACTCAGCTACAACTTTATCAAGTTAATTTCAGCCACAATTCACGTTTTTATTTATTTAAGTAATCTATTTAATGTTGCAAAAGCATGTTATCCACCAACACTCGATTAAACCTAAACAAGTGCGGAGAAATCGCTGAACGAGCGTAAAAAAACCTCGCATAGAAGTGCGAGCGATGCGGATGTACAAACGCGATTTATACGCGATAATTCCGATACTTACATAAAACATTTCATTATACGCAGCGGAGGCCCATTACTCAAAGATTTATTCATGTCGAATGATTGCCTTTCTTTTGTGGATCGACAAAGGCGTCGCGGGTCGTATTCCATTTGCGGGCCGCGGCCCATTGTGCGCCTGAACGCGTTTTGTTTCGTCCCAGCCTTTCATGAGCGCTCTATTCTTTAAATTAAATGGAGCCAAGATTGATGAGTTTAGACACGACCTATGACACGCACTACCGAATGTTAGCGTGTACACTCGTGTGGAATGCGCTTTATTTCACCCTTTATAATGTGCGGTAATTATTGGTAGCGTTAGAGGTGTTTGTGTAGGTGCTGTCGGTTTTTGTACACTGTTTGAGTTCACTCGGCCGGCTAATAGGATTTTTTATATACACACACTGGTTACGTATAGGAGTAGCTGTATAAATATGACGTCAATCCATCTCGGGAGTCGACGCCGGGTCGCGTAGGTATTAATCATTGTGATTCAACTCGTGTGTGAGTTAAATGAACCGCAAAGGGGGCCCTGAATACGCAATTTAAAGCTATTATTTACGTACGTTGAACCGTTTTAGTACTTTATGTGATGTGGGTGTCGATTTATGTCCAACCAATTACTTTGTTACATTGCCAATCAGTAGGTTTAAATATAGGCATGGTTTTGAGCCTATATTCAGACACATACAAGTTGGAAGCTTATCTCCATAGCTATCAAAGCGCGATAGCTTTCCTCATTGTCCACCCTCGTCCACGGCTGAACATGCCATCCCCAATAAGGGGGATTTTTGCCATAATGCACACTTGACATGGGGATTTTAAGGGATCGCAGTAGATGTGTCAAAAATACAGAGAAGGAAGCTTAATAGTTCAATAGTTCTTTATTTATAACAATAATAAATATTTATAATAATAATATACCTACACGTCGATAAATCTAAGACTTACTTCCTACTAATATTATAAATGCGAAAGTTTGTGAAATGTGAAATTTTTACCTAGGATCTCCAAATCCAAAACTCTAAAACAGATCAAGATGAAATTTGGCGTACGCTTAGAGCAAAGCCTAACTTAGATAATAGGCTACTTATTATACCGAAAATACGCGTGCGAAGCCGCGGGCAGAAGATAGTAGATTATACTTAGGCTAATTATATAAATTGTAGCTACAAACACAACACAATAAAATAATATTAAAAATAAAATCATTAAATTCAATTTCTCCTGCCTTTCCTCTGGTAGGTTCTTTTAGTCGGGTCTTACTGGGCTGGGTTGTACGGATGGATTCTTGGTTCTTCTCGATGTTACTGAGAGCTCTTTGTACCCCTACGTTCCTGCAAAATAAATGATTATGATTCTAGTTGACTCTTTTATAAAGTAAAGAAAGAAAGAATATATACAATGTGTTTGGCTACCGGTGTCGGAGACTTTGGGGGGGTGAAGTACGGTAAATTTTATCGACAAATCACTATCCCTATTTTTTTTCTCGCTCCCTGATAAAATGGCAGCCATTTTATTTTCATTTGCCTCGAAGCACGCACGGGTGCTTGTATTGTTTAAGCTATAGCTACCCATGTAGAGGTTCTAAGAGGACAATAGAGGACTCATTTGATTGCCAATAATGTAGGCAATAAAGCAATGATAACATTGTTGCATTTTCTATTTTATAATAGAAGAAAAGAGAATTTATACAACAAAAAAAAAGTTTTTTTTCAATGTGCGAGCATTCGGCGTTGGTTTATTGGGAAATCTTCTCGCATACTCTCTTACAGCAGCATTAGCGTTCCCGTTGCACAATCCATAGACGAAATGGATGTTGGCCACGTCCTGGCTGGAATAATGGAAATCTTCCATTTCTGTTAACTTTCGTCAGCGAAAAATACAAAACTTAACAAAAATTAATCTGACAGCGCGCTCTTTTTTTTTTTTTCAGTTTCAGCACGTCCTTATCTACAACAAAGCACAGAATTGTCTATGGCCACGAAATTCCTCGAAACCGTGAGTCCAGTTGCTTATTAGCGGGTTATTTAAACTTTCAAGGGTCAGATTCAAATCGTCATAACTTCTAAACTATCTTACTCAGAGCTAAGATGCATGACTTATTTTGAAGCACACATTCTGTACTATCGTTCAGAAACAAAAAACATGTAGCTTTACAGTTTCAATTTTATGAAAAAGTTAAAAATTTTAAAAAACTGTTGAAAAAAAACTTTTTTTTTGTTTTATAAATTCTCTTTTCTTCTATTATAAAATAGAAAATGCAACAATGTTATCATTGCTTTATTGCCTACATTATTGGCAATCAAATGAGTCCTCTATCGTCCTCCTAGAACCTCTGCATGGGTAGCTATAGCTTAAACAATATAAGCACCCGTGCTTCGAGGCAAATGAAAACAAAATGGCTGCCATTTTATCAGGGAGCGAGAAAAAAAATAGGGATAGTGATTTGTCGATAAAATTTACCGTACTTCATCCCCCCAAAGTCTCCGACACCGGTAACCAGACACATTGTATAATGTTATTGACTTTAAATTTACTACACAACATAATATCTAGGTAACTAAGCAATAAATAAATCTTAGATCTAATTTTTGTGCGAAGCAGTTTTAGGGCAAATATAGCTTACACCCAGCATTATGCTGGGTAGACCTGGTATGTCTACCACGTTCCTATCACTCCGAAATACATCCAAACACTATGATGGCAATCAAAGCAACCCTTTTGTAAATCGTAGCCTCCAAAAAAATACAAACAGACTCACGTGCGTATAATTTCGGCCGGCACTAAACAAAGTATAATACAAAAATAGATCGCAGTCATTACAGTCTAATTCGATTGTTTGGGCAACGCAGTAGATTTGGGCGCAGCAAATAGTTTCAAACCCTGTAATTTGGTAAACGCCGCTAGCCGACCGAGACTTTCTAAGAATATAGATGCTTGATGCATTTATTTTTAATGCATTTTTGATCATTTTTGTTTGAGGCCTGACCTGACTGACTCAAACCTTTTTGGTTGTAGTATTCAAAAGATAGGTCAAACGAAATCTTTTATTTCCATGGGACTTTATTAAAAAACTAGCTGCCGCCGGCGGCTTCGCACGCGTTGTTTCTATGGAAACGTTAAAAGGTGATTTCTATCCCATGGGACCTGATTTATGGGATAAAAAGTAGCCTATGTTTGATTCCAATATTATAATTATCTGTATACAAAATTTCAGCCCGAACCTTTTAGTAGTTTTGGCGTGAAGAGACAAACATCCATCCATCCATCCAAACTTTCGCATTTATAATATTAGTGTGATATTCAGCAAAGGATAATTATTCAGAAACAATAACGCTGATAGGTAGGTAATCAAATTTTTGGTATGTATTTATATAGTGGTGGTGAACTTAATTTGCCATTAATTGGTTATAGTTACGTAGTAAAGAATATAACGTACTTTAGTTAGACAACTCAAATGATCGAGGACAACTAAAAAATGTTCGCAAAACAAGCATGCTATATAAATTGGGCCCATTTAAATAACTTACAATGTTAAAACACTCGTAATTATCGGGCCTTATTTCTAAACACACTGATCATGAGATAAAACCGAAAACACTACCTATTTCGGAAACAAAACAATGTTTTCCGACTCTTTTAAATAATGTCTGTGTAAACCAAACATTAGGTGCCATAACAATTATTGTAATAACTGTGTAGGTTTTTACTATTCATAATGTATACAAATTAAATGTCATTCCACTTGGTTTTGTGATCATTTGATAAGTAAATATTATGTTAGAGCCAAGCTACAATTAGATGGGGTAATGTGAGCGCGGTTTTTGAACAGATAGTCCATTCGGTAAGTTGGTAACATTGTTGGTAAGAAATAATGAGAGCTAATTATATTATACATAAAGACGAAAGCTATCGAACAAAAATAAACACGAACACTAAGTACGATATAAAGGACTCGTGATTTTCAAATACATTTTTCATAAATTGATTGTTTGCCTCCGGGTCAGTTTATTATTTAATTATTCATTTCATTATTTATTTTAGTACTATTATGAAGTACAACTACCAATGGTGGTGTGGTACCACCACAAAAAATACAAGTAAATTCTATGACATCGCTCGAATTTTTTAAATTCTAATTAAAACGTAAGTTTAACTGGCAGGTAGTACAAATGACACACCTGTTTGAAAAAACTAAAAACAGACTTTGAATCCGTAAGATTTTTTGCGAGAATACAATTTTTATGGTACCACCTCGCGATCATCCTTTAAACAACTGCATAGAATCATCCAAATCGGTCTGTAAATGACAGAGAAATAGACGGACATCCATTAAAAAAAACATAAATGCGATAGTTTGGATGGATAGATGGATGGATGTTTGTTACGTCGTCACACCAAAACCACTGAACAGATTGAGCTAAAATGTTGTATCGGTGTAGCTCTAAGCCTGGAATCAAACATAGGCTACTTTTTTCCCATGAATCAGTTCCCATGGGATAGATATTATCTTTGAATGTTTCCGTAGAAACAACGCGTGCGAAGCCGCGGGCAGAAGCTAGTCTCCCATAAACGGCTCTCGCAAACGTCCTTTGTTGACCCTGCCGAAATGTAAACTGCACCACAACACGTCACAAGTTTGCTGTGTTCTCTACAAAGTCTGTACCTTACGTCCTACCGTCAGATTTGGATCTCCAACAGTTCCCGACGTTTCCATCCGCGTAATTACAGAGGTCCCCGAGTGAATTATTAGACGCGGCTGCAGCGGTAATCAACAAAATAATTGTTATTCACGCGCTAAACACGGTATGTGGTGTAGGTCAGTAGCTCTACTCAGAGCTTTAGTCGTAATATGTTGTGGTTTAATGTTCGAGCGATCACTGCATGTGGATTTGAATGATACATTTGTCCAGCGACGGGGTTAAAAAGGTTGAAATAAAAAATATACCAATATTGTACCTAACTTTTCAAAATATTTTTTTATTACACATTTTATTTGCCTCACTTGAATTTTTTTTTGTAAATCATTAATAATAGAATATAAAGTAATTATGTAACAGTGCCCAGCAGGGTGCATGTACAAAGTTTTAGCTATAATTTGTTCATAAGCTACCAACCTTTGTACATATTGGCAATAAAAAAATGAAATGAAACCTTGTTTGATGGGTTTTATACCTACGTAAAATTAGATCGGAAGTAATTTGGCCCTCGTCCTGTCCTTGATTGATTTTTAGAGATTCTTTTTTGTCATTTCCTCTTGAATCTTGATGTACAAAACGTCCTTCTTAACAACAAGTCGTAAGTAGACCAATCCATTCAACCTATGCAAATCGGGAAGAAAAAGCGCCCTCTCCCGAACTCAGATATTCTTTTCTACCAACCTCCACTGCAGCGCTGCCTCTCTCATAGCCATAAGGCCGCCCTTTGTACTTCCTCGATTCTCAGCAATTCCTTCCATATTGCATTTCGTCTTTGTGTGGTACAATAACCTGTCGTCTGTTTCACCAAAACTACTGAACGGATCTGGCAAAAATTTTGCATAAGTACAGGTAATTCTAATTTTGCATACAGGTAATTATAATACTTTTTATCCCATAAATCAGTTCCCATGGGATAGAAATCACCTTTAAATGTTTCCGTGGAAACAACGCGTGCGAAGCCGCGGGCATAACCTAGTTATCAAGCTTGATAACTTATAATAAAATCAATGACAACAACCTACCAATCAAGTCTTACTTTTGTTATTAATTTTGTAGTGTAGCTACTGCATTCTACACAGTGGTGTGTTGTGGTCAGCGGCTCTACAAATTGAATTTCGTACAATAGCCATGTAACGGTCGCTTTGTTACTATTACAGTACGCGAGCAACTCTTCTAGATTAGTGACGGGTTTCGGAGCTGGCGATGGGCGATTACTGGTCAGCATGGACTTGAGCTCATAAGTTAGTATAAATAAAAAAATAATGCTGGAAAATTCACACAGCATTATCTAGCCCAAAGCTAAGCAGAGCTTGTGTTATGGGTACTAGATAACTAATATACCGGCTTAGACAATACACTACATAGATAGATTTTGACATGACAACGTCTTATAATTCGATAGAGCCGGCTGCACGCACGAAAAAACATTACTCATTCGGCGTTACCTCGCTCTGAGGCGTTACCTCGCTCTGAGGCGTTACCTCGCTCTGAGGCGTTACCTCGCTCTGAGGCGTTACCTCGCTCTGAGGCGTTCCATGTAAGGCTTGAAGTGCAAGCGAGAGCGCTCAACATCCGTCTCTCTCCTACTTGAGTGAGCGATGCGTCTGCGTTGTCACGTTCAACTATCGTCAGTAAACCGACTTTACAGACAACCAATTTTTTTTTATCATACATAGATAACTTCTAGAACACCCGGAACAAATATCTACAGATCGTACAAGTATTTGTCCCGAGGCGGGAATCGAACCCGCTCCTGCGGACCTTCGCCCGCCGCGCCGCAGAGGTCGTCTTAGTAAAATAAACTTATAAAATAAGGTAACTAATTCATGAGCAGTAGAAAGTGTTGGTATTATTTCTGCAGATATTTGTTCCGGGTATTCTGGATGTTTTCTATGAATAATAAAAAAAAAATCTATCTATGTAGTGTATTGTATTAATTAAGTATAACAGTTATCCAGCACCCATAACACAAGCTCTAACTTAGCTTGGGGCTAGATAATGCTGTGTGAATTGTCCAGCATTATTATTTTGTTATTATGACGGGCAGCCAGTATTTGAACAAAAATCCTGTCTGAAGGTACCTGAACAGGATCAAAAATGCACTAAGTCTCTGACTCATTTATACCTTTACATGTCATGTCAGGTAGTACACAAGATCGTAAAATATATCGTCTTTAGAATATTATTTGCCGCTACGTTACAAAATCTAGGTTGAGGCTGTGTTTATTTCCGCTGGAATATTTATCACAAAATCTAAGGTTGTGCTGCAAATGGCTTGACCCTTATCAGGTCAAATCTTTTCAACAACTTCCTAACATTTTGTACATTTCGTCGTGAAGAGGAAATAGAAGTAACGTGAACATGCTCACGTGACAAATAAAGCCCTACATATAAACCAGCGTTCCAAAACTGTTTGAACAAAACCCGGCATATTTCACCCGCACGAAACTTAATAAAAAACACACTAAAACAACTTTACTACCGAAATACTTGAGTAAAATTTAATTTATCGGTGAAACGTTGCAAGTGTTGTTTTCCCTCAGTCGGCACGCGAGCCCATTGCTTATTCAAGTCAAACTGAAGCTTTGGAAACAAAACATGGAAACTACTAGGCGATTTATTGGGTTGTTCCTAAGCTCGCCAACAATATCCAATCACAGATATCTAAGAACTGCAGTAAGCTCCACGCCTTTCGACAGATAGAGATATATGTACTTACATTACACCCAGACCCGGATGTACATCCGGGTCTGGGTGTAATGTAAGTACCTACAAAAACTATTATAAAAAAAAGGATACAATTAACTACAAAAAATATCTACCTCACTCACCTGACGATCGTGACGTAACACAATCCCTCTGGTCTTCACTGAAAGTCAGGCTGGGAGGAGTTACTGATGTCTGTGCTGGATGCACACTGATCATCAGTGTGCATAACGCCAACGCTGGAGGAAGGACCGTATATGCCATAAACGCTGCTATGCACAAAACAAATCTGTTCGAATTTTGTAACTATTTGGTAGTATTAATTAACATAGTCTTAAGGCCATAGTCTTGTGTATAGTGGTTTTTATATATTCTCTCTCTCTCTCTTTCTCTACAAGTATTATGTATCAGTCGCCGACGAAACGTCGAATTAGCAGTAGAATGACTTGACCGCTCACAAAACGAACGCTGATTTGTTGGGAACACCTAATTCGACAACGACATATTTTTGAACGTGGGTCGTTCAACAATCAGTATAAGAATTTAATTGAATGCCACCGCCGACGTTTTGTAAACCGCCTAGCTTTTCTGCAAACGGGCTGATTCTACTATTCGGTGGCGAGATCTATTGACAATCATCTGACCCCGATAACACAAGCTGTGCTCTGCACTTAACGTATTATTTATTCCTTCTTTCTCTTCTCTGTTTCCTTCTTCCTTTCTTCTTTTCTCTGTTTTCCGCCCATGAACCTTGCAAGTGCGCGTCTAGCTCGTCTCTGCATCGACGCTTTGATACAAGATACCTACAAAATTTTATTGATAAATATAAATTTACACGTCAAATTAAATTATATTACATAGTCTTCGTTACATTTACAATAATATTCACTTATTATCGAATTATATTATTTCACTAATTAATGTTATCGACCTTTGTGCTGCCGTACGGTTGTTTCCTGTCTCTTGGGATCCATATTCATATCTACTTACGTGATGAACATGCAATTCAAAAATCCGTTAGATATAGTTAGTGATTTGCTTAGAATTTGCCACCATCAAATGTAGGAGAATACTCTTTGAAAAGACTGATACATTCCATTTAGTGAACATTTTCAGTTACGGTTAGGAATGAACCTAATTTATTCACAGGGCGGCGCCCGCCCTGCAAATTCATTACCAACAAAACCTGGCGCTTCCGTTTCCGTCCAAGCCCCCCTGCAACTAATTGTAATCAACTCTACTGCACGGTTCTAAATACATTGCTGCTTTTGTTTTACTATTCGATATTTCCTTAATGTTGAAAAAGCAATGGATGTGAATTGTATGTGATCGCTGATTGTCGTGCGATAGTTTGGTTTAGTTTCGTGTTTGTAAGCCCTGACGTGACTGAGTTCGTTTGCTCAGGCATCGCTTAAAGGAAAACTAACATTAACTTGATTTAAATACACCTGATGCTTTGAAATTTGTGATTTTAGTGCAAATAATACCTATAGTTAGCGTGAAAATATTTTTACTTTCTTACTTTGTTCTTTTATTTTCTTGCTGACGTTGTTATTCGTCATTTGTTATTCTTATTTTATAAATTGGGGCATGACTTTCTCCAATTAGTTAAGCACATATTCCGTCACCATAAATAAATAAATAATGCTGGACAATTCACACAGCGTTATCTAGCCCGAAGCTAAGCAGAGCTTGTGTTATGGGTACTAGATAAGATAACTGATATACTTAATACAATACACTATATAGATTTTTTAATTTTATTTTATATTTTTTATTATACATAGAAACATCCATAACAAATATTTGCAGATCGTATAAACATTTGTCCCGAGGCGGGAATCGAACCCGTAACCTCCTGCGTCGCAGGCGAACCTTCGCCCACTGCGCCACCAAGGTCGTCCATAGAGAAAAGTTACGTGTACGTTAAACTTTTTATAAATTAACTTTCAATAAAACTTTACTATAAGTTGCACCACGCAAAGAACTGATTGCTACAAGCATTAAGTTCTTTATTAGATACAATAGTTTTAAATCTTTATTACACAGTGTAAGTGTGGCTTGCCACTTTTTTAATTTTTAATTGTAGGTACCTTTGTGTCTTCTTACTCGTGGTAGCACTAAAATGTTATTCTATTTACGGACCTCGTCAGATAGATGATTGAAAACATGCCATTCACCAAAAGGTCAGCCTCAATTATTCAGAGCTTGTCCATTTCACCCGTCATTATATAGTTATGACGAACAGGTGGAGGAAATCTACTTTAAAATTCAAGACTTTTCTGAAATAATATGGAAGGATCGTTGGGATATCAATCATAGAGCCACATAACCTTTAGCTACCTGATATTTCCATCTAAAATAGACTCTTACTAGACTTACTACTTAATAGACTTTAGACTTTTTACTCTGAATCATCCCCATGCCATCGGGTTACGAGAGTGAGGGAATAGAGAGCCCTTGTTAAGCACTCATTGTGCACTATTATAATATAATTATGTCCCGCACATACGACTTCTTTCTGTGAGACTGGCCGTCGTGGCCGAAAATTCTGCTAGGAGGGCATTACGAATATGAGTTAGGTAGAAAAAGTTAAATAAAAAGTAAATCGGGATGGCTTAGCCCGATTTTAGCATTGATTTTTGCATCCTACCGCTTTCGTGGCGTGTGCTCTACCTATCCTACTAATAAAATCCGAAAGTTTTTGTAATCTGAATTTTTGTTACCTAAGGATCTCCAAAACTACTAAACAGATCAAGATGAAATTTGGCGTACGTTAAGAGCAAAGCTTTACTTAGATAATAGGCTACTTATAATACCGAAAATACGCGTGCGAAGCCGCCGGCAGAAGCTAGTCTGTTATAAGTCTATCGAAATAGCATTGCCCATTTAATTGCTAAAAAATTTCATATCATTGCGCTTTCTAGTGTCTGCTCAACCATGATTATTGCTTGTCTTTTTTGCCCAATAGTAAAACCCAAATCAGTTATTTGCTTGCACCCTTGATATATCAGTTAATTAGGTTATCTCCATCGGCATCCTCAAAAGGCGATGGTTTAAAAGGCTCGTTGATATTAAAAACGCCGCTTTTAACTTTTATGATAAATCACCCTCTGGCAAGTCGCGGGGACCGCGAAAAATAAAAAAAAGTCAATCTTTCCGGAACAAAAAATATGCAAGTAACGGCGAACAGACCCTAAGAGCTTTTTTGAGTATCAGGCTTGCTTAGAATTAATTATTGTAAGAGCTGATTCTTGTCAACTCCTTCAACCGAATATTCTTTGTTTTCTTGTGGATGTTTTGATATTTCTTTAAGTATAACGTAACGTAAACGGTAAACATGTTTGAAAGCAAGAAGGCATGGAGTTACGAGTATTTGCCAAATAAGGCCAAAAAGAGTACCAATTTGCATTTTCTGAAAGCGATCCCAACTTATATCCATAACGTAGAAGCAATTAAGCCTGCCTAACCTACATATGGTGTTCCTGAGAATATCGAAAGCAGAGCATGGGTTTACGACGATGCCCCCTGTAATAATAAAACATCGCCAGGCCGCCTTTATCGGTTGCCTTCTCGATAACCATCCGTGACGAATTCGCACCATTTTACCTCTCATACGACCAGTCGATAACTTACGACCAAAAAGTTTAATCTCCTTTTCAAACTGTAGCATTATCAACCTTCATGGTCATGAAGTATGATCGAGTTTTCGATACACTTTAAAATTTATAAAACCTTTTTGGAGGTGTGAAAAATATTATGTCCGAGATATTGGTATCGGTTCGTTGTTTCCAATTTTAACGTGCCGTTCATTTATCAGTTGATTTCAGTTTTTCATGGAATTAATTTTGTTTTTTTTCTGATATTTACATAATTAGGGAGATTGCTGATAAAATATTTGCAAAAGCGCAACGTACACTGGAAAACAGAAAGTACGCTTTGTAAGCCCAACGACTCCGAACAAAATCTCTAATCCATTTAGTAGGTACTAGTAGTAAGTACCAACATACCTACCATACCTACCTCGAGCTTTTTTGAAAGCTCAATATTTACAAAAACTGTTCTCTACATTCCGTCGTTGACTAAATAATTATAATGAAAAGAACAATTGCCTCGTAAGTTATTTTAAAATGCGTTATTTACTTATGGATCCTAGTGATAATTCATAATTACCCTCATTATTAATAATAAGCGGATGTCGGATATAATAAGTGTCTCTGTTGAGTGCTGCAACTTGTCATGACTAATAGGTATTTAGTAAGGTAGCCTTGCCCACGCATCTCGTCTATTTTCGTATAATAAATATGGGCTGGCATCTTTCATACCCATTTGATTATCTACAAAGTGTTTCATCTCACCGATTAAATTATAATGCTGGGAATATTTAATACTCACTCATCGTCGGGTTGGTATAATTCAAATCTCTTTCTGTATCACTGTAATTTACATACGCTAAATAAAAAGCGGTGTCATCACAAAAGATATTTGGAGGCAATATAAACATAATATCAATTTAAATTCCTTGTTAGTGGAGCGAAAGCCGACATCATACCTGAAATTGGGGTCTTGTGATTGGTCGGACGAGCGGCCAATCAGAGGCGTTTCGAGTCGTATGCGGCGCCCTGCAGTGGAGCGAGAGAGGCGGGCGGGCCGAGACTCGCGCCTCAGTGCCTCTTCACACCTTGCACCGGAGTGACGTGAGCGTTCCATCGTGACTATCATAATATTTTGAAAGATATTTTTGAGTCTGTTTGTTCTACGCGGTAGTGACCATGCCGCGACCCTCGCGCGAATCTTACGGTGATCAAAAGCCTCCGTATTCATACATCTCCCTGACGGCGATGGCGATCTGGAGTTCGCCGGAGCGGATGCTGCCGCTGTCGGAGATCTACCGGTTCATCACGGACCGGTTCCCGTACTACCGGCGCAACACGCAGCGCTGGCAGAACTCGCTGCGGCACAACCTGTCCTTCAACGACTGCTTCGTCAAGGTGCCGCGCCGCCCTGACCGCCCCGGGAAGGGCGCCTACTGGACTCTACATCCACAAGCGTTCGACATGTTCGAAAACGGATCTCTACTCCGTAGAAGAAAGAGATTCAAGCTCCAGAAAGGAGAAAAGGACAATTTAAACGCAGAATTAGCAGCATTAGCAAGTTTTAATCGTGCGTTCTTGGCGAGGCAGGCGGGCGCTCCGCCGCCGCCGGCCCCGATGCCAAGCGCGGGCTTGTACACACCAACCATGTGCCCCCAGCTGAGTCCAGAGCCAGCAGAGCTGCCTGAAGTAACTATGACAATGCTGCCGAGAGAAAGACCCCGCAGAGCGTTCACAATCGAGGCGCTACTGGAGCCGGATTTGCCGCGGCTGTCGCCGTCGCCGCCGGCACCTCCGCTGCAGCCCATGGTGAATCACTCCAGTGTGAATATGAATATGCATATGATGCCTCGTCTTGAGCTGTCTATTTCCCCGTACGCGCTGGCTGCCCAGAGATATCACGCAGAGCTGCTGCAGGCGGCGGCGCACGTCCTACGTCCTTGCTACTTGCCGCCGCCGCAGCTGCCCGTCGCATGACAGCAAACCCATCCCGCCTACGGTGATATGTGCAATGTTAGATTGTAAGTACTTTCCTCATTGGATTGACTTAGTGAAGTTAAGCGGTAGTTGAAAGTAGAGCTGTTTTAAAATGTGGTGTGATTTTTAAAACGTTTCGATTTCGTAGACCTACCTTATTCAACTTCTTTAAAATTGTGTAGCCCGCGTTAGTGAAAGTAATTGAAGTCGTAGTTGTTTTAAATGATTTTTCGTGACTTTCCTATTTGTTGTTAATACTACCTACGTAGTACCTACGTATAGGTCAATAATGTGACCCTGAAAATTAAATACCTACTAATAAATATTAAGACATGATCTCAATAAAACACTTTATTGTGTAATTAAGTTAGCTCATAACAACATTTTATATAATAATAATGCTGGACAATTCACACAGCATCATCTAGCTCCAAGTTAATTATTGGTTACAAGTTATAGTATTAAAATATAACAAGGTATTTTATAAAACAAACTATCAAGAATTCTAACGTCTCTATTATTGTAAATAGATAAAATAATTGTAATTAGGTAGTAGTAAATTTTAATGTTGTTTTATAGTTTAATCTATGAACTGTTATTTATTGTAGCGATAAAATACCGACTTGCAGTTGAATTTATTGTACATAAACAGTCATTGTAGGAACATCCTGTTGTAAATATTGTTTCACTTGTTATAAATCAATAGTGATACTATTAACATTATAATATAATACTAGTATGCAAAATACACGTTTCTTATTTGTAAAATACCTACATATAATTAGGTTCACATAAGTATCACCTACACAAATTTCATCAATTTCTATGACAATAAAATCTTTACGACTTTAAACTTAAAATAATGAGAAGCTTATAATGGTACGTAGAAAAAAATTATTTCAGTAAACTTTGAATTTATTATTTTTCCTTATAATATTTGAGTAAAAGTTATATTTATTTATTTCATAGCTAGAACAGTCTGCTAAACAAGATTTATAGTCACAACAAAGTTGCATTGCAAATGGTAGGCCTAAATGCATGACTCATTGCCCCTTAGGCCTAATTGTAAAATAGTGGCTTGTTGCATTGTATAGGGGTGATTCAGTTCATTCAAGCTTCACTTCAATATAGGTAGGTTCTAATCATTATCATCATCTATCTATATTAGTCCACTGCTGGGTATAGGTCTCTCCTAAGAAGCGCCATAGCGCCCTGTCTTCAGCTTGCCGCATCCAGCATCTGCCTGCAGTAATTCGCGGGTCGTCATCCCACTTGGCCGGGGGGCGTCCTAGACTATACTGGTAGGGTATAATGGATTTAAAAATGGAATTTATTGACCTGCACCATAGAGAAACTGAAATGAATTCATCCTCATTTCTAACTGATGTTAAAATACAAAGTTTTCATCAAATTTAATGTAGAGTATCAAGCTAGTTATTCGACCACATGGTGACAATAAATTCTTTGGTTGCTGAAATTTTTTAGCTGTCTCTTGTCAGGTTCGACATTTCACAAACCCTAAAGTGTACCTACCTCCATAAATTTTTATTTATCCTGACTATATCAATTACTTACTTTTAGTAGGCATTTTCTAGTTTTGCACCTACTGTTGAGTTGACGATGGATGTAGTTGCGATTTTATTCAATGGAGATTTAGTAAAAGATACAGGAAACTGCTGTCTCCGACGCCACTGCTGTCAGATAATACAGCCTAGGGCTAATTCCTCTCTTTCCCTGATTTACCCTTCGTGGGAGGGCCTCGAATCCCCTGGTGGCTAACTGGTAAAAAATGGAACCGCCGGTGGTCGGTTTCACGCTGTAAGTTGCCGGGACGAGCGCGTTTGTACCCTAATAAGTCCGTGTTATTGGCTGCACTGGTTCTGATGGACATTCTGCTAAGTCACCTCCATCCTTGTTACACGGATTAGGCCAATAAGGACCTTACTGTAGATGGACGTTTATTGGTCTGCCCATTGGAAAGATACCTGAAAATTTTTAGGCCTTTGAGTCGATGCGTTTGCAACTCATCGCCTCGAAGGCCTAGAAATCGTGTTGCAACATTGAAAACATTAACTTTAGTCATATTACATCGAAAGTTTTATGATAAGCGTTATGAATTTATAGATATTAAGGCTTTGTGACTCGGCAAGTACTCTACTCGTAATTTTATGACTGAATAAAAATAGGTTTTAATTGATTTAAGTACTTATAGTCTTTTTATGCTATATAGATAGTGCGAATTATGGAAACAAAGATAAATAAATAAATAAAATATCTTTAGATTATTTATTTCGATTGAATAAAAATTGTAATTCTAAGTTTCAGTATGCAGGACTATGTGGTATTAAGGACTAGGTGGTTACGCCGATAATAATAGTTTTTGGAAAATCTAAAAATAGCTTCGAAAAATAATCGTTTTATTACAGATTTTTTGCAACTTTTACTATCTGCAAGCAATAGTAGTTATGAGCGTACAAATCGTTTTATTAACTATGAAGATTGGTAGATACTTATAAATACTTCGATGAGTTACATACTTATTCTAATATTGACTAAAGATAAACTTTTACTTGGAAATCCCCTGAGTAAACTACCATCTACATAAAATTGTGACGTCGTAATACACATTTACTCAAGTGTAGTAGTATTTTAATATCTGTGCTCAAGTGGATACTTTTTTAATGATTTTGTTTTCGTTCATTTATTTTAAAAACCGGGATATTTCGAGTAATATCCCCGTTTTTGAAGGAGTGTTAGAGTATTTTGAATTTTGGACGAAATAGATATTTTATTAAAATATTTTCAGACAACATAAGGTACATATCTTAACCGTGTTTGTTTGTACGAAAATGCTGTTATGAATTCATGATAAATATATTAATTTTTTAAAATAACTGTTTAATTTCTGTTTATCTTTACGTTTACGGTTTTGGTTGACTTACGTGAGACATACGAGATTGGCTCACAAATGAGCTGGGAAAATTCTTTTTTTGGCTAAAAGCCCTTTAAAAATATAAGATTTAAATAAATAATAAATAAATAAATGAGCTGGGCTTAGCAATAAACTTTTCACAAGTGAAAAAGATAATTCCAACGTTTTAGAAAAACAATAAACCAATATCCACCAACACGCAAGCTCTATAAATACCGTTTATCGTCAAAACGGCCAAGTTCCGAAAGCACTGCAAGCGTTTAGCTTAAATTTGATTAAAATCTATACCCTAAAGCCAAAGTAAACTCTAATAACATGATAGAAGGTGGGATTTTGACTACATGTCGATGTTGGATAACCTTGAGGCGATGCCGCAGTCGAAATAATTAGCAGTTACGGTGTCAGAAAAGCTATAAAAACGGCAAATCTACGGACAAACGAATAGGCACAATGTGTTAGATATTAATATCAAAATTATAGGCTAGAGGTTACAAAAGGTGTGCAAGCAAAAACATCAACAGAAGTGCTAAGACCCCGATTATTATTTAAGGTTCGTGTAATGACGATCAAACATCTGCCTCTACAAATATTTATTGTTTGTTATGAGATTTCGTTTTTTTTCCTCTGATGTGTCAAGGCAAGTGGGTTATTACGGCGCCATATAAGTGAGGATTTAATTTCGGCAAAAAACATTTGATTATATAACCAATTAACGGAATAACTTTTATATCAGTAAATTGTGAAAAAAAGGTTTCCAAAAAGTAAAAAAAAACACTTTTGTTAAAATTATTACGCAGAGGTTCTCCTACAGGTAATCATGATTTTCAGGTACTTATTACCGGGAGGTATATAGATATAGAGATGAACCAATTTCGCTATTTCTTTTTTGCTGTGTTTGTTATAGTCAGGAGAAGGTTCTTATGAAAGAAAAAAATAAGTAAGTTGGAAACATAAATTTCCAAGCGGGCGAAGGCGCGGGGCGCAGCTAGTATTAAAGTAAATAATATATCCAATATTTAATCTAGGGCTCAATTCTACCTAATTCAGTCAAAACTAACACGGATAGTGTTTATAAACTTATCATAACAAATTACCGTAAAATAGCGGAAAAAGTCCCCTCGACTGGAGTAAAAACCACGGATATTAAAACGATGTAATTTTTGTATTGATTGGCCAGTTACTTGTTCATATACCATCCCTAATCAAAATTCAATTAATCGTTAAAATTGATAGAACAATGTCGTCACGGAGTCTTTGCTCTATGCCTCTATCTATGGTGGCATTGTCCTTGTTGTCTGTGGTTCCAATGGGCGCAGTTGGCGTCCTGCGGTGCAGTTCCGGTGATTGTCTGGCGCTCCACCCCCACTTGTGGAGCCCTAACCTTGATAGAATAGACAAACTGGCTTTTGAGAGATGCGGTGGGCCTTTGAAATATAGATGGGATGTCTACTCAGCTTTTGATAGTTAGGAAGTAAGTACATTGAATAATATTGGTTTTAATCCCGTAGTTACTACAATTTTGTGTTACTATGAACTTATTGTACCTACTATTATCTTCGTTACTATAATCTTACAATGATTGTCAATACATAGGTAAGATGATTGATAATTGATTGATGAGATTTGCAGCATTACAGATACTTACAATATGGATATTTACTAAAATAGCTGTGTACTAAAAGAAAATAAAATACATAGATAGATAGAAAATTCTTTATTGCACACTTATAGATAGAAACAATACAGCAAAACAGCTTAAAAACTAAGTGACAAGTGGCGGTCTTATCGCTCAAGAGCGATCTCTACCAGACAACCGTGGATGGATAGGATCATTGGATAGTACATACTTGCATATACCACTTTTACCTACCTAATTGGAATTAAATGCAAAGGTATGTAAAAAATTTTAGTACTATGATTAAAATATTGATTCTTAGAAAACATAAAACACAAAAGACAAATAGATCATACCACTTCTAGTTATGCCTTAGTCATGTAGTTTGAAAATTGTTTCGAGTTTTTTACGTCTTCGGTGCGAACTGTGTGAAGTTAGTTAGAACTACAGGCATTTTCTAATATTTCTACTATTTTTATATTTATTGTACGATTAGCCCAACAAAACTATTAACAAAATATTTTAGTCATATTTCTCTGTAAGTGAATGTTAATTGTTAAGAGAAATAAATGATACTAAACCTGATTTGGTTATGTGTGTTATTCAATGAAGCAAACATTTATCTGTATCTATCAACACATGGTAAAATGTTACGTTGCGTAGCTTTATAGATTGAAATCAACCTACTGAAACAACAAGACATCTTAGACCGACAAGATGAAATTTAAAATCTTACAAAGAATGTGGTCGTGGCTTTGTTTGCGCCCGTCTGGATCGACTAAATAATGACCTAGGATTTTTTAAACGAGCCTATTTCGTTTCAGCGCTCTGCAATAGAGAAAACTCAATACATTACTATCAAAAAACATTCACAAATAGGTAAAATTAATCCTACAATAGCCTTATTCGGGAGTGGTGTGAAATAAAAAAAAAATCGTCGGCTCTTTTGAAGCGACCGGTACCGTTTTGTACAAGAGTTTTTGTGCCCTGCGTTTAAGATTCGGCCTCTTTTTTGTCGAGTGTTTGTAATACCGAGTGTGTGGGACTTGACACGTAGGTAACTATTGTATCGTATAAGTTGATGTGGACCTAGTTTGGGACGGGTGTTTATGTTTTGTCTGATGAAAAAATACTTTCAATGTGATACAGATCCGTTACTTTTTTTAACGTTAGAAAGGAGGTTAAAATTGTATTAATAAAAAAACCATGTCGCTGCATGCATTAATAAAAACACTGGGCTGAATGACTTCTTATCATAGCAGCCATTGCCTACAGCCTACAGCATAGTGTAAGTTGTGTGTATTAATACATTATTTGCATAGTTTCAAACTGGATAAGTGGAGCAAAGGAAAAAATGGCTGCACTTGTTTCACCTTTTTGCTGACTGTAAACACTATTTTCCGTATAAAAACTCACAGAACAAACTACATATTTTATATCAAAAACACCTTACATCATTAGTCCGTATACATTCACTGGTGAAATTAGTCCTGCCCCAAACGACGCCACGATGGTTTTCATCAATTAGTATGTAATCTTAATAAACTTAGGTATGGAGGTACAGAACTCTAAACTAAAATTAGTATCGCTTGAAGTTAATAGTAGAGTGTAAAATAGTAGATTATGCACCGAGTGCAGCAGTGTCTTACGTCATAGGCGTCATTGAAACCCGAGCGTAACTTAGGATTCTAGAATTACTCACGAGCGAAGCGAGGTACGTACAAAAATCGAGTGCGAGAGGAATTTAATCACGCCCAAGACAAATACAGCTTTATGTACGAGGAGAATACTATACTTGCCACGCTTTCTGCGAGTAAATAGTAAAAGTTTGGTAACGTGTTTCGTGGCATTAGTTTTTTATTCCGTCTTCAGAACAGAGGTTATTTCGAATTTTAAAGAATCATTGAATAAATGAATAATCATTGATCTACCTAATTATACAGATCTATGGCAAAAAAATCCCACATATTTTGATGTTCCAAATTTAATCTCATTATTCCCTTGGGAGTAACGTTCATTGTTCTCAAGGGAGTAATGAGTTTTGAATTTGGAACCTCAAAATATGTATGGAAATATTGACCAAGGACACTAAGAAATCTCATTCGATTTGTTTGAATTTTGCAATACCTTCACATTTTTCAGCTGACATCCTATAATCATTTGCTTTTGGTTAGGAATACATGACGTATAAAGTGCGTTTTTCGAGCATGGGGTGTAAAAACGTTTTTAATGATGCGTTTTATACAACAATTACCCACAGTTAAATAAAACATACCTAGCTTTATTAGAAGTAGGTAATAATAAAATAGCGAAAGCAACAGAACTTGACGCAATATTGGAAGATGCGAAAATATCAAATAGAATCCACTTTATATTACTCGTTGATTGATTTTATGGGGATTTATAATTGCAAAGTGCCAAATGAAGCCTCGCTAACTATAATCGAAATAACATTTGTTTATATGTGGATAAAATTGATGAAGAGAGAGTCACACAGAGGGTTCTCATCTAGTTTTTACATGACATTTTTTACGTGAATGGACCTTTTGACCACAATCTTACCTGATAGTAAGTAACGATGTCGTGATGAAGGTCTAGAAAACACTCTCGTCTTAAAGATACCCAGTTTGTCTTATATTAACAGTAATTTCTGCTTATTCAACAAAAGTTATTTGTTCAACAAAAGGGCAAAACAATTTTTTGTTGAACGTGCCGATATTAAATCCCGAGCTAGCAAAGCAGTTTCGAATAGAGTCACGAGCGTAGCGAGTGGCTCTCAAGTAGTCTGCTGAGGTAGTGAAGGATTTAAAAGGCACGAAACGAAAAATATTTGCCCTCGAGTTAAACATACAACTTTTCACCATCACTAATTTACAAAAGAGGTCGAATGTCAGAAACTCATTTTGGTCAACAACCTTGGAGGGTAAAAATGCTACAAACCTCTTTCAAACCATGAACGGACGATTTTTTTCTATGACGCAACCAGCCTAGTTCTGAATTCAAATGATTGTTTTCAACAAGTTGAATGATATTCTTTATTCCACATGTGAGCAAAACGCGATTTTGCTTACTGTTTACGAACTGCAAAGTCACCGTTTTCGAGCAAGAGTGGTGAAAAAAAAATACAATCAAAAAATAGAAACAAATTAGAACTAGTATTTACAATTGAAACAATTGAGAAAACTGCAGACTGTTGCAAATATTTTACAGGTTTCTGCTTAAAATATTAAAGATACTACTAGACATCTCCTAGAAGTAGATTCAAAAGACATGTTGCTGAAAACTACGTTCAAAATATTTCCCGCTAAAAATCTAATCTTGTAGTGTGGATTGTCCAGTACCTATTATTTATTGTAATAGGTAAGTTACACGTGGTAACGGATCTCTAAAAACTAAATTTTATTGTTTATCGCTTTTAGCTAATAACTAAGTGTAAAAACGTTTTTAATAATGTGTTTTTATAACAATTACCTACAGTTAAAACATACCTATCAATGTTTTTATGTGCAAACATTCTAGCAACTACTGTTTTATTATTTGCTAATTGTTAAATCTTAATTCAGCAATTTTATTAAGGTTCTTACATGCATAGCTTTAACAACTTCCTTAATTACATGTTTGAGCTCATCGCACTGTTCAAATGAACAACGATCAATTCGAATAGACGAACAAGTGTGCGTGGTTTCTTACAATTAAATTGAATTCTTCGTCATCCTAGATATTGTGTTCGGTTAGGAAAAGTGTTTAATTTCATTTTTTGGGTTCCGTACCTCAAAAAGAACAAAGGAATAGGATCACTTTGTTGTCCGTCTGTCTATCTGTCCGTTTGTTAACCCCGTTTTCTCAAGAACGCATGGAGGTATCGAGTTGAAATTAACATCAAATACTCAAGTCCATAACCTCTTGAAGCTGCAATATAAACAAAACTAGGTCAAAGCAAATAAAAGTTACAGCCGTTTCTATAATATAATATTATAAAGAGGAAAGATTTGATTGTTAGTTTGTTAGTTTGTATTGAATAGGCTCCGAAATTACTGGACCGATTTGAAAAATTATTTCACCGTTTACTTTTCAGGGAGTGACATAGGCTATATTTATCACGGAATTCCCACGGGAACGCGAACTACGCGGGTGAAACCGCGAGGCGATCGTCTAGTGTCCGAATATTTTGATATTTCCAAGATAATCACATGCACATAAAACCTATAGGGTACTTCCCGTAGACCTAGAATCATGAAATTTTGCAAGAAACAATGTTTTACAAATTAAACGGAACCCTTAGTGCGCGAGTCCAACTCGCACTTAAGTTTTTTATTCATTATTTGTTCCACCGTAGGTACATGCTTATACACTTGATGTCGTTATAATCTATTGCCTAATTAAATAATAAAACTTAGTATATTATATCGTATTCACTGCCCTTATTGCGAACCGCAGGGGCGCGCGCGCCGCCGCGACACGGGGGACTAGACTGGCATCAGTGTGTTGGACCACGATAGTGTTTAGTTGTTCTATCTCACAACAACAACAACTTAGCGCTTAGTTGTCATGCTGACAGTACTCGCTACCAATCTGACGTGGATACAATAAGCACTAGTGACCCGGACCGCATCTCGGGCGAGACTGATTGCTTCTGAGCTTACGCATACTAAAACAATGTGTACATGCATTCACTATAACATAGCCCAACGGACTTCTTGAGATAGAACAACTCTAGTAGGTAATGAATGTTTATTTACACAAAACAAACAAGTTTTTTTGAAAATCACCTTATGGGATTGTATGCAGAAAAAGAGAGAAAAATAAACAGACAGACATGATTCTTAGATAAATACATAATAACAAATGGTTGGCAGTAAAAGCGCCTTGAATTAATTATAAGGTCAGGAATAAAAAAAATTAAAATACATGTCAAGACGTGTCATAAAGTAGCAGCTGTATAGCCGTATACTTACACGAAAACTTAAAATAAAGAAATAATTGCAAAGTCGAGCTTTCCAAAAAAGAGTTCATTTCCAGCAAATATTTTGGCTTATTTGTTCCGGAAATTGTAATCACCCTGTCGTTTGAGCAAGTTGACATAAGGATGGAACAAAAAACTGTCCTACTGTTGTCAAAAAGGATTAAGGCCTATTCACACATCAGTGAAGTCACAGTTAAGTTGATACTTAACTTCACTGATGTGAATCTTTAATTCCATGTAGAATATTGACGGACCGTTGACGGACCTTGAATATTTTGTACCGGCTTGTCAACACACTGATACTGAACTGTGACTTTACTGATATGTGTGAATCGGCCTTTAGAGTCCACCTGATTACGACGCTTGGTGTTAACCAGTCTTTATTTACACATTACAGACTTAACCCTGTTTTTGTTTGCACATCACGTTTAGTCCCTTTGTCCTTTTTATATCCTAACTACCGTAATAATGAAGGTAAAAAGTGGCGGTTTTTTCAAAGGTGATTAGTGACAAAAGATTGTAAAATGATCTTGATCGTTAAAAAAATAACCTTTTGTAAATGAGGTTACGAAAACGATTTGGTACACTGTCATGTTTTATAAATATTTGGCTATAAATCTCCGCTGTCCTTTGACTTTAAAATACAAATTAATCAAGACATAACAAAAGGAACCGGATAAATAACAATAAATAATGAATACAAAGTGTGAAGAAGTTAAAATTTAAGTAAAATTATGACAAATCTCTGAACCTTTGCAACACCTTACCGTTTTAAAAATCAGTTTATGCGTTTTAATTTTCATAATGAAAATACATACAATGAGTAATATTGCAATAATTTATTCACTTCCAAAATAAAAAGACAAAAGTCCGGAGAGTTATAAAGGACGATCTAGAGCAGGAACAGGAATTATATTGGTGGTATGAACATGAACTTCATGTAATTCTGTCTTTTGGTTTGGTGTATTTTCTATTATGACTTAAACCCGATTTCGCCAACAGATGGTTAAATTTTAAAAAGATTTTTAAGAAATCAAATAATATCGCAAAAATTTTCGACTTTGACGGGACTTGAACCCGCGTCCTAAGGGTTCAAGTCCCGTCAAAGTCGAAAATTTTTGCGATATTATTTGATTTCTTAAAAATTACCCTTAGTGTGGGGTTACGCACTATAATAACAAAAAACCTTTTAAAAAGATGTTTCGTCGTTTCTGACACAAGTTTTCATATACACTCCAAGATTAACTTTTGGAGAACATCAGCCTTAGTAGCTAGCCCCAAAGTAACCAAAGAACCGAAGAAATCAAAAAATATCCCAAAGAAATTTCAACTTCGACGGGACTTGAACCCGCGTCCTTCTCTCATTAACCAAAGTTAGTACCTAGCGCTCGTAGTTTTTAAATTAAAATTGTTGTTTTTCTGGATTTCTTGTAGTTCGAAGCTTGTTTTATTCTATTTATATCTAGAATGAGTGTACTAAGTACTAACAGACGATTGCTCGTACGCCGATCATTCGACGTCATAGAATCTCTACCAAATGACAGGTCTTTAAAGTCGTCGAAAAGTATTTTTAAAAAATTCACGCGTGAAAAAAAAACCATTTTGAAATGTACTCAAGTAATACCATTCATCACGCTACATGGCAAACTACTACGGCCCGACAAGTGTTTGTACGATCTGCAGATATTTGTTCCAGGTTTTATGTTGTTTTCTATGTACAATGAAAAAACTATCTATGTAGAGTTGTATTCAATATATCAGTTATCTAGTACCTATAACACAAGCTCTGCATAGCTTGGGGCTAGATGATGCTGTGTGAATTGTCCAGCATTATTTATTTATTTAATTAGAGAGATGATCTACTTACGTACTACCGGCTGTTATAGAATAGGGTTACCACATCGTTCGTTCACATAAAATCGTTTGTCCCTAAGTGAACATTATGTACAATATTTCATGGTGGTAGAGTTGCCATCCTGTATCTCTCTAAGGAAAAAGCACATTATCCGCTTCTTTGTACACGCTACACACTGCAACACATTCAAAACTGCAAGATTAAAGTCGTCGCGAACAGTACAATTCAAAAGACCCCGAATAAAACCCAAAGTTCATTGTTATAACAAAATGAAGTTGTACCTAATGAGTGCGGTTCTCGGCTCTCCCGATTGAATTAAAATTGCTCCAATATTGTGGCTTTAAAGTGACAGTGACATTTGACAAGCGTTGCTGACAGCTGACGGTTGCCGACAGGGGCGCTGAGTGGAACGGCGCAGTGCAACACAATGCGGGTAATAGTAGAATTATGTGCTTACCGTATGTAAGCTGAGAACAAAATCCGCGAGTTTTTTACTCAGATCTATCTACCGACTGTTTAAGCTTTGATAAACAAGGTGCTACATAAATGATGGTCGATCGAAGAATTACGGTGCTCGGGGATTGTAATCAGAATCAATATTTTTTTAAATACTATTAATAGGTACCTATAGTAAAAAAATCCTTGCAATAACAAAAAACATTTTTATAAAAATTTGATTTAAATGCGGTCAAGGATCATTTATACATCCTCCCAGCATTTTTGATGATGATGTTTTGTTTCTAAATTCTGATGTTTTTTAAAGGAAACTTGAAGAAAGAAAAGCACTTTATTGGTTCACAAAATAGGTAGGTACCATAAACAATAAAAACAAAAAAAAATATTAAAAAACACCATGTGCACAAAAAGGAACTTGGAACTTGGTGTCATGATATAACTTTAGGAAAAAAAATGGCTGAAAACCGTGAAATTTTCAGGTTATAGGTACCTAGATAGTTTATATTCTAAGAGTGGGACATCTTGTATAGTTCAAACAATCTTCCTTATCAGAAGAGAACTGAAGACAATAAGATACGAACTCTATCTAAAAAGCGTAGTCATAATATCTAACCCTAACTTTCTCCTCTTTGAATCATAGACGATTCCAGACTGCATAAGTTCTTCAAATACGTAGGTCTTTCTGCACCAAGACCTGGGTTAATGACGTCAAACTACTAATAATAGGATGAATCGATGGTCAATTGTTGGTTGTCAATCGTAAAGCGGGCATTACCATGGACAAGGCTCATATCGGTGTTACCAGCTCGCGGTAAAAAAGCGAGAGAGAACGTGTGTAGTTAGCGGTGAGACTTTTGTCTTGTTTGTTATTAACAACAATAAGCCGGTCTGACGCGGTACGGGGGCAAGAAAGTGTTGCAAGATCAAAATATTATCAGGTAGGTAAGGAAAATATCCTGAAAGTAAGATGAAAATAGAAGGTCTTATATCGTACGTCGTCGTATAATTAAGACTGCTATCTCAGAAAAGTCTGAAAAGCCTGCGCTTTGTCCAATGGATGGAATCAACGGGTGCAGAACCTAAACCTTGTGCATGACTATAGAGGTAGATATAGGTAGGTAGGTAAGTAGGTAGGTATAACGTAAACAATACTTTTACGGGTAAGGTTTCCGAGCCGTTATTGGTGGTATGGTATGGGACCTGAACAATGATCTCCTCCCAATTTCACCCAGACTTTATACCTATTGCAAACAACATAACGAATGTGTCTTTTCCTACAAAATCCTGGAAATTTATATTTCAAACTAAAATAGGTTTGATATTAGAAAGGGAGTAGTCTCATTTACACTTTTTATTTGATTGATATCAAATGCAATTGAGTTTTCTGTTTGGAAGGAGCAAAATAAGTATCTACATACTTTGGTAAGACTGATATTAATTCGTCATAACAGTTTCTAAAGATTCCACAGCCGCCGTACACCCAGCATCTCGTCCGAACCGTGTTGCAGCAGTGATTAGCCGCGCCCTGTAATCACGGCCCTGCTGCCCGTGCGTCTGCGCCGACAACCCCCCTTTCCCTTCACACCCGCTCTGCCCTCCCTTCGCTCCTTACCTCACGCTGCAGGCCAAATATCTTCACGCCAGGAAAAAAGTATGCGTATGTAACGATCTGACCTGTTCTCGTTCTCAGGTGCTGCCAACTGTGATAGATGTTGCGTATTTTAGATATCTGCAGAAAATAATTGGTAGACTGGGTAATTCTCGAAGAAGGTAGGTAAATGATGAAGTCCCTCGTTAAGGGATGAAACGTTGGTGTTCTTCCAACACAAAATAGGTTCGTAGTTAACCCGATTACATTCATAATGAAGGTAGGTAAACTACCATGAAGTGGTAGTAAGTGGAATTCTCAATTTAATTCATATTTCAGCTTAGATACACACATAAATATTTCAGCCATAGATTAATTAATTAAATAAAGACATCTTAAATTAATGGCACACACAATCTTCATAAGAGCATGGCACTATGTGTGCGCGGCTGATGCTTCATAAACGCGCAGGCCGTGTCCAGCCTTTCAGGTATACTTAAGGTTTACATTCTAATGTTTAAAAATTAGCGTTCTCTTGACTTTGTTTTATTACATAGGTAGTAGAGGAGTTGCCTAATTTGTGTTAAAACATAGGAAAGTCAGATTAGACAGTTGATGTGCAGGTTCTTGCCTAATTTAATATAATTATGTACCTACTTTCCAAAGCACTTTTAAATTTATCTTATTTTAGCCAAAAACTGTCTCAGCTGGCAACACTCAGTCCATGTGTGGGAAGATTTAGCGAATTTGAATTTCGATTGCCGCAGCACCATCCATCACGAGAATTGATGGATTCGGGGCCAAAAAGATGCGAAAAACCTTGCGAGATGAAAGCGAACCATTTCGAGAGCGGTATTCGTAAGCGATGCTATTATGACAGCCTTTTGTTTTTCTAATCTGAATGAGCTGAAGATGAATGGTGTGAGGTTGAACTATAAAAGAGATTAGTACGATTTTAATTAAGGAGAAGGGTTTTTTCACACACAGCCTCTACTCATAAAACCAGACGGGTAAAGTTAGAGAGGGATAGATTATAATACAAAAATTCTTTATTGTACACCATAAAGTTAACATTACAAGAAGACATTACATACGACAAGTACAATTGGCGGCCTTAATCTCTCCAATCTCTTCCAGGCAACCTTTGGATGGAAAGAATTATGTAAATTTAACAAAGTCAACGGGTGTACCAAAGATAATGTTTAATAGATATTAAAATACCATTTGGAATAAAAAATACGTAACTTATTTATCTAGATAAACAACTATACATTTTCTAGCCGTTAGCATTTTTAGAAAAAAAAAAACAATTAATTAATTACCTATGTTTTCTCTTTTCTCTCTTCGTAAGCTGAGGCAAGCTTAGTCCAAATTAATGTGTATTTTTGTCGCTAGGCGGCTTGGGCGGTAACAAACATCTGCTTTTCATGTGTTTTCAATAATATAAATAGGACAGCGTACCTAATACAATTATTAAATCATGTCTGCACTTGCCGCAATAATAGTCAGAACTCTTTAATTCATTATTTTATTTTATTGTTCAGTAAAGTACAGTGTACTGTGTTTTAAAGTTAATGTATTTTGGTGCCTGTGGGTCTCGCTCGTCCTCCGACATTCCTGCCCTGTATTACTGACTCACTGTGGTTTCTTTATGATATAAAATGAGCTCTATTGAGGCGATTTTTAAATTCAGTTTTGATGTTGAGCCATTTTCACTTCGAATTACCAACCTGTCTCTACCTTGCCAGTATTATTTTTGTCTGATTGGCGTGGTTGTTCGTAAACCAACCAGCTTTTTTTTCTCTATAACATTATGTTGCTTTTGAGTAATGAACTAATGAAAACCTATAAAATAGATGAAAAACGAGCGTAATTTTTTGAGTTTTGAGTCGCTTAATTAGTAGTTTCAAAATAAATTCTATATGAATTTCTTTATGAATTTCTAAGAGCTGTGGATTTTGTTTATTAATAAAAATAATAAAGCGAACCGTTTTACGTGACTTACATCTCGAAATATAACGTTTATCGGCCGCACTTCGGCCCTAAGAAACTTATATAATGCAAACTCTTCCAAGATGATTGTTGTAGTGATCCTGGAATTATATGCTACTTCGATTCCTTCTGTGGCTTTTGACTCCGCCATTATGTCTGCCAACCCCATGTTTCGTTTATTATCGACCACCTCGACTACATAAAAGAGCATAAACTTATTAAATTACTTTAGCGACAGCCTTGGAATAAAACTCACTCAATTTATCGAAGTTTGTAGCTTCATAATTGTTGTTGCTTCGCAGTTTTTTTCAGTAAATTCTATAAACGTTACGGTGTGCGTAAAATATTCTGATATTTTAAAGTACTTATTGCAAATTTTACTCCGAATTTAACTCTACAAGAAAATCTGAACGTATTTTGTTTATGTAACATCAGACAGTAAACGTAACTTTATGCAATGGGTAAATAATTTTCATTCCTTTAGCGTGGACCGATGTATTCAAGTGAATCCGTTTCGCGACATGTTAGTACTATTGATGTCTAAAAAATGTTTGAGCATTTATATTCCTTCGCCGTAAAATGGAATACTTTGCTTTGTTTGATCTTGAAACGTGCCAACGTCTACAACATCTGCCGTTTCACGCCTACCTTTCCAATTTTCAATCGGCTCTTTCATATCGCTATAAAACTTTATGTTTTCCAAAACAACATTTCAGACTCTATCTTTTATCCTCACTGGCATTGGTCATGCAGTCTGAGGCGTCCGTATATTGCGTAAGCGCTCCTCAAACTAAACTGACATCTGTTTTCATGTAGTTGAAGATCAAAATAGCGTCAGTTTGTTTTGCTATGCAGGTGTCGTCCGCAACAGACGACCCAGTGTCACGCATTACATGTAGCTAAACGCTGAACAATTCTTCGGAGTTGGTTATTAAAATATTTGTTGTTCCGACGTTATTTATTTGTATATGAAGAGGCTTTGTGGTCGCCGCTGGCCGTTGTAGGTGGCTCACCGTCCGCCACGGCTGCCTTTGACAACGGCTGTGACCAATCTCTCTGTGTCAGATAATAACATAGCAAATTCATGCTATTCAAATTCAGAACAAAATATTTTTTGTTCAAATAAATATAATTTATGAAAAGAATAATTTGTTTTTGTGAATAATGGTGAAGGGTTTCTGTGGGTTAACCAAGAAACTGAGGTGTGTAGGTACCTATAAGAATAGACGATTGTGTGATTTTAGATTTGACCATGAACATGGCAGAGGTCAATTAGGCTTTCTAAAACACCTTTCTCGGATCTGCAGACTGTCATTTCTTCGTTTTCTGTATCTTCGCCTTCCGATAAATAACTTACTACTTCGTCGGCATTTCTTTCATTATTACAAGGCAATTAATCGAATTGCCAGAGAGCTTACGCTTACCCTAGCAATAATTTCAAGTTCTGCAAAAACCACTATTTTCCTCAAAAGCATCGATGTTCTTCAGTCCAGTAGACGATAAATCGTAGGGCAAAGAATCAATTAAAGGATTCGATTTACAGCCTGGCTTCTGCCGGTATAGAACGAATCGACTCAATTATAACTAAACCGAGGAGGAAAATTAAATTGGAGCCAGTCTTGATGCGTTCAAGCCATCCTTTGAACCGACACTTCATTTTCGGTGAAATTTATTTGCGAATGAAAAATGCTGATGAAGTTCTTTGTCATTAAGGTTTAGAGTTTGGTATTTATTAAGTTTTCCGAGAAGTTAAGTAGGTACCTAAAGCTGTATTAATTAAAGTTTTTTGGAACAGTCAATGCTAGATCTACATTTGTGAAGGAGGCAGTTAGAGATGCGATTTTCATATCTTTAATACATTCGATTGACATATCTACAGATACGAATTCAATTTAATCTAAACACCAATAAATATTTAACCCTGTTACAATCTTAAAAGTACCCGATGACGATGATTTTCGTTATCCAGACTTCAATTTTAAATTATAATTGATTTGGATCCCGATATTGATCGCCATTCAAAGGCACTAAACTCGTCTTGTATCCCAGATTGTTAAAACATTATGGCTCATATGTTTTATCTCTCCCTTGTATCTTCGAGAGGAGCTTGTAGACGGGCCGGCGCAGATAGAGGGGGATGCAGCAAATGAGAGTAAATGAGAGGGATAATTCGACCGGCTCAGAGGCTCAGAGGTCGAATATGAGTGTGGAATGTTTATGGTTCTACCGTTTTATTTTATTCTTGCCGGCAAAGCATTAAATATTGTTTCAATTGAAAGCGGATGGATCAGACGGCGGTGTCTAGTGAAGGATAGAGTCAACTGTTATCTAGTAAATGTGATTCGCAATCGGAGATCTAAACGAGATAAGGAGTGTGATGCCACTGTGTAGTAAGATTATGATTCTATTCTATTTTGTCTAAGTTAGTAAATTAATAATGCTGGACAATTCATACAGCATCACACTTCATCTAGCTCCAAGCTAAGCAGAGCTTGGGTAGGTTGGGACTATAACTGATATTACACTAATATTATAAATGCCAAAGTTTGGATGGATGGATGTTTGTTACTTCTTCACGCCAAAACTTCTGAACGGATCGGGCTGTAATTTTGCATACAGATAATTCTAGGCCTGGAATAAAACATTTTACTTTTTATCCCATAAATCAGTTCCCATGGGATATAATTCACCTTTAAGCGTTTTCATAGAAACAACGCGTGCGAAGCAGCGGGTTGCAGCTAGTACAATACAATACAATACAAATACATTTTATTGCACACCAAAAAAATACAAAAGTAAAAAATACAGGAAAAGAGAGTTATAGAGTTGTACAATGGGCGGCCTTATCGCTAAGAGCGATCTCTTCCAGACAACCTTGGGATGTACTTAATATACTAAATTGTATTTGTCGCGGGGCGAGAATCGGACCCGCATCCTCCTGCGCTGCAGGCGGACCATCACCCGCTGTGCCACAGACGTTGTCGATCTAATTTAAAAGCAACCATATGGGCACCACTTTGGAAATCTCAAAGAAAATGTTGATAATCCTGTTTGCTTTTACCAGGTTTTACACAGCGGTGTGCAACGTGGGTGATTACTGATTGATCTGACACCAAATTATAAATCCACGACAGCCGTTAGCTTTTCTATACAACCCTCAAAGTTATGGGCCATATGGTAAGACAGAGAAACTTTAGTTGTATAAACTGTCAACTTCTTAATTTTTTTCGTATGAACTTCTACTAAAAGGAAATTTATATATAAGCAGTTCATTATGAATGTAAGCGGGTTAACTACGAACCTATTTTGTGTTGGAAGAACACCAACGTTTCATCCCTTAACGAGGGACTTCATCAAAATAGGTTCGTAGTTAACCCGTTTACATTCATAATGAATTCGTCAAACTACGGAAGTTTTTATTTAAGCAGTTGTTGGGAGTGGCCTGTTGCCGCAATAGTTGCCTTGTCTGCCTGCATAACGCCGTAGGTACCTTCCTCATCAATATAATAATTGATACCTTCCTATGACCGCAAAGGATTAAAGACTCAGGAAGGTGTGAAGAAGTGAAGGTTTTATAGTTATTCAGTGGTGAAGGAGAAACCTCTAAGCACCCTATAGCTGTTAAAAGTTTTCCCGGTCATGGCATTTGCGATGATGTCCGCGAGGCAACTTCTTGTGACGACCTCAACGACCACACTCCTGTGCGAGATGTCAGTGCGGATTCCAGTTCCTCCATTTAGAATTAGCATTAGACTTCAGTGGTGCAGGGGTTGTGAGCTCGATTCCCACCTCGGAACAAATGTCTGTACGATTTGCAGATATTTGTTAAGTGTTCGGGGTGTTTTCTTTGTCATAGAATTTTTAGATTTCAATACAAAGATGATGGGTGAAGTTAGCATAAAAAATATTTATTCAAGAAATGAAAAGGATAGAGGTTCTATGGCCCGCCTAATTTTCACTTTGCCTTATTGCGGCACTTCCCTGTAGCGGATGATTCTGGAACGTAGGCCTTCGATCCGGGTCCAGGGCGAGCGCCGACTGGGGTAGAAGGCGGCAGGTTCCAGGAAGGTGGGTGTTGATGGCCTCCAAGTCAGCGAAGGGGAAGACCAAGGGGTCCCACGTCCGCCGAGTGAGTCAATACACCAGCCTTGGATGAATGAACCCAAGCGTAGCTTATGGTGGGCTCTTACTCCCAGTGTATTTCCCTGGAATCAATGTTCGAGCTATAATTTATGTATTAAAAAGTATATATGTTATCTAGTACCCATAACACAAGCTCTGATTACTCTGGGGCTAGATGTGTTGATTGTCCAGTAACGTATATCTTATTTTTATCTAAATCTTGTGCTGGATTAATAGGAAAAATATAGTAGGCTGTTGCCCGCGGCAGTGGCCTATGTCCGTTTCCAGGATACCATTTACCTCCCTGCCGAATTTAATTGAGATTCGTTCAGCCGTTTAGCCGTGAAAAGGTAGCAGACAGACAGACAGAGTTACTTTCGAATCACACATAATGGCGAAAGTTTGGATGAATCTATGGATGGATGGATGTTTGTTACCTCTTCACATCAAAACTGAACGCATCGGGCTGAAATTTTGCAAACAGGTAATTCTAATTCTGGAATCAAACATAGGTTACTTTAAAGCCCGTAAATCAGGTCCCATTGGGATAGAAATCACCTTTAAACGTTAAACAAAGAAACAACGCGTGCGAAGCCGAGGTTATAAACTAGTTCATAATATTAGTATGTATAAAGACCATCTAAGTACTTGGTAATCTTCAGATGTCTTCCAAGGTTCCCAGCTAGGTAGGCATGTGTCGGAGGGGGACCGCCCGCGCACAAAAGCCCCGCTTGCTTTCATCAGGCTTTGCATAGCGGTGTGCATTGTAGGCGATTAGTCGCGCGGCGCAGGCGCATGCGGCACTGTTGTGACACCGCCATCACAGGCGCCGACGGTGCCCGTGCCGACTGTTTGGATTGTACACTCGGCATCATCTTCTTGCTCCAGAAATTCCCTTTGAGGAAATCCTCGTGGGGAATTGGATCCTGTTGACTAGAGACTCCACATATCCTTGGTTATTTCTTCCCAAGTTCCTTAGTTATTTTCTGTCTTGTCTGTTTTATGGACTTGAATTATAACATAGGCACCACATATTGTAACCCATGTATATTTAAATTGACATTTCCAAGTGTGCCTTGTGCTCCTACGGCGAATAAATGAGTTTGAGTATGAGTATCCCGTTAATGATGGACTATATTTAATCTATCTCGTTAACAGGATAAGCAGTTTCATCAATGTAACATCTTTTGTTTCCATTATGAATGTAAGCGGGTTAACTACGAACCTATTTTGTGTTGGAAGAATCTATAAGAAGTCCCTCGTTAAGGGATGAAACGTTGGTGTTCTTCCAACACAAAATAGGTTCGTAGTTAACCCGCTTACATTCATAATGAATTCGTCAAACTACGAAAGTTTTTATCTTTTGTTTCATTTCGTTCTTATCCTAGTGTCACGACTTTTTTCGAAATCTTACCTCATCGGATTATCTTGCTCAACGTGCTAACGCGTGGTCACCCAGATTTCTAGTTACCTCTCCGATGTGTTCATTTCATCACTTCTGACAGATAATCTAGGTACTAAAATTACGGGGAAGGAGTTCACATAACGTTTGTCAGTTTTCAGCACCTGCATGACTTCATCTCAACTACCCTATTGATTTTTTTTTATTTAAGGCATAGCCAGCTAAGAGATACATATAAGGATAAGAGTAGGTAGGTTATTCAAAAATAATAGTACATACTTTATGTTAGTTCACAGTTAGGGCTAAAAACTTTACACTAGGAAATTCATGTGTCTTAAAGTTTTCATTTAGTTTTATTTTTGCAAACTTTATAATTCTGTTACTTAGCTTATTAAATCAGGTAAGTTAAAATAGGTACTTTTATTCATTTTTATAAATATCCTTCAATTGGCATTCGACGTAGGACGTTAATTTTAGCTGTATTATAGCATTTACTATAATGTACCTACGTGTATTAAAGATAGGTAAGTACTTAATTTTTAGTTGATATTAGGTATAAGGTTAGTTCTATAAACTTTACACTACATAGGACAGACAATTCCTGTGTCGTAAAGTTTAATTTGTTTTTAATTAGTTATTTATTATGTTCCGTCAAATGCCTATTGGTAAACTCTACAGTGGTGTACGCACATTGTGGGCACGTTATTGTTAGGTCCTGCAAACGTTACATGAAACTGGAATAATATGGCCGACTATCCATACCATCCAATCCACACTATAGCCAACTATAGCACAAAGTATCACACATTCAGGCCATCCAACAGACATGGTTCCTGTAACATAGTTCTAAACGAACCTATATAGATCTCATCTTTATTATAATACCTTCGTGAAAGGACATCACAGACGATTGGCTGGGCAATTTTATAGCACCTGCAATCTGATCCAATGTGCTGAGTGTACTACGTGCCGTGACATATCGTTTGACGCAGCCGACATCGTCTGGCGTACGCTTTGTCCCTTTCAATGTCGAATGCAAAGAGCTCACAATTATATTATAAGATATATACTAACTCTTATATATTATAGGTATTTTGTAAGTACCTATAGGACCTAGGTAAGTATTGTTTCAGTTTAACGCTTAGTTTACAGCGCGGTGCGTGATCGTGCAAGCGATTGGGTTGATTTCAGATAAGTTGTGCAAATTTGCTCATCGGAAGATGTTTAAGGCGTAAATGTTTATCCATATAATGTTATGTACTAGCTGCACCCAGCGCTGTTACTCATGTTATTAAGGATCAAACTTATTTGAATTATTTGATAATCCTTCGGGAATATTGTTCTTTTTCGGCATCAAAAGTAGCTTATGTGTTAATCCAGGACATAATCTATAATAATAATAATAAAAGCCTTTATTCAGACACTTAAGGCGAATAGTAGGGTGGATAGTGGCGCCACTAAATATTTAATTTTATAATTACGTTATACAAAGGAATTATCAAATAATCGGACCACGCGTAGACGATATCTATCATAAGCTTTTTTAAAATGTATCTTTATTAGTTTTGTACTGTATTATTTAGGCAGATACTTGTTTCAAGAGTTTAGTTCCTATTGGTGGCCACCAAGCTCTCCAAACAAGGTTTTTGATTGAATAACACAAAACAAAACTATTACAGATACATTAAATAAAAGCTTGTGATAGATATCGTCTATGCGCGGTCCGATTTTTTGATAATTCCTTTGTGTAACGTAATTATAAAATTAAATATGTAGTGGCGCCACTATCCACCCTACTATTCGCCTTAATCTAGAATTACAGTAAGCTTAAATTTAGACATCGGCTACCTTTGTATCTGTTTGCCCGGTTTTGGCAAAGGCCTCTTCCAACTGCTTCCATTCCTCCCTTGCTCGTGCAGTTCTAGACCAAGTCTGTCCTGCAGTCTCTCTTAGTTCAGGACATTATCTCTCCTAGTACCAAATTTCATTAAAATCCATTTAACCGTTTGAGTGTGAAGGAGTAACAAACACACACCCACACACATAATGAATACAGAAAAACTTTCGTCTTTACAATATTAATGTGATGGGTTTATTATCTGCTAAAATCATAACCCTTCAAGAAAATTACAATCAGAAAATAGAAACAAATTGGAACAATTTAAAGTAGGTAATAGGTACTTTTCTATAGAATTTGTTGAACTTTACAATCCACTATACCTCGCTGCCTCATGTATTAATGTGTACCCAAAGGAACTTGATAATTGCCACCACTTTGCGCGAAGGTTCTCCGATGCCCTATAGAATAAACCGAAACCCACAAGTCAAGCAAATTGTGACCGTCCCAGATAGACCTAACCTCTTTAGGTCTATCTGGGACGTTCACAATTTGCTCAATTTTGGCATAGCTAGAGCAAATTGAACTGTACTGTGGGTTCTCTACTTCTGCTCCACCTAGAGGTATAGTGGGCATTGGGTCAATACAAGTCCTGAATTTTTGAAGTGAAAACTTCTTTAGCGGCGCTGAGCACTTTTTTTGTATGGGTAAAAACTTTCAAACTCGCGTCAGGGTCACGTGATGCTGATCGAAAAAGCGTAAGATCGAGGGGAAGGGAGAGGAACTAGTATCTCCCACTCTTTCTACCGTGCCTGAGTGTGCTGCTCTGTTTAGGCGGCACAGGGCGCTTGCGCGAATTGAAGTGAAAACTTCTTTAGCGGCGCTGAGCACTTTTTTTGTATGGGTAAAAACTTTCAAACTCGCGTCAGGGTCACGTGATGCTGATCGGAAAAGCGTAAGATCGTAAGATGTAAGTTTTCACTTCTGCCGGCACTCCCGGAGTGTTCATAATTTGCCTTTGTTTGTCTCGACGCTCCTGATTTCTTCTCCTGCACAATCTTCTCTTTCGTCCCTACCTTCCTGATAATTACCTAACCTTTGCAACAAACGCCATTGACATTTCTCGTTGCCATTCAGCAGAACCGTTGCTCGTGGCAATTCTCCACTGCCTTGCATCCTTGCCGTCCTCAAGACTTCTTGACCAGAATGCCGACTGCGATATCTTCGCAGATGAATGGAAGAATTTAATGTTGTATGCCTGAGGTTTTGAATTGATGTATGCAAGGATGCCCGTTTTGTTTTGTGTTTTGTTTATATTATTTTAAAAATTTGTTACCATATGGTAACCTTAAGGTAACACATTAAAAATTATTGACGTGACAACGTCTTATAATTCGATAGAGCCGGCTGCACGCACGAAAAAACATGACGTCATGCGGCGTTACCTCATGCGGCGTTACCTCGCTCTTTTCTTAAGACGTTGTCACGTTCAACTATCGTCCGTAAACCGACTTTACATACAACCAATTTTTTTTAATATTTTTGATTATTTTCATTTTATTTCGTGAGTTCCCGAATTGTTGAAGAATCAGGGACCACGGTAGTGCCATCACACTAATATTATAAATGTGAAAGTTTGGATGTTTAGATGTATGGATGGATGTTTGTTACCTCTTCACGCCAAAACTACTGAACGGTTCGGGATGAAATTTTGCATACAAGTAATTCTAATCCTGAAATCAAACATAGCATACTTTGAATCCTATAAATCAGTTCCTATGGGATAGAAAACGTTTCCATAGAAATAATGCGTGCGAACCCGCGCGCTGAAACTATTGGATGGATAGATAGATGGATGGATGGATGTTTGTTACCTCTTCACGCCAAAACTACTGAACGGATCAGGCTCAAATTTTACATACAGGTAAGTCTAATCCTGGAATCAAACATGGGCTACTTTTTATCCCATAAATCAGTTCCCATGGGATAGAAATAACCTCAAAACGTTTCCATAGAAACAACCGCCGAGGGCTAAGAGTATTATATATTCTCTGATGGACTTGGCCCTGCCAAGTCGACTACACGACCTCCACCGGGAACCCTTTTCTCGAACCTTCTCGAGGCACTTTTCAGCTATCGATATCTTAGTTAAAAATTAAACCTAGGGCCTGAAAATTGTCTTAGATCCTCTACATAATACGGTTGAACGACTCCTTAAATTCCTATTTTCTAATCGATTTAGTTCAGGAACGATTTAGTTCACTGACTGTCTAAACGATCATAGTTGGTACCATGATGATCAAGGTTTAGGTACAGTTGCGGTCATTTTTGAAGGCGTACGTACCTTAAATATTATACTTCCTTGAAGGTTACTATGATTTATAATAGTAAATTTCATTTAATTCCAAATTTCAGCCTAACAGCTTAAGTTTCTGTAATTAAGTTGTATCGACACGGAATTCACGTTCTAATGCACTAAGTTCAAATGCGTATTCAATTTTAACACAACATTATTTAATTTTTAGTCAATTTCATTTTCTTATATAATAATTACTTTATTATATATTTATTATATCTGTTAAGTACGGTATAATTATATTAAAAAAAAATTACAACAATAGTCCTACATTTTGTTTATAACAATATCTTTATTCACAAAGAAAATTATACTAGTATTTACAATTGAAACAATTGAGCTAACTGCTTACTGTTGCAAACAATCTACAGGTAGCTCAACTGATCCATATCAATACCAGTCGGAAGCGTCCCCAAGACGCTGGCTGCATTGCCCCGCTGTATGGCAATGCTGATGCGCTGCGCCAGATACTCACCACCGGTCTCGGGTCATGCGTTGCTTCGACCAACTATCCTTAGATTATCCATTGTGATATTATCAACTAAGTACCTTTTTGAAGAGAAATTATGAAACATTTTATTTTATTTCAACCTCTCATCATATTATGTACTTACTTACCTAGTTTATGTTTACTTCTGTCTTCTGTTCTGCGTATTCGCGAGAAACTGATTCGTGGATGTAGATAAGCTAAGACTACTGATGCAACCATTGAATTCGAGGCCGTCGTTTGGAAACCGATCCCGGTATCGGTGGATAAAACTTGGCGGTATCAGTGGCCAATTAAATCTGATCCCGGGATCCGTGGACACAAAGCCGTTTTAACACATGGAGAGCCAGTGACTCACACGCTGTTTTTTAGGTACAGCGTGTTGACGACGTCGCTGTCATCTCCCTCCGGATCATATTGCCTTTTAGTGAACATGCCGGCTTAGAGCGTTACCGCTTCAACAACCCAGAAGCCTTTGTATAAATTTTGCATAGTTTGCAAAAACTATAATAAATTTATCCTCAGTGGCGCCTCAGTGGCGGATTTTTTAACGTTTACGGAATGGACATCATTGTGTAATGTGTGCTACTTGCACACATTACACCGCCTTATTAATCGTACATGATTTAACTTTGATAAGTTCAGAAATATACCAAAAACTATTTCTCTTGCAATTTTAACGAAATTGTTGGATTGTAAAAATAATCTATTACATGACAATCGTAGAGACAAGGGCGGCAAAAACTTTACAGCCTACCTTGAAAATGTGTAAATCCGCCACTGTGTTTCCTTCTATATATACAGGGTTGAATTTTGTAATGCCACCTGGAGGGAAAGTACTCTTAATACTGTACATAGAAAATTATACTAAAAGAAAACATTCCTTTATTTTTGAAAAGAAAGAAAACTGCATTCAAAGATTTTCGAAAATTCGCTTGCCACACCCGGGAATCGAACCGACTGAAATCTGTAAAAATTACACCCTGTACTTTTATTGCATAGATCGTTAGGGTCAATAATAAGGATGAAATCTCTCTATCAAACTTAATAAATTAAATGAAAGGAAAACCATGAAATCTTAAATTATAAATTGAATGGGTCAAGTTCAGCACTTTAACTTAAAGACCCATCTGTTTACGTGTTCTTCTATCTTAAAATACTGGATCTCTTAAAAAATGAGTTAAATGGTTTCCGCTAGGCGGAGCGAAACCAAATAATTCTACAGCAAGATGGTGCTCCAGCCCAGAACAGCAGAATCACTACTGCCTACATTAATAACCATTTTAATACCTGGATTGGTACCAACAGAACAATCAGATGGCCTGCGAGATCACCAGATCTCACCTCTTTAGATTTTTTTTTTGTGGGGATTATGTAAAAAATCTGATTTACATGAAATCTTATGCGAATGTAAACGAGTTGAGAGTTGAAGTTCAGAATACGATTTATAATATTCACCACAACACGTTATTAAAAGTTACTAGAAATGAATACATAAAGAAGAATAAATTTGTGTATCCATGAAAATGGAGACTTTTATTGTAAATAATTAAAATAATTTAAGATTTCATGGTTTTCCTTTCATTTAATTTATTAAGTTTGTTAGAGAGATTTCATCCTTATAATTGACCCGACCGATCTATGTAATAACAATACAGGGTGTAAATTTTACAGATTTTAGTCGGTTCGATTCCCGGGTGTGGCAAGCACATTTTCGAAAATCTTTGAATGCAGTTTTCTTTCTTTTCAAAATTAAAGGAATGTTTTCTTTGAGTAAAATTTTCTATCTACAGTATAAAGAGTACTTTCCCTCCAGGTGGCATTACAAAATTCCACCCTGTATAATATAGCTCTTTAACGCCCCTACCGAGAGGAACCAATTTTCGTCGTATGATAGCGATCCACTTTAACACGAACTCGATTACAGTTTTCGAGTGTTTTTGAGTGATCTGTTGCATTTTGGCAGTGCAAGTGCCAACTTGGACAAGTAAGCGGTAGTAAACTGTCACGATCTCAAAAATAAATCGTTTTTCTATTTTGGAAACTCATACAGGTAAAGCTCAAGCTTTCTAAGAGCTTGCTTACCAAAATATAATTACTTATACCCACAACAAAGCCGGCGAGTTCAAAGATTTCTGTAGTACAATTTACTAACAAAGCAACATTACTAATGGCTCATTTCGTTAATCACGTAATAGAAGTTAATGAAAGAAAGTTACCATTGTTTTTAATTTTGATAATCTACACTATTACGTCGGCTTGAGTTAATAATAAATGAACAGTTAAAAAGTTTATGGAAACATACCGAGCTTTATGGTGGTTAAAGTTAAATTCGATTCTTAAGTATAAACTTACGTTACAGCGTTGAACTGATAGTTCATCATCATCATCATCAACCTATATTAGTCCACTGCTGGACATAGGCCTCCCCTAATGAGCGCCATAGCGCCCTGTCTTCAGCTTGCCGCATCCAGCATCTACCTGCAGTCTTTCGCAGATCGTCATCCCACCTGGCCGGAGGGCGTCCTACACTACGTTTGCCGAGTCGTGGTCTCCACTCAAGTTGTTTACGTCAAATTGACTGAGTAGATTGAACTTACATAAGCAGAACTTTAATGTGGAAATATGTACTTTGATTATATTGAATTTTGCCAGCGTAGGACGGTAGTTTACAGTAGCGATAAAAATCAGTTTTTTTAGCTCTACTTTGTCTCTACCCAATGCAATGGGGCTGCTTCTCTTTTCGTTATCAAAGTAAACGTAGATTAATCAATGAATCACAAATTGCTAGTTATTCATTAGTCTTCTCTCATGGACACTCGAAAAGAGTCATTTAATATTTTTTAACAAATCTGGGGGAGTGAATTAGGAAATAATTAACAGTAAACATTTTCCATTTATTTTCTACTATTGACTATTCAATAAATTAATAACTATATTCTACTCTCTACAGCGTACATAAATTAACTATTTACAAGGTTGTTGATACTTAAACTAAATATCACAGTTTTGAAATTTTATTTACATAGTCAGGGGGTCTACTCCGCAAAACGATAGCAACATACCTATCTGAAATCTAACAATGAATCTGTCAAGTTATCAAGGGATTAACTTTTTTGCTGGCTGCAAGCTCCGAGTATAGTATAACTGTCGATTCGATACTTTGTTCAATATACCACTTTGATAATTGGTTTATCAATATGGATTTGCGGAGTAGACGCCTATTATTTAATAACGAAATGACATATCGAATATAAACATTAGGGCAACTAAGTGACAGCACTAACATGATGCAATCCTTTTTATTTCAGTCTATAAGAAAGGGGCGGCATCTATTTTAGTGGTGCCAAATTAGTTTAGTTTAGTTTTTATGCCAAGTGAATTGACACCACACCTCTTCTGCACAGGTTGAAAACTTGCAAAGCGTCGGTAGCGTAATTGTTTCATTTGTAATTATTGATCCTCTTACTGGTTTTAAATAAATGTTTTTTTACTTTGATTTTACGGTTACACTCCCATTTGTAAAGATGACATCGGCAGGGTCATATATCTGTTATTTAAATTTAAATAGGTTTCAGTTTCAGTGCAAAGCGTCATTCAATCAATACAAAAGTATAAAATTACTGTAATGATATCATTATTTTAAGCAGATTACGTATCGTGCTGATTCGATCTTTAATTTTGTAATAAAATAACTAAATAACTACGCCCAATTTTGCCATACAGCGTGGCAATGCAGTCAGCGTCTTGGGGACGCTTCCGACTGGTATTGATATGGATCAGTTGAACTACCTGTAGATAGTTTGCAACAGTCTGTAGTTAGCTCAATTGTTTCAATTGTAAATACTCGTGTAGTTATCTTTGTGAATAAAGGCTTCTGCCCTACTTAAAAAAAACTTAAGTTTATTATATATTATTCGGATACATCTCAAGGCGTAAAGGCGACTCTACATGGAGCGGCTTATCGTACAGGGTAAAGTAAAGAGCACTAGTTTGTGCAGAATAGGTATGACTCCAGAGATGGACCGACCAACTGAAATTCGCATTAGGCTATCCATACGATCGCAGTGGAAAGATTAATTTGATGTTTTCTACAAAAACTAAAATACTAGTTTAATTTCCTGAATATTTACACCGTTTTTGAAGTTTTACGGGTCAAGTAGTAGAGATAACATTTTTATGAGACCGTCTCAGGATTCAATAGCAAAAGAATCAGTTGAATAAAAATGGCGGAGATATAGGGTAACCAACATAAGAATCACGTCAGTCCTTTAGAATTAACATGATCACCACGACCGCTCTGACAAGAGTGTAACTAAGAAGAAGTTAGAAAATTAACGTTCAGAAAAACTCAAAAACAGTTCAGTGTTCATTGCGTCTAAAGAGTTTGAAGACTGGTTGGGCTGGGAATCGAAAAAAAATACAAACAATCTCCCACCGTAAATAAATAATAAATAAATAAATAAATAATGCTGGACATCCACACAACATCATCTAGCCCCAAGCTAAGCAGAGCTTGTGTTATGGGTACTAGATGACTGATATACATAATATATTACATTACATAGATAGATATTTTTTATTATACATAGAAACGACCAGATCACCCGAAACAAATATTTGTAGATCTTACAAACATTTGTCCCAAGGCGGGAATCGATCCCGCAAATTCCAGCGTCGCAGTAAATACCTATACCAGTTTCAAATTCGACTCCTATTTGACTTACATGCAATTTGTGATTTTGCTAAATCCTTGATACAAAAAGATTATTAAGTTTTAGTTTATGAGCATCGTAAAATGTCCCTAGATAGGTATGTAGGTACACTATTCATAAATAATTTATAATATTTTATGACTAATTAAAAATGCTATCATAAAAGGAACGCGCCTTGTTTTATTTTAGTTAAATGTGTCTACTTAGGTAATTAAATAACCACTTTTATGAACATAGTCTTCATTTTACTAATGTTTTCCTGTCGCCGATGTTGGAAATGTATATTAGGTAAGTAACAACCGAGAGATAGAGCAACCTCTAGATTATTTGCAACAGATATTTCAACTGATACATTTGTAAATACTTATTCGTATTCTTTAGATGCTATTCTCTTTGTTAATAGACTTTTATGCGGTTAATGGTGTCGATTCTGTTGTTATAGAATTAGCTAAAATTAGGATTTAGGATTGTCAAATAGATGAAAGCTATTCTATGTTTCAAAAATTAGACTGCCAGGTTTAAAATTAGGTTGACAGATCTAAAACAACTCAACTTAGTTAAAATAGTTAAAATCCTATTCTTTGCATCGCATTTTAGCTATGTTTAGAAACGTCCACCTAATTTTAGCAGGCATCTAATTTGGTCGTGATTAAAATTTATTCTAGTGAAAAACGTGCAGATTCTTTTGAACAAAGTGAAATATGGATTTTGTGGTATTTTTAGGATCTGACAGAGAATACCATAATTTTAGGTCAACCTAACTTAGAAAATTTAGAAATCGTAAAATTTTAGTTAGAAATACTAAAGCAACAGAATCGACATCAATATCTATTTAATTCTTCGTCTATCTTTCACACATTTTTGTCACTCATCTAATTGTTAGTTGTATCTACACAACTAAGTATCGAAGCATTTTTGAGATCACTCGTGTATTCGCGCTCTACCTGTAAACAAAATAAAATAAAGATTAAACTTCATACTAAATAACTGTGATTCTCTAACACCCGAATACTCAAATGCAACTCAATAAAAATAATAGTAGAGTAGATACCTTATCAAAGTGCAGTGGTTACTTAGCCGCGCTTTTTGACAGTTTTCCAAGAAAATCTGTCAAAAATTCGTCATTTTGATACGTTTTAAATCTTAATTGCGTTTGAGTACTCGGGGTTTAAACTTCTAAACTGTATAAAATAAAAAAAAATAGATGTAATAATGCAAAAAAATGAATTATAACAATACCGGCAGTTAGTGTTCTAAAACATGTTGTCGATTAATTAACATTTTTTAAATAACTTGATGGTTTAAATAACAAAAAAAAAACTTTATTCACAAAGAAAGTTATACCAGTATTTACAATTGAAACAATTGAGCTAACTGCTGACTGTTGCAAACAGTCTATAGGTAGCTCAACTGATCCATATACAAAAAAAAATTATCTTAGTAATAACAATCTTACAGAAATTTTCCCCACTAGGCAAAGCCTGTATCGTGGAGACCAATAATTTAAGTTAACTTAACGAAATTTCGGAGTACTTGCTAACAAATGAGATGAACAATAAAATGAGAATTATCAATTTAAGCCGCGGTTAGATGCAGAAGCACTACCGATCTATTTTCAGAAACCATAGAGATATTGTTTTTAACCCCCGACGCAAAAAGAGAGGGGTGTTATAAGTTTAACGTGTCTGTCTGCGTAGCTGTGTATCTGTCTGTGGTATCGTAGCTCCCAAACGGATGAACCGATTTTCGTTTAATTTTTTTGTGTCATAGATAATTTTATCACAAGTGTTCTTAGCCATGTTTCATGAAAATCTGTTCAGCCAATAAACGTCGGCGGGTTTTTAAATTTTGTCTTGAACAAAGTTGAAAAGTTAATCTGAGTAATTCCTCTTTTAAAAGAACCTACATTTTAAATGTGATGCTCGTTTTCTTGAAGTTTCCGTAGTGACTAAAACAATTGAAATGCGATGAAAACAAAACACCAATGATTAAATCTCTAAATCCATCGTGGTTAGTTGCACTAAAGTCATTTACAACAGGAAATTTACTTTGACTTGATTTTCGAATATTGGTAATCTCAAAACTCAAATCATGGTAAATATGGGTAACTGTCATCTGTACATGAAAATCTGTACCCGCTGCAAACGGCTACCAATTTTATTCGTTATTACTGTAAACGATATTCGTTTTCTATGACCTTCAAGTTATTTCAAATTGGTACAGTCAACTATTCCGTTGTAAATGTAGGTATCGATTAGTATTTTGTTTCCATCACATTTCATTTTTAACAAATGACTGGTCTAGAAAACAGAATTCCATGTTGTTACACTAAAATTCATTTGAAATATCCTAAGAATTAATGTCTTTGCAGAATTATTTGCTGAAGCATACATTTGAAACAATATATACTTATGGCCTCCTGTTTAAGAGTTCTTATATGTATTTATGGATGAATGATAGAGAAAACCGCTTTAGATAGGTTAGGTATACGGTCTTTAGTTGAAATGAAATGAAATTTATTTATTAGTAAATCTACGCATGTAAAACTTTTGTGTATAATAACGAATTTTAAAATCAAAATAGATAGGATATGACGATAGGATATGACTTCTGTGGTATGGCGGGCGAAGATCCGCCTGCGACGCAGAAGGTTGCGGGTTCGATTCTCATCTCGGGACAAATGTATGTACGATCTGCAGATATTTGTTCTGGGGGTTTTGGATGTTTTCTATGTTTTGGATGTTTTCTAAGTTTAGTAAAAAAATATCTGTCTATGTAGTTTACTGTATTAAGCAATAAGTATATCAGTTATCTAGTACAAACACAGGCTCTGCTTAGTTTGGGGCTAGATAATGCAGTGTGAATTGTTCAGCCTAAACCTAAATTCATTACCTAGTACTTAAGTTAGTAAGACTTTTTGTCTTCCTCAAATAGCCATAGATATGCAGAAAACCACAAATTGGTCGTTGCGCTATGTAATCCATCTAATGATGATTGAGTGATTAATGAATGATACCGAGATGATGCCTACATGCAAGTGCTTGACGTAGTTAATTGAATACAGGAATGACATTTCATCTTCACCGGTAGTTTCATAGTCAGAGATTGCTATTTCATCCATACAAGAATGCCACGTAACTCAGTCTGCATTATCATTTGTACTATTTAACGGGTATTTATCGCGAGTTACTCATTCGCGTGGATTTATTGCGATTATATCCCGACGTTTCAACAGGTTTACACATTGCCGTGGTTACGGGATGTCTGATGAAAATAGGTAAATAAACGCGATCAATACCCGTTGAATGGTACTTTCAATAACTCTGTCTGCTTAACCTTTAACGACTAACCGACTGTACGGATTGTAATGAAATTTGCAAGATGATGTTATGCAGGCGAAGGATATAGGCTACTTTTTGTCCAGGAAAAAAGTGTGTGAAGCCTCGGGCAGTAGCTAGTCCCTTATAAACTGTTTTGCCTACCTCTAAGTGTTTATTTTGCTTTGTCAACTCACAGTAACTTATAATTCTGTGATGGCATGTAGGTAATAAGTGGGATCACAAGACTTGTGAACAAGAATTGTGTTTGGTTTTGTTTATTTCATTTTTATAGGAATGACTAAAGTTCATTATTTTGAGCTTTTGTGGTAGGTATGAAAGTCGAGGTGCCCTTGTAGTATTTTTTTACTAACAAGATAGGACCCATAGCACAAGCTCTGCTTAGTTCTGAGCTAGATGATGCTAAGTGAAATATCTAGGATTATATTATTTATTAAATTTATTAATCAGAATTGTAATACTTTAACTTTATCCTACTAGCTCGTTCCCGCGGCTTCGCACGCGTTTTTCAAGTAGCCTAACCCTGGGACAATATTTACCGCCCTGTTAAATTTGATTAAGATCCGTTCAGCCGTTTAGATGTGAATAGGTAACAGACAGACGGACAAAGATAGGTACATTCGAATTTATAATAAAAAGGAGATAATGGAAGTATGCCATAGTATAATGTCAAAGTAGACTTTTAGTTCAAGAAAAGGTATCAAACGAAGATCTAGGGATGATAGGCCTCGGGTTTTCAGTCGTAGCAGGCAGTGTGATAAAATTGCACTGATTTAAATATTTACCTATTTAAAAAGGGTCCAGAACTTGGGAACCCACATTCTAGGATCGTCTGTCGGTAATATTACCCACTATGATTCGCTTCCGAGTTATTTTCTATATTGCTTAATTAAACAGTCATCTTACCATTCACGAATTAAGCGTATAGTGTGACAGTTGACTGGTGTCCCGCCACGTCCACAGCGGAGGCAGACAAGACTGTTGTAAGCCAGCCAGCAGCTCCGCGTGGTACCTCTGTGCAGCGAGAAGGTACGGCGGTGGCAGCGGCAGCGGACAGTGCGGCTGCAGCGGCGGCAGCAGCGGCGGAGGCGACGGCGACGACCGACGCGGCTCCGGCTCCAACAACGCATCGATGGTAAAAGCTCTCCGCGGTCGCGTCCCAGCGGGCAGCAACGCCGTCGTATCCACCACTTCTGGCTCAGGACTAGGTCTGGATATGAACGATGAGGGAGCAGAATATATACCCCCGGGAACGGAAGTTGGCGGCGGCGGAGGCGCTCCCGCCTGACGCGCCAGAAACGCTCTGTTGAAACTGGCAAGAGCTGTCAACTCCGCGTTCAGGCTGTCCTTCTCCCCTTTATGGAGCTTGAACCTCTTCCGTCTGCGGAGTAAGGATCCGTTCTCGAACATATCAAACGCGTGAGGATGAAGGGTCCAGTAGGCTCCCTTCCCGGGGCGGTCAGGGCGGCGCGGCACCTTGACGAAGCAGTCGTTGAAGGACAGGTTGTGCCGCAGCGAATTCTGCCAGCGCTGCGTGTTGCGCCGGTAGTACGGGAACCGGTCCGTGATGAACCGGTAGATCTCCGACAGGGGCAGCATCCGCTCCGGCGAACTCCAGATCGCCATCGCCGTCAGCGCTATGTACGAGAAGGGTGGTTTCTGGTCTCCGTAGGACTCACGTGTCGGCCGAGGCATGGTTATCGAGTTCGCTGTCCAGAAGGAGTTTTGTTGTCACTTCAGATTCAGATTCAGACACGTCTCTCACGGCGGAGTGGAAGATAAGGACTGGGGGAGCGAGCGAGACTGCACGGCAGGCGGGTGTGGCGCGCGCGGGCCCGCCTCGCCGCCTCGCAGCCAATGGCGCGCCCTCAACTTTGTTTGTTGTTTTTGTCGGCTCCGGACCCGTTACAGAGGAATTTAAATTGTTATCACGTTTACATTATACAAAATTTATTCGACACCGACAACACTTGAGCTTGTTTCGAAATTGCAATGATTAAAGAAGTTGGTACTTATTGATGCTGCGAGAGAGAGAGAGGAGTGGATAAATATAGATAATCTGCACTCGGTGCGCGGTTACATCGGGGCTTATCCGTAATGGCTGACATCGTTTGGATTTTCTTTATTGATTTTCGACATTATTAATGCGCAGGATTATTAATACAGTGGCATTTGCAAATGAATTTTATGATTGGATGCACCTTTAGGTGAGAGGATTAAATTAAATGAAATTCTAGAGTTCACAATAAATTATGCAAAATTCAGTTGATTTATTAAACAATTTATTTTGATAGATTTTATTTAAATTTTTGTTTCTAATAGGGTCAAATAGAAACTGCTATTATTTTCTCACTTTTATAGCAATATCTTCTATCTCTCAAGCAATTTACTTTCTCAAGCTACATTAGGACCCAGCCCACGTTCGTCCATGCAACAATTTTGTCCACTCAGTGCACATAACATGTTAACCGTCGTTTAATATCAAATAGGTTCATTAAATTCAATCGTCCGGGACAGAAGCAGCTTACCTCCTATATAATTTAGTGATATTAAAGCATACAGCGCGCATCCTACTTTGTATTCCGAGTGTCGTCTATGGGAGCCATTGTGGGTTCCATTGTCGGCATGGATGGTAATAACTAACACAAATTGCTCAACTCTTCCAATGCTGGTATCTGCGGTGCGATCAAGAGGGTTGATGGTGTGGGATTTGCGAAACTGTTTATAGGAGAATTTTTATTAAGCAATATTATTTTTACACGGTTCTTCTCACTGCGGCAAAGGCCAGGAGGCCTTTAAATACAAAATAATTTTTTTAATATGTTAACTAACATAATATCTTAGTTTTACATAATGATGTTACATACATACATTTGCACGATAAAATGTGAGAGCATTGATTACTTATGATCCCCGCACTAGGCTAGCTAGGCCTGTTTCGCGGGAGACCGAGTGAACATGATTGATTGCTATACACTGAGAGAGTGGTACACTAGCAAATAGATCTGATAAAAAAAAATGACAAATGAAAAAATTAAATAGCTACAATGAGAAAGGCATGCAGTAAGAATAATAATAATATAAAGATTGAGAACAATAAATTTAGGCATAAGCTAATCGATGGGTAATAATGACTTTATACATTAATAATTCTTATCAAAGAAGAATAAGGATATTCCTCTTCCACGATTCAGTGCTATGGATGACCTTTCATAAATAAGTAGAGTTATAGAGGAATAAGCGTTTCAGTAATTCATTGTAGAATTACGTTGTTCCAGAAACATATATGTATGTATAGGTCTCCTCATCGCTTTCGATAATCGCGACCCTAGATATTACGGATTCCTCTTTCTTGGTCTTCAATAACCTACGACACGTATGAAAGTAGAGTTGGCTCGCAGAGTTAGATACATACATAACCATACATACATTATGGAAAGAGCTAAATCAGAACTAAAACTTTGGTAACATCCTTGATACAACTAGAGCATACTATTTGATGTATGAAATCGGAAATCTAGGAAAATCACCGGCTAGACACGATAGTAAAAAAAAAGATGCTTTGTGAAAATAATTTATGAATACAAAATAGAAGAACCCATATCAAAGTCAACCTTTGAAAGTAAGTAAAATATTTAAAATGGACACATGATAAAATAAATTCACTGAGTAATAAATAAAGAGGGGACAGTACAATTAAAGTCATATTGTGTCGTTGTTTCGTTACGGTTGATGGCATTTTACAAAATTTCACGCTTGTTACGAATATAAATTGTGAAATTCAATATTTATAACAAAGAATAAATTCTGTTTATGTAAGGAATACAATAATGCTATTTATAAATGTTATTTTTCTATGCAAATTAGAAGACAAATTTTAAAACAGACGCGCATTCTAAAAGAGTCACTTTTAAATATAGGTACTTACGTGAAATAGAAAATGGTAGCCAAGCTACATAAATGACTAAAATAAATAATTAGGTAAATATTAAATTCTTAACCTTATATCTTTTCTTGATAATTTTGATAGGTGTCATAAAGATTACAGAAAGAAGAAGAATTTAAAGATAAATTAAAAAAGAAAACTTAAGAAATATAAGAAATAACTTAAGAAATAGAAAAATTAAGAAAAGTTAAAGAAAGAAAACAGTAAGAAATACCTGTTTTAGTATTTTTTACAGTAACTGTCTAAAATTCACAGGTCAGTTTAAAATCCCATCCGAAAAAACCCCACCCCATCAACCAAATCACACCATAACAGAAACCATCCTGCGAGATGTTTCTGTCACCTGTTGCAGTATCCCGGGGAGCCAATCACACCAACCACCTAATGATCGTCCTTTGAAGTCGCCGCTCTCCCCTAGAACAAGACAAAAACGCCATCTAGTTATTAAGTGTGAATTCTACAAATTGTTCACAAATATTTGCGCCTACCTGTGCTTCGGTTTTTACGTGATATTTGCCGTGACGGTAGGGTACAAGGTTTTTGATTTACCATGGCATATCAGCTAGGCTTCGTCTAAATAAGAAACAGAAAAAAATACAATCAACAATCAAGGAATTGCGATCTACAACTTTTTTAGATTCTTCATTGTTTTTACCTATCATGGTTGGTACAGACAAAGCGAGCTAGAGCGAGTGAATTCAAACGTATGAGATTCTTCGATCGAGACGTTCGTACCATTTTCCTTTGATGTAGCGACAGCCGCTGGAGCCGAAGATGAACGAAGGACCTCGTTTGAGATTGCTTGCTTTCGCAATGACGTCCACACAGGTGTATTTTCGCGTTCGTTTGTTCGCTTGCTCTCTCTCGCTTGGTCTGTACCCAGCATCATAGTTTAATTTTTTTTATTCTGTTGCAAATGCTCCTTAGCCCCCAGAAATGTGTTTAATCTTCAAATATTGCTAGCAACATGAGTAGCCAAAAGCTCACACAAGCAAGAGCTCTCACAGTTTTTACTCCGGTCTTCTTAAAAGTGAGTTAAATCAAAGCTGAAAGAAGTCTTTACCTTTGACGACACAACTTTATGCGAACTGACTGTAAGTAAGTTCGTAAAGCTATCTTCTTCCATGATCGTGTTGGTGTGCTTTGTAATTCTCGTAAAAAGCCGGCATGTCTCATCCGATTCTTTGGTCCCAGAGTTCAATTCTAATACTCGTATAACGTCCTTTTTATTGAGTGTAAATAATTGAGTTTGTATCAACGCGCACCGCCATCTGCTCGCCGGAGATTTAACTCTCCTTTTCGGATTTCCCACTTAACTTTAATGTGCCTATAAAATTTAAGGTCCGAACATCACCCGAACCAATATGTACTCTAAAGTTTTTGATATAGGTTGCAAAACTGTGTGGCATTCAAACTTGTATATTACATCGTCGGAACTTTAAAAAACTTTATTCTGGTCAGTATTTAGTGCACGATATTCGTCCTTAAATTCTTCGCCGGTTGGACACAATTTTATTTGATTTGTTTCGGACTATTTACAGTGAACGGTCGTGGGATCAGTTATTACAATATTTGTTGTTGAATGTTATTTATTTGAGTAGTCAGCTTATGTCGTTGCAGGCCGGTGGCATTGATCTCAGACCAAATTGAAATTGTAAATCTTATTTGAATTACCCATTTGGATAATCTTTAGGCTTAAATTAGAATTTGACGTGTGTTTGTCTTCTTTTGTAGCACTTCTATTGTGCATCAGTCATGAATCCGGTTTTAGTAGACTGCCTGTCCCGCTGTGATACAAGGCATTAAAATGACCATCGAATAATTTAATTTAAAGAAAATCTTTAAGTAATCGAAGAACCACAACCGTAAAATTACAAAAGCAATCAAATCAAAAAGCATAAATTAATCGAATCGCGAAGGCACAATAGCTTCGAACAAAAACCGTGACCTCTGTTCCGCGGCCAATATTTTAACAGACCCGTCATAAGTGCATTGTCGCGGTTCGTTTACCGAGTGCTACAATGGACCAACTCGATAATCAGCCAATCAGCCCCCCAGCTACAATCATTATTATTTAATATCATTGTAAGTACCTAAGCCCCCGCAACAGATGGCGCTGTCGCCGGCGGCCACGCGATTCTTAAACACACCGCAAAATTAATTTAATTCTCTATCATTGGAATAAAGCAATAACGGATACTGGTAGGCGATTTGAACAGCTTTTTGTGTTAAATAGGGGGGTTTGTACGGTTTTTAGCGGTAAACGTACGGTTAATATTCGCTTGGAAAATGCAGGTGCGCCGCGTATTGATGATCAATAGTACAGGTGAGGCGATTCAACGCAAATATTACATTAGCTTTTAAATCGATCTCTTTTTACCATTTATTTAGCGAAATTACATAATTTATGCAAATTACACATCTGTGTGGATTGTCCAGCATTGTTTATTTATTTACTTCTATCTGACTGAACTCTTATTTTTCAATCATCTCATAGATCAGATACATTCAAGAAATACTACGTATGTACTGTACATATACCACGAAATCGTATCCACCATAACTTTGCTTAAAGTAAAAATGATTTATTTTTCGTTTCACCACATTAGCAAGAAACCAAAAGATATTTATAATAAAAATAGTAGAACTTAAAAATATGAACGAATGAACTAGGTCTGTAAGAATATCAATCACCATATGAACGCTAAGTAATAGAAGCAAATCAAAGCATTGTATACGAGAGATCAATAGTAAAGGTACAAAAGGTTTAATGAAACTCATATTTTAATCCAAACATTCAATTTCAATGGAATTGAATCGATCGGCTCCGCTCATACAAAAACTAATTGACAACAATCAACTGGGTAACAAAAAACAATATTTTCTGTCATTGTCATTATACAGGATGTCCGTGTATTAAAATCTAGCGGGTCGACACAAAGTGCCAGTTTGATCAAAATATTGGTAGCTGTCAATCAAACGTTTGAAATAATACTACACCGCAAGCAAATTAATAATGTAAGTGCATGCAAAATCTTACACCTGCCATGTTTTGTTTGTTGCGCCATTTCCGCCAATTGGCCAAAAATAGAATTTTATTCAGATCGTGTAAATTTACAGTACTTACCTCATTGCCGTTTCGAATTTATGCAGTGACCGAGCTCAATTTATAGCTTTTTCATAAATTTCACTACCGATCGATCCGAAATTGGCTAAAGCTGGCCAGAAATGGACAAAAAAACACAATTTAATTTTAGTACGAGTTTTTTGGCGTCGACTCAGTTTAGACGCGTGACGTCATACTTACTCCCTTATGTCGTAAGTATGGATGGAGCTCTACTCAATTCAAATTTATTCGCAAGTGACTCACTCATACTATTGTCCCACTTATTGGCTGCATTTTGATTACGAAGAAAAAAAAATGTAATAATAATATGGGTGATGATGTGCTCGTAGCCGAATTTCGACCACGGCGGCCAGTCTCATCGGAGACTAGCCAGATGCGCAGGACATTTATAGTGCACAAGTGTGTACGAAAACACAGGAGCAGTCTCTATTCTTCTTAGCGATTGCACATGAGGCACTTACACTGCGACTCACATGTGTACTTTGAGTACACATTTAACACAAAAACTCCACACACCTGACACACCCCGTATACTAATGTTTAGAAAAAGTACTTCACACCTTTTTGGCGCGCTAACATGACAAATGCGATGTCGGCGGCGCGGGCGCAGGTCAAAGCGGGCAGCGCCGCGGGGCCTCCGACCCTAAATATTAATTATCTACAACACTACGGACACCTTTCGGGAGATTATCGCACTTTTTAATATTACATCTCAGATCTAGATATTGGATTTGTATATTGTAAGGTGTCTGAAATTGTGTGAAGGATGGCTTTTGGCCTTCGGTCTAAAACAAGGTTACATATTTATATTTATACAGGGTAACGATTTACTTTGGTATCAAAAATTGTCTAAACACAAGTTGTTTTCAATGGGTGCTCTACTATCTACTTTGTCAACTTTCCGGATATAACAAAATTTTATGATGAACTAGTTTATGCCCGCGGCTTCGCACGCGTTGTTTCTATGGAAACGTTTAAAGGTGATTTCTATCCCATGGGAACTGAATTATGGGATAAAAAGTAGCCTATGTTTTATTCCAGGATTAGAATTACCTGTGTGTAAAATGTCAGCCCGATCCATTGAGTAGTTTTGGCGTGAAGACGTAACAAACGTCCATCCATCCATCCATCCAAAATTTCGCATTTATAATATTAGTGTGATGTACTGATATTGCGACATTGCCGTATGCCTACTGCATTTTTATATAAATGCATGCCCAATTTAAAATAGCTGCTGTAAATAGTTATTCCTCAAAACCAGATCCAATTATCATCACTTAGGTAAATTACAAATACCTATAGAGCTGGAATCAACACGTTTTGCTATGAATTAAACATTTTGATTTAGTTCAAAGCGGCCGGCGGTACCTACCTACTATTAAGGCACAGTTTGGAGATACCATCGCCGACAAACTCGATTATAGGCTCGAGTGCTCCGATGACTGGCTATAAGGCATAAGCGATCGGTGTTGCCACTTTTTTGACGGTGTCGGAGTTTTTGCAATCGTACTTAGAGTTGCATATTATGGAATATTTGTTTGATATAGGGCTTACAGATGGCAGAAGCCTTTACTCACAAAGAAAATTACACTAATATTCACAATTGAAACAGCTAAGCTAACTGCAGACCGTTGCAAACAATCTACAGGTAGCTCAACTGATCCTTATCGATACCAGTCGGAAACGTCCCCAAAGACGCTGGCTGCATTGCCACGCTGTATGGCAATGCTAATGGTTTGATATATGTAGGACTTATATTTTTAGAGTTCCTATGTTATTTTTTATAAGCAATCGGTTATGCCACTCTTTTGATGCAGTTTAGCGTCGGAGCTTTTACAATCGGACTTAGAATTGCATATTTGTTTCATATAGGACTCAAATTTTGTGTTTCTATGTAATTTTTCACAGACAAAGTAAGTAGGAACAAGTGTCAATGACCACTAAAGTCGGGTACTGACTAGTGTAATGTAACGTGTCACAAAGCGAGCGCTCGTGCAGTCAGTACAGAGGAAGAAGAAGCTGGCGAGCAACGAGACAGATTTTAGCGCACGGAGCATTTAAAGAAAGTTAGAATGATGTATCGTCTATTTGACTTGACTAAGTATTTTCTATAAATTTATGGTATCCTACTACTAATATTATAAACGCGAAAGTTTGTAAATATGGATGGATGGATGTTTGTTATTCTTTCACGTAAAAACTACTGAACGGATCGGGCTGAAATTTTGCATACAGGTAATTGTAATCCTGGAATCAAACATAGGCTACTTTTTATCCCACAAATAAGTTCCCGTGGGATAGAAATCACCTTTAAACTTTTCCGTAGACACAACGCGTGCGAAGCCGCGGGGAGCAGCTAGTAAATAAATAAATTGAATTGAATGAACGGAACCATAGTAAGTTTAGTGCGCGGCAGCTTTTTAAATATGTTGGGATTTGCTACCTACTAAATTGATAAAAATATTCCGTACATGAAATTTACTGAAAGATAAATAGAACTTAATTCCAGGTCTGTGTCTATTTCAGAACATAAGAATGAATTTTCGATAAGAATCAGACAAATTTCCTTTTGCTTTCATTAATTATTCAGATTTTCTGTTTATTTAAAACAATCAAACTAAGTAGACACCCCACCGTCTATACTCGGTTCAACAAGTCAAGATATTTTGTGTCAACAAAGGAGTTACAGAACCAGTGAATGAATGGGTAGAAATACTTAACGATAAAGTGATATTTTACAGTAAAAGCTAACAACACCTGTTGCGAACTTCTGCAATTTGCTCTGATGATTAGCATCGCAGAAATTCTGATCTATTCTTTGGTATTGGCAGTTTTCATTCGTCTTTAGTCCATTTTCGAACTCTTGTATACCTTTCCCCTTTACTACTGATATTATTTTTTGACAAGTTTTCATCAATTAATGCCATTGTTTACAAAACACGTTTTGGATTGTAGAGCCGTGTATAGGCACTATAATTACATTTATCAATCGCACTCGTGTCAGAACAACATCAAAGCTTCGATAGCCGGAAGCAATGCGTTACAGTAATAGTACCGACCATTTGCTTTGAACATAATAGCTATTGTTCTAAACGCCGAAATAATCGAGGGAAGGAACCCTGATTTATCGTGGACTATGATAGGGCTCCTTGGCATAATGTTTTGATTTACCGTGAAATTCGTAGATTTGTAAATGAATTGGTGTATTTGTTACTGGGGTTTTGATGTGATGGGAACATTTTGACTGAAATATTGTAATGTTCGAGTGTTTTCTCTTGTTTGTCTTTAAATAATTTTGTTTTGTACTGTGGATTTTTTATTCCAATATTTACTAATTCCCTCCCCTTGGAGTCGAGGCCCTAATTCTGTTGGGTACTGAGGCTCTTCGGGTTTTTAAAAAAATATTATCTGAGCGTCTGGTCGAAGCGACGCGTGACCCGAGAGCTGGTAAGTATCTGGCGCAGCGCATCAGCATTGCCATACAGCGGGGCAATGCAGCCAGCGTCTTGGGGACCCTTCCGACTGGTATTGATATGGATCAGTTGAGCTTCTTATAGATTGTTTGCAACAGTCTGCAGTTAGATCAATTGTTTCAATTATAATTACTAGTCTAACACAAGTTTTAATTTATTTCTATTACTAGTTTATGTCCGCGGCTTCGCAAGCGTTGTTTCTATAAACGTTTAAAGGTGATTTTTATCCCATGGGAACTGATTTATGGGATAAAAAGTTGTTAAATAGAGTAAACTCCATTAATCAAATCTACTTCATAGAATGTTGAAATTTTATTAGTCAAGTAAACAAAATGGCATCAAACAGTGTTGCATGCACAATGGTGAAAAGTGTTTCTATGGTTTGCTAGGAGCCTGAATGTATGTTATTTTATGAATTAATGAATTTTACAATTAACGACCCCAAAAGGTCCAATAAATTCGTGAAAAAATAATAAAATTTCTTTTTCCAACGACAAAAATGCTACATAACAAACGTGATTCATTAGAGAATTCATACAACTTTTTACAAAAGCAATTCAGCTACTCTCCTTAAAATATATTTTCACCACAAAAGAATAATAGCCACCGTAAAACTCAATCCACCTCCAATATTTCCTCTCGCCAAAACGTATTTTTCTTGAGACATTTAAATTTGAATTGTTTCCTTTTTTTTATCGTATTATTCTTGGGGTGGGAAAAGAAAATGGATAGATGATGTTGCTGCTTAATATTCATTGTTCATCGAGGGGCGCACGCGATACGCTGAGAGCTTTTCTTAGCTCCGTGATTCGACTCATTTTTTAAGTAACAAAACAAGTGATTTTTTATCGCAGCGGCTGAGAATAAGTTTTGTATGACATGGAAGAACGCTGACTGAAATAATAATGTACTACCCTGTTGAAAGTAAAGATCTCCATGACATTTAAAATACAATTTTTGAATGTAAAAATACACTTAGAAATAAATTCAAAATTGCTAAAAGTGTTGATTATGACAAATTGGATAAACTGCTACGAACTGCTATGGCGTAGCACTTTCGTAGCACGTGTCTACGCGCGTTAGTTCTTAGAAATCAGAGATCATTCCGTGAGTATAATCATAACTAAGTCGAAGTTAATTAGTTTGGGCTCTCACAGTTCTCAAACAAGGCTTTGGCGGTAACGTGGCCCTCCATAACTCATAACAACGCATCCTCGCGCGTAGACGCACCGGCGCAGAGCGAGCGAGACGCGCTTACGTGCCAGACAGAGAGAAAACACCCCGACGGACATTATATGGAATGTTTATAGCCCGACTTCCTTTTAACTTTTTTGGGAGCACTATTTCAAATATTGTTTTAATTGATTGCTGGCAGACCGTTCGGCGGCGGGGACTCAAAAAGTAAAAGAATGAACGAACGCCTAATTGCTGGGATTAACTCAGTTTCATATCATTTTCGATTTACTAAGACAGTTTTCGACGATTTCGACTTGACAACTGTAATTAACAACAACTTATCATGTTGATTTTTGACGGTTCATTTGTGTTATAATAGGATCGGTCGTGATCATTTTTATATCTAATGGGTTTTTATATTTTGGTTTTGATTACAAATGTTTAACTATCTTCAGCGGAGTTTAATTATCATAAACAAGGATTGTTTTTAAAAGAGCGGTCGCTGTGTTATTTTCGTTTTGGTATTCCTGAGTTTATTAACGGTAAGTAATCTTTTATTTGCTTTTTTCTTTACAATACAATATCGCACAAAAATAAAGAATCGAATCAACATTAGAAAGTAGATAATCCTAAACAGATTTTAACAAAAGCGGTCTATAAAACGAATTCCAAAATTCCATGCAGTTTTTCTAACCAGACTAAAAAAATCTTGACTTATCTCCGTCATCAATGGAATGAAATGGAATCAATGGAATATTGCAATCATTTCCTCAAGAAACCCGGTACTAATAATGAGTAATATCACACTAATATTATAAATGCGAAAGTTTGGATGGATGTATAGATGGATGGATGTTTGCTGCCTCTTCACGCCAAAACTACTGAACGGATCGGGCTGACATTTTGCATACAGGTAATTCTAATTCTGGAATCAAACAGAGGTTCTATAATTATTACTTAGTAAATTATTTCTAAGTGTGCAATAAAGTATTTTCTATCTATATCTACTATGAGAACTAGAATAAGTAGGTACTACTGGTCGAATTATTGGTTACTCTACCTACGGTACCGACCCTAGGTAGAGTGAACAGTAATTCACAATTTAAGGTGCCTAGGACTTGAAATAGTGACTGCGAGATTTTTCTCATGATTATCTATCTTAAGTCCCTGAGATACCGATCAGTAAAAGATTACATCGAGTAGACCGTTAACAAAATCACTGCCTACTGTCGGGGCATACCGTTTCATTCAGGGCGTTTCCTATTTTTCACCTTAGAACTCAAAAGATGGCTGGGATCTTCCGTGGTAGTCAAAACAAAATCAAAATCAAAAACTCTTTATTTTTAATTTTTAAATACAATAAATGTACACTTAGAAAAGGTCAAAATATATAACTAAACACTGACACGGAAATAAAGGTATACATTTATTCACAAAGAAAATTATACTAGTATTTACAATTGAAACAATTGACCTAACTGCCGACTGTTGCAAACAGTCTACAGATAGCTTAACAGATCCATATCAACACCAGTCGGAAGCGTCCCCAAGACGCTGGCTGCATTGCCACGCTGTATGGCAATGCTGATGCGCTGCGCCAGATACTCACCAGCTCTCGGGTCACGCGTCGCTTCGACCAGACGCTCAGATAGTTTTTTGAAAATAAATAATTTTGATTTCTGTCGCTTCGGTATGTAGACTAAAGTGTCATGTCAACCTGTGCAGGGTCTATGCCATTATAAAGGTAGCTTCAAACTAAGAGCGCCATCTTTTTTTACAGTCCGCCCAAACTATCTTTTGGCATTGAGAAAACGCCCCATTATAGCATGGGTCAGCATCAGCAGTCCCTTGGTCATGGAAATATCGTAAATGCAAAAAAACTTCGTAATAGTGTTAGTTTCAAAAGTTAGGTCAAGTTAATGACATAACAATAAATTGACAACAATAAGACAACAATAAATAATTCTGCACAATCGTGAGTCGTCTGGCCGGCTTTAATTCCGGTTTTGATTCTATAAAAGCTTGATGGGACGACTGATCGACACGATCTGGGAGAGGTCAAGCGCAGGACCAACGGCCTAACGTGCTTTCTGAGGCACGGGGTGTAACTCTGCCAACTTCCTGACTCCGGGCTGCTACTGTGAATTTTCCTTGCTAGAAAAACCCCAATAACAACTATTGGCCCGACCCGGGATTCGAACCCAGGACTTCATAACCAGCGGTTGAACTAGTTGACCGCTAGACCAATGAGGCAGATAACAAAGACATAGTAACTAAACAAGTAGGTACTCAGAATAATCAATTTATTGATAAAAAGTATCAGGTCAGTCAAATCGCGAATTATAATACACTAGACGATCGCCTCGCGGTTTCACCCGCGTAGTTCCCGTTCCCGTGGGAATTCCGGGATAAAATATAGCCTATGTCACTCCCTGAAAAGTAAGCTTCCTAAAGGTGAAAGAATTTTTTAAATCGGTCCAGTAGTTTCGGAGCCTATTCAATACAAACAAACAAACCTTTCCTCTTTATAATATTAAGTATAGATACATACATAATCATAAAATTATATTATAAATTAAATTAAAAAAATAACAGTAAATAATGTACAATTTTTTTAAATTAAATTATCATTCTATTTACCACACACATTCTTCAACATTGTAGAACGCCTTCTCCTTATAGGAAAAGAGTAAAGGCTAGGTGACTATCTGATCCGGTGGTTGTTGTAATAGCACGTGCGTGAGTCTGTCTCTCTATTGAAGTAAATACGGTAAACAATGATTTGTTGTGAAGTTGTAAAGCTGCTGGCACCCGCATAGTCAGCGACCGCATTCGGACCCGAGCTCTCAACTTTTTGTCAAGCTCCTCGGTACCTACCGTGCCTTGTGACCGCAGTAAGGTGGGCAGAAAGCGAGAGCGTATTCTGTCAGTATTCTAAGGCACGTTGCACATGATATTTCCTTTGAAAGCTTACCCCTTTGGCTCAGCAACCCGAAGTGTGTCTTGGCTTCCGTTAAGGCGAATAGTAGGGTGGATAGTGGCGCCACTACATATTTAATTTAATCATTAAGTTATACAAAGGAATTATCAAAAAATCGGACCGCTGGTAGACGATACCTATCACAAGCTTTTATTTGATGTATCTGTAATAGTTTTGTTTTGTGTTATTCAATCAAAAACCTTGTTTGGAGATCTTGGTGGCCACCAATAGGAACTAAACTCTTGAAACAAGTATCTGCCTAAATAATACAGTACAAAACTATTAAAGATACATATAAAAAAAGCTTATGATAGATATCGTCTACGCGCGGTCCGATTTTTTGATAATTTCTTTGTATAACGTAATTATAAAATTAAATATGTAGTGGCGCCACTATCCACCCTACTATTCGCCTTAAAAGAAGTCGCTATTTTTCCCTGTCCTGCGCAGTTTCCCGCCAGTCCTTGTAGGTCAGGCAGGTCCGGTTCCACCAAATGGAGGCGCTTATTGGATTACCAATTGAAATGCTGAAAATTACGACTGTAATTTGGTAACACCTGTTGTACTCCCATTGTAAACTTTAGTAGCACGAGCTCTGCTTATTTTGGGGCTAGAAAAAGCCTTGTGGATGCTGTGTGAATTGTCCAGGTCTGTAAAAATAAAAGTATATTTGTAGAATTCCATCCCACCTTGGAAACTGAATAAATAGTTCAAGGCATGTATTCTTCAGGTATTTGTAAGTATTGTACTAATGTAGTTTCTTACCATAAAAACTACATAACTACTTACTGTGTAATCACACTAATATGTATTATAAATGTTAATTTTGGATGTGGATGTTTGGATGGATGTTTGTTACGTCTTCATGCCAAAACTACTGAACGGATTCGGGCTGAAAGTTCGCGTACAGGTAATTCTAATCCTGGAAACATGGGCTACTTTTTATCCCATAAATCTGTTCCCATGGAAAAAATACGTTTCCATAGAAATAACGCGTGTGAAGCCATGGGCAGAAACTAGTTGTATTATATTCCTTACTTTATCTATCTAGCTGTCGGAACGTTTTCCTAAAATTCCAAAATAAAATAGTAGGTGAGAACAGAAACAGAACAGAAAGACGCGACCAGTTTTGTCAGAGTTGATGGTTGGTATTGTATCTCGTCTGTGCAACTCCTTACAGTCCTTAGACCAAACCACTGTGTCTTTATGCGATGATAAATCATTTTAATACCAGTCGCCTATAAAGCAAGAAATCAATAAACATGGTCAATATGGTCAGTCATGACTGCATTATTTCCATTGACATTATATCACCTACAAAGATGCTATCATTATCATCATCCAGCCGAAAATGTCCACTGGATGTCCACTGGCATCTTGCAAATGTTAGGGAGTGGGAGTTTTCCATAATCGCTACTCTTGTCGGTCTTATCTAAGGGGAAGTCAGAGTCGAAGTTGTATGAACATTGTTTTTAAATATTTTTAAAATGATTTAAAGTAATTTTTACTTCTATGAAGAAAACGTAGTGCTTTATTTTGGTATTATCATCATCATATTAGTCCACTCGCATACGACATACATCTTTACTATATATAATTATTCTGTGAGTGTGTATGTCACTGAACTTCTCTCAAACGACTGGACCGATTTTGATGAAATTTTTTGTGTGTGTTCAAGGGGATCTGGGAATGGTTTAGATTCCCAATTTTGGCTGGACCGATTTTGATGAAATTTTTTGTGCGTGCGAAGCCGCGGGCAGAATCTAGTATAGGTATAATATCTTAAATGTTGGTCTTTACGCAGCCACAGATATGTTCTGGAATGAAAATGCGTATGGGTAAATTTTTAAAACTTGGCTTGATCCGCTTTTGATTTTTGTATACTAGAGGCCTGGATTTGTGACGTCAGTGTGGATAACTGTATCAAAAAACGGAAACGTATGAAAAGACAATCGCGTCAGCTTTTAAAAATGCATCCATAGTGGCCTCAACTCAGAAGCACCTTTTTTTGCAAAATTGCCCACCCTGACAGTTGCGTTATGAAAGGAGTAATTTATGAAGACTGATGTAAATTAACCACCTTTGTGAACTACTAGCACACTAATGGTTTATTGTATGATAATTGAACACTCATTTGTGTTATTGATTTATTTTCTTTGGAGGAACACTTTGAGTGGCATCTCGTACTGACGCAAATCACACTGTCATTAAACAAAAGAATGTCAGTGCGACTCGTGATTAATAGAAACAGCTGATTTACAATGCCTTCTCGTTACTGATAGCCACTTGATGGGTTAGCTTTAAAATTTTCTACGGTATTATGGCTCGTCTTCGCAATATAATCTCACGGTAGTATGTTTTGAGTGAAAGATACAGTAGGTAACGAAATGTTTTCATAATTTTAAGTTTTTTAGCAGATCCATTAGTTTTAACTGTGTTATAATTTTGTTTCATTTTTTCATACAGAGTAGATTTTTTGGACGGGGCAGTAAGGAAGAAAATTCCTGAACCAAGAAAATGGTCCGATCAAATAAATTGGTTGTCTGTAAAGTCGGTTTACTGACGATAGTTGAACGTGACAACGTCTCAGAGTGACGTAACGCCGCATGAGGTAACGCCGCATGACGAGGTAACGCCGCATGACATCATGTTTTTTCGTGCGTGCAGCCGGCTCTATCGAATTATAAGACGTTGTCACGTCAAAAATATCGATTGTCTCCTTAGGGCATTTTCTGGTAGCTACACAGATTAAGGTACTCAGATTAAGGTACTCCCCTTTAAGCCCCGTCGAAAAAATCCACCCTGAATATGTATCCTCCATGCATTGATGTTTCTGCTCCGAGTAAAATCAATAGACACCTAATTTAGTTTCAAAGCTAGGTCATGAAAAGTCTAAGCACTAAATCTAGTCCAAGGACCTGCCATTTAACCTCTACTAAGCTAGGTTCACACTCATTGTAACCTAATCCGTCGTTAACCGTCACGGATGTGCTCACCGTGACAGATCGGCGACCACACCCCCTCGCACCATTGTGTGCCATACCTCACGATCTGATCAAAGCATTAGCCTTTGTATCCACCGCTTAATGTCTATTGTCATTATGTCAAAATTCAATGTGAATGCAGCTTTTGTCGAAATCAAATTATCATTTAGCATTTTGTTCGTAGGTGTTCATTTGACGATTTATCATTTTATTTTTATGGTCCGTGTCGTTATGTTTTGTAATGTAGTGTACTGTGTCGTTTTGCTTTGTGTCTTTATGCTTTTTGAAAACATTGGTAAAGCATTAGATATTTTGCTTCGCTTGAAAAGCATTTCAGAGAAAACCAAAATTCTTAGGTACGTAGACGGTACGCATTTACTAAATATGTTCTTCCGTCAAAGTGTTTATATTAAATTAGAAATAGATCCCAAATTATATATGAGTACCTACCTACAGCGAAGAATTATTAAAGTCCAAATAAGTGTGAATTTGGAAAAATATGGAGATGATTTGTTCGAAAAAAAAACAAAAAAACTGATTCCACACAGTTCATCACATCAATGGCAAAAAAAACTCTACCACAGCGATCGATCCCAAACGCAATCAAATCAAATAATATCGAAATTAGATTCCAGCAGGTAGAACAAATCCCGCATAATACCATCATTGTTTGTCCAGCAATTTCTGGACCCGTGTCCCATACAATTGTATTTGTCAATGATAAATGGTCGCGAGCGGCGTTTTTCATCTCCTCCTCTCAAAGGCGCCGCTAGCAACATACAAAACTTAAACTTAAACCTTAAGTTTTACATGATAAAGTCGAATTAAGGGTGTTGATGGATAATTACAAAGGACGAAATGATACGGTGCTAATCAAAGGCGGGAATAAATGTGGATGATGTGGTTAATATCGCTTGAAAGGAACCTTTCGGCGCAGTATTCACTGTAATGAGTTGATTCAGGATTTAATCGAATCAATAGTAAGCAAACAGAGCTAGAGAGCCCGACACAGCGGGGGACTGTATTAGGTGCTGGGTGAAAAACTTGAGCTCCACCTAATCTATTTTGTTAGGTGTTTTTCTATTTTATTTGGTGTGGTTAAATTGTCGATCTTCAATCACCTAGCACTGGAAATTTGAGATCCTAGTATTAAATGAATGTGTTTAAAAGCCTCAAAAGATTTTTCGATCAACATTATATTTTTTGTTTACCTATATGAATTTTATTTCCCTAAATTTTTTATTCAGGTAGGTGCCTACTTCTGACAAAACTCAACTTACAAAAATGCGTTAATTTTACAAAAAAAAAAACTCGATATTTAGTTCTTTCAAAAGGTGATAGTTTATTTCGAAACCGCTAGCTCCTTCATACAATTTAATATGACCCAATTCATTAATGACCCATTGAATCAAGTACTTAGATCAAATATCAAAGTGTTTTATATCAAAGTCCTTTAGACCTTACAGGACTTTTGGAACCAGTCAAATCTAAACGCTGCACCCATCCTGTTGTACTTACAGGCGACACGACTTCCTGTTGTAAAGACTTTAAGGTTGCGAGATGAATTGGTTGCCAAATGGGAAGCAGTCACTTTTGTGTTTGTAAATGACATGTCCCGAGGATGTCCTATTTAAAACAAAATATCTAGAGTTTTACGTTTCTCTTATTCTGTTGCAAAAGTAATACTTTACAAAATGGTTTTTTTTTTCATTTATTTATGTGTCATAATATTGACTTATTTTATCTACAGCTTACATAAACCGTAATTCGGTTTGTGCGTCAGCCTCAGTCTCTATGGTAAGGTATAGCTTATATAAATAGGTAGGTAGTTGGAATGTTCCTTTGTACAAAGGTACATTCCAACGTAAGTACCTAGAAAGATACAGTAAACTCGTACACTTATAATCTATGTATTTCATTCATGCTATTCATTTTAATTCTTGCCAATAGGGTATTTCTATACGAGAAAAAATCTTTAAATATATTATTGATATGCTTAGGCAAAAAGAAGTCGGAAAAAGTTAGTTTTAGTTCATAAAGTAACAAAATAAATTTTAAAATTCAATTCAAAATTTTCAGTTTATATATTTATTTTTTAACACCTCGAAACGTTTTAAACGCCACGTTATCAAAACAAAATCATATTCATATTAAGATTAATTTGAATTGGGGACGCTTCCGACTACGGTATTGATATGGATCAGTTGAGTTACCTGTAGGTAGACTGTTTGCAACAGTCTGTAGTTAGCTCAATTGTTTCAATTGTAAATACTAGTATAATTTTCTTTGTGAATAAAGATTGAATAAAAGTTGTGTGTTGTTTTTTATGGTTAATTAGCACCATAGAATCTAATTGACTTTCAAAAATGGCTGTAATACCCTATTCATTCAAAACCCATCGAATGAAACCACCCAAACCCTACGCCACATGCAGCGCCCATCCTGTTGTCTATATGTCTATGTAAATGACATGTCCCCTCGATGTCCCAGCCAGAGACAATAGAGTGTCCTACGGGGGCGTCTCGCTGTCTATTGGCTGCGCTAGGAGGCGGGGTCTACGCCTCCGTGCTCTGGCTAGATGAGTGAATGATTGAGTGAATGCAATAAACGTCTTGAGACTGAAAGATTATTAAGTATCTGTGGCTGAGCTGAGCAATAGCGAATACGAATGTTTTGACGTTTCGATTCCTCTATTATGAAGACCCCTATTTGGTTCCTCTATTATAAAGACGGTTGGCTCTAATGAAATCCTATTTTTAAATTTCAAGTCTAATTAGGTACCTAATTAGACTTGAAATTTAAAAATAGGATAGGAGTACGTCTAGGTCTAGGTGCCTAAAATTTTGGCATAGGTAGAGTACCTATGCCAAAATTTTAGGCAGATTTATTTACTTATTAGTTTTGGCGTAAGATAAAGTAACAAACACCCATACCCATCCATACATGCACACTGTTGTCATTATACAGGGTGTCCTATAATTAGTGGATATTTTTTTAGGGTTCCATACCTCAAAAAATTAATTACAAATGAAAATAGATTTAATAATGAATTAAGAAATCTTCTACTTGACAAAACGCTATATAGCATCAAGGAGTTTTTAGAAAATGATTATAGTCAGTTTAATGTTAAATCTTCTAAATTACCTGACATCCTCGTTGAATCACCTACCTCTAAGTGATAGATTCACAAGAAACTTAGTTTTAAGCATATTATGTACATTTACCTTAACTATTGCCCCTCTACAGCAAAATTGTATTTAGTGTACTTTGGACGAGTCATAGCCTCATCATTTAATTTACACAACAATAATTTGTATATGTTTTATTTGTATGATGTATGACAATAAAGAAATCTGAATCTGAATCTGAATCTCAAAAGGAGTAAAGGAACCCTTATAGAATCACTTTGTTGTCCGTCTGTCTGTCCTTCTGTCAACCCTCTTTTCTCAGGAACGCGTGGACGTATCGAGTTGAAATTAACGTCAAATACTCAAGTCCGTAACCTCTTAAAGCCGTGATATAAATAAAACTTCTAAGTCAACGCAATCAAAAGTTACAGCCGTTTATGTCCGAATATTTTGAAATTTCCAAGGGAATCACAGCCACAGAAAACCTATAAGGTACTTCCCGTAGATCTAGAATCATGAAATTTGGTTAGCAGAGAGGTCTTATAGCACAAGTAAAGGGAAAAATCCGAAAAACATAAATTTGTATTTTATTCACTAAGAAAATTACTTTAATGCTCGCCATGGACCAAAACCTTTAGGGTACTTCCCGTTCACGTAGAATCATAAAATTTGGCAAGAAGCAAGGTCTTATAGCATAAATAAAGGAAAAAAATCCTAAAACTGTAAATTTGTAGTTTATTCTTAAAAAAAATACTTTTGAATCTTGCTATGGATCAATACCTATAGGTACTTCCCGTTTACCTAGAATCATAAAATTTGGTAAGAAGCATAGAGCGTGAAAAATCTGAAAACCGTAAATTTTTAGTTTATTAATAAAACAATTATAATTTTTGATTCTCTACCTCGACCAAAATATACCTACTTCATGTTGACCTAGAATCATGATAATTGGCAAGAAACAAGATCTTACAATTAAACGGAACCCTTGTAAATTTAGACAATTTTGTACCTACCCCGGTTCACATTATTGGGCCCCATGACCATTTAGTTTAGCCAATAACATCATTTTTTTAAGTAAATTGTATAAGACAAAAGTAGTGCTCTCAAAACGCTTCAAATGTTTTGATAACTACCAGTATGCACAGTTCGAATGGTTAGAAAGTATTTTTGTTCTATTTCAGGAAATTACAAATTATTTGAACTTAGTGTGATTAAAATCCTAACAGAAAACAGTAAACCTCCTAGTAAGTGAGCATAACGACTGTAACTTTATCAGCAATGTTTTGAAGTATAAATCGTCTGATGTTACTGCAAGCAAATCTCTTCTCTACAATTCCTCTTGTCTTCTATATATATAAAAATGAAACCCGTTTTCCTTGGTCACGGCATCACGCGTGAACGGCTGGACCGATTTCGCTAATTCCTTCTTTGTTGTGTTTGTTATTGTCAGGAGAAGGTTCTTATGAAAGAAAAAATTAAGAAAGTTGGAAACATAAATTTCCACGGGGGCGAAGCCGCGGGGCGCAGCTAGTATATTGATAAAAGACAAAGCAACTGGCCGTTGCTCAAAAAAAAGTACGTACACTCCGTCGTCGGTCCGCCAGCAAACAGCCCCAATAAAAACGGAGACAAGCTGGCTGCGAGAACCCGCACGCATCGGAACAAATCCGTGCCTAATTTGTAATTGTTTCAGCCTGAATGACTTTGGATTCCTTCACCTTTTTATAGGGTTGTTTTTACTTTGTACACTTTTCGCAGTTTTAAGAATAGGTACTCATACCTTCATCGGCAAGTTGCAAGCCTTGATTGGTTTATATTTAGGACAAATTGCGTTCCCATCATCGGTATTCACACGTTCATTTTTATTATGATCAAAACACTTTATAATATAATATCGGGCATAACACAAATTTTAATTGGCCAGCATAAATTGGTATCCATCAAAATTGGCGTTTGAACATTTTTGAATAATAAATATTTATACAGGTAGCAGCTGCACTAAAATCCCGCTCCGATACCCAAATAATAATTAGCCTGCCCTTAGCACCTCAGTCGGCCAGAAAAAAGAGCTCGCCGGCCCTCTCGCAAACCAACATAACCTATAATTTGGAAATTATTATCTAACACATTGTGCCTTTCTGGTTATCCCGACGGTCAATTTGCCGTTTTTATGGCTCCCACAGCGCCGCAGCCTCTAATTATCTCGACCACGATCTCTGCCCGAGGCGCGAGCGAGATCCCAGCCACCTCGAGGCGAAACTACACCTTGTCGTCTCACAACAAGCTTCAAATTACAACGACAAACGACCTCTCAACGTTAGTTTAGATTAGAAACATGGGAAATAAAATTAAATAGCCGTGTTTCAGAACAAGTCCGCGCGAATACTATTTGTTTTATCGCAGAGCTCCTAATGGCACGTTTAATTTGTTAAATCTGACGCAAACCACGTTTTATAACCTGCACCCAATTTTCAATGAATGATAAAAATGATTCGTCCGCACCTTCACATAATAAAATATGCATAAAACACAGATTACTGATAAGCAATTTGGTTAACAATATTTTTAATGAAACGAGAATTATAGTAGCAAGCATTAGATGTTTCCAGATCTCGGCTTGTTAGGGTGTATCGTAAACGGTCACAATTTCCTCTGTATAAGTTTTTATCTATGCATAATGCCATAAATTTAAATTATAATCGGTGAGTTTTAACGCCCAATTTTTAAATTAGAGAAATGTAACGAAGCGAGAACGTCGAATTTGAGAGCTACATACGTATTCTATTAGACAAGTACTAATAAAATTAATTTATTTCTCGATTAGTGGAGTAACGTGCGTTCAAAGGAGCCGAGCCCGCGTCATCAATCATATTAATTGAGACGAGTTTGAGCGCCTTTGTCCGCTCTCTCGATAAACGGACTTCTCTGACAAATTACAGAAAGCGGAGGGATGGGATGAAACTTATACGAATGCTCAAAACTCCGGCTAAGTTTTCTTAAACACGAACATTATTGACGACCACTTTGGCGCAGCGGGCGAAGGTCTGCCTGCGATGCAGGAGGTTGCGGGTTTGATTACCGCCTCGGGACAAATGTTTGTACGATCTGCAGACATTTGTCCAGGGCGTTCTGGATATAATAATAAAGTATAATAAAAAATATCTATCTATGTAGTGTGTTGTGTTAAGGCGAGGATTCCCGAGATGCGATGATTGCGAGTAAGTGAGCAAGACGGTGCGCAGGCAGCCGAGCACGATTTTGTAGGTATTTAGGTGTTTTGAAAAATATTTGTATGGCATATAAAAATGTTTTCTAGTGATGCACTGCGTAATAACGTTTGCAATGTTTTGTTATACATTTTGTGTCATTTTATTCATTTTCCTATTCACACTGATCATTCAAAGTTTAATTTAGAGGTAACTTTGTAATTTTTTTCTATCGGGTGAAATATCACCAATCGTGTTTTTGTCTAGTGATGCACTAGAAAATATCCTCAACTATAATATGTATGAATTTCAAAACTATAGGCCTTATAGTTATTGAGGTACGGACAGTTAAAAATCCCGAAATCCGGGAATCCTCGCCTTAAGTATATCAGTTATCTAGTACCTACCCATAACAGAAGCTCTGCTTAGCTTGGGGCTAGATGCTGTGTGAATTGTCCAGCATTATTTATTTATTTATTTATTATTGAATGTTAAACAAACTTACCCATAAGAGAAGTTTGACCATAATTACACGAGACGCTGCATCCGAAGACTTTTTCGGTTTTAAAGTAGTAGTAAAAGTAGTGGTAGTCGACTAACGTCCGAATACTCAAACGCTAAAGATTTAAGCACGTCTCAAGTGACGAATTTTTGACACATTTTCATTTAAAACTGTCAAAAATTCGTCACTTGAACTGAGTTGCGTTTGAGTACACGGAGGTTATCTTTACATTTTATTTAAGTTTTTATTATATGCGTGGTGTTATTCATTGCACCGTTCAATAAGAAAGTATACCTATTGATTTCCACAGTAGTAGGCAATTGACCTGCAGATTAATAACGACTGTGACCACTTTAATTATATCTGACCTGTGCTATCCAATCTTTTTATTCACCCACCATACCTACGTTTATAGTTCTATCAATGTACCGACTGAGTTTTTTTATATGATGCTCATCTATACACTATCCAAACTCCATGTAAGAATGTTTGTAAACAAACCATGACTGAAATAACTAAAACTCACTTGCTTGGCGTCGAGTTTCAGATAATATTTGTAAGCAATATTTATTGAAGGATCTCAAATCGACAAGTAATGTAAATTGCGTATTAAAAGACGCAGCAGGGCGGTGCAAACATTCTACATTGAGTTTGGCTTGTGTATAGATAAGCAGGTCCTATAAAAAGCTCAGTCGGTACATCGATAGCCTATATACTATGTATAAATGGGTATATCTAAAAAACTGATCGTTATGGAAAAATCTGCTGTAGGATTTCAAAATGAATCTTCGTTTTACAACCATAAAAACTTAAGGGGGCTTCAGTCTTCACCGTTTTAAAGATTTCTCTAAAACTTATCTAATAGGTATTTATGTACTGAAACAGATCACAAAATATAGCCAATATCTGATTTACAATTAAATTATTATGTTTTACGATCTTGTATAGTTTTATAATAAATTACTATAGAAAATACAAAAACAATGCGCGGGGCTTTAACCCTCACAGTATACAGGAAACACCAAACAAAAAAAACCATTAAAACTATGTACTACTTACTCTCGGGCCTCCTTCGACTGTCTACAATCTGGGATACTTGCCCAGTAGTCTTGGTGTTGTTTGGTTGTACGTTGACGGATCCATGAGCGGACTTGACTGAATGGTAGGGGGATAATTGGTTCGCGTCCTGTCGGTTGCCGCTCCGAACCTCTCCTTGCCAGTGCATCAGCTTCGTCATTTCCTCTCGATCCGCTGTGTCCTTTTATCCATTGTAGGGTGACTCTATTGGACTCACTTACTTGTTCTAACAGGTGGTGGCATTGTAGGGTGAGTCCTGAGTTGTGTTCTCTCCTGTTCAGGGCCTGTAGTACAGCCGCGCTGTCCGAGAGGATCCTGATATTTTGGTCAGTTACCTTTCTTCGTAGCACCGCGGTAGCAGCTTGGATTATACCTACGCATTCCGCCTGGAAGATGGAATTGTGGGCGCCCAGTGCTGTTGTCCTGTGTATGTTGAGTTCTTCCGAGAACGTTCCTGCCCCGGTACCTGTTTTCATTTTAGAGCCATCTGTGTATATTCTTACTTCGTATATGTTTGAGCTATCACTTGGCTCTTCGTGCATTTGTATGGTGAAGCTCTTTGAGTGTATGTGTTTTTTGGGTACCCTATCGTAAATCGAGAGTAGCATGGGATTACTCCGTGCGTACTCATCTATAATAGTGGTGTGTTGTGCTCTAGTGTTGTGGTCCCATAAACTTAGCGCCCAGAGTCTGTAAGCTGCTGCGGCTGCCTCCTGTTGCACGTGTAGGTGCAGTGGCGTTAGGCCTATCAGGGCTTCGAGTGCTGCCGTGGGGGCAGTTCTCATACACGCTGTAGTTGCTACGCAGGCTAGTCTCTGGAACTTCTGCAGTTTGTTTATGGTAGTGCTTTGGTTTGTTCTCGGCCACCAAACTAGGGCACCGTAAGTCAGCGAGGTCATTTTTGTAAAAGCGTCTTGCGGAATAATTGGACCAAATTTAATATCTTAATGGTCATAGATTGATATGATAGGTATTGGTTATATTTCGTAATTCCTATCATTCCTTTGAAAAGATTAGTTTTAGAGTAATTTTTAAAACGGCGAGGACCTTACGTGCAATTTACCGCGGAGCGGCCTTAAATCAATTTCAGTCGTGAAATTTCCAAAAGTTTCTCAATGGCTTTAGCGTGACACAAACCATTTCGCTTACCAATTACTGGCGATTGGTTAGAGACAATATTGAACCGTTCACTGCAGCATTGATATATCGGTGTAAAGTGTGATCGGATAACGGCGCTCGATGCTATCTGCGTGCGCACGCGCTGCAATTTGTCGCATTTGCCGCTCGTGGTTATTTCGATACATTGACTTTTTTGAGTAGAGATAATATTATACACAGAGACGAGGCTATGTTATTATAACAAAATGCGATCACCCACTTATCTTTTTAAAAGCATACAGATTTTTTTTAACATAAGATAATAATTATCAGTGGCTAAAATCCAACCGACTCCACAAAAACACACTTTGCTTAAGCCCGTGTCTAGAGAGAGAGAGAGAGAGAGAGTGAGTAGAGTCGGAAAAGTCCGCGTTTGCGCAGGCAGTTTCTCAAACGCAGATTCAAATCTCTTGCTATTCAACAGTTTAAGTTACCTCGACCTCGACAGCCTATATTGGTCCACTGCTGGACGCAGCCCTCCCCCTTAAAAGCGCCTTATTGACTTTTATCTCATAGGGGGTAATGCCCATAATCCCCTCGCTGAGCATGCGGGTTGGGGATCGCAGTTCGGTGGTAGAATTGACCTGCCGGGGGCGATGCTGCCCGCCCGCGGTGGATATCCCTTAGTCGCCTCTTACGACATCCACGGGAAGAATTGGGGTGGTGTAAATTCTAAGCCGGCACCACACAGCTTTGTTTAGATTAGCAACAACGCCTAATTCGCCATTTTTTTTGACCAAGCGGTTATCAAGTCATTCGTCAACTAGTAAGTGATCGAGAAACTGGCTGTACGTACGTCAAGAAGACACAGCGACATATCTAAACCCCTATAAAATAATCGTGTATGAACCCGTTCGTTCATACTTGATGTCACTTTCATAGACATTTTATGGTAGCGAAGTCGCTACCAAAAAACGTACTGCTACGTTCGTGACGTGACCTGTCTTTGGCCTGCACTGAAATCCAGCGCTGGGTAGACACTTTAGGTCTACCCAGCACAATGCTGAGTGTAGGCCATAGTTGCCCTAAACCGCATAAAAATTGGGCAGCAAGTCTAAGATATATTTTAGTGTTTAGTTAGTTATTGTGTTGTGTAGTAAATTTAAGGCATCATCATCATCATCCACAGCCGGATTTTACCCAGTGCTGGTATAGGCCTCCCGAAGTTTGTGCCATCCACTACGGTCCTGTGCTAACCGCCTCCATTGACGCGCTCCGACGCGTATTATGTCATCGACCCACCTCGCAACTACCACGCAACCCACGTAGCAAATTTAAGGCAAATAAAATTATTTTCTTTCTTTCTTTCTTTACCTACCAAGTCTTCTCTACTCCGCTTTGCAAAAGGTAGACTCTACATTTGTTAATACGTTTTGTGATATATCTAATATTGTGTCTCTGATTCCTCAACGAAATGCATATTCAAAGTACGGTGTTGTGTGAGCATGCTATTAACAAAGCGTCTTTTCTATACTAATAATATTATAAAGAGGAAAGGTTTGATTTTTTGTTTGTTTGTTTGTTTGTATGAATTGAATAGGCTCCGAAACTACTGGACCGATTTGAAAAATTCTTTCACCGTTAGATAGCTTACTTTTCAGGGAGTGACATAGGCTATATTTTATCCCGGAATTCCCACGGGAACGGGAACTACGCGGGTGAAACCGCGAGGCGATCGTCTAGTAATAAATATTTTAAAACGGTTTAACTAATGACTCGTGTCAAATCTATTCGTGTTCAATAATTCTTGTTTTAATTAATTGATGGATATAAAATATTTTCTTGCAACATTTATATTTCTATGATAGATTTCTATACCTACAGATTAGAAAGTTATCTGCATTTAATATGCAATGATACAATGCTGGTTACCAATAACCATGCCGTTATGGCATGGTTATTGGTAACCAGTATTACATACTAAGTTCTAGAGGCGATGGAAAATATAATTTGATTGTTTATTTTAAATAAATAATAATATAAATAAATAATGCAAGACAATTCACACAACATTATCTAGCCCCAAGCTAAGCAGAGCTTGTGTTATGGGTACTGGATAACTGATATACTTAATACAATACACTACATAGATAGATATTTTTTATTATACATAGAAAACATCCAGAACACCCTGAAAAAATATTTGCAGATCGTATAAACATTTGTCCCGAGGCGGGAATCGAACTCGCAACCTCCTGCGTCGCAGGCGGACCTTCGCCCGCTGCCCACTGAGGTCGTCCATATAGATTATTGGTATAAGATAAGACTAATAAAGCCTAGATCCTAACTATTCTTAATTCTTTATTCTTTATTGTACTAAATAAAACATCCATATAAAACATAAAACTAGAGAAGGAATGGCAAAGGCGAGCTTGACCTAAAAAAAGTTCTGTTTCAGCAAACCTTATTGGGAGAGAGAGACAACGTTATGTGGGTACGTGTGCATAAACACTTACAGAAAAAGATGGATTACATAACACTTTATTTACAAAGAAAATTACAATCAAATAATAGACATAAATTAGAACTAGTATTTACAATTGAATCAATTGAGCTAACTGCAGACTGTTGTAAACAAAACAATCTCCAAGTGATCCATATCGATACCAGTCGAAAGATTTGTTAGTCGAAGGTTATTTTAAGGTTATTTTGTGGTGTAGTTGGTTAGCACATTCCTGTACTGAAGGAAGGATGCGGGTTCAAGTCCCATCAAAGTCGAAAATTTTTGCGATATTATTTGATTTCTTATATCATGATGTAACAGCGAGTTGAAAGAAGAACAAACCAGCAGTGGGTCAAATAAAAACGAAACAGCGGGCTTAGGGTTTATGTTTTGATGATTAGGGTCAATAAGTATTAGTACCTACAGAAATCTTCGATCGTTCTAAATTAATAGCTAATAATAAAACAGCTCAAAGCACCGACAGCGACACTACATTAACCGACTAATGGGTTATGATTATGATATTTACTGCTACATGCAGAGGTTAAGCCGTGGTTTCGGTGTTTATTGCTATTCTGAGATTATTGGCTAAGAGGCGATGGAAATATTCGAGTTTCTGATAAAAGTTGGAGCAATGGCTCCAACTTTGAAAGAGACCCATATCAGTTCTATTGCGACCTCTGTGGCGCAGCGGGCGAAGGTCCGCCTGCGACGCAGGAGGTTGCGGGTTCGATTCCCGCCTCGGGACAAATGTTTGTACGATCTGAAATATCTATCTATGTAGTGCATTAAATTAAGTATATCAGTTATCTAGTACCCATAACACAAGCTCTGCTTACCTTGGGGCTAGATAATGCTGTGTGAATTGTCCAACATTATTTATTTATTATTATTTATTTATTATTATTTATTTATTATTATATATTTATTATTATTTATTTATTATTATTTATTTATTGGCTAAGAGGCGATGGAAATATTCGAGTTTATGATAAAAGTTGGAGCTATTAGAGTGAGCCATATCAGTTCTATTAAGCTTAAGCTAAAAGCAAAATCCAAGCCGAACGTATTAAGAGAAAAGAAGGATGGGATGGGATATTACTTTTATCTTTGTATGTGTCTGCTTGGGAAATCAATTTGTGATTTGGTAAATCAATCTGAGTTAATTGTAGAATATACACCTAAGTTGGCTTGGGTAAAATATGTACTTACTAGTTTATGCCCGCTGCTTCACACGCGTTTTTTTTTATGGAAACGTTTAAAGGTGATTTCTATCCCATGGGAACTGATTTATGGCATAAATAGTAGAGTATGTTTGATTCCAGGATTAAAGTTACGTGTATGCAAAATTTCAGGCGCATCCATTAATCCATTAAGTAGGTTTTGGCGTGAAGAGGTTACAAATATCCATCCATCCATCCATTCAAACTATCGCATTTATAATATCAGTGTGATAGTGTGATGTAGGGAAACAAAAATTATCACAAATGAAAAAAAAAACATATTTTTAATACGATACTTCCTTACACGAATAACGAAATAGGAAATGACAAAGCAGTTGTAATATCTACATTGTAAAGACCGCACCTTATTCAAATGAGGCGGCTCGCGGCAAAGCGTTGCCTAAATATTAGTTTAAATCGAAGATTGTATCATAGCCCTCTCACGCACAACTGACCAGCGAAAAGGCTTTGTTTTCAGTAGAGGCGGTCGCGACTCGCTTCCGCTGCCCGGAAACATAGCCATAAAGCGTTTTATCAGCGTAATTTAGACTGAATTTACAAGTCGCAGATTAAAAAAGTAAACAGAATCAATTATTATCACTACGTAAAATTGCGAATTGTCTTGTAATTTTTCATCTGAATAAGAAGTTAAGTTTGCAGGTTCGATGCCTAGGTACGTTATATCAGAGCACCACACGAGACAAGTCATACACAGAAGTTTTTTATACCTAATCAGTATGTATCAGTTTCTATGACAACATTTCGGCTTCATTGAAAATTGAAAATTGTTTATTTGTATATAAATATTTTACTCTACATGCTAAACAGTTGGTGGGACATCCTTTTAAGTATGTAAATATACTTATTTATTTATTTATTTATTTATTTATGGACTCCCAACAGAAAAATCACATCACAAACAGAATAATATAAATAAAGTAGTTTTAAGTCTAGTGTTTTTCTAAATAAGGGGTATACTTGTGCCAGATGTCCTGCTCCTCCATTCAAATACAACAAGTAAACTAAATTAATTAATATTAATGATTACGTACGCAAATAACAAATTTTCCAAATTAATTATAAATGATTTTTCAGTAACAAATAATCTAAGTAAAATAACTCTATATGAACTTTTAAAGTGATAGCACTGATACCTATTTGATTTCATTCTAATGTACCTATCTTCACTTCACACATCTAATAGATCCACCAAATCCAAATGAATGAGTCTAATAAAGCTCGGAACCCACTGTTATATCACTCGGAGCCACTGCTCTCGACTTTAAACTGAATAAATTATGTAAATAAGGGTTCTTGCTTTCTCGTAAATGATTTAGCGTTTTCCTTCTAATGTGTTCGGACACTCCACATTAGTACCAATTATTTAATTGCTACAAATACGTTTACACGCAACTTTGGAACTTGATAATGATTGGGTTGGACTATTTGCCCTCGAATTATTTCTACGTTGTAATTGGCTATTTATGCGCCGAAAGTACTGCTCTATGGATAAGGAAAATGACCCACGACAGTAACACCAATTAACTATAAAAACTTCTTACAAAATAAAGTTTAAGAAAATGAGTCCAATATTTTTATTTTTACATTGCTTGTGCTTACTAACCCAATATATTCGTATTGGTCCATGGGTATCTGATATAAAGAGATTTTATTTATTTAATACTAAGCGATCACCTCGCGGTTTCACCCGCGTAGTTCCCGTTTCCGTTTGAATTCCGGGATAAAATATAGCTTATGTTACTCCCTGAAAAGTAAGCTTCCTAACAGTAAAATAATTTTTCTAATCGGTCCAGTAGTTTCGGAGCCAATTCAATACAAACAAACAAACAATCAAATCTTTCCTCTTTCCTATTAGTATAGACTATACCTTCTGCCCGCGGCTCGCCGGCACGCGTATTTTCGGTATAATAAGTTGCTTATTATCTAAGTTAGGCTTTGCTCTAAACGTACGCAAAATTCTATCTTTATATGTTCAGTAGTCTTGGAAATCCTAGGTTACAAAAACTCAGATTTCACAAACCTTCGGCTTTATAATATTACTAGGATAGGATTATCTTTTTGGGTCCATCAGTGCAGGCAACCTGATATGATATTGCTAAGTATCGCGACTAAAGCTCGCTTAATTTTGATGACAGAGTGATTGGTCATAGTGCCCAAAGAAACCTTAATGCATTCCACCCAAGAAAAAGAAAACTAGGCCCTCGGGCCGAACCAAGGTGTAAACAGGGCGGGCGGCACTTTACACTCATTCCCAAACTAGTGACAAATGGAGGCGGCATCTTTCATCTCCCGCACCTCAATCAAATATCAACTCAAGCAAAACAGCATAGAGTGTAAAATTTTACAGCAAATAATGGTGATTAACGAAATGATAACGCAGTACCGAAATTCGGAAATAATCGCAAATAGCTTTGGAAGTCTGGGCGGGCTCTGTAAAGGCATGAAGTATTGCAAATAAATTGAACGTATCAAGCCCTTTGTCCAAAATACAGGGCATTTAATTAAAAATAGTCATTAGTACACACTACATAGGTAATGCAATAACTCTACCTTTATTATAAGCCAGTTTGTACCCGCGGCTTCGCACGCGTTGTTTCTATGGAAACATTTAAATGTTGTTTCTACACCATGGGAACTGATTTATGGGACAAAAAGTATGTTTTATTCGAGGCCTAGAACTATCCTATATGCGAAATTTCAGCCCGAACCGTTCAGTTGTTTTGGCGTGAAGAGGTATCAAACATCCTTCCATCCATCCATACATCTAAACATCAAACTTTTACGGTGATATTGGTGCGACCTTGGGACGATATTGGTGGAAAAAACATATAAGGCTATGTTTTTTGACGACCTCTGTGGCGCAGTGGGCGGAGGTCCGCCTGCGACGCAGGAGGTTGCGGGTTCGACTCCGCCTCGGGACAAATGTTTGTACAATCTGCAGATATTTGTTCAGGGGTTCTGGATGTTTTTTTATGTATAATAAAAAATATCTATCTATGTAGTGCATTGTATTAAGTATATCAGTTATCTAGTACCCATATCACAAACTCTGCTTAGCTTGGGGCTAGATAATGCTGTGTGAATTGTCCAGCATTATTTTTTATTTATTTATTTATTAAGTATTCATAACTAAATTAAACATGTTAAAAACCCGCCGACGTTTATTGGATAAACAGATTTTCATAAAACATGCCTAAGAACACTCGGGATAAAATTACCTACGACACAAAAAAAAAACGTAAATTGGTTCATCCTTTTGGGAGCTACTATACCACAGACAGATACACAGATACACAGACAGACACGTTAAACTTATAACACCGCTCTCTTTTTCCGTCGGGGGTTAAACAACTAGTTCCAACCCTGCTGGCCTGTCATAAGTATATAGGCACCTACAGTCAAAGTAAATTATTTAACTTGACTTTGGCAAAGGAAAGTGATCATGATAAATTCATGGTTTCCACTTACACAAGGAGCCGTCATAAGGCGCAGTTATCACGCTCATGCATCATGCATGCGGGTATTTGCGAAATCGCATCGAATTCATATACTCAGGGGCACAAACTGTGGCGCATGCTTTTGAAGGTATCAGTAGTCCGGTTGCTTAATTGAACCGGACTACTGATACCATCGAGCGACTCAGTAGTCCGGTTGACGTTAACGTAACCGGACTACTGAGGCTACACCCTTTTGTCGCGGCAACCATTTACTCAGAAGCGAAAGCGCTCTGTAGCAGCTGTCAAAACAAAAATGCGTAGGTATGAATTCATTTCCAACAACGATTTTGTGATTCGGACCCCGCAAAACTGTTCCTTCCTTCGATTCTTTACCCGTGGTACAGTTCAGCTGGTCCCGTTGTTACTATCGATTTTTTTTAATACCATCGAAAGAAAAAATTGGTGGTTGAGGAGGCCACCACGCTTAGCCACTGTACCACTGTTAGAAATTTTCTTTCGATAGTACAGTTGATTATCCTTGTCTCTACTCTACACAAATGATAATTATGTACTAAAATAAGAAAGATAGTGCTAGATACAATTGTTTTTTCCTCAGCTTATTTCGTTACGCTGCTGGGCAAAGGCTTCCTCCAAATCTTTCCCACCACTGATTTAGGAAGGCGTTGAGGTCGTCCCGCCAACGTTTTCGTGGCCGACCTCGACCACGGCTTCAATGCTAGATAGGTGTAATTACGTTTCCGTCTGCTTGGGTCACAATTTATGAATCCTAATAAAGGGATAGACAATACAGGGTCATTTCACCCATCATCATCATCAACTAGAGCTTTTGATAGAGCAGCCATATGATTACACACCTTGAATACAATTTTATAAGCCACACACTTCGATCAGGTATCCGCCGCGTAGCGCCTCCCCGGCGGATACCTTGATCGATGTTTACTTTAGTCTACATACAAATTTATCACTTTATTTCCGTATCAGTGTTAAGTTTTATAATTTGACTTTTTCTAAGTGTACATACATATATTGTATTTATGGAAATAAAGAGTTTTTGATTTGATTTGATTTGATGGCCACGCAGGAACATCAGTGGGCTACTCGGAAAAGGAAAACTTAAGTTTCGTTTTCGCTGTCGTGCAAAACCAAAACCAACTCTTATGTCGCTTGCTTGAGTACGGGCCCTGAGTAAGTCTCTACCGGAGAGCGCCCGCGTACATGCCACGCACTGATCCGACGAGTGTACGTGCGCAATCCACTAGCTATTGTCTAAGGGCGATTATAAGAATGGCGGCGCATTATATTGATGGCACGCCGTGCTCGGTAATAGGGCTTAATACGAGATAATTACAGGGAAGCCGTACAGTAGTCGATGAAGATATAATTCTCGGTGGAATTAATGAAGACGCCGAAGTCACTTTGTCGCGGTTGTCTGACGTACGAAGGTGAAAAGGGGCTTAAGTATCATGACATATGTTCCAGCCAAATTTGATGAAGAATGTTTGTAAACAAATTGTCTAAACTTAAACCTAAAGTTTTCTGTTATTATAGTGCGTAACCCCCACACTCAGGGTAATTTCTAAGAAATCAAATATTATCGCAAACATTTTCGACAAAAATAGAAATTCACTCTGTTGCCGGAATTTATATAGCTCTTGGCTTGTGATCCTTCCATCAATAAATATTGCTAACAATTATATTTGATGTTAAGCTAAGTTTTAGTTTTTCTGTGTCGTGGTTGGTTTACAAACAATCTACATCAAGTTTGACTAGTAAATAAAAATAATTATATTCTATTCCATTCTAAATGTATTTTAGATTAAGTTTCGGTTCTTTTTACTTTAGGTGTAGTGTAGTATTAATATTTAAGTTAAACTTTGGTTCTATTGGCTGCAAATAAATATGTTTTTCTTTACTTTTTTTACTTAGCCTATTAAAAGCTGCCTATGCTTTTAAATGGACACTTGCTAGCTAATCATCTATAGAGTTACAAGGTACTTATTATAACCATTGGTTTTCACAGTAATTTCCATTGTCATTGGCTGCTACATAAAATATATATGCTATATAATATCACCTGTTAAATAAAATATTCATAGACCGAGTTGTTACTTGGTAAAATTAGCCAATGCGCATGTAAGTAACTACAATCAGTAGGCGTATGATGGGCTAATGTAATTTATGACAAGTTGAGTGAGTACTTATAATATGTAATTAGGAAAATTCGAAATAGATTTCAGAAAAAGTATGCACTTACATCGTAGAAAACATAGATAAGTACCTACCTACTTTTGGCCATAAAAACAGTGAAGCTACAAACGGAAGAACTCATTCCGAAAATAAAAAATAATACCCCAAACTTTCATATTTTTAGAAACCAGATTAGGTAATGATCTACAACGAAAATGAAGCGGCAATTTCCTCATTTCTAATTCCAATTAAATCAAATGTCTAATCTTTGAATAAATAAAATCAAAAAGACGACTTCCTAGTATTAAAAAAATAATTTATTATGATGTGTTTATGATTAACGTTTTACGACTAAAGGGATTATAAATTTTATAAATATTTATCGTACTGGCGACCTTCAACGGATGATTAAATGCCAAAATAAACCATTAAAATGTAAATAACACTCGGTTTTTACAGTAAAATTGTTAATGGTTTTGTTATCACTTAACACCCAGTAACCAAATATAAGGGCAACTGGAAATTTCGGAAATTTTTACTGTTGGCTATATCACCTTCTTTTTAGCAGATCAGACTTACTGATCTAGTAAAGTAATTTTTTAAGCTGCATCAATAACTACCTTGCTATTGCTACAAAAATAACCACAGAAACTTCTCTATATTTTTTCCAGACGAAAATTTCGAAAAATGTAATGCATAATCAGGCTGCGTAACTTTCTACTTATTGCCACTAAAATCTCTCTTGCACAATCTCTTCTCCTTCCAGTTCTCGACTACGCCGATTCTTCCTTTCTTGATCTAACTGAGCAACAGTTAGATAAACTTGAGCGCCTGCAGAATGACGGGATAAGGTTCTTATTTGGCTTGCGCAAATATGACCATGTCTCGGAATTTCGCAGGAAACTCAAGTGGTTACCTGTACAGCTTCGCCAAAATTCTCATATTCTATCTCTTCTTTAAAGTATCTTATTTCTCGCCTCTGCACCCCCTTATCCTGACCTGAGAATTTTCTATCTATCTATCAAATAATGATAGGCGTTTTCTAACAACACCTAGCCCCAAAGTAAGCAAAGTTTGCGTTACGAAACCTTAAGACGCCCCAAGATGTACTCAAAATGTCCCAAGACGCCGATATGCGAATAGGGGCTCAAAGTATCGCCTTTGCTATTTGTCACGGCAGGGATAGAGATTATAATACAGAATACGAGACAGAGCTGTTTATACCGCCCGAGCGATGCGGTGGCACTATAACGATCGAATAAATCCAGAGGCAGCGGGGAAGGTTCTTACACATGATTTGGTAGTGGCCAATTTGTGCTCGTGGATAGTAAAACAAAATGTTTGAAATCTTCATTCAAAAATCATTTGACAAAATTTAACCGTTCGTTAATGTTCTAGATAATAACCACCCTAAATCAAAAATGCACAAAAACGTGTACGCACTTGACAATATTGGAAAGCCTCAATCGAGCGCTAAAGAAAATGATATGACCTAGATAGGATTTTTCGTAATGTTTCTTTCTCTAGTGGACAAATAATACGAGTGAAGATAATGTTTTAACACTTTGTCTTCTTTTTTATTATTTTGCTTTTAAATTTGACTTGTCTTTTTTGGAAGCTTGTAGAAACACTATAGGTATGTTATTGTTTTTTGCTACATTTTATTTTAATTGTGGGGCCAGCTATCTTATGATTGGAATCCGTGAAGGGATCAGGGGAGGCAGAGGAACACGCAATAAATTCTATTCACATTCACTAAAGAGTCAAAATTAATTTATAATCATTTAATGACGATGTCACAGCGCTATCCCAGCCCGCCCAGCCACGTCATGTGCAAGATTTGTCAGAGCTCGTCGCGGAGATAGTAACTCACAGCCAATGTACCGCGAAATCAATAAAACTGGGATAGGTGACATTTGTTTTGTATTGTATTTTGTTGTAAAATTGATACAAAATAGCTTGAGTAGAGATACTGTACACATTTTATAAAGATCCTCTCGAATTCAGTGGTATGCTGATTCGATTTGGAACCCAACAAGGTATACACTTTACATAAATTTAATTACTAAAACGTATTGTGAGAATTTAAAACATAATGAAGCTCTGCTTAGCTTGGTTGGGGCTAGATGATGCTGTGTGAATTGTCCAGCATTATTTCTAATTTTAATGTATTTCTTTTATGGTTCATGTTGGCCGAGGTTGGTCAGGTCATGGGAAGACAAGTAAAAACTCTTCATGACGTGTTTCTTTCATGGTTCATGTTGGCGGAGGTTGGTCGGGTCATAGGAAGCCAAGTCAAAACTTCCTAGGCTAAAACGGGTTTTAAAATTTCACAAATTATGCTTGGGGATTACTCAGCCAAAATGTAAGTAACTGTAAGTAATAAAGCGGAAAAAAAATAATGTATTAGGATTTTTTGAGAATTTATGATGGAAAAAGTGCTTACATTTGAACTCATCATAATAAAGCCATTCGCCTAACTCACATGTAAATTGTGGGTGGAATAACCGTGTGATACCCAAAAAAGTATATAGATAAAACGTTATTACCGCAATCAAAGTAGATGTAGATACCTACATTATACGACCTACATGAACATAATTTATGTACCGGAACCCTGCAATTAAATGAGAATCTGTGACCAGTAGCCGGCACGGAATAAATAAGGTTACACCAGAGTAATAGAACATACACTATGAGGCTACATTATAGTAATGAAGAAATAAAAGTAGGGGACTAGAAACAAAACAGACGGAATAAACAAAAGAACGTATTTTTTTTCAAAGTCGTAATTCCGGAGTCTACTTAAGCGTGAACTCAACGCTTGTTTCATTTTGTACATTTTTTTCACAAACGAAGACAATGGTCATTAAAAGTTTCCGGATTTTTATTTATACCAGATTTTTATTCGTAAATTTAGAATTAAAAAAAATAACATCTCATAAATACATTGCGAATCGTCATGAGCGGGTTAGCAACAAACCATGTTGGGTTGGAATTCATAACGAATTCGACAATCTAATGATAGTTTGTCGAATTAATATAATCTGTCGAGATTCATTCGTAAAATAGCACAGAAATTTTCAACAGTATTCTAAGTAGTTCATACAATAACTATCATTACCTACAACGCTCTTTGTTAGAACACCAAGCACTCCATTACGCTTGTATAATTAAATGTCCAATCCATTATTTTGACAGAATATTGTGCTAAATCTTAATTGGATTACGAACTGTCAACACCGATACTCGAACCTCTGAATACATTTAAGGGGAGTTATAAGTTATGACTTAGCAGTAGGTATTTCAGACTTATCAGACAGTCTCCAGACCAGAAAGATCTGGTCATCACACACTCTGCTTAATTTGGAATTAGCCCCAAAAATCACCATCATTAGCTACTGAAATACCGAGACACGCGATAGAGTCCAGTCAAGTTCGAAATAGATGTTAACGAAAAGTCTTTTGTCGAAGATAAAAGATGATTTAGAAAAGGAAAAACACCATCAAATAATAGACATAAATTAAAACTAGTATGTACAATTGAAACAGGTGAGATAACTGCAGTGTTGCAAAATCAAATAATAGAAATATTTACAATTGAAACAGTTGAGCTAACTGCAAACAATCTACAGGTATAGTTGTTCTATCTCACGAAGTCCGTTTAGCCCTGGTTGTAGTAGTGACTTTGCGCTTAGTTGTCATGCTGACGGCACTCGCTACCAAAATCTAACGTGAATGCAATGAGCACTAGTGACCCGGACCGCGTCTCGGGCGAGACTGATTGCTTCTGAGCTTACGCACACTAAAACAATGTGCACAGAAATTTTCAACAGTATTCTAAGTAGTTCATACAATAACTATCATTACCTACAACGCTCTTTGTTAGAACACCAAGCACTCCATTACGCTTGTATAATTAAATGTCCAATCCATTATTTTGACAGAATATTGTGCTAAATCTTAATTGGATTACGAACTGTCAACACCGATACTCGAACCTCTGAATACATTTAAGGGGAGTTATAAGTTATGACTTAGCAGTAGGTATTTCAGACTTATCAGACAGTCTCCAGACCAGAAAGATCTGGTCATCACACACTCTGCTTAATTTGGAATTAGCCCCAAAAATCACCATCATTAGCTACTGAAATACCGAGACACGCGATAGAGTCCAGTCAAGTTCGAAATAGATGTTAACGAAAAGTCTTTTGTCGAAGATAAAAGATGATTTAGAAAAGGAAAAACACCATCAAATAATAGACATAAATTAAAACTAGTATGTACAATTGAAACAGGTGAGATAACTGCAGTGTTGCAAAATCAAATAATAGAAATATTTACAATTGAAACAGTTGAGCTAACTGCAAACAATCTACAGGTATAGTTGTTCTATCTCACGAAGTCCGTTTAGCCCTGGTTGTAGTAGTGACTTTGCGCTTAGTTGTCATGCTGACGGCACTCGCTACCAAAATCTAACGTGAATGCAATGAGCACTAGTGACCCGGACCGCGTCTCGGGCGAGACTGATTGCTTCTGAGCTTACGCACACTAAAACAATGTGTACATGCATTCACTATGACGTACATAGCCCAACGGACTTCGTAAGATAGAACAACAGATAGCTCAACTGATCCATATCAATACCAGTCGGAAGCGTCCCCAAGACGCTGGCTGCATTGTCCCGCTGTATGGCAATGCTGATGCGCTGCGCCAGATCTCGGTTTAGATAAACATATTAAGAACGCTTAGTAACATTTTCAATTATTAATATGTATGTCTGTAAAGGTGGTAAAACAATAGATAAAATATTAACTAAGCCCCCTTAACTCTATCGTAGAAGGTGTCAATAGCAATAATGCGAATCGAACACGTAATGGACCGCGGCACAATTTAAAGGTAAGAACAAGCATAAATTTATTAACGATGCTGAAATATCACCACATAAATCGATACACCGCCTGCCAGTTTACCGACAATTATTCTTAATTGGATTATGAAAGCGGTATATGAACATGCTTTGAAAAGAAAGCTGGGAGCGGGAACAAGGTTTTCAAAACTACGTCATGTAAATAATTGGATTGGCAGTTCTGTCAACTATTGAGAACATTTAAATTGACATATTGGACTACATTAAACAGGGGAAAAGGTATTCAAAAATAAATCATGTACTTAAATACTTGGATTGGCAGTATTGCTAACTTTTTACTTACAACCATCAAGTAAATCAAGTTATCAAAACGGATAAAGCGGCGAACCTAGCGGGTTTGGTTGTCAAACTAGGCCTAGATCTCAGTTCTCACGTTCCCGTGATAAAAAACTAAAATTACATAAAATTGAAAAAAAAATCTTCAGTTCTTAATTGAAAATAACACGATTCCGAAAAAAAATCATGGAAGTGCACTGTTTTGCACCTAACTTGGTCAAGATCTCAGGAACCCTGTGGTCTATAGAAAAGATTTTTGTTTTGAAAAAAAAAAAAAACATGCTTTGAGTCGTAGGTTATTAACAATTCTTTGATTCCTTAATACCGTTTCTTCAAAAGTTGTGTAGTTTTCTTGTAAATAAGAAAAAGCATTATTTCTGCGCTTACGCCATTCCAAAAACGTATTCTCTGTTCCGCTCCTATGAACGCGACATCCCATGCCTATCCTTTTCACAAAATGGCGCGCAATGCGCCCTCTTAATCAATATCCACCCTGAATTGATCGTTGTGCGGATTTACCTAAATCCGAAAAAACTTTTTCACGATTAAATGAATGAACCGATTCTAATAGACATTGGCAAGAGATAAGAAGATATTCAATCTTTTCTTTTCTTTATCAGAGCTTTCTTAGCTGGTAAGTTATAAAATTACATATCGTTATAATTATTGAAATCACCATGCCGCCATCACCTTTGACTTGTTCCATGGTGTCACAGATTCGGCTGCAGAAGGGTTGTTGTGACCGCAGAGACAAAGTCTTTCCACCATGGATGGTTCTGATTGTGGTCGTACTCGAGTACTCAACTCAGTTCGTTATCAATTAGTTGGGTATTTATAAAGTTATTAATTTTTTCATAAAGAAAATTACAATCAATTAACAGAAATAAATTAGAGCTAGTATTTACAATTGAAATAATTGGGCTAACTGCAGACTGTGGCAAACAATCTACAGGTAGCTCAACTGATCCTATTTCGGTTAATGAATTAGCATTGCCATTCAAAGTGGCAATGCTGCCAGCATTCTGGGCACCTTGCCTTCTGGTGACGAGTTATATTTTTAAGAAATTGATATAGGTGTCGGCTTAGAATTTGCACCACCCCAACTCTTCCCTCGGGTGTCGGAAGAGGCGACTAAGGGGTATCCACCGGTGGCGGGCAGCAGCGCCCCCTGCAGTACAATTCTACCACCGAAACTGCGATCCTCAACCCGCATGCCCAGCGTGGGGATTATGGGCCCCATGAACTAAAAAACAATAAGGCGCTTATCAGGGGGAGGCCTACGTCCAGCAGTGGACCACCACAAGCTGTTCAGGATATGAAGTTACAGACAATCCAAACAGTTTTCACATTAATTCTCCTGCTCGTTAACATATTAAATTAGAAACAAATTTAGGGTTCCTTTGCAGGTGATCATCTTTAAGACACGTTAAACCTGTGATCTCCAAATTTTGTTCATTTCTAGTGAAATAATGATCTCTTGAAATAACGCATAAGCAAATCTAGAGTCTTGACAAATATTCGACTGAGAGCCGTGAATTTTTCAGATTCCTGACCATTCATTACCTACTATCGAGAAGTCTGTAAGTAGAACAGTTTTTGTAAAATGGTCGAAAGGGGGTAATCATTTTAAAATAATAATAATAATGCTGGACAATTCACACAGCGTTATCTAGCCCCAAGCTAAGCAGAGCTTGTGTTATGGGTACTAGATAACTGACGTACATAATACAATACACTACATAGACAGATATTTTTTATTATACATACATAGGAACATCCAGAACACCCTGGACAAATGTCTGCAGATCGTACAAACATTTGTCCCGAGGCGGGAATCGAACCCGCAACCTCCTGCATCGCAGGCGGACCTTCGCCCGCCGCGCCACGGAGGTCGTCAAACGGGGGCTACTATATCGAATGACGTTTCAAATTAAGTAAATGTATCGGTTTATACATTTCAAAACGGTTCTTGAAATTTGGCTAGGGTTCTTACTTTTACATTGCTGCATTACTTTTACATTACACTTTTACATACATTGAAAAGAGTTGAAAAATATACCATTACCGCTTAATCTCCGAAATTTGCAGAGCGATCCTTCTGTAATGTTTGAACCTACTAACAGTTTCTATATAATGATATAATTACGAACTATATCATCAAATAGCGAAGTCTCTAACTGGTACTTTGTATTTGTATCATTGACAAATAGATAGATAAAAAGATAAAATATTTTATTTGCCAGAAAACTTATTTAGACCATACAGTTGCTGGTGGTCCCCGCACGAGGCAAGCCTGTGCCACTGCCTCGCGGGAGGCCTGTTTACAATAATATGTTTACCGTTCCTAGAATTAAGTGTACAGAGCCAGGGCAAACGAAACAAATGTTAAAAACCCTCGGCGCGCGAGTAACACTCACACTTGACGCAGCTAGTTTTGATATGATTTTCCATTTTGAAACACGACAAATTACTAATAGCCCTTGTTACAGATACGAGTAATAATATCATTATTGTGACCTCGTCCCGCCCATCCGTTTCACCACTCTCTGCCACCCCTACTTCCGGTTTAGGGGAGGTTTATGTTACGAGGTTTGATACGGCAATGATTTCTCGTCATCTTTTGGTTATATCGGTCTGTTGTCCCATCGCATTATGTAAGCGAGGGAGGACTGTGCACTTCTTTTAGAGACACTTGTGCACTATAATATGTCATGCGCACAGTCTCCGTTGAAACTGGCCGCTGTGGCCGAAATTCGACTAGGATGATAACATCATTACCAGCTTTAACATTGTCTTACAATTTTCTACAATCTGCAGTTAGCTCAATTGTTTCATTTGTCAATATTAGTTCTAATTTAATGTAAATTTATGAAATAAATTAGAACTAATATTAGATTATAGAATAATCTAATATTAGTTCTAATTTATTTCTATAATCTAATATTAGTTCTAATTTATTTCTCTAAACGGATTGTAATTTTCTTTGTCTGTAATTAAATTTCTGAAGATTATTAATCTAGAAATATAAGATCTACGAAAAATTATTTAAGTGAATTTAGATAGAAATATAAAAATCTATGAAGCTTTACAGCCTTAGATAACTTTCCTTTCCATAACAGGAGGTTTCTTGCTTTTGTTTTCTGGCTTTGGCTCCTATTATGGATTATTGTAGCACGAGTAAAGGAATTTAAATATTTCATCTGTACCAATAAAATAGCCATTGTGTTTATCGAATCGCTGATTGCAGAGGCTCTATCTGGTCCTCAGCACGCGAACGTATCAACGAAATTGAATTTCGAAGCAAATTACCGACACGATTGGACGAAACCGAGCGGAACGGACCGAAATCGACACCGTACAACGGTCTCGCGGCACGCGTCCGAAAGATGCTCCGATATCCCCTTATACGATAGTATGTTTATACAGCGGATGTCATCCTACTAATATTAGAAACGCGAAAGTTTGTAAGTATGGATTGATGGATGTTTGTTACTCTTTCACGTAAAAACTACTAATCGGATCGCGCTGAAATTTTGCATACAGATAATTTGATTTACTTTTTATCCCATAAATCAGTTCGCGTGGGATATAAATAATGTTTAAACGTTTCCATAGAAAAACGCGTGCGAAGCCACGGGGCGCAGCTAGTTTATTTATAAAGACACAAAAATTAACAAAACGACAAATTATAACTATTGTATTTTACACTTATATCTTCAACAGCTTATGTTGGTCCACTGCTGGACGCAGGCCTCCCCCTGATAAGCGCCTTGTTGGCTTTTATTTCATGGGGCCCACAATCCCCACGCTGGGCATGCGGGTTGAGGATCGCAGTTTCGGTGGTAGGATTGTACTGCAGAGGGCGCTTCTGCCCGCCCCCGGTGTCGCCTCTTACGACACCCGCGTGTCGAGAGAGAAAAGTTGGGGTGGTGCAAATATCAATTTCCTAAAAATATAACTCGTCACCAGAAGGCAAGGTGCCCAGAATGCTGGCGGCATTGCCACTTTGAATGGCAATGCTAATTCGTTGACGGAAATAGAAGTTAGCATTCCGATCACCTGTGGACTTTAGAGTCCACAGGTGATCGGAATGCTAACGATATGAGAAGTTTGGTAAGATCTTTACAGCGGAGTCTGTATGTTTCTGCACGATCGGAAACGACCTCCAGCAGGCGAAGGTCTGCATGCGATGCAGGAGGTCGCGGGTTCAATTTCCGCTTCGGGACAAATGTTTGTACGATCTGTAAATATTAGTTCTGGGTGTTGTTGATAGTAATAATATATCACTATTTCTAAGTATGTATACTCAAAAAAGACACTGTGCTACTACGCCTAAAACGAATGATAAAACATGACTGACGACGATGATTAACGACCATGCTCTTTAGTTATGTTCTGCGGATGATTTTATAGATATTTTAGGCTTCAATTGGGTTTGGTGACGTATTTTTTCACAAATTTTGTCACGCAAGTTGACATCTGTCAATGGATTTATGTTCGCAATCACACTGGCACACTAACCTAGCGCAGTACCTAACTTCAAAGTGGGTATTGGCTCTCGACACAAAAATTCTTCATCGTCTTCTGTCCTATGCCGCCTCCATCCAGTCCGGTACAAAGACTTGAAGGGAGCAAAGGTTCTTCATCATTTCACTTTCCCATTTGTATCTGTTATGCATTTATGTTAGTCCGCTGCAGGCAGCCGCTGTCCGCTGCAACCAACCGCTGTCCGCTCAATGTGCGCAAGCAATTACACCCGTGCCATGAGCATTCCACTATTAAATAGAACGTTTTTGTTTAAATCCGCGACTAATTCTAAATTTGAATACTGTTGTTATACGGGCCCGAGTTATGTACGGTTCTTATGAGGAAGTATCATGCGACCATCTTTATAAACTATCCACGGGAGGAATGTGTTTATTGATTCACGCTACGTCTGTTCATTTCTGAATTTCACACTTTGATTTGAAATTTAAATTGGTGTTCATATTGTCTGTCAATTTATCGGATTTGAAATGGAATTCGATATTGTTGTTCGTGGTGTTGCTACGTGGTTTTTTTATGTTTTCAGTGAGATTACACAAAGGATAAAAGTTTACTTTTATCGACAGATGAAGTTGTGCTTACCATAACAAAAACATTATTTCTGTTTACAACATTAGCCCGATAATTGTAAAAGTTAACAAGATATTGTCCAACTTTGAGGCAACTTCAAAATTATAGCTTAGCGGCATACATTCCTAATTTCATCGTTTATAATACGATGAAATTAGGTATGGACTTATGTCCAGGGTTGTGGGCCAATTCTAAAATTATTCAAGGATCAGGTGGACTTCAATAATTATCTCATGAAAACACATAATTTTTGTAAATTTTACTTTGTAAATTGTCGCATTTGGTACGATGGACTTACGCTTTACTGACGTGTGCGTAAAGAAAACCTAGCAATAAAAAAATTATAATCAGAAATTTACAATCACACTAATATAATATTTTTAATGCGAAAGTTTGGATGTTTAGATGTATGGATGGATATTCACATAGAAATTTATACTAGTATTTACAATTGAAACAATTGAGCTAACTGCTGACTGTTGCAAACAGTCTACAGATAGCTCAACCAACACCAGTCGGAAGCGTCCCCAAGACGCTGGCTGCATTGCCACGCTGTATGGCAATGCTGATACGCTGTGCCAGATATTCACCAGCTCTCGGGTCACGCGTCGCTTCGACCAGACGCTCAGATAGTTTTTTGAAAACCCGAAGAGCCTCGGTACCCCACGGACCTAGGGTCTCGACTCCAAGGGGAGCAAATGTGTAGGCTCTGTCGAGACCTGCATATTTGCGCCTCTTGAGATCTTCGGCCAAATCTGCCGCCGCACCCGCCCTCACGGATGTCCTCGGAAGATGGGAAGGCGCAAGTGTGTCGACGCATGTAGCGTCCCACACAATGGGCCTCCCCAACTCCCATGGGACTAGTGTCATACCGTCGGGCCTCTTACCATCGTCACGCAACAGACCATTCGGTTCGAGAATAGCTGGTACGTTAGCGGTGACAAAGGCCCGCCGGATGATGTCGTTAAGGCTAGCGTGGCGAGATATCCGACCGGCGGCGGCCCTAGTGCACGATAATCCGTGATGACCAAGCTGTTCGACAGCAGTACCGCACTGGCATTGATGAGGCGCGCAACACCTTGGATGGATGGATGTTTGTTACCTCTTCACGCCAAAACGACTCAACCGATCGGGCTGAAATTTTTCATTGATGTAGCTCTAAGCCTTGAATCAAACATAGGTTTTTTATCCCACAAAATAGTTCCCATGAGATACAAATAACCTTTAAACGTTGAAGCCGTAGGCAGAAACTAGTTTAATAAATAAGTTTATTACAAATGTAACAATTGAGCTATCTGCAGACTTTTTTTTCTACAAATAATCTAGAGGTAGCTCAACTGATCCAATCAATACCTACCATAAATCAGTTAGCACTTTCCACTTTTTACTATGCTTTTGTACTTTTCATCAGCACAAAGTAGCCAATGTGAACGTAAAATTAAATAAGAATAATTTTATTAAGATTAACCTTTAAATCAATTTAAATGTAAATAAATACTAAACTACCTAATAAAGTAGGTAGCTATTAGTATAAAATGTTTTTTTTATGAATCTGTGATTTACGATTTTTGTAACACATTGCCACAATAAATAATGTCATCAACGCAACTTTTATGCAACCAAATTTCATGTTTTATGCTTTGTTACATAACAATGGTCATGCCAAACAATAAATCAACTTTAAAAATTTAATTGATACAGTTCTAATTAATAATGGCTGTGAAGTTAGCTTTGACTAAGCTCTACTAAGAGTCCAAAATAATACAATATAATTGCCAAACTTCAATGTATCTACATACAATCTTTACAACTGGTATATAGATATGCAGGTGTTATGGGTGTTCCTTTGGCACACAAATGACCCCATTTGATATTACAGTTATCCAAGAATGTTAGAGAAAAGCAGATATTGAATATTCCATGATTTGTGACCTTGGCATCGCATACTGCGGGCAAGAGTAAAAAACGCCATTTCAAAAAGGTCCAATGATTCAAAAACCGTGAGACTTTTACTAGGTCTAATTTTATTTTTTTCTGAACAGTTATGATGCCCTCTAGCCGTAGATAAAGGATTATCTACTCTTTACGCCACACCCTGTAAGTACCTATTAATATAAACCTTCAAAATCAAAGTCAGATCTAATCCAATTAGGTTATAAATCAACGAATAACATCAATCTCTAGCAAACTGCTACTGATATCTAACAAATCCCATCCAAGGTTGATAGATTATCTCAAATTGGTGTAATAAGGAACATAATTAATGCAAATCACCGTAATAAACACATAAATAGGTGCAAAATCAAATGAGTTTATGGTCTAAGAGCCAATGGATGTGTACATTAAGAAATTAATACTTTAATGTGCTACTTACAAGTTTCTTAATGCAGTTAGTGTAAGAATTGCGTCATTTCAGGGTTAATAAATTAAGACAACACTTTTTGAGTGCTAAGATATTATGACGTCAATTGAGGTTATTTAGGCATATTGATCCATCCCGCGCCACACATTAATTTTGTTGATCCAATAATTTACGTTATTCTATCAACAAAAGAAAGTCTGAAAGAAATCGAGATAGGTAAGTACAAAAGTGTCTAAGTCTATGTTTTGGTATTTTATTTTCCTGCATTCATTCCCCTTATCAGCATTTCACGCGGGAGTAGGCTATGATAATACGCTAAAATTTCTCTTATTGCTTATTGGTGATTCTTTTTTTTACAGAGATTGCGTGTATTGATCCACTTTGTAGACCGGTAAGTCATAATTTCACCATAAAATCCATAGAACCTCTAACTACCATTTGGTTTCGTCGATTTCATTAGGTTCCCAAGTTCCAACCCAATCAGAACAGCGTGGCAGAAGGATTCGACACGAAGGATTTAATCCGTTCCTTTGAGGTCAAGGACGAAGCCTTCCCTATAGGGTTACCATCATAAATATTTATTTGATTGGTTCCAATCAAATCGAGCCCGCTTAGCTAAGCCGCGTCGAAGTATCGTTGGCCACGCTCAATTTCTGGCAACACTTTACAAGTTTTCGGAATTCCTTAAAATTCGATACAGTAGTTATGTCGAGTCTGATTCGACTTGCCTCCTTTTATATTCTTCTGATCACGATGTTTTCAGCCTGTGTATAATAAAACAGGTTCTTTTATCTTCCAATACAAAGATAGATTACCGCAGTAATTATGTTTGAATATGCGAATATGTTAACTCTTCAGTCAAAAATGTGAGCTATGCTATACGATCGGTGGAAGCATGTGCTTATAATAGACTACTTCGGTTTTTTCTTTAAAAAGGTAAGTGCTTGCGCACTTGCACTGAGCAAGAGCATGTTATTATAGTTGCATGATAGACGTCATATGGCCACTGATGCACTACTAATCACATAACAAAGGGACAGCAGCGGAAGCGATGGAAGTGCTAATTCGAAAAGCACAACCGCAAATAAGTACAAAGACGTTCCTCGTACGGCGATGAAATGACTACTGAGGCCTACAATTAGTGCACGAAGCAAAATGGCTGACCGGTGCACTCGACCAATATAAAAAAAACCACCGACATGCCGAATAAACGCGGTGAATTAAAAAATGCGGGGGTCAATTCTCCCTGGTCGTTTACCCAGGCGAGTAACACGATATGCGTGTGTGTTAATTTAATTTTCTACTCGCAATAATTGCAGGAGCCCCGGGCCGGCATACGGAGGGGAACATGACATAGTAACAAGTTATTTGTATATGTCGTACGTATACAACCTTTAGCAGTGTGCGTCTACCCGCCAGCACCTATTACTTGATTGAATAATTTAACTTTATTAATCTAATACACATTCAAATTTATATTTTGATTCTCGATTTTATGATTTAAAACTTAATTGAAATATGTGTCGGCGAAGTCGTAAATCAAAATTATCATATTTGTAATATTAATCTGATTTATCCCTGAGCTGGGATCCGGTAGTTTGCGTCACTTTTGCGACTTTAAATTTGAATTTTAAATATGTTTATTTTTGTACTATCGATAAAGAAACCGTTTACTATGTTCTATTTGTGTGGTATCTCATTTGAGAAAGTTAATCGGGAGCAAAGTGGGGCGCCCTGCGGTGAGCGCACCGCTTGCATTTGTCATGTTAACACTGAACGTCTGAAGAGCCTTTATTAATGGCGATGGGATTATGCCGCCGACACCGACACTCATTGTCGTCCGCTCCGGTGCAGCCGCATTCAAACACTTTTTATATTTACCTTTGGGATTCATTCAAATAATAGGATTTATTTCAAGTTTGTTTGTGAATGCCACAAAAGTATTTTTTCTATATAGCGGCGAGCATTGACAGTAATACCCTACACTACGTTAATCTATTGTAATTAGTTCTCAGATGCAATATATCTACGAACTAATTCGGTTTATTTGTATGTAATTTGTAGCTGGCTTGTTTTTTGTCTAATAAACCCATAAAGTGTTTTCATGATGCAATCACCTGGGGTCTATGGACCGGGAGGTGTAATGTTGTTAACTAATAAAAAGCCGGCAGATGCACAGGTGTCCAGTCTACCTCATCCCGTTTGTTGGAACAAAGAGTAAAACTAAAACCAATGCTCGTTTTTCGAAACAGTATAAAAGCTCTACGAAAGAATGGTGGCATTCTAACGCGAAATATTTTGATAACCAGTTCTGTTTCAGACAAATGTGGATTCTTTCACACAGTAGTTTGTGGTACCTTAAGTACAAATTTATAAGGATTTCTGAGAACTTTGTCGAAGTAACTTATTCTGTGACCTCTTGCTCGAGCGCTCATTGAGTCAGAGTTGTAAACTCACTAATTAAAATCCTTTAAAATTTTGCTAGAAACTTGAATGGGCTGTTTTAAGAATTGAGTGAAACACTACCTATTGTTGTTTAGAACTGTTTCTAGCTTGCTAGAAGATTTTCTGTTTAGTGTAGTGCTATTCACAGAAATTATGATTAAAGGTAAAACAATACAAGGTATTGTGATTGTGACACATTAATTGTTGGCTACTGTTTACGCCAGGTCTTTCGAATTCCTCATAAACTAACTGAGCAAACAATAGAATATCAAAAATAAACGCAGCCTTTAAACTTTCGTTTGTTTTCACTGAATAGCGTAAGCAAATATTTTTACAGTGCACTTGAGGCAAATTGGCCATTGTCTTACAAAAGCTCAAATACAAACGATTGTAAAATCCTGCGCAAGATTATAGCCCCGCTGTATTATTTGCCTTCGTAATTTTGTCCAAGTAATGGTTTGCAGTAATTTTGTCCTCATTGTAATTTGTTTTGTATTAGTTACACGGTCAATTTCAGATTATGTTGATGCAAATAATGGGATGATGATCAACTGCTGCGCTGGAGTCGAATCAAACATTATTGATAATTTAGGTATGAGTCAAATCCAACAACTTAAATGCACAGAAAAAATTACAAAAAGATAAAATTGTCTTGGTTTTTGAGACCCTAGGTCGCGGAACCGAGCCTTTTCAAGTTTTTTAATAATTATCTGAGCATCTGGTCAAAGCGACGCGTGACCCGAGAGCTGGTGAGTATCTGGCACAGCGCATCAGCATTACCATACAGCGGGGCAATGCAGCCAGCGACTTAGGGACACTTCCGACTGGTATTGATATGGATCAGTTCGGCTACCTGTAGATTGTTTGCAACTGCACTGCATTGCAATTGTTTCAATTGGAAATACTAGTTCTAATTTGTTTCTATTACTTGATTATAATTTTCTTTGTCAATAAAGTATATTTCTTGAAAGCTTAAACGTTAATAAAACCTAAGAATGAGAAACCTTGCAAGCTTTTGTGCATTAGCGCCTCTATCTTAAAAAATGTGTTGATAATTATGAGTCCATCTCTGCTCTTGCATTTTTAGTTGGTATTAAGTACATAGAAATAGTGAGGTAGACATATCCAACCCCAGTACAAGTAAGTTTAGACGATTGCTTAGTGATAATTTTTTTCAAGTGTATGCTAACTATATAATCATGTTACCTATTCAATTAACTTAGTTCTTGTTTTTTTTTCCAGCATTTTTTTATTCGTTATTTTGTTTTTTCTTATAAGTCGCCAACTTACTGTGTATTATTGAAGACGACCCCTGTGGCGCAGCGGGCGAAGGTCTGCCTGCGACGCAGGAGGTTGCGGGTTCGATTCCCGCCTCGGGACAAATGTTTGTACGATCTGCAGATATTTTTTCAGGGGTTCTGGATGTTCTTCTATGTATAATAAAAAATATCTATCTATGTAGTGTATAGTATTATGTATATCAGTTATCTAGTACCCATAACACAAGCTCTGCTTAGCTTGGGGCTAGATAATGCTGTGTGAATTGTCCAGCATTATTTATTTATTTATTTATTACGCTATTTTTAAGTATGTACTTATATCTGAGAAAACTCGTAATTAGCTGTCAACAAACATGCACTGGTCTATCCTGGCATAATATGTTCTATAATGTTGATCGGAAATTTGTAAACCTAGCTGTAAGTTTCTCCAAAATTGTAAAAAATAACTAAATAAATTTGTAACAAGTCTATCGAAAATCAAACTGGTGAATAATTTATTTGATAAACCATTGAATGACCTAACGTTCCGCAACTGCTTCTGTTTTTTCGACCAAATATAAGTAGTCTTCGGGACAAGAGTGAACAGTGTCTTCTAGGTCTCACCTTGTGATACATCGTCGCCGGCCACATCGTCACGTCACTTACCATCAAGTGAGATGATAGGGTGAAATGAAGGTCCATTCATAAAAAGATAAAAATTGGTTGTCTGTAAAGTCGGTTTACTGACGATAGTTGAACATGACAACTCAGAGCGAGGTAACGCCGCATGACGAGGTAACGCCGCATGACGTCATGTTTTTTCGTGCGTGCAGCCGGCTCTATCGAATTATAAGACGTTGTCACGTCAAAAAAACGTGTGTTGACGCGGACTGTACCGCTGGGCGATGGGTTTCTCGTTTGCAAGGAGCATGAGCATTCCTTCATTTCTATTTACGCCTCGCAATATAAGGATATCTTTGAAACACTGCAACACTGTCCATATTAGTGCATGAGCTGAGCATTGCGTTATAAAATAAAAACGCTAAACGCCTTATTGTCTATTAAGAAGTCGGTCCGGCGGCACTCACAATGGGCGGCGAGCACAAAGCGATGTTTATCGCCTACATTAATACGAACGGCCCCGCCCTGCCACGAAATACTAGATCCGTTTGTTATTATCTACACTTCATGTTACATATCACGGGGAGGTGTAAGTTTGTGTGTTTGTATGTCAGAACAGCCTATAATATCTCGGATAGAAACCACTAAAGTGAATTATTTTTTGAGATAAATATCTTTGTTCATAAAGAAAATTACAAAAACTAATAGAAATAAATAACAACTAGTATTTACAATTGAAACAATTGAGCTAACTGCAGACTGTTGCAAACAATCTACAGGTAGCTCAACTGATCCATATTCCACATCAATACCAGTCGGAAGCGTCCCCAAGACGCTGGCTGCATTGCCTCGCTGTATGGCGATGCAATGCTCTGATGCGCTGCGCTAAATACTCACCAGCTCAAATAAGTACTACTTTTGTAAAAGCTTATTATTCTTTAATATGAGTAAAACTACATCTTAACGCATTCACTGCCCAGCCTTCACCACCGCGACACGGTAGAGTAGACTGGCATCTGCGTCTTGGGCCATGATAGTGTTTATTTAAAACTTTTATTTTGAAAGTTTCTGTGACACAGATACATAGGCATATTTTTCTAAGACTTTACTAATAAGACATTTCACTTATGTTTTGATTGATAGTAAGGAACCTAGAAAAAAGAAGAGGAAGAAAAGGAACTTATGGCTTATTCATTATTGTGGTAAGCATTTAAACCTAGGATTCCTAATATTATAACAAACCCTTTGTTCTGATCTATTGATAGTTAACCTCTACAAACATAATCCAAAACGGATGTAGGTACCTATACATTACTAAAGTCTATGCAAGTAAAGTCGCGAACAGCTGTTTAGTGAACCTACAATACGTTGGCCGGTGTAAATGTTGTGCTCTTTATTTTCACGCCGCGTTAATATATCGTTAGTGGGAGATGAATTATGGGATTTATATTTTAAATCCATAGTTGGTAAACGAACCCGTTTTTAGAACCCTTCGTGGGATTTCGTTCGGCTAACTGAAACTCAGTTTATGAGTTTAGGGTATTAAGAAATGAGTTTCAGTTGGTCGAACCTCACCGAATTTCGGCCGCGGCGGCCAATCTCAACGGAGACTAGCTATATTTTAGTGCACCAGTTTTGTGGGCTGGGCACACACAGGTGCACTCTCATAATCCGATGAGACGGTAAACTCAGTTGCCTCAGCAGCCAGAGACGATGGAGGGTTTCTAACAAAACGCCATATCTCGGAAAGTTTTCTATACTTACGGTTCTCCCAGTTTTAACCCTCTTCTTTGCTTCTAGTATCCAAAACTCATTTAACTTCATCCTACAATTAGGAGTTGCTCACTCACGTGGCTCCTAATCAAACGGAATATACCTAGGTCCTTAAATATTTCAAACCATAGAAATAAATCAAACACTCGTCTCTTTATTTTAATTTGAGACCGTTAAAACATTAAAAAACAAAAGAATAAAGCGCTTTATTGGAATGATATCACTCTAATTTAAGCTAGATCTTGTAAAGAAGAATACATTTTACGCTATTTCTTTTAAGGCCAATTCCTTCTCTGACCGGATCAAGAGATGATGAGAACCTTCTAAAATAGCCTAACTCTAAGAAAATGGCAAAGTTTAGAGTTGCGGCTGGGAGCTGAAGTCCGCAGATGCCAACTACCCGCATTTAAAATAAAATCCCACAGGTAGTATTAGTACAAATTACGGCTCGCACTAAGAGATCAGATATATTAGCCGGTGAGCTGCTGCTAATTGCGGCACAACACAAATATTTAATAACAATCCGAGATCCGCCGAGATGGCCACTTATCTGTTCAAAGAGAACTGGGGATGCTGTGGAGTTGCCGTTGATTACATTACCTACTCTGAATTTATAAAAGGGTTGCATGAAGTCTTACGTCCCACTTTCAGATTAAAGGAATTTTGATTAAGGTAACTAGCATCAAAAAATTCCGATTTCAAAGCACCACCTACTTAAAAATCAGGTTTGCAATGCTAAGTTGTGAATTACTTTATTAGTTTAGAAGTTAAAAGTAAAGTCAGTAATTTACTGGGTAATAATGCTCTAGTAAAATTTCTTCGGGTAATAAGATCTTACATTTAAATCAACAATACTGAACAATCACCCGTTACCACAGCCGCAACCACTTTTCCAGAACCCAAAATAAAATAATCAAATACCAACTCCACAGATCCGTTGTCCAAATTATTGCTGCACGATTGTTAAACATTATTACGTCGGGTGTTGTTTAATAGAAACAAAAATATCTGGCGGCGCGCGTCGTGTTTGATCTCGAGGTGTTCGCCCGTCGAGTGCGATTAGCCTCTCTCAACGTATAATCAAATGCGCCTCGGGCCGGACTCGACACACATACACACGACGCACCACAAAACTTTACCACACATTGCTGGCTGTCCACTTTCCTTCTCAGAAAGCGACAGAACAACCCGGCAGTGTATGCAGCTGTAAGTGGAAATTACGTGATTGATTTTCAAAAAAGTACAGCCGAGGCCCGCATCGGCGGATGAAGCCTCTCATTTGGCCGCCATTTGTCGACCATTTCGGTGTACCGATCATAAATGGAGCCCGCTCCGGGTCACGTTAGCTAAATCAGAAATCTCGAAGAAAACGTGAAAAATCACACATCCAGCCATGGAATTACTATCAATATAGTTATGAGTAAGTATCGCGATAATGCTTAAATCGACTATGAAAATGGTTAAGCCCGAGCTCCGCTGAGGTGCCTGTACTGGTAGCTGTGTAAATTATAAGAACCAATAAAAGCTATCCACTCCCGAAGTACCCGTATATTCAATTATTTTTCTCGTGGAATGAATGAACTGACTGGCAACACAGGAAACGTATTTCACTGAGCTCAATGAATACAAAAGTCACACGTACAATACAAAACTAATTAGCAAATAGACGTTGCATAAAACACTGCTAAGAAAATAATTTAAACCAATTATAATTTATGTCCCACATTACTGCTGTAATGTTCCGTAATTTATAATTTACTGGTCACTTTACTCGTTCTTTGTCTATGCTTATTTTCACTAAGGGTGTGTTGCTACTAGAGCTTTCGAAAGCACTACTGATTCTACTCTAGTTTCTTACTCACTACAAATAATAGCCAACTGTGCGATTCAATAACACCAAAAAAAAACTAAATGTCTGGTCATAATTTTGCAAGAACTTGATGATAAACAAGAACTGCTATATTCAAGAGTAACAGAATGTAGTTTTAAATAATTAGCGAATTATTATTAGTTTTAATGCCTAGCATACACGATTAGATGACATGCAAGTTACCTATGTAAAACAATAAATTATTCAAGCGGGATTCAAGTGATAAAATTCAAGTGACAAAATTCTAACTTAATACTTTAAATTCACATTCCCAGCCTCTTCAACTCACATACGTGTGCTGAACATGCCTTCTCCAAACAAAGAGTATTTGCCAAAATCACTATGCTTGGCAAATTGATGATTGCAAAATAAAGAATAATAAATTCGTATACTAGAACCTAAATTGTAAATAGGTACAATCTATTCTGATTGAAGAAGAAGAAGAACGACGAAGAAGAAATTTATAACAACAATTCAAACAGTTACAACGAAAAAGCCCTTCCACTAGCGCGGCTTCTACTACTAGAGGACAAAAAATTAAAGTGAAGAGAAAATCAATACATACAACACCTTATTTCTTATTTGAAAATAATTCATAGTTTAAAATTTGACTAATCTTATTTTGTATAGAAATAAAGTTATTGATTACTGATTTCCAACTCAGCATAATGTTGGCTGAATGGACTAAGTATAGTTCATCTAAAGTAACAACCAGTCCAAGAGGTTGGTGCTGCACTGGAATACCATACAAACTCTGGGAAGACAAGATTAAGAAAGGGGCTGGGTCGCACTGGCTTCAAGTAGCCCCTATAAATAGGGAAAATAGACAGCTTTGGAGGAGGCCTTCACCTGCAAAGGGTTCTTGTGGAAAGAACAAAAATAAACGAAAAAACTTAATCTAAATTATCTATCTGAAATAACTATATTATTAATAATTATAAGCTGTACCCACAAAGATAATTATACTAGTATTTACAATTGGAACAATTGAGCTTTACCTACACACAATATTTTTAAGATTTTGCTATTATTAAGTTAGTTTCTAAGCATTCATAGTGAAAGAAATAAAAGGCTTGTTATTTTTATTTATTTTATTTATAACAACCAGTGTGAACGCTAGCCAACCGTGCGTCGAAAGCGTCGTGAAATCCTGCTTAAAGCGTGCTCGCGGCAGGCAGTATATCAGCCTGAGCAGGCATCCCTCACAAATTACACCGGCGAGACTATACAGTGATTTATTTATTTCACTTAAACAGCCTCGTAAACAGTGCCTGGGACGCCACGAGACTGCCGGGCCGTTATTCCCAGCTTACTGCCGCGCAAACTGCAAAAAGTTGAAATGATAGACGCAGTTCAGTCAGCCTTCTGTTCGTGATTGGTTATCTGTCAAGGTTTTAGTTGATTTGGCATAGTCTATTCAAAAATGAATGGAAAATGGTATAAATTATGTATTTTATACCAGTAGGTTAGGTTAATTATATGGTAACTTAAATCCTACAAAAAGAGTTTTTGATCAGGTCGCTCCAGGTAGGGTTTATAAATTTCGTATAGGATGTATGACCTTTTATGAAACAAATTTTGAAAATTGATCTCTAAATAATAACTCACACCTTAAATTCAAAAACTTCAATAAAACCCGCCGAAGAAATTAATCATCACCGGTTTTTATGTCTGAACTTTCATTATTCAATTATATTTCTTCGATCTGTTCTGTCGAATGAAAAACAATGATTAACTCGCGGAATTTATTTTGATTCTCCACACTTGCCCTTTGCAGACGCGTCGGCGCAACGAGAGAGAGGACAATATCATAAGAATGAGATAGAATAAAGTGCACGAAATGTCTGTGAAGTTCGTTTACTTTTTACTATAAGAGAAAACGTTGTAGGTAAGTAAAATCTATATCACTTTATTTGCAATCAAGACTTACAATCAAGATTTATCCATACCACATTTTAAATTCGAAAGTATCTAATAGTGGTTTTACACATGCAGTGCGGCTTTAACTTTATCTGTCTGTCTGTTACATTTTCATGCCTAAACGGCTGAACGAATCATAATGAAATTTGGCAAGCAGGTAAACGGTATCCCGGGACTATCATCTAGCCCAAATCTAGCCCCAAGCTAGGCAGAGCTTGTGTCATAATAAGTAGGCGTGTTTAAAAAAAACTATAAGCCGACTTCAATTTCATCTAGTTAAAATTTATATGGGAGCAACGTCGGGGTATAACCCTTTCCTATAAAAAAAGAATTATCAAAATAGGACTACTCTCTAAAAAGTAACATAAAAAAAGATATACGCGTCGACTTGAGAATCTTCTCCGCTTTTCGTGGGTTAAATATATGAACAAAATAAAATGCCAAAGGGTACTGGATAAGCCTTACATCCAAAAATTCTGCTTTAGCACTACATACCTACGCATGCTGGGGTGGATGCAAAAACTCATTAGAAATTTCGCACCTTAATTCTGTTAGGTATTTCTTGGACAACCTCAGTCTTTTCAAGGCAAGATGAATAGGAGGTGTATTTAAGACATAAGGTGACCTTCAACCACAATAAAAAATTAAATATCGTTCCAAACAATTCGACTTCGACGGGACTTGAATTGATGGTTGCGGGAACCTTACATCAGTATGGGATGCACTGCCAATTGCACTATGAGGTCAAGTAACGTAGAAATCGAAAAGAGTCGTAGGAGTTTGTGACCCACTGTTATAACAAATAAAAACTTCTGCCACACTGTCTCTTATCAAGTGTGAGACTCAAAATCTATTTCTAATAAAAATTCTGTCTTCTTCAACTTGGCTCATCAAACCTCTAGTTTGATTCAGGCAGTTTTCGGATTTTTCTCTTTATTTGTGTTATAAAACTTTGCTTCTTGCCAAATTTTATGATTCTAGGTCAACAGGACCCCATAGGTTTTGGTCCATGGCAAGAATCAAAAGTAATTTTTCAAAAGAATAAACTACAAATTTACGGCTTTCTGATTTTTTCCTTTACTTGTGCTATAGGACCTTGCTATAGCTATAGGTAGGTACCTATAGGTTCTATAGCTGGTACCCTAATTGCCATATCAAGCTCGTAAACTGGTTGATCCGAGGACCGTCTAATGAGTTTCTCCGGAACCCGCCCTCCGCTTGACATGATGGATGGAATCTCAAGTTCTGTTTGATTAGTTGCCAGTCGGTACTGACTATAATTACCTTGTGTTAATGCTCTTTATGTGATTACGGTTATGAAATCTTGATGCTTTACAGCAGTTGGTAGATGAATAGTTCAATCTACATTTGCTCTCATAAAAAAATCTTTATTTTACATAATATATTATGTTATTTATCTTTGTAAAATGTTTGGCTTAGTAGAGAGAAGTCAAATAAAAATACGGTTTAGGTACCTACTTACGTAGGTACTATGTATCATTCTTGCGCTATACAGTTTTTTGTAAGTAACGATTAGCTGTTTAGATGAGTTGCCTTGTTTTTTGCGCGTGTTGTGACTATTTAGACTAACAATTTAGAGTGCACTAGTTTTTAAATTATATCGTATTAATTTTGTGATCTCTTTTGTTACTTAACTCTAGTTGGTTACCCCTATTAAATTAATAGTTTATAAATAATATACAAAAAACTGTTGAAAACGTATCTATCTGCAGACTGTTGCGAAAAATCTACAGATAGCTCAACCGATCCAAATCAATCAATTCCAAATGGATGCGCCCCCAAGAAGCTGGCTTGTTACTTTTTACACTGCAAAGTTTTGTAAAAAGAAAGAAAAAATAAATCCTACTATATCACATCACACTAATATTACAAATGCGAAAGTTTGGATGGATGGATGTATAGATGTTTGTTACCTCTTCACGCTAAAACCGTTGTTGTTTTCATCAGGCTAAAATTTTGCATACAGGTAAGTCTTACCCTGGAATCAAACATGGGCGACTTTTTATCCCAAAAATCAGTTCCCAGTTCAATGGAATAGAAATAACCTCAAAACGTTTCCATAGAAACAACGCGTGCGAAGCCGCGGGCAGAAGATAGTAATATTATAAAGCCGAAGTTTGTGAAATCTGAATGTTTGTTACCTAGGATCTCCAAAACTACTGAACAGATCAAGATGAAATTTGGCTTACGTTTAGAGCAAAGCCTATCTTAGATAATAGGCTACTTATTTTACCAAAAATACGCGTGCGAAGCCGCGGGCAGAAGCTATAGCTGTTAGATATATGGAATATATAGTTTTTAAGGCTGTGCAGTGTTTCATCATCTAATGTTTCATGACACATTCATTACATGAAACATCGCACAGCAATTTCGTAGCATTAGGTGCGCGTTCAGAGCTTTTTTATTGAAATATTGAAATAGCGATATTTTGTGAAGGTAGGTAATTATTTTTGGCTACAAAAATGAGTTCTAGAGCACAGAAATGAGTTCTAGAGCGAACATAACAGAAAGCCGTTGTATGTTTGCACTTTCCTTTCTTGAGGTAATTGTGAAGATTTTCGTAGCAATTTCGTAGCAATAGGTGCGCCTTGAATTTTTTTTTGCACCTACTACAATTTAAAGAAAAAAAATTGGTTGTCTGTAAAGTCGGTTTACTGACGATAGTTGAACGTGACAACGTCTCAGAGCGAGGTAACGCCGCGTGAGGTAACGCCGCATGACGTCATGTTTTTTCGTGCGTGCAGCCGGCTCTATCGAATTATAAGACGTTGTCACGTCAAAAATGTCAGCCATCTTGGATTTTGAAATGGACATCTTTTTTGTAATCTACGAGTTCGAGTTAGTCGAAAACGATACCCATATAAGTATGTGTGGTGTCATAAAGCAAGGCTCGCTTCGCTCGCCTTGCTGTGTGACGTGTGTCGTATTGCGGTGAGCGAAGCGAACCGCCGTCATCAAATTCGTAATCCTCGCCCCTATGTTAGTCGAAAACGATACCCATATCAGATTTTTTTATAGGGAAGGGGGTTCCGGGGGGGGGGGGGGGGGGGTTGCACACGAGGGTCACAGCCGTCATCAAATTCGTAATCCTCGCCCCCTATGTTAGTCGAAAACGATACCCATATCAGATTTTTTTATGGGGAAGGGGGTTCCGGGGGGGGGGGGGCACACGAGAGTCACAGCCGTCATCAAATTCGTAATCCTCGCCCCTATGTTAGTCGAAAACGATACCCATATCAGATTTTTTTATGGGGAAGGGGGTTCCGAGGGGGGGGGGGGGGCACACGAGGGTCACCGTGCAGTTCCCCAAAAGAACCCGCTCGTACTGCGAGCGAAGCGAGCCTTGCTGTGTGACGAGGTAACGCCGCATGCGAGGTAACGCCGCATGACGTCATGTTTTTTCGTGCGTGCAGCCGGCTCTATCGAATTATAAGACGTTGTCACGTCAAAAAATGTTTGTTGTTGTTTTTGTTTTTTGTAGCCGTTTTAGGCATCATTGATTTATACCGAAGGGGATCTCTTTTTATTGATTGTAGGTTAATTTTTTTCTATCATTGATACATTACATTTTTTGGAGGCTGAAATGAACAAAAATCACAGACATAGTGTGAAAACTGTCTATGGTTTTGTTACGAATGCTACACTAGCGTTATCTATTGGCGAGTAGTTGTAATAAAATAAAATCGCTCACGGATCTTTTTAACAAACGCTTTATAATTTCAAATTCAGAATCCTTTTCCCATTCTGTCACGGATACACCTAATTGTACAACAAGAAAAATCATTACACAAACGTTACCGTTAAATTAAATTAAAATCCGTTTACAATGTTGTACAACACCAAATCACAATCAATTTGTCACGTTTCGTCTATTCTTGTACCCCTTTATGCCCCACGGGGTACGGGGGCTGGAGTAAAAGTGGGGTAACTTGAACAATATGCTGAGTCGACGTCATGGTGACTTCTCGCCTCTCGCGACATTGTAATCGAGGGGGACGAACGCGTTTGTCATCCTACCCTACAATTCCAACCTTACCACTCAAAAACGCACTCTGTAGCAAGTTCGTAAAGCTCAGTTTGGTAGAGCAACATTTTTGCAAGCATCATAAATTTTATAGCACTTTAATACAGCCATAACATAACAATAATAGGGTAAATGTTTTGGTAAGCCATAAATATGCGGAATTGCGTCCCGCAGGGACAAATTCGGTAACGCGTTTTTGTTGTTGTGATAAAATAGGAAAGGTTTGAGACTAAATTGATTTTTAATTGATGAAACGAAATAGACGCAAGCTGTAGCTTTCTAAAGGGACAGTAATGTACCGCGAGCATGTTTTGGTACATTTATTTTGATTTTGGGGAAAGAAAAACGTGGGGATAGTTATTATTTAACTGCCTAAACCCTTTTTGTGAATGGTTTACGATACAGATGCAAGGCATTTTTTGATGCGGTATTTTTTAGTAACTCCAAAGCTTTTCCAAACTCCAAGCTCTTTAGAATTGGTGTCACAATATCTAATGGTATTTTTGAAACACTAGAATACCTACTCTCGTTCATGCTTTACTCAGAATAGAAAGCCCGTATTATAAAAGCTGCTTGCTGAGTCATCGATCTTTGCTATAATAATGCTTATACTCAATACTCAATATATTTATTGTTGTCATCACATTGGTTGGTAGGTAGGTAACCGGTAACAAATGGGGTAAACGTGTTTTTGAGTGGAGACGGCGACTAGGCAAACGTAGTGTAGGACGTCCTCCAGCCGGTGGGATGACGATCTGCGAAAGACTGCAGGCCGATGCAGGATGTGGAAAGCTGAAGACAGGGCGCTATGGCGCTCAATAGGGGAGGCCTATGTCCAGCAGTGGACTAATATAGGTTGATGATGATTAGGATGACTAAGGTGAGTAGCTAAAAGTAAAGTTAAAGTATATTTATTGCAATTACATGTAAAAGATGGTAAATACAGTAAATGCGTAGCAGTGTAATTTGCCCTTTTTGGGGCGTGCAATTTTACATGCAATAATATAAAGATACTAGGTACGTAGTCAAAAATTAAAATTAATATAATTAATAGAGTAACATAAGTATACTTAATAGAATTGACATAATTTTAGCACATAAAAAGTTTAAAGTCGATATAAGGTTATTTGTCAAAGTTCTTATCATTTAAAAAATCCTTCAATGTGTAGTAAGATTTTTCAGCCAATATGATTCTTAGCTTCCTCTGAAACATCGCCGTAGGCAATTCTCCAATCGCGAGTGAGATTTTGTTATAAATGGACTGTGCCATAGCAAAGAGACTTCGCAGCAATCTCCCATAGATTGATGACCGAGCAAACTCTCATAACACGAGCCTTACTGTATTTTGCTGAGCCAAAGCCTATTTCGGCACAGGGTCATGGGGGCAAAGCTCGATTTGACCGTCAAAATTTGTTTTGATTTAGCTCCTTATTCGTTGTTTGGTTTTGTATGTTTTATATGTGTGTCGAAATAAATGCTATTCTATTATATTCTATTAGATAGGCATCCAATGCTACGGAATGGGCAGTTACGAGTACATGCAGGCAAACTTAACAGCATGTATGAGCATATGCGAGCCATGACTCGGCCAATACTCGACATTGAACCCTAAACACGGTAACTCTTATTATGCTCTTAAGTTAAGGCAATCGACGGAAGGTCTACCTACTTTATTTAAAACTTAAGAAACTATACTAAATTACCTACTTAAGATTACGTCATAGGCACTAATAATGCCCTAAACATTGCAAAACCTACGCACACATTACATAATTAGTACCTCTAGTAATTACTAAGGCCAACTCATTACGGCTAATCCTCGCGTGCTAGTCTAACAGGCCATTAAGCGAGGCGCAAACAGTGGGATTGTTTTCTGGCGTGCCAAGTCGGCGACTGACGTGAGGTCAGCGAGCAAATTGCAGCTAGATAGTTTAAATCGGTGTTTATTTTGTGAAAACACTTTGAAGAACTTGGGCTAAGTTCGTACGGAAGTACACGTTCGTTCGTACAAGTACAGAATCACATCACACTAATGTTATGTATGATTCGATTCCCGCCTCGGGACAAATGTTTGTACGATCTGCAGATATTTGTTCTGGGTGTTCTGGATGTTTTTCTATGTAAAATAAAAAATATCGATCTATGTAGTGTATAGACATTTATTCACAAAGAAAATTATCTAGTATTTACAATTGAAACAATTGAGCTAACTGCCGACTGGTGCAAACAGTCTGCAGGTAACTCAACTGATCCATATCAACACCAGTCGGAAGCGTCCCCAAGACGCTGGCTGCATTGCCACGCTGTATGGCAATGCTGATACGCTGTGCCAGATATTCACCAGCTCTCGGGTCACGCGTCGCTTCGACCAGACGCTCAGATATTTTTTTTAAAACCCGAAGAGCCTCGGTACCCCACGTACCTAGGGTCTCGACTCCAAGGGGAGCAAATGTGTAGGCTCTATCGAGACTTGCATATTTGCGCGTCTTGAGTTCTTCGGCCAAGTCTGCCGCCGCACCCGCCCTCACGGATGTCTTTGATATTTGATATAATCAACGTCGTTTGTTTCGTTTGATTTGACATTATAGAGCTCTGAGATTGCGAACTCGATATCATAAAGACGATCTATTTCTCAATGACCTTTCGTACTGTGCCTAGACTAGAGCATGCTCATAAAGAACTACGCAAATCCCATGCACAAAGGTAGAACGTGTCCATGACGTCTCAAAGATATCGAGAGAGTAAACTCATGGCTATATAGTGCTGTGAGTTTAAGCGAGTTATGACCGACAGGACAGGACCAGTAGGTACCAGAATGGTTTTCAGAAGCACCAAAACGAAACAAAGTGGCGTGAAATGCTCTAACCAGTACAGTTCAGTTATTGTTTTAAAAAAAATCTTACATGTCAAACTAACCCAGCTAGGTACAAAAAAATATAAAAACTAAGTACAAATAATTGTCTTTGGTAATCTTACCACGAGTATTTAAATATTATTATAAGTGTGGATCTACGACATCGGCGTCAACAAATTTCTCATCGAAGAACTCTTCTAAGCTGTAGTATGCCCTGTCCACTAGGTTTCTCTTCAGTTTGTCCGTAAATATTGCAGTAAGTTAGGTAAGTAAGTTAGGTACTTACGTTCTCAAAACGGGTTAGAAGTTTTTTAATATAAGTAAAAGTAAAAAATATTTATTAGCCGCAAATAGAAACAAAGTGTAATTTAAACTTAAGGGGGTATAGTACCTCAAATTGCTTATTTTCAACTCCGTCGGACCTCCATATCTTCCAAACTACTGAATATTTAACTTTGAAATTTATATATGGTAAAGTTCAGGACTTATTCTATTGATCATATGTTTCGAAAACACGATGCCATAAAATTTTCTCGATAGAAAAAAATCGCAAAGTTACCTCTAATTTTTTACTAAAACCCTAATTTCTCAATAAATACAGATGATACGATCTTGAGATTAAGCATAGTAATTGAACTAAGTATAAAGAACATTTTATATGTTGCCTTTTTTTCAATTAACTATTCTAATGTTTGTGGGGAGCAAATAACTACTAAAAACTTGATTTTTGGGCTTACGCCGCTTTGTTCTGTCCCGCTCCTGTGAACGCGAAATCCTATGCCTATCCTCTTCACACAATAACGAGGTATGGTACCCCCTTAACTACATACATCTAAAGTAACAAATAAACTATAAATACTTTCATTTTTATAAGAAAACCAGGGACGTTTGAGTGGATTGACTCAGGGCGGGCGGCCGGGCTGGGCGGGGATTCGTTTTGGCCCATTTCCGGTGAGAGTGCAGTGCCTCTATCAGGAACCAAAATACTTATAATGCCCAAGATAAAAACTTTATTCAGAAAGAAAATTACAATCAAATAATAGAAATATATCACAACTAGTATTTACAATTGAAACAATTGAGTTAACTGCAGACTGTTGCAAACAATCTACAGGTAGCTCAAGATAAATCATGGAATCAGGCGGTACTTTGTGGAAATCCATTTTGGAATTGTTATTCCAAGATGCTATTCGCGTGCACCATTTTTTGTAAATATTTTACATTTTTAGATTTTAACACGTCCAAGATCAAGTAGGTAGGACCTTACTGTCTTTTTAAAAAGATTTTCCATAAATTATTTTTAGAAATCTAGAAGCTGTCTAATAAGAAAATTTCCTCATTAGAATTTTATAAAGTGCCAAACCATACTTTTTATAAAGTGTAGGGTCTGGATGTTGATGACCTTACATGAAAGATGATGTTGTAGATAGGTAATCCAAGTTGTATGGCACCGCACTGTGTATCTATCACTGCGTTCACTGACAGGGTAATCAGTAGTTAAAGTTAGTTATGCCAGTTAAAATGAGTAGGACTACAAGATTCACAGTCAAAGTTAGTTTAATTAGGAAGTTACGTAATACAAGGTTAAGGTGGCAAATTTTCCCTTGATAGGTGTTTCTTGCATAACAGTAGGTCACGTACTGAAGAAGGTATGTATTCAAAATTATAACAATCAAAGTAAAATGCAGCGCGTGCAAAATGACGCGTGCGCGATTTTGTTTATGTATGATGAAACCATACATAAAGTGAATTCTCTAGAAGACTTTTTTATATTTCTACTAAATATTATGAAACTAATCACAGCACACTATTATAAATACGAATATTTGGATGTTCGTACATCTAAATATTCGTAACTCTTTGTGCCAAAACTTCCGAACAAATTGCCTCAAATTTTTATCCCGGGAAAACGCGTGTGAGGCCGTCGTCAGAAGCTACTGGTAAATGTTAGCAATCCTCACCTCACCTCAACAGCCTATAACGGTACACTGCTGGACGCTGGTCTCCTCCTGGTAAGCGCCTTATTGGCTTTTATCTCATGGGGGGTAAACCCATAATCCCCACGCTGGCCACGCGGGTTGGGGATCGAAGTTTGGTGGTAGAATTTTTCTGCAGGGGGCGCTGCTGCCCGCCCCGGATGGATATCTCTTAGCTGCCTCTTACGACACCCGCGGGAAGAGTTACCGGCACCACACAGCGATAATCCTAGAAATAGTAGGAATAATTTTCAAACTAAATAATTTAGGGAAACATAACATTGTATTAATTAACAGGCAGTTTTCTCAATTCTGTTATAAGTACATACCTACTCGTATACTATACTATAGTCAAATATATTATGTAAAGGATTTTTGTTGCACTGAGCTTTTATATTTCTTTGGGTAATGTATTTGGTAGGAACATAATTACGTAATTACCATATTTTAATTTTACTTAATCATATAATATCGCAAAAATTTTCGACTTCGACGAGACTTGAACCCGCATCCTTCCCTCTGTACGGGAATGTGCTAACCAACTACACCACGAGGTCAAATGACGTAGGAGTCGAACATCTTTGTTTGATTTCTTAGAAATTAGAAATTAGCCAGAGTAAGAGGCTTTCGCACTATAATAACAAAAACCTTAATTACCATATTTTGAAAGACCTGTAAGGGCTGTTTAAATGTAAGAGTTTATTTGTAAAGATATAATATTATACCTGTCTTTAAATAAATAAATATAATCGGTAAAATAATTCCTGCTAGGGGCACAGTTACTTAGCACACGTTAAATAAATACTTGCCGCACGTTTGCGAAATAACCTCGACACCACTTCACACTCCCGCTAGACATTTATTGGTGGCGTAAATCTGACGGATTTATGTGTTTTACTTAGTGCAAATATTTCTCCGGCTTTTCCAAATAGGTGCTATCTGTTAACGGATGCCCAGATACATTGGATTTTTTATTTACCTACCTTCAGTTTTTATTAACAAAGAAAATTACAATTTAGGAATAGAAACAATTTAGAACCAGTACTTACAATAATAATTGAGCTAACTGCAGATTGTTGCAAAAAATCGAGAGGTTGCTCAACTGGTCCATACCAATCGGAAATGGTTCCGATTGGTATGGATCAGTTGAGCGAAGTTAACATCTTGGGAATGGCTCCAAGACGCTGCATTGCCCCGTTGAATCTTCAAATACTCACCAGCTCTTGGATTTATCTATCTACCTACCTACATCAACGCCATAAAGAGAAATTCTAGGTTTTAGGTTTACTCAAAACATTTACAACCATACAGAGTAACAAAATACACTTGCGCGAACAAATAAATGCTTAGTGCATTTATTTTTTATTATCAAACGTACTGTACCTCTGGGTAGGTTCCTAATCCAATTAAGTAAAGAGACTGTAAATTTTAACGCCTTTAGATCATAAACAACTTAAAAAAATTCAATATGTAAAACTAGCTTTATGCACCTAGTAATTAATACTAGGTGCATAAAGCTAGTTTTACATTAACTAAATCTTCTCCGAGTGAGAGAAACCGCCTTAGGAAAAGAAAACCTTTTAACTGTGAGAACCAATATTTGTCGGAATGGAACTAAAGCAATCTCGGAAACGGTCCGGAACCACCGAAAAGGAAATGTAGGGACAGGGAGGCAATTTGTGCGATTACTAGCAGTGAAATATTGACACTTGTGTGCAGTAGGGTTCACTTTGTGGTCGAGGAAAGGGCCGGCTGGTTTTTGTTAGGTTAGACTTTTCGTCAAAACGTTTTAACGACAAGACCATAGATCGGTGAATAATATTGCTGTAGAGTTTAGAGTTTAGTATGTCGCATTCACTGACCTGCAGGGACGCGCTGCAGCTCCAACAGGTGGAAGTCGTCCATGTTTTTCTATGTATAATAAAAAATATCTATCTATGTAGAATATTGTATTATGTATATCAGTTATCTAGTACCCATAACACAAGCTCTGCTTAGCTTGGGGCTAGATAATGCTGTGTGAATTGTCCAGCATTATTTATTTATTTATTTATTATGTGGTGGCAATTAAAGTCTTAAAAACTTGGCAAAATTCTATGATTTTGAAAGAATTTCTATAACAACCTTTAACAAAGAAAACTACACTCAAATAATAAAAACGAATTAGAAAATAGTACTTATTTACAATTGAAATAAATCGGTACGAGAAAGATGAATCATAAGACTTTTTTGAACACCTACATTCCTGCAAAATAAACTATGATCATGATTATGAATAAGTAGTGTACCTACTTCTTGACTGTATAAAGGAACACTGGAAGCCGAAATACCGGAAAACGGTGTCCTGAAAGAACAGGAAACCGCAGAACGAAATACCGAAAGTCTTATTCCTAATAGCAGAAGCCAGAAAATCTGACCAGTGGACATTTATAATTTGTAATAGTGAAAACTGCAGTCAATTTCTTACAATGCAGCCTTTGAAATTCCTACAAACAAGACAAGCTCAAACGGAAGAAATGAAAATTGATGACATTATGGAAGCTAGTGCTTAGTTATTATGCCCCCAGTTCATTCACGACATTTCCGTATTCTTGAATGGAACGATGACATGGTGAAAATTCCAAGAACCAGGCACTGCAAGTCACTGAGCATGTCGCATTGGGTACAGTCAGCGTGAAAATCATTCTGATTCGTTTCTTTTACGATTGCGGTATTTATTGGTACGTCCGTCCTCGTGTTGGCCAGATCATCATATTTCAATCCATTTATTCGCCACAGGCACACTTGAATACGTCAATTTACAATAGTATACGCTGTATAATAAATGGTGCAAAGTCATAAAAAAGACAAGATAGGAAAATAATCAAGGACTTTATAAGTATATTGTACATTCATTATTTGTAAACTTCCTCTACCTATACCATCGCCTCTCCTCTCGCCATAACTCTATGGTTTGCTGGAAGAAAACTCTTTTTCAGGGTTAAGCTTGCCTATTTATGTACTTACCTATCCATTTTATAGTTCAAGCTTTAATAATCGAATAAAAAATTACAGAATTACAGAAGGACGTTAGGAATAAAGGTACAAAAGTAGGTAAATTGTTAAATAGATCAGCTGCAAATGGGCATCGTTAAAGTCCTGTAAAAAAAAACTATATGTATCACAGGGTATGAAGTTACTTTACCATCACAATGACAAAGAATGTCTATAGGCGGTTTCTAAAAATAATAATATTGTAGAAAAAAAATTAGACAACCTTATATAATTTTTTTTTATTGTTTATAAGATTTTTTATCAAGGAAATCAGCTACCTAGATTCATACAATCAATGACAGAAAACCTTTGGAAATGTAGGTATCTGAAAATGCTCCCACTTTCAGCCCTCAAACTACCATATCATACAAACTTATTTAACTCATTCTTCGTATTACGATAGTATGAATGCTAATCGGAAAACGTTTATGTCCTGTCTTCATTTCATGATTATATGACAATTGCACTTTACAATTGCCTACATTTAAATAATAGCATGTCATATAATTGTTTCCACGATCGCCCATGGTTCTTGGTAAGTACACACCTAGGTACTAAAAAACTTGAATAAAACAGATCATTTAAAAAAATACTAACATATAGGTACCTACCTGCCTACTACTGTAATGCTGTCGTTGCAAAACGCCATCTTTAGACAGCTAACAAAATGGATGTATGTGAATAATTTTTTGTCTTTATTTAAGTATTTAAAAAGGTTTGGTGAAAAGATAATTTCAGTCTGAATCTATTATATGTAGGTATAGGGTTTTTGCTAGTATAGTGCGTACATATGCCCTTACATTCACTCGGGGTAATTTCAAAGAAATCAAATACATAATATCCTAAAAAAATATTAATCCAACTTAGACGAGAATTGAACCCGCGACCTTCCCTCACTGTACGGGAATTTGACTTCTTATTACACTATATATTTTATATATATAAGTAATTGATTTATTATTTACCTTTACAACACCTACATTAATGTAAACTTACTTACCTACCTACTCTATTTTCAGCTTTGTACAATTTCACCAAAAACGCCTAACATTCCGGAAGTAACAAAATACATAAATATTTTATTAGGGCGGGAAGTTTTGAGACTCATAGTTGGTTTAATTATAGTTCGTAAAATTTTGTTGCAATAAAATTATAATTAGTTAATTTACATTTACACTGGGTTTGCCTATTATATCATGTTCACACGCATAAAGCTTATGCTTTTGTCCCCTCAAAGGCGCTTTCTTTCTTTCGCACGTAGGCAGACAGAATTAGATTATAATGATACCTATACCCATATAAAACTACGTGTGCAGAACATGCCTACCTTCATCGAAGTTATCTTCCAAAAGCGACGCCATCTGTTTATTACAGTAAATTTGCCGCCATTATAATCATTGCCCTACTGTAAATAATAAATAATGCTGGACAATTCACACACCATTATCTAGCCCCAAGATAAGCAGGGCTTGTGTTATGGGTACCTACTAGATAAGTGATATACTTAATACAATACACTACATAGATAGATATTTTTTATTATACATAGTAAACATTCAGAACGCCCTGGACAAATTTCTGCAGATCGTACAAACATTTGTCCAGAGGCGGAAATCGAACCCGCAACCTCCTGCGTCGCTGGCACACCTTCGCCCGCTGCGCAACAGTGGTCGTACTAAGACGTGCAGGAGGTGACTAAGGTTTTTATTATTATAGTGCGTAAGCACACTCGGAGTAATTTCTAACAAATCAAATATAATCCGTAAAAAAACGACTTCAACAAAATCCACACGAAAGAGTTTTTCATTGGGTTCAGGGCGGTACAAAGTACAGTCTTTTTGCGATATTATTTGATTTCTTAGGAGGTGACTGACTACGTCCTGTGCGTTAATGCTTACATTGCGTGTAGGTAAGTATAAAATAAATGCAAGCAGACTGGAAGACGCAATATTTTTTTTGACTGCCCAGTACCTACCTAACTAGTTGTCCACCGCGACACCTCTTAAATTTTTACACTAGCATCACAGAAGGCTAACGTTTGCGCGAGGTTTAACCTACCTTGTAGGTAGTGGGACAGTCACATCATCAACATATAGGTATTAGTCCACTACTGGACATAGGCCTCCCTATAATGAGCAGCCTGTTTTCAGCTTGCCGCATCTGCCTACGCCTGAAATACTGCTTCTTTCGAAGGTCGTCATCCCACCTGGCTGGAGGGCATCCTACACTACGTTGCCGAAACGTGGTCTCCACTCGTACACTTGTAATCACACCGGTACAGTCACATAAACATAAAACTACTAATCTCATTCACCATTGTATGTTCTGATGTGTTTATTCATTAATTTAATGAACCATCCTCTGTAAAACGCGATCGATGGCTTCGGGTAATTATGTTATTTATGATTATTGTTAATTATGATTATTGATTATTATTATTGATTATTGATTATGCTGTATTAGCATTCATTAGCTGTCATTATAGAGCTCATATAGAGTTAACTCAATGCCGTTTGTGCAGCACCGTGCAGTGTGACGTAACATACAGTTATTTTAGTGTTCTTGTCATGGATATTTCAGAAACACAGCTTATGCCATTTTCTCATTACTCGGCGGAGAATGAGAATATATAAGCCGATGGGACGGCAGACCGACACGACCGGGGCGAGGTCAAGCGCACGACCAATAGCTTGACGGGCTTTTCGAGGCACGGGGAAATAACACCGCCAAATTAAATTCCTGTTGCATGCTGCTACTGTTCTTTTTCTAAAAATTGAAATAAAAATTTAAAAGTAGTGGTATCAGTCGCTGAACACGGACCGCTAGACCAAGGAGGCAGTCATTCATTCAAATAGTGCATCCAAACTCCTCGCTTATCCTTAGGTGTACAAAACAAATGACGAGATGTTATGATGTGATAAGCACACCTAAAGCCTTGGTATCTTATATACTACGCAGTGCGCTGCGGTATGCGCTATGCGGTGCCAGACACATAAATAAATAAATAATGCTAGACAACCCACACTGCATCAGCTAGCTGATGGATGTTATGGATAATACATGACTGACGCAGCTTCAAATTGCGGACCCCATGCCAAACTGACTAGATCCAAGCAATTGCACAGTATGTTACAAGATATCACCTGTTTCAAATAAAACTTAGCGGCGGCGGTGGTAGTACCACTACTCATAATACTGTTTAGTTTAAAATAAAACTAGACATAATGCGCTTTCTGTCTATTCTCTTTATCTATTTCCACCGTCACCACACCATGCCAAACTGACTAGATGCAAGCAATTACACAGTAAGTTACAAGATACCACCTGTTTCAAATGAAACTTAGCGGCGGCGGTAGTACCACTTAACATCACTTCATCAATATCTCTCACTTTACCATAATACGCCACATCAACTGCCGATCAATGCAAGTGGCACATTGTACTATGTAACTCAGTAGCCACTTGATCACGGTACATTGTAGCCCGAGGCGACAGCAATGACGTGCTGATTACATATTCTACCGACAGTTGTACGACGACCTCATGAAAGGCATACAAATGATGTTGCCAATCGAACCTAGTGGGGTTAGTTGTCAAACTAGGCCTAGCTAGATCTCAGTACTCACGGGATCCCCGTGAACTAGAATTACATAAAATTAATTGTTTTTTGGTTTCTTAATCGGAAAACTCGATTGCGAAAAGAAATTACGATAAAAAAAACTATGAAAGTGCACTGTTTTGCACCTAATTTGCTCGAGATCTGAGAGGTCTATAGATCTAAAAGATTTTTGTTTTGATTCGTAGGTTATTACTATTATTATTAAATAAACTATTAATATTATTATTAAATAGATTATTAAATAAACTATAATTTGTGTAGTTTTCTTGTAAATAAGCAAAAACGTCATTTTTGTACTTACGCAGCGTTCAGCGTAGATATGTATGTATATACTTTATTTTTACAATACATTAGTATTATTCACAAAGAAAATTACAATCAAATAAGAGAAATAAATTAGAATAAGAGAAAGTGCGCCAAAAAGATAGCAAGGCCATTATTCACGGTTATTCCCAGAGGAAATCAATTTATTATTAATCAATAATGTGAAGAAAGGTGTCATATTTCTTACTTGAAAAAGAAATTTAAAAAATCGTTAACTCTTTAAATCGTAAACTGTTGCAGATATTTTTTTTATACTTTTTTTCCTAAGTAGCCGTGGTGCCCCCACAAATACGCGGGGTTAAGTATCCATTAATTACCGGACACCCTGTATGTAGATACTTATAAATGTAGACCAACATATTTTAGTTTTATTTTATTCTGCTATCATCTTTTGGCTATCACCCAAACTAGAATACATACATTTACCTACCTACGCACGAAAAGGAAATGAGTGTTAAAAACACTCAATTCAATCGAATCGAAATAAAAAAAATCGCTACTTTTTTAGCATCACTAATTTGGTTTCAAAATTCTTAACCGCATCATAACCGTTTTCTTGCGGTCGCATTTGTTCGATGGCGTGCGAAACATTTCTAATTGCCTTCTTTTATGATAAACGTGGGCAAATTATCATAAAACCAGCTGCTTTTTGGTTAGTGCCATAATCTCTTAGGTACTTAAAGTAAATTTATTTATTACATTACCTTAAGCGTAGGTCTGCTTGCAAGGCAAGCTAGGAGACAGAAAAAAATAAATAAAAACAACATTTATTTTATCATATTTTTTATTTACTCTGTCTCAATAGACAAGCCATGTGCGCAGGATATAATATTATAATACTACTAATATAATAATAATAATATTATAATAACAGATTACAGAATACCCTGTAATCTGTGTATTTTTGTGTAGCATAAACGCAAATACAGGTGCTCTCTCTTCCTCACTCTCATACATAATCCGATAGGACGGCCGACCAGCACGACCGGAGAGGTCAGACGCAAGACCAACAGCTTAAGGGGGTACCTACCCTCAAATTGCTTATTTTCAACTACGTCGGACCTCCATATCTTCCAAACTACTGAATATTTAACTTTGAAATTTATATATTGTAAAGTTCAGGACTTATTCTATCGATCATATGTTTCGAAAACACGATTCCATAAAATTTTCTCGATAGAAAAAAATCGCAAAGTTACCTCTAATTTTTTACTAAAATCCTAATTTCTCAATAAATACAGATGATACGATCTTGAGATTAAGCATAGTAATTGAGCTAAGTATAAAGATCATTTTATATGTTGCCTTTTTTTCAATTAACTATTCTAATGTTTGTGGGGAGCAAATAACTACTAAAAACTTGATTTTTGGGCTTACGCCGCTTTCCTCTGTCCCGCTCCTGTGGACGCGAAATCCTATGCCTATCCTCTTCACACAATAACGAGGTAGGGTACCGCCTTAACGTAGATAATAATTAGTGTTCGACCGAACCTGGACTTTCAGCCCAAACCGAAACCGGACCTCTAAGTTGCCAACGGATGAAAAAACTGGAGACCTAGTGAAAAATAGCAAGCTCGGGAAACAAACCGTGTTGCCAACCTAACCAACCGCTATAGGTTATATAAGGAAAAAACTAGGAGAAAATACATTAAAACTGACTTTCTTGACTGAAGACTTCAGACTGAACGTAGTAAATCACTATGTTCGATATCAGGGCTGTTAAACTCTACAATAGACTTCCAGTTGTCTTTAAAACTATAAAGCGTCCTGTTATGTTTGGTAAACATTTCTTACTGGAAGCAAGTTTGTATTGCCTCAGTAGTACTAATGTGTTTGCACATAGCTGCATATTTGTCACGTGCCTGTGCTTATTGAATGTCAACACTCTGGTGTTTGAACCGAAGACATAATGCCAACTGTACTTTAAACAATAGATTTGTGGTTAAAATTACGAGTGGTCCCACTCGAACGAAATAAACAAGAAAAAACTAATCAGGTAACTGGGACCGCGGTCCCAGTTTTGTAGTGGGCCCAGTCTCCTGTATCCTCGAAAAGTGTTACTACTCAATTGATGATTATTATAACGATAATAAAACGTCAACTGCGAGTCGGACTCACGCACTAAGGTTTCCGTAAGACCGTGCGTCTTGCCAAATTATCATGATTCTAGGTCAACGGGAAGTAAGTATGTACCCTGTAGGTTTTGGTCCATGGTGAGAATCAAAAATTATTTTTTTTTGTGATTATACTACAAATTTACGGTTTCTAGATTTTTCCCTATAATTTTGCTTCTTACTAAATTTGATTCTATGATTCAAGGTCAATGGGAAGTACCCTATAGGTTTTGGTCTACAGCAAGAATGAAAAAGTTTTTTTGTGAATCACATCACACTAATATTATAAATGCGAAAGTTTGGATGGATGGATGGATGTTTGTTACCTCTTCGCGCCAAAACTACTGAACGGATCGGGCTAAAATATTGCATACAGGTAATTCTAATTCTGGAATCAAACATAGGATACTTTTTATTCCATAAATCAGTTCACATGGGATAAAAATCACCTTTAAACGTTTATAGAAACAACGCGTGCGAAGCCACGGGCAGAAGGTAGTAAACTATAAATTTACAATTTTAGGATTTTTTCCTTTACTTATGCTATAAGACCTTGCTTCTTGCTAAACTTTATGATTCTATGTCAACGGGAACTACCCTATAGGTTTTTGTCCATGGCGAAAATTAATAGTATTTTTTTTGTGAATTAACTACAAATTTGCTATTTTTGGATTTTTTCCTTAACTTGTGCTATAAGGTCCTGCTTATTGCCAAATTTTATAATTCTAGATCTACGGATCCCTATAGGTTTTGGTCCATGGCGAGTATTAAAAGTATTTTTTTTAGTAAGTAAATTTCAAATTTATGGTTTTCGGATTTTTTCCTTTACTTCTGCTATAAGACCTTGCTGCTCACCAAACATGATTTTAGGTCTATGGGAAGTACCGTAAAGGTTTTGTGTGCATGTGATCCTATTGGAAATTTCAAAAAATTCGGACATAAACTTTCAACTAACTTTTGACTGCGTTGACTACCAACACTTAATTTAAATCAATGTTAGGTATGTTGATTTATTTTTCATTTTACCTGATTGTGTACCTATCTAATTTGTGTTCTGGTTAATTATATTTATTATCTTTGTTTATGTATCAATTTATTTTTGTGGTGACATCTTATTTATTTCAACTTTGTGTTTATTTATTTATGTGATTATTTTATTTTAGATTATTTTTAATTGTAAATATTCTGAGGCAAATGTATTTATTTGTTGGGAAAATAAATAACATATTGCCTGGTCCATGTTGTGTACTACTGGCAAGGGCTGAACGCGCTCTCATTTCCTCTTTTAATTAGGTATTATACGTAGGTGACAAAATGCTTAGCTCAGGAAACAAGTTTTTGTAACAATTTATCTGAAATCCTAGTTTTTCCATAATTTCAAAAATGTCAGCAATTTGCTTTATCTGAAACGATAGAGACGCCATTTCAAGTTTCAACCCCTTCTCAGGAAAATCGTTGATCGGACACTACTTGCCGCAACCTTGCACTATACCTATTATATACACCATTTCTATTGATGACTGAATCCAAAACTGCGGCTGAACCTAGATTTTTTGGCCGAAACCGAAATCGAAGCTTCGAAGGTCATCATAAGTCTATGTAATGTCGTAGCACTTCGTAGCACCACGTAGCACCTCGTAGCAAAGTGGTAATTAAAGTTATTCAAAAAAAAAAAATCACATCCATTTATCACAAATCGACGTACTCGCTGACTATCTAATTAATTAATTTAATTGGCAATCCAACAATTTTCTGTATTAAAAACTACGAATAAGTAATATTAAAAATAAAACTGCGCAATTCAAGAAGGTAATTTGACTTGTAAAGAACGGAAGTGCGGTTTGGCGGCGACACAGGCTGTCTGCCTGTCCGACGTTAACGTTAAATAACTCCATAGAATGTAGAAAAACCCAAGTGACGACCTGCGGTTATAAGCTTCTTACAGAGGAAGCGCCTTTCAATAGGTCTCAATAGGTGCTGCCCCCTTGCGGTCGACGCGGTAAGTCTAGAAAATGCAAGGAATGCCGCTGCTATGACATTACCTACTTGCAGCAAATTGACATCGGAAGTCCGCAGGGGCAATAATTTGCGCTTTTGCGGCTTATTTCGAATTCCGTTTCATTCAATTGTTTTTTCTAAGCATGTTGTTTTTAGGGATCCGTACCTCAAAAAGAAAAAAATTGATTTTACTTTACCTAGGTACTTTGTAGTTCGTTCACACAAAAAAAAATGATTCTTTTCTTGCAACAAAACCTTTAAGGTACTTACTTCCCGCTGACCTAGAATCATATGGCAAAGAATACAAGTCAAGTAAAGAAAAACATTCGAAAAACGTAGGTACATAAACTTGTTGTTTAACACCAAAAAAATATTTTTGATTCTCGCAAGGGACCAAAACCTATAGGGTACCTACCTACCTACTTCCCGTTGGCCTGGAATCATGATATTTGGCAAGAAACAAGGTCTTATGTACCTACCTATAGAAAACGTGCGCGAGTCCGACTACTGCTTGACGTTTTATTTATATTTGAAGTCGTTCATCTAAGGATATATATTTTATTATGCATACATTATCGAGTACGTAATGTACAAAGCAGTGGGCGAGATTGAGGTTACAACACATTGCACGTTTTCTTTCGAATAATTTTTGATTTCTATTAACGAAAATCAAATCTGAAAAAATAAATTTAGGAAAACGTTGCAACGGGTTACTGCTAGCGTCATCTAGTATCAAGTAGCTAAACTAATTAAATCTCTAGAACCATAAACCGTAGCCATAGACAAAGCCGGAGTGACAGTAAAATAGAAACGTCAATTCAATTTGACAATCAGCTGTTTTGAGAAATTTTATCTAACCTCGGAAAATAAAAAACAAAAATCGTCTGTATGAAATTACACTAAATTACATTCTTTAGAAATTCAAATTTCAAATCGTTTCCTACGAAGAAAAAGACCATGGCGTTAGCAAGGATTTGTCTTAAGCAATCACTGTTAAATTCTAGTAAACTGTCGTTGATCCTTAGATACAACTCCCAGCAAAGCTTAAACCTAACCGACCCTGCAATCCAGACGTATCTCAAGCGTTTGGTTCTGGAATATGAAGATCTGCACACCAAACAACGCAGAACTATAGAGGAATCGAAGCGTCTTTTCGAAATAAAGCCTATCGTCAGTGTACTGGACCAGAGGCTTGTACTGTTCGACAGTATCGAGAACCTCAAAGAATTGAACAAGAAAGATAACGAGGATGAAGATATCAAGAAAATGATCAAAGAAGAAGCCCGGATCTATCTGAGTCGAATGAAAACGATGGACTCTGAACTACAGTCGATTCTCCTCGAACCTACACTGTCAGATGGCGGTGTTTTGCTAGAAGTGACTGCTGGCGCCGGTGGGCAGGAAGCCATGTTATTTGCTAGTGAACTGGCCGAGCTATACGAAAACTATGCGAAATACAAGGAATGGGATGTAGACATTGCCAGCTATGATCGATCCGACCTCGGTGGGGTAAGAAAAGCTTCAATGCTTATATCAGGTTACGGTGTACCTGAGCTAATGAAATTGGAGGCAGGAGTTCACAGAGTTCAGAGAATCCCAGCAACTGAGAAAGCTGGCCGTATTCACACCAGTACCGTCTCTGTTGCTGTGCTACCCCAGCCTACTGAAGTGGAAGTTAATATTTCTGAACGGGATGTAGTTATTGAGACAAAGAGAGCCAGCGGTGCGGGAGGTCAACATGTTAACACCACTGATAGTGCTGTAAGGCTAGTCCACACTCCAACTGGCACTGTGGTGGAGTGCCAGGAAGGAAGATCACAGATAAAAAATAAAGAGATAGCATTCCAAAAGCTGAGGACTCTGTTGCTTGAGAGACAAATTTTAGAGCAGTCTACTAGAATCAATAGTGAAAGGAAGTCCCAGGTAAGGCAAAAATCTAAGTCTTATGAAAACTGTACTTTTCGATACTTGTTATTAAAATCTAGACATTCAGGTCAAACTTCAACAAATTCTAGATGATGCTGTGAGAATTGTCCAGCTTGATTTAGTTATTTAAATTATCAAGTCCTTTGCCTCATCATAATTTGTGAAATATCTACTTAATCCATTTTATAAAAAAGTCACAAGAAACATATTTTATATAATATCAACTTCATACACTTTTGCTTGTATCTAAAATCTAAGATATTCAGACATTACGAAAATATTTCCAGGTTGGCTCCGGCAATAGAAATGAAAAGATCCGCACATACAACTACCCGCAGGACCGAGTAACAGAGCACCGTGAGGGAGGCGGTACCTTGCACAATCTGAAGGGCTTTATGGAGGGTGGTGAGCAACTGGAACAGCTACAGGAGACCCTGTGCAGGCAGCAGAGATATCAGGCCCTTATGGAGGAGATTAATGAATTCTCCAAGAAATATGTGGTAGGGAACATACACCTATCTATCCGGGATATCATGAGGGCAAAGTATTCATGATGCATTAGAGGTATTGCTAAGTGATTACAAGTGCTGTGGTCAACACGTTCTTGAGTGGAGACTACGAGAGGGCAAAAGTAGTGTAGGATACCTTGGCCAGGTGCAATGACAACCTTTGACAGACTGCTGGCAGATGCTGGATGCGTCAAACTATGACACTCATTAGGGGTGGCCTATGAACAGCTGTGGATAAGTATAGGATGATGATGATGAAGAATAGAGTTATTATCTATATCACTTACTGCTGGTAGCATTCTGTTTAGCACCAATCTATAGTAAGTATATCAGTTATCCCACCATAACACAAGCTCTGCTTAGTGATGATCATGCTGTGTGAATTGTCCAGTATTATTATTTATTTATTTACTCTGTCAGTGCCATATTGTCTCACTGTCATCGGGCTGATGGTTTACCTCTGTTGCACTTTTTCAGCTTGAATATAAATAGCAATTTAATCTTAACTCTTCCAGTACTTACAAACCCTTGTGCGAGTTGCTGTAAAGCCTGGGGAGTGAATGAGTTATCAAGTTAACTGCAATAATGTGTTTAACTTTAAATTACATTTCTTTTGTTTCAGGCTGATGGTAACACCAGCTAAATGTGAGTGTCCGTTAAACTAAATGTTGATTAATCTAAGGTAGGTAGTCTATAAATTTATTACAATACAAAATGTGTAGTAATTAGATAGTTGTCTTCGTGAAAAATGTTTGCCACTCCAAGCCATAATCTAATTCACATACAAAAACAGTAAAAATGTTGATGGCAATTTATGGGAATAAAATGTTACATTAAGCTAAATTGTCTATGACTGGGGTCTGTGTTTCTGATTTGTAAATAATACCAGTTATGGAAAGTTAAATAATGTTTGTATTATTAATTAATATCTTAAAATAAAAACCGATTAAGTCTTAAAAGTATTTAATTTGTACCAAATAAACAATCACATTTCAATAAAATAGGTAAATATACATTTGATAACATTATTTAAAAATGAGAGAGATTCAAAATGTCTAAACTATCAATATTTAATAACATTCTAAACAAAAGAGCATACCTAAAGCAGCAAGAGCGTGTTCACGCGTAACTTAAGGTAGCTCCGAATTATTGCAGCTTACATTAAAATTCAAACAGACATACTTACCTACTACTAAGGTTTTCATGCTCGACTAGGAAAAAAGCAATACAAGACACTTAAAGAATCCTCTGAAGATTAATTACAAAGTTCCGCAAAGTTCGCCAGGGACGGAGCATTAAGTCCAAACTTTAACAAAAATCGCCAACAATCAAATAAATAGGTACAACTATTAAATAGGCGAATTCCATAAAAAAGCTATACAATTTCACTTTCCTATCTACCACCTCTTAGCGGTTGTTTTAATTGTTTTTACATAAAACCGCTTCCCACACACACTAATACTGTAATAGGACTTTAATGATATAAATATTTGAGAATGAGTAATGAATAAGATTTCTGAATAATAAGTGCAACACCAAAATAATATCGAACATTGTTTTTCATTGATATGAATGATTTTATTTTCCAATTGCTTTGCTAGTTGTGTCGCCACAAGAGCTTTTTAATATTTATTTTTGATATGTAAAATGACATGTAATAGATTTATCTACTTATCATCTACAAACTTATATCTACTACTACCAAATAAAAAGTCTCAAACAATTATTAATATATCTCAACAAATTCATAGCTCTGTCTGTAATAAACTTTATAATATTAACGGAATACATTCGTATTATGATAATTTGGTAGACTATTTTCTATAAGGGGTTTTAAAAAGATTTGATTTTTAACTAGGTAGGTACTAAATTGTTTCTAGATTTGCCAAAGCCCTAATAATATACTAAGAAGTATCCAGAGTTGGTTTTGGCTCAAGAGACTTCCACGCCCGCACATGTCTATATTGCTCTCCTGCAAAAAAACGAAGATGTGAAATATTATACCTACTTACAACAACCTAATATCTTAGTTTGGTTTGTTTTAGATACTAAGGTCAATTCCGTATAGGCCGTGATTTTAATCGCCTTTTTAAAGCGACTATTCATCAAAGATGATAAAAATGATACTATGCAACCTTATGCTTCTTCTTCATCTTCATGTTCGTCAACTGCTAACATGCATCTCACGGGGGATTTTATCACAATCACCACGCTTGGCAGCCGTGGGTCACATTTCTCTTCGAAAATGCAACCTTCTATAATATTGATCCGAATATATATTATTGATCTCTTCGAAAATGCAAACTTCTATCAAATTGACAACGAAACTTCGTGTTTAAAATCTAAAAACTGAACCTAAGGCGATCAACACACTGCCACGCACCACGCTGCATCTTACATGAATGCGTGTTCTAACGTTGCTTGTAAGTATCTCCGTTTGTATAGAAAACACGCACAGTCCAACACATTGAAAATGCATCCACGCGCGTTCATGCAGATCACGCGCTCAGGCGCGGATAATCATGCACCCACGCGCATAGGTGCGGGGCGAGACGCAAGATATGACAAAACGCAACTAACAAAACGCAACTAATAAAAAACCCGCACGATGATGCAGATCTGCATTCCCGCAAGTACGCGCGTAGGTGCGTCGACACGCAAGATACCTACAGCGTGGTGCGTGGCAGAGTGTTAACCGCCTGTTTTTATAATACGGTACCTCGGTATGATTCCTGATGCAGGACTTCGGCTGCCTTCTATACAGCGGATGCATGTGCTTGAAGCACGGGAGCGTTTCATTGTAGCTCACTTCCGAAGCATCCACGGGCAAAATGGATGCCTCAGCCTTCGCACATTGCAGATCCACTATCACCATCAACATATTAGTGTAGTTAACTATCTGCGTGTAGAACGGCCTTTCGCAGTCTTTCACTGGCTTATCTATCTTCTGATCTATGTTATTGTAATCTAGCTGGTAGAGGTACATCTCGCGGTCGCAAGGCGTTGGTCGTGTTCTGTTGATTAGAACAATTTTTTCGTAGTCTCTTTCAAACACCACTTTTGTCTTCGGATTCAGTGGGTCGTAATCCTCGTCGTTTTCGGTTTGGTACGCAACTGTATTGGAAAAAATATGTATGAGACCAAGGTACCAATTGGATAGGAAACAGATAATTTAGATTTTTTTACGCGTCATTGACTTCTCTCTTACAAACTTTATTTGACTTTTTTTCGCAAAATCAAATAAAGATACCGACTGAGAAAAATTAAGATTAAATAAATTCAAAATCATGCTGGAAAAGTATAGAGATGTTCCGAAAAGTTTGAAAATGCATTTTCATTCCGTCAATAAAGAAATCACACTTAAAGCAAATATTACATAGATTACAACCAGAATAAAAAATCACGTTCCCTTAAATGTCGATAAATGATTTTAAGCCAAATGAAATAATACAGAAAAAATACATAAAAAAACAATGCTGGACATAAACATACATACTAATGTTAGTACAATTTAGTTTATGTAGATTAATGTACAGTCAAGTTTGTGATTGAAATATAATGACGTAGAATGTTTTGTGAGTAGGTATGAGGAGTAGATAGACGTTTTTTATACAACGTGTCCCGAAACCCAACGTCAAGCCGAAAACCTAGGTCTAGTCGTATGTAGTGAACCCCACCAGTTCTCCGCTTTCGGCTCACGTTGAGTTTCGGGACACTTTATATATTTATTTTCCGAGACCTGAAAAGTTATAACACGTAATATAGCACTATACTACATCAACATGCGCATTCAACAAGTATTCCATATTTTACCCATGTACTGAAATCAACTAACTAACACGAGACGATTTTTTATTATTGCATGGGGCCGTCTTATTTCCGCGTAAAAGCCATAAAAATAAATTTAGACTTTTATTGCGTAGATGAAGACAAGCAGACATGACTGTAAGCGTGTAGATAAGCAAATCCTGTTCTAAATTTTATGTTACTCTAATGTCATTGGAACGTCTACGAAATGTTCTAATGTGCTCCTTCTATCACTCACCTGTTGGTGTTATATACTCTGAAACCAAGATGGAGTCGTTACTAGCCTCCGTAATACTATATCCAATTTTTGACTCCATTTATTTATTTTGATTACTACTCAAATCCTCCCGTATTGATGCCACTTTTTAACATGCACTCTTAAACATATGTAATGTCTTTCTGTCTTTTAGGATTTGTTATTTACCTATGGTCTATTTATATTTATTCGTGTTCTTCGCATATATGCAATGTATCAGTTGTGTTATCATGCATAGAAAGCAACAGTTCTTCTAAGTTTTATTCTAGATAGGTCTAAGCATAGGATAGATGATCATTGCTCGTTGTCATGCGAAAAGAACATGCTGACAACATTGAGCCACACTTAACATACAGAGAGGTTTTTAATGGGACCATTCTCCCTATTCTATCAAATTCCCAGAACACTGATATTTGCCTAACATTGAACACTGAACTGACGTACACCCGAAATATAGATGAAGTTTTCTTACCATCGTCGCTGATGGAATAATAGCTGGAAGCCTGTGCCAAAACTGGTGTTATAGAGTTGAAAAGCCACATCGATGTTGTGAGGAACCAGGTCATCAAGAGTCGCAAATTGTCAAAGGGCTGGAACAATTTTGGTGTTGCTTTTAGTTGCAATTGCTGTGTTGAACTAATCAGTACAGTAATCGCAGGTAGTTGTTATATTTTGTCATCTTACCGCTAAAAGCGCAGATGCTGGGTTCGGGGACTTTTTCTCTCTGAAGCAAACAGCCTGATAGTCTACGATCTGTATAGGTCTGAAGATTTCTTCGGCAACCATCTTCATCATGATATCTGCACGCGCCTTAAACCGACAAAATGTTTATTCTCTTTTACCTTCAATTTCTCAGGTCCGCGTACCTTTCTAAAACAATTGCTTACCTTCCCAAAGAACTGCCCTGTCAAAGTTTCATCTTTGCTCACTATAATCCAGCCATTGTTATCAATTAAGAAGCAATCCCAGTTATCCGATAAGCAGGTAGTGCACTCCTTGTTGTGCTCGCACTAAAACAGGAAATATTAAATTTACGTTTACTTGAATAAATGCCCTTCTCGGACGCGACACGCACGCATTTCCGGAAGCTCTCAATCATCCTGCATCTTTCTCAATGGTTTACCGCATTCACTGCCTAGCCTCAGCGTTGGAACCCGAAGTTTTGCAGCGCTCCGCGGTCGCTACATGGAGTCGCAGATGGCCATGTGCGTCGGGGCAAAGAAAGTGTAATATAAAATATCACTTACTGATGAGGTGATATTGGAGAACCACTCTGAAAGTCGATCATGTTTGAACTGGAAGCCTACAACTGCCGCCGGTGCTTTTTTATGCCCATCTCCATGGAACACCGCGTGTGCTGCGGTGACCGTCGCCAATGTAACGTTGAGCGGAAACTTCTCGGTATTTAACTCGGTGCTGTAGACGTAGCTGAGAGGATCTACGGCATGTTGCTCTACCGCTCGCTTGTACCACACCTCGTCGATCGCTCGTGGATACTGCTTACCGAATTCCGGTCTGAAAATTGTTTAGATATCTTTAATATTTTAGGTTCTCAAGTACAATTTTGACTCAAGTTCTTCTTCAGGCATTCTCTTCGTCCAACGCTTTTATTTTATTATTTATTTATTAACTTACTTTTCACTGTCGTGCTCCTTTAGAGGATGGGTCTGCCATCTGGTAAGACCACTGTGGGTCGACAGGAAAGCCACGATATATCCGAATCGTTGAATAAATTCAGACCTGTAATCAAATAAAGTATGTATTTGCTATATTTAAAGTATCCTATATTTTTCTTGACTTAAAATAGTTTTCAAGTACCTAAATGTAACAATTTTCTGGCCCCCGTTTATGTATCTCTATTTTCATACTTACACCTCTCTGTGAGCTTTCAAAAAATATACAGGGAATGGTACTGATTCTGTTGTTTCATTTAGACTACACTCAAGGAACATTTGCGATATTTATATCAATTAACACTATATGTTATATTTTGGAAATGTGTTTAAGATGACCTTAATTATTATAAGTAACTAGATTCTGCCCGCGGCTTCGCACGCGTTAATTAAACAAAATTGTGAATCTAAACCATTCCCAGATCCCCTTGAACACACACAAAAAGAATTCATCAAAATCGGTCCAGTCGTTAAAATTGTGAATCTAAACCATTCCCAGATCCCCTTGAACACACACAAAAAATTTCATCAAAATCGGTCCAGTCGTTTGAGAGAAGTTCAGTGACATACACACTCACAGAAGAATTATATAGTAAGATGAATCAAGCATAACTAACTCAGCAGAATTTAGACCTCTATCCATCTAATAAAACACTAGAATGTTATTTATTATTTATATACCTATATGTAATTTTGGTATACAGAAATTCAGTAATTATTGAGTAATCATTGTAAGAGAACACTGCGTCCGTTACGTATCACATCCGAACCTCTGAAACGCCTGAAGTAGGCAGTCCTAGTTCGAGTGCCATCTATATGAGGGATTACGCATAGAATCTAAAATCCGTATGCCACTTATAGTTTTTGTTAGTTTTTATTTAAAGTTTCTAAAGCGTATCTAATCATTAATCAAAATTTTCATTTCATTCCTTGAGTATTATTTAAATAATTAATGTTGAATCCTATCTCATTTTGATTAAATTTTCGATGCAGATCATTGATCTCTTTAAACTGAACTGTTATACCTGCGTATAGAAAACATAAGTAGATACATTTTATAAAATATGAGATCATCTTCCATGCACATACATTTTCATCCAGTTACTTTACCTCGGCAACAATCCGATCACTTTTGTCAATGGGCTATCCAGATGCAGGTTTTAAAAATCATTTAGAATTATAATAATGTGATGGGTATAGTAAAACAAACAATAATATAATCATTAAGAACAATTCAACATACCTACTTAATTTAATAGAATTAAAAAAACTTATTTTAAATCTTGTAGCGCATTCTTAGTTAGGGGCCATTCATTTATTACGTAAGACGATTTAGGGGGGAAGGGGGGGTCGGGGGGGTCAACCATGTCTTATTTTTTCTTATAAGGGGGTGGGAGGGAGTTTCGATAGTTCTTACGTAAGATCACAAACATAATACGCAAAGTTAAAATTATACTTTGAAAAAGCGCGGGCAACCGCGCGAGTGCCGAGGTTCGCTCGGATGCGTATAGGTAAACGATTTCCATTTCCATGGCAACGGACCCGCGCCACTCGCACGCACTGCGCCTCCCGGGAAATCACCGTTTGTGGGCTTGTCGTCACTTATTTGCGTAAACATTATAAGTACAAATAAAAATTTCTAAAAATGATTACGTTGAAAAATAAACTTTATAACAAACCAAACGTATACTACCTATTCATTTTTTTACGTAATAAATATTTAACAAGGGGGGGGGGGGGTGTAGGCTGTCGGCCTTTTCTTATAATAGGGAGGGAGGGGGTCAAAAACTAGCGAAAATCTTCTCACGTAATAAATGAATGGCCCCTTAGAGATATAAAGTAAGTATAAGAATATCTAAACCTTATTAATGTAATGCAGCCAGCGTCTTGGGGACGCTTCCAATTGGTATTGATATAGATTAGTTGAGCTACCACGATTGCAGCCAAACAGTCTGCAGTTAGCCCAACTATAATTAGTTTCCCTTATATAATTGTAATTTTCCTTATTAATATAGTACCATTATTATATATGTATGGGATATTACTATATGCCACATAAAGCTAATATAAATAGTATTGTTGAAAACTTACGCCTTCTCTTCAGAAGCTGAATCCGATATGCTCTTGTTGAACCAAGCCGTGTTCCTTGCATCGTAAACTAAAGCCTGCATGAGTCCATGATCGCCTGAAGAATTGATTTCGTTAATACGGTAAACAATTTTATGAAAATGGTCTGTTGAATTCATACTTACAATAGTATTCGTTCCGAGGTGCGCTGTTAGGTATCTTACCCCTTTCCTTGCCTTCGGGAGTTCCTATAAAAGTAAACATTTTATATCGCTAATTCTTTCGACCAACATGCATTATGAGTTTGAAAATTTAATGGCCCTGAACTATTTCGTGCTTGGTACCATTATGTTTCTCATGTCCAGCTTTATTTTTATGATGTTCTGGAGGTCTGGGCTTCGCCGGCCATCGCCACCCCGGCTTCGCCACTCGTTCCAGGAAATAGAGCAGCTCTTCTTCTGGAGTTGAGAAAGTGTGGCCGTAGCGGCGACAATACAACCTATAACATTAAACTCTGTCGTATATCATACTACCTATAGCTTCAATCGTATTATTAATTTTGAGTGAGCAGGTCAATTTGTGAGTGAATCAATATCAAAATCAATTTGTGAAATAATATTATTCATGATATTTCCAACGCTCATTCACTGCATTTTAATGACAAATAAAAACAAAAGAAAATTAACCAATGACACGATGACACTCATGAATACATCTGGTTGCGTCGGAAATAATTTCAGTTTTCTCTTCTTACTGCTGCACAGACATGCTTCTGTGATGACGTTGTGTCAAATGAGAGAATGTGGTTTTTATGTTTTATTTGTATCTTTTAAAATAAACTTTTATCTATCATAACTTACCAATCAGGATGAACACTCCATTTATCCAGAAGGTACTGCTTTGCTGATATGTTCTTGGAAGTGAGCGATAATCGATGTATATCATCAGTTGGCGGAGGCGTGATCCTGTGTCTGCCGTAATTGTCTGGTATCGCCACCACCAGCGTGAATGGGGAGTCTACTATACCCGTCCAGTAGAAATGTCTTTTCGCTGTAGATACACGTTTCTGAACCAAGAAGATTATTATTTATACATCTGGCTTTCTAAGGAATTTTACTGATATAAAAGTTAGCAGTTTCTTGCTTACCATGTCTTCAAGATGATATTTGACGTTCATCATCTTGTTTCCAGTGTTTTGATCGATTATATCTTTTCGAAGCTGAAACAAAATCGTTTATGTAAGATAAAAAGAATCAATAAATTAACAATTATTTGATCTTTATTTAAATAAGTAGTTACCGTATTTAATTCCTTGCTGAAATTTCTTGGCCCTCTATCGTCGTCAAACAATTCAACTTCCAACATATCGACACTATTATAGCTGGGCTTCAATATTTGTTGAAACTGAAACCAGAGAAGCAGTTATGAATGATCCAAGATACTCTCAAACTTATAACATACCTAGTCTTTCTTGACAAAGAATTCAAAACTGATCAAATAACATAAACAAATTAGAACTAGTATTTACAATGGAATCGATAAAGCTAACTGCAGAGCAGACTGTTACAATCAATCTACAGGAAGTTCAACTGATCCATATCAATACCATTCGGAAGCGTCCCCAAGACGCTGGCCGCATTGCCCCGCTTTATGGCAATGCTGATGCGCTGCGCCAGAACTCACCAGCTCTCGGGTCAAGCGTCACTTCGACCAGATGATCAGATATTTTTTTTAAATTCGAAGAGCGTCGGTGCGCCACGGGCCTAGGGTCTCGACTCCAAGGGCAAATAAAAGCAAATGTGTTGGCTCCGTCGAGACCTGCACTGCCTCTTGAGATCCTCGGCCAAATCTGCCGGCGCACCCGCCCTCACGGATGTCCTCGGAAGATGGGAAAGCGCAAGTGTATCGACGCATGTAGCGTCCCACACGATGGGTCTCCCCAACTCCCATGGGACTAGTGTCATACCGTCGAGCCTCTAACTATCGTCACGCAACAGACCATTTAGTTCGAGAATAGCTGGTACGTTAGCGGTTACAAAGGCCCACTGGATGATGTCGATAAGGGTGACATGGCGAGATATCCGGCCGGCGGCCCTAGTACACGATAATCCGTAATGACCAAGCTGTTCGACAGCAGTACCGCATTGGCATTAATGATTATTATTTAAGATAATTTAAATATTACATACCACAGGTCTTAAGTCAGGATGTATCAAGATGTACCCGTTATTTGTCACTATAAATGCGTATCCATTTACACCAACCTAAAAAACGAAAATTAGTTAGGAATTTTAAATAAAGTCGGTACTTAGCGAGTGTCAAAATAGTTTTACATAACATGAGTTTGAGCTATGCTAACTTTGGGGCTAGCTAAATGATGCTTTGTAAAATAAACACCATTATTATGATTATTTTAACTTTTGGTGTTATGGTATCCTACATACCTTATAGGGAGTCATCAACGTTTGTATTTCAGAGAGGGCTACATCTGTTCCAGCCACTCCCAATAATCTAGCAATACGCATCTGAAATGTTTTACTTTAAATGTTATAACGCACTGAAAAACAAGGCGTTAAAGCACAGTGTAATATAAAATGTAAATATCCTTTATGTGTTATTGTTAAAAATATTTTCGCAAAAATTAACTAATATCTACGCATCATTTCCAAATCTACAAAAATACTAGAAAACATCATAACAATACAAAAATTATGTCTGTTATGTATCAAACAGTAAATTATCTAACTACTAATTCGTATTTGGCTTTTTATATGCCATCATTTTCTACTAATATAAAATTGACAATCTGGCTTAATAGCTAGCAATGTTTACTTTATGTTTAGCATCTAAGCCCCGTTAGGCGAGTTCTATATTGTTTATATAGAACAATAATTTAAAGGATTCTAGTTTATATAAACCACATTACAGGTTCTAGCAAATCTACTCAAAAAGTTAAACCGTAAATCATTACATTAAAATACTACTCTTTATACTAGAAACCCACTACCGTTTCTGGCGTAGATATGTAAATACCCTTTCAAAGGAATCCATGAAAGAATCTGTTGACATTATTAAATTAATAACATTGCTAAAATATTGATTCATATCAGCAATTCACCATAACTTTTCATGGTGGAAGCGATGGCATATATCACTTTCACTTTTATCTCATTGTATAGATTTTGATTTGAGTGTCCAGTTGTCGGGATCTTATTAGCCAATTGTATTGTTATATAAGTAGTGGTATCCATCGTCGTCCATTCATCACCATTCAATGTCTCTGTGTAGTGATTGTAAAGACGTGGTTGTCCTACCTCTTTTACTACGCCGTTCTCCTCTACGGTCTGCGATTGGTTGTTGTCGAACGAATGCAATTAAAATAAATAACATACAGATAAATGCATTGGAACAACTTTCACTATAAATAAAATATTCACTTTCCAAGGAGTTTATTAAATTGAATAAAATTTTGGTAAAAGGTAATAATAGTTGCCTAGCAGTGGGACGGTATAGGCAGATCAAATAAAAGTATCATCATTCCTCAAATGTAGCTTGTACGCAACGCAATGCTCATGTCAAAAAAGCCCCATACGAGTCAAACGTCGGGCAGCGCCATACTTTAATTCAAAAATATTTACATTTACATATTTTAAAACAAGTCAGTCTTCAAAAAATGTCTCTACAAAGACATCACTAAGTCAGGCAAAAATTACTTGTTGTTTATTCGATCGATAGTGTGTGTAGTGATAATATCATAACTCTTGCATAGAAAATTATTTGATGATTGATAGAAAAGTCGATCATAACACCCTATTGGTCTACGCCTACGGACTAGTAGAACTACTACTCTACAGTAAGCCAAAAGGGTCGAACAACAATGGGCATGGGTCAGTCGGCGACTGACGACCGCGCCGCCAACCTTCGCTGGCCGCAGTCAACATCTATCGAGGACAGATGCATCGCTAACGGGGCCAAATAACACTTTACCGTTACTGAAATCCAAAAACTAAATCATAAAAACTCTCTCTTATCTTGCAAAAAATTTACATTAAATCATCAAAACTGTCTAAGTGTAGTGTAGTACCTCTTTCGTAACCGATACCCAGTAAGCTTCATTTATCAGTACATTCTCTGTGATGTTCTGAGGGGAAACCACCAAACAAAACGAAATTATTAATAGACACTTATAAGGTTAAAAGCAAGAAGATACAAGAACACTAAAGAGTAATCGGATGTGATAGAGCTTACGTCCAATGAGTAGTAAATAGAAAACCAATCTGTAAATAAATTTCTTAAAATAGATATATCCAGACATGCAGGCATGGAGAATTTAGAATTTTGGAGAAGACGTAACAATAACAGGCATCCATAATAATCGAGAAGAGAAACGATAGAAGAAGGATCAGATAACAATAAAAAAGAACAATCATACATCAATAATACAAATTAATCAATCGTTTTCCGCCTCAATATATTCAAAGTGCCTATTTGGGGTAGTTCCAAGATTCATAATATATTTTAATAATATTGGAAAGAAGGAAAGAAGTGGAAGTCATACCTCGTTATGGCGAAGGTCATACACTGGCATAGACACGGAAGTCATCAATTGGTAGTCAGAGTTCCCGATCTCGCTGTATTGCCCTTGTTTCATCTGTAGACAACAGGATATTAGGTACTTTCAAAATGAAATATGAACCACTCGCTTTCCCGAAAACAACATTTTACCTGGGTAATCTTCCATCTTCGATGTTGTTCCTCGTGAGAGTTGAACAGGTTCTTGTCCTGTCGCTGGCTAACAAAGCGTTCTTTTTGTTCGGCTCTTTCCCGTTGCTCCCATAGATAATCCGCCACTTTAGGGTCCTGAAAAATACTAACGTTATTGTTGACATAGGCATAATGTTTTATTTAATCAACATAGATGAGCCACAGTAAAACCGAAGCCTTACAAATACAAATGCGATTAGGAAACTTACAGTGATATTCGCGTAAACTGGAGTCCATACGACTGGGTGGAGCTCCCTCTGCAAAACCAGAGGTCTCGCCAGCACATTGACATGTTCCAGCACTCTTTCTCTAACTTCAGCCAGCGTACTAAGATGCACGTAGAACCCTTTATTGGCACAAGCCATCCATTTCACTTCCCTGACGTCCGCCACCTATACAAGACTTTGCTGTTATATTCTAACACTAGTACTGGCACAGGTACTCATTCATAGACTTAAGGTGTAGTATTATATTACCTACGTGGTATGATGATGTCCCGGCAGCGCTGTGAGGTACTATTAGTGGAGTAAATTAGATTACAGGCTCGCCTACCTTCGATAAACAAGTATATATCTCTATAATACTTACGATTATTATGCACTCTAGATAATTAACATCAAAAGATTTCAAAATAAATTAATTGGTTAATAATATTGTACTCGTATATTGTAAGAATCAAACATTACAAACAAACTTATGTACCTAAGTAAACAAGACAAACAAACTATCACACATTCACTCTAGAAGAAAACACCATACTATAACAAACACTAAACTAAAAGCAAAGCAATGAAGGTGAGGGAATAGAAAACAAATAGATTACATAGATAGATAGACATGCATTGTAACCCTTCCGAAGGCACCGGTCTTTTTACAACGTAGGTTAGTTAGGTATCATAATTTTGTAATATTTTTATGCCCTCAGTCCCTTGGTATTTAGAAAGGTTACATAGACGTTTCAAGAAACGCAATCAACGTCAATTTAGAAGAAACTGACGCAAATGTAATTTTGGCCAAATATCCACAAAAAAAAGATTCTTCGAAACATATAGGTAAGCAGTAATCCCAGTCTCTTGAAACGTAGGGAAATAATATAGGAAAGAAGAGTACCACGTTCTGGGTGTACTGCAAGACAAGGGACATTATGCAGGTAGCACAATGACTACACACACAGTAAGACCTGAAGTGGTACTACCTTTACCTCCCGCCCTATCAGGTACGTGAATACTCGCACAGGAGATTCGTACTTCCAGTTGTATCTTTCGAATAGTTCCTTGTAATTATATGGGACACCGTCTGTAACTAGCATTATTGCCTGTGGAGAAAAAATGCTTTTGTCATAAGTTTGTCTTGTTTGTTTGTTGTTATTGAAGCAATATTTTAATAAGTTGTAATTCAATTATTTTGACTAGGTAGGTATTATTTGGATTTGGCTAGATTTTAGAGTCAAATTACCTGATTACAGTTGGCACCACCGCTGTTATTTCTGTATATTTCCAAGAGGTCAAAAGCTCTTGTCAGTGCGGCTGAAAAGTTTGCTATCTCCATTGTTTCAAAGTTATCCAGTCCTAGTTTTAACTCCCTTATGTTAGCTAGTGTTGCCTACGTAACACAAAAATACTCGGTTAAGAAAAAATAAAACATGTTAGGTAGGTACTAGTTTCCACTAAACTTTAGATTTGTAACAACGAAAACGTTACCTGTACGAGAGAATCTTCAAAGCAAGGAACAATTTCCTCTACAGTATCAGCAAAGGTCATGACATTCACAAAGTCATTATTGCCAAGAGTCTCCAAAATATTCGTAACTACATGTTTGGCTATGTCTCTTCGCTGACCGGTCATTGACCCGCTGCGGTCTACCAAGATCACTACATCTTTTGGACTTGCAGCTGCTTCCATATACCAAGCCCTTGTTCGTGCATCATAAATGTCTACAGGATCGGCGCGCCATCTCATTGCTAAAAAATAATATCTTCATCAGCACACCTACGTCCACTGCTGAGCTGAAGGTGCCTACTGTCTGCCCCAAACAAGGGGAGTTATGCCATACTAACAACACAACACACATCATCATCATCATCATCATCAACCTATATTAGTCCACTGCTGGACATAGGCCTCCCCTAATGAGCGCCATAGCGCCCTGCATGCAAACTTTCGCAGATCGCATCGTCATCCCACCAAGCTAGAGAGCGTCCTACACTACGTTTACCTAGTCGTGGTCTCCACTCAAGGACACGTTTACCCCATCGGTTGTCGGTTCTTCGCAAGACATGGCCGGCCAACTGCCATATCAGTTTGCTAATTCTTTGGGCTATTTCGATAACTTTAGTTCTCTGTTGGATGTATTAGTTACGAATCCTATCCTTCAGATCCACCAGTTCACCAGTTTAAAGTTGCTCTCTGAGCAACTTTGAACTGGTGGACCAACCGTGACACAACACACACTGAATGTAATATAAATTGAAATAATTTTTGGTTGGACTAACACTTCGGTGCCTACTTAATTGAATGCCATAATAATAAATAGCCTTACCAGGATAGTGTCTCATGAAACCTGTAGAACTGCCAAAAAACTGCCAGGAAAGTGTAGGGTCACTCATATAGTTATCGATAAAGTGTTCATCTAGGCCCTCTGACCAATGGATTCCTTTTATTACTTCAGTCGCTACAATAGAAACATTTGTTATAAAGCTTAAGTAACAAAATGTTTAGTGACTTTTGATTTATAGAAGCAGTTACTCACCCCAAGCATAAACGTTAGTTGGTACATGAACACTACTGGAATTCGTGTTCACAGGGATATGAGAAAAGTGCGGATTTGGCGACAAATGTAAGTTTTTGCTTGGCGGTCGGACAATCCAATTTTCCAAGTTGAAATCCTGCTCCGTAGTGGTCGAGACAGTGTCCTCGTCCCAGGGTTCCTCCATCTCTTTACTATTGAAAAACTGGAAATCTTCCGGTACTGGATCGCTTTGTTTATCAAATGCCATGTTTTCAGCTGCTTCTACGATTCTTTTTACTGCGCTCACTTTTAACTCCATCATCGCGCGAATATCGTCGGACATACTTTGCACCAGCTTCTCGCCATCTCTTGATTCTATTTGAGCTGATTTGAAACTCTATTGAAAGACAAAATTGTTTTAACAACCTAATAATTCGCTTTATAAGTACCTAGTTGATGCTCTCATTCATACTTACGTCCTGCACTTCTTTCTTCCTCGTAATGAATTCGCCAAAGTGGTATAACTCTGTGCCGAGTTTGACCGCCCATGCCTGAACCCTACAAATAATTACCTAGATCAATATGTTTCCATCACAAATTATTCCGAGAACCCCCTGTTAATTTAATCGCAAGATGTCTTACTCGAAACTAGGCTAATTACGTTACAATCAATAAACGGGTAAATAGACTTGTCACTTGCTTATTACATCAAGTCCAACAAACACAATACTGCACAGAATGACGCATTAAAGAGGTGTATACCCAGTAGATGATCCAACTGCGCTGAAATAAAAATGCAGTTGTAAATTTTACTTACGTATTGAGCGTGATCTTTCCAGCTGGATCATTTTGCTCGCTGGCCGAGCAGTTCCTAGAGTCAAGGCTCAAGATAAGCAGAACAAATACGGCAAAACCGTGGCACTTGCACATTAGAATCACTTCACTGCAAACCCACTTTGTTATTGTTCACAGAACGTTTATCATCATGATTCGAATTATTCTATCGGTGGTATTTTATTGAGGATTTTAACGGGAGTTGGTTTTCGATTCGCCTGGTTTGATAAGGGTGTTGTGGCGCGCTTGCGTAGGTTCGCGCGGGACGGGCATGCGCTCTCGGCAGCGAGTTCACTGTGACCTCTCGTAGCCACTCAGTCTGTTTGCATGTGTTGGTGAGGGTTTACATTTGTGTAACTGGAGCGCGCGGCTCCACCTGCGCCTCCCATCGATTTGTTTCCCGTTCACTGGGTCAGGGTGTCAGGGAGCGACACATTTTTATCTAGGCCCTTGTTGGACTATTTTCACAAGACTCTAGTCTTAAAACGACTGCAGTATTTAAAATTTAGAAACAAGTATGTGGTAGCAGTGGACGTAGGTACCTATGTATACTTGGCCAATAGCGTCTCGAAAGTCTCAAAAGGCTCAAATTCGGTGCAATTAGGTCCATCCACCTCAGTCATAGTTGGACTAGCGCCGCCGGCGTTCGTGTTTCGCAAGCTTGCTCCGACGTACTTTTGTGTGATATAGGTATTGACTAAAAGCCTATAGCGAACCCTAGTTTTCGTTCACGAGGAGTTCAAATAGCACCAGAACAAAAACAAAACTCAAGGCATCACTTTTCACTCAGTACAACAAAACTTTAAATTTTGTAATTATTATACTGCCTTATTTCGTCATTTGCACTACATTAAACAATACATTCGTGCGTAAAAAGATATAGCAATAGGTACACGTCTTTTTATAAGTGCATGGGTAGCGTACTGTTGTCTCGGTCGCACTTCGGTCTAGGTACGTCTTTCCATCCTTGTTGTTCAATATGTAAGCATATTGCACAAGATTGGAAATAGCGTGTCAGCGGAAAAGCGAAGTACTTATGTAAAAAAAAAACAAGGGCCGCTCTTGACCTAGCGCTGGAGAATGTACCATATCTCTCCGATTATTTTTTACTGAAATGTATGCTGCCCACCTGACTTTCTTAAAATAAGACACGTAAATATGGTGCAACAAGTTTTATTCTAAAGTAACAAAGGTACAAACTTTATAGAATTTAAGCAATAGTAGACTATCGTATAAGAAGTTCAACTTTTAAATAAATACAAGCGTGTTTTTGTAAGATATCACATGAACAACTGGGATGCTATGATAGCTAGCAGTGTAGTGGTGCCGTAGATCAGGTAGTTTCCTCGGATGTTGCTCCCTAGGCCACAATCCACTATGTCTTTTTCCTGAAAAAAGAATTAAGTTAATTTCCATTTCTTTTTTACCAACTAGTATTTTATATTGAATTCTATTAAATAATTTGGATGTATATTTTGTATGGATCGAAGTTGTATGTTAGGCTGATTATTGCTGGTAAAATAAAGAGCAGTATCTGCTAGACTGCCCTTTATTGTCCAGCGCAAATTAATAACGATGATGACATATACCTTGACAACACAAGAATATTTACCCCCTCATGATAAGTGTAGCATCCGTCTAGTCTACGTCGTCTCAGGCTGCCCAGGTCCAGCTTATGGCACGGCTCTCGTATGTCCGTCGAGTTGGGTGTCGGCACCGGCTTCGTCGAAGGCGACGTCTTGCAATCGCTCTCCTCGCTGATATCCCACTCATTGTCGACCACCACCAGCAGTAGGTTCGTATTCGGAACATATGACGCCCAGTACGCCGGGCTGCAATCTGTTGGCTCCTCATTCGACACCACAGGAGAAGCTCCCATATTGTGCAGGAAATGCGTCTGGTTCAAGATGTATAGGCTGATGCTGTGGTCGCATGAGAACGGCTTTTCCGTGTTCTCTTTGCCGTTTGGTTCTTTCTGCGGGGGCGGCGGGGTTGGAGGCGCCGCTGTTGGTCGGTTCTTTATTTCATCGATATAGTCTGCGAGACGATCATGCGGTTATGTTAAGCGGAAATATTAGAGCTTGCTACAACATCGATACCTATATAATGAACAGGCAGTCGAGCTACCGTTAGAAAAAAAAAGTAATGACTCTAAATAACTGATTCTTTTTCTATTAGCTAAATATATGATGTAAATAACAATAAACATTAGATACTTATTGCATTATTATTTCAATCAGCGTTATATTTTTAAACAACGAAAAGCTTTTCGACGTAAATTGTAAATTACTTAGTCCATTATCCGTTCTATATTATACTCGCAAAATTAAGGTTTAATTAAAGCTGGTATAGAGAAACCTAGCTCATGAAAAGCTACTTTAGCAGCCGCCAGACGTACATACTTGCAAGAAACGATACATCAATTACTAAACAAGCATTCTTAAAACGTAAAAACCTACTTTAAACTACGTCATGTTTCAATTTCTTTGTTTCAACCTCAAAAATGCAATAGTATGTACCTAAGTAAGTTCTTACCGTGATCATCGTCTACTAAAACAGACGCAGCGTATGCATATTCGTCCGCGTTATATACGCTCGATATCATGAAGATAGCTTCCGTCAACAACCAATATACAAAGTTTTTCATTATTGTAAAGGGCTGAAACAAAAGTAACCATGCATTAATATTAAACCTGTACCGAACGTTTTTAGTCTCATGATGTTGTCCAAATAACGAGTCAAATCTTAACAGCTGAAGAGGAGATATGATTTGCAATTTCTGCTTTCTAAAAACCAAAACGGCTTCGATACCGGGTACTTATTTAAATAAGACCACAAACATACCGTCATTAAAGGCCAAGAACCGCTATCTTGAGGGGGCAACAGAGACAACGGGCACAGAGCCTGGTAGTTAAACACTTCAACATGATCAAATATCTTCAAATCGACGAATGATTGCATTACGTATTTGTTGTTGCTATCCTCATGCCCAAAGAATTTACCCACTTCGCTCTTGTTTTGCGATAGGACGACGTAGCCTGAACTGTCGATGACGTAGCAGTCGTATTTAGTGCCATTGCAAGACAAATCCTGGAAAAAAATAACACGATTGATAGATAGATGGATAGATAACTCTTTATTGTACCACACAAACATAAAATACAATACAGAAGGAAATTCTGAGAATCAAGGAAGTACAAAGGGCGGCCTTATCGCTTTGAGCGATCTCTTCCAGGCATCGCTCACATGGACTGGGCATAGGAGGGCAATATCTATATTGTCGGCGGCGCTTGAAAAACTCAAGGAAATGAAAACAATACACATGTTGATAAAGCAGTTTTTTGAAGATAAGTAGTGATTTTTCACGTCTGATATCCAGTCTGATGTAAGAGCATTTCACAGACTGATACCAAGCTTTTTGTACAAGTACAGTGAAGATTTTTCATAAAAAGTAGTAAAGTGAGCAGGAACTTTTAAGACAAAGATTTCAGAGAAACGCAAAGAGAGACAGTGAGAGTTGGACAGGAATTCAAAGCGCTCCTTGGAATAAAATGGGCTGGGAGGATAAAGCAAAATACTGTACAAGAGAAATAGTAAGTGAGAAGTCGGATGTTCAACCAACTTCAGTTAAGCGCGATATTCGGATACGCGGTCATATTTGCGAAGGCCAAATATGAACCTGATGCTGAAATTCTGGAGGCGCTCAAGTTTTCATAGTGTTAATCATCCAAGAATAATTATAATAATGAAGGCGCTTGAGTCATAGAACCTCCCAAAGATCATATTTAAACTGGTCAGCTGGCTGACACGATACTGAAATTTTATAAAACATTCCCGTATAGAGTGAATGGTTTGGGGGTTCATATCCAGTCTGTCGTAAATTTTTGGAGTATAATAAATTCATATAAACAAAGTTATCGAAGAAAATATATATTCTAATACTCTGGTGGGCATTGCTTTGATGAAGTTCCCCTGACACTATCAGGACTATAGGATATTTAAAGAAGTAACTTAGAAAACACCATAATATTTAGTGCAAACGAACCTCATTTTTATTCTTCCCTGTGGATTCAGTCATGTGTAAAAACCTCTCTTTGAAACTCAAGAACGAGTATTCAAACCCAACCACAGAAGCCGGTGTTTCAGAATCACCATCTTTGTAGAAAATAGCATAAGTGGCCGTGATAGTAATGTCACCGTCGTCGTTTTCCACTTTAGTCTTGTTTACGATTATATCGTCCAGGATTGGAAGGCGAGTTGCGATCACCAGAGACTCTTTGTTGATCATATGCTGTAGTACAGCAGCTTTGTACCAGGTTTCTTCTATAGCGGTAATGTCAGTGTCTCCGAAAACCCTGTGAGAAACAACAACACCAATTGTCAAGAAAAATCTAAAGTTATCCTCATTAATCACTTCTATTTTTATTAATACAACACCAACAGCATCATACTTTCAGCCCACTTACTGTTGGGAATAGGTCTTCTATTTAACACGTCATTACTTCTGGTTCATTTATACTTACTTTCCGCCAAATTTTTTCTCCCTTTTCCCATGATCGGATATCTTCTCGTTCTTATCGTCGTCAAAAATGTAATGCCACCTTGTCAACCCACTGGAGGTCGCAATAAAACGCACGCTGACGTTGTAGGTATTAGCCCGTATTCTTTCTGTGTTTGAAGCGTGCCACTTGTCAAAGTACGGCGTGGTCAATTTAGCGTCGAACACCAGCTGCTTTACCAAATCCTCGTTGCAGTAGTAATCGTCCGACCCTCGGGCTTGTTTATTGCCACAATTTGCTGGGAATCAAAATTGAATAAATTAAATACATTCAAACTTTCATTCAAAATGAAAAAGATTCCATATTGATATTTTACCGTCAAAACTAAAATTCTTGCTTTGGGCCTCTTCTTTATATTGCTTCTGAGTTATATCGATTTCGTTCTTGGAAAGTTTTACCAAAAAATTCCATAATTCCGACTCTGGGTTATCCGTCTCATGGCCTTCCAGATAATGGTATTTGCAATAGACCCTGCAAATGAATAATGTAGTCAAAACATACCAAAAATTTACATACTTGCTTGCAAATGCGATTAACATGCGAATGATTAACATTTTTAGTGGTTTGTTAGATTTGTTAAACAACTTACCTATTTTTAGAAATAAGGTCTTTCCCAAACTTCTGTTTTTTAGGGTTCCGTGCCTCAAAAGGATCACTTTATTGTCTGTCTGTCTGTCCTATTTTTGTTGTAAACTTGATGCATTCTTACCAATCTGGGTGAACCCGGTAGCTGAATCTGAAGTAATCAGTGACGTTGATGCCTGTAACGTCCTTCCCTTGCTTTGCCTCCAATGGATTGTCTTTAAGCAACAGCTCCGTGTCTCCATATCCCTTTGGCAAGGATATACCCATGGAAAACGGGGTGCCCACTAGCTTGTTGAAAAAATAGTCGTGTTGCACTCGGGCTATCCTCCTAAAATATAAATTGTTTAACGTACTCAAATCTATAATGTACTGCGCATTTGATCAACAAATAAGTTGCAGAGTGGCCTTTTTCCCATAGGTGTTATGCTTTTCGCGGGTTGAGGTTCGGGGATTTCATATCAGGGACTATTTAAAACCTTGAATCAACGAAAAAGCTAAATAGATCTTGATAAATGAAGTATCAAATAATTCGTCAAAATAATACAGACTGTGCTATAACTACATTTTGTAAGCCTTAGCTCCTGATTTTGCTCTGTTCGGTCATTGTTTAAATAAACTCTGCAAAGCACATCGAACAGTCTGGTTTTATATATTTTTCGAATGACTTGTATGCAATGCATGTAATGTTCTGTTTACTTACCGCATCTGATCGTAATGGTACAGCACTTCGACCTCCTTCATGGAATCTTCATCCCCGTAGACGAGGTGCTTCCTCAACTGCTTGATCTTCTCCCCGAGCTCGCGGGAACCTTTGCCGTCATCCACCTGCTCCACTTCCACGAAATCTACGCTGTTGTAGTTTTCTTGCAGTTCTCCATTTATCTGGAAAAGACAACTGGAAATATAAGATCGTTTTAGAGGAACTTAGGACTGGTTCCTGTTCCACAAATCAGAGAGACCTCGAATCGAATCAAATAGGTACGTAAGTGTAAGTATGCTTGTATTGTGGGAGGCAATCCGCGAAACTACTATATCGATTTCAATTTTTTTATCACTAATAGTGACATTATCTCTGACCTTATTGGCTAAGTTGTATCCAGGTACACGAAAACAAGAAAAGCAAAAAATATATAGGTCGGTACTCACAGTAGTAATCAGCAATGGGTGTAGGAGAATGTAGCCGTTGTTACTCACGATAAAAGAATAACCATTGACGCCAAGCTGAAATTAAATTAATAATATTTAGCACCTGCCAAATTAATGTATGGATCTGCACGATAGAAATATGTTCGATCACTATTTCTTACGCTACTGAGTACTGACCCATTCAATGCTTTAATATTTTGAAATACTTTTTGGTAGCATATACAATAGATACCTGGCAAACGACCTTGACCTTGGTAGCCATGACTCATACCTTTAATCTAATTAGAGATATATCTGAAGCCATTTGTAGCAGTGAATACCTGGTGAGGTTGCGCGAGTTTAGCTATGCTGTCAATTGGCACGTCAGTACCAGCGACGCCGAGCAACATTGCCTTATTCTTCCCTTCGTTGCTCTTGTAGTCGAACGCAGGGATGGCCACTGACGTCACCAGTTTGTCTTCATCGGGCTGAAAGTTTGATTTACTGTGATTAGTAAAATTGAGCCTTAATGCATTATAAAATATGTTCATTTTTACTCAAAGATTTGGGCTTCCAATTTCATCTTTTCAAAAATGCATAGGTATAAGTCTAAACACATGTTACAAACACGCGTTTCGACTGGTAATATTTTATTTAGGCAACTGTTTTGTTGGTAAAATTATATTTGTAGATATTTGAAACTTACTTTTCCGATGTCGCTAAAGCTCACTCCCCAATTCTTCGTTCTCTGTAAAATTCGAATGCATATGAGTACAGAATACAAACTAGGGTGTCCATCATTTCTGTTACTTATAAACATAGTTTAAAATAAACGGGAATAAAGCGAAACCATCAGGGTAAACCTGAAACGATAATTTATTAGATGTTAGATTCGAAAAAGGCCTACTCTTAACGAGGCCAAGACACGCTTTAGGTCGGTGAACCATAGAATAGTTATATTTGGTAGTGAAGACTACCAATGTGTTCATATTTATGAGAACCGCGACAATTTATATAGAACGATCATAGATGTTTTGTATACGGTACATCGGTTATCTAGTACCCATAACAAAGGCACTTTTTTGCTTGGGGTAGACGATGCTGTGTAAAATTGTTCAGCTTTATTCATTTTTATAGAACGTACGGTTTCATCAATGTTCGCATGTGTCCAGGTCGGCGGCGGCATGGACCCGTCCAGGATCATGGGGCGCGCGATCACGTTGATGTACTTGAACACCTGCTGCTGAACCTCCTCCACAGAGTGGATGTGCACGAAGTAGCCTGGAATCGATGACCGTAAGTCAAACTTTTATCTTTAACCTGCAGAAGTGACATTTTTTTTATGTACGAGTATTTACGAGACGCCTTATTTATTATTAAAGACTTTACCATTTGAGGGTACGAACTAGAAAGAAATAAGAACACTACCTAGTGTTCTTCGAAAGATAATCAGACAATTAGCAGGTTCGTCGACTAACGTATATTATATGAAAACACCTGTCAAACATGCCAATTATAATATAATCGTTTGATTATCCGGCTTATCTGCCGGTTTAATAGGGGGAGCCACTGAGCTGCTAATATTTACTTGCAGGGAGAGATGTTTTTGTGAAATTGTCCAAACTGAGAAAACAGCGAGTCAGACGAAAATTATTCCTTTCTGTGTTCGAGAACGAAGAACACACGCATATGGCTGTAACTATTTTGTGGTGTCGTATTCAAACGCTATTATTTCATACTAGCTGTACCCGCGACTTCGTTCGCGATTGCCATACCTGCCGACTAATTAAGTTCACATTTAACCACAGTTTCTCTCAAAATATGAAACGCCGCCGTGCAAAAAAACTTCGATGGGCAGAATTGGACCTATTACACTTTTAATAAAAGCATCTATATTTGGATCCTTGTTAAATTGTGTATAAATCGGGTAGGGTCTACGGGGGATAGCATGTTGTCATCTTCAATCGCATTCTTTATCCACACGTCTTTTAGCTACGACTCGGCCAGGGTCAGTGTTAAGAAGTGTCATATTCGTTTCACTTCTTACTCATGGTTCCGTTCAGCTGGGGCCCTGTTCTGCTAAACTAATCGCTTCACTATGACAGTGGCATCGTCACAGAATGACACGTTTTGGTATTCTACCTTAGATGAAAGAAATTATGATGAATGCAGATGGAGAGACGCGCGACAGGTTTGAAACCATTAATTTATCTCGCACGTACTATCTGGAGTTTTATTAATCTAGAAATTCTACGTCATAATTCTGCGACGATTCCATTGTCATAGTGAAGCAATTGTATTGTAGAATTGGGCTCTTGATCGAAAAAAAATTAAGTCACATGGTGACTTAATTTTTTTCGATAGTAGGTAGGTACAGTTGATTGAGTATCAAAGTAAAAAAAAATGTTCTGTGGTCCAGTTAGTTTAATTAGAGCACTTACTCCAACCAAACTTCGGTGGTACAGTTAACTGGACCAGCTAAACCACCAAATATCATGTTCATGATGATTGCATGGACCGTTTGTACATTTTACTTTGCCTGAAATAGGCATTGACGCACCCATTAGTTAGGTTCTACTTAACTAATGGGTGGCGTCTTCAAAAAATAAATAGATAGGAACTTACCTACCCTTATCTACTATTTTTTCTTCAATCTACAGATTATTTCATCAATCTACCTATTTTCTACTGATTTAGTCAAATTCGATATTGCAACACTGTTTCTAACAAAAAAAAAACTTGAGAGGTGTCAAGGGATACCCGGATGGAACGAAGTTCCTTTCCATTAATCGCGCGTCCTCGCGTCATCTTCAGTGAGGCCGCAGAAAACTGATATATCCCGCTTACTCCAATGACACGTTGCGCGAGCGAGCGGAACACACGATTTTTCGAATCGAAGCGCACCTCGGCTCAACTCGGCTGCGATCGTCGCTTCGGTTCTCCTCGGTTCTCTTCGTCAAAATATGTCGTTACAACTACTATCCTATCCTACTATCCTATCCTATCCTACTATCCTATCCTATCCTACTATCCTATACTACTATCCTATCCTACTATCCTATCCTACTATCCTATCCTACTATCCTATCCTACTATCCTATCCTACTATCCTATCCAACTATCCTATCCTACTATCCTATCCTACTATCCTAACACACGATTGTTCGAATCGAAGCCCACCTCGGCTCAACTCGGCTGCGGTCGTCGCTTCGGTTCTCCTCGGTTGTCTTCGTCAAAATGTGTCGGCTGAACTCGGCTGCGGTCGTCGCATATATATATCCCGCTCACTCCAATGACACGTTGCGCGAGAGAGCGGAACACACGATTGTTCGGAGAGCGATTCTAATTTTTGTGCAAACCTAATGAATGTCATTCGCGATGACAGCTGCCTATCATAAACGCTACAGTGACAGTTCTACACTTTGACACTGACTTAATATTGTGTTTACTTTCCAACAAATGTTAGGATATATTTGTTCTGCGGCAAAAAGTGTCGCTCGAATTTTCGTTACAATTTTTTCCGTCTAGCCCCTTTCCACAACGCGCGATAAGGAACTTCGTTCCAAAAAGAATGCATGAAATCGGACGACGCGTTAATGAATTACAACTAAGTACTTACACATTTTGACTTTTATCCCCTCTCCCGAGAGAACCGTGCCTACTGTCCCAGATAAAATGTATCCTATGTTTTTCCTCGTAGTACGAGATCAAATCATGCATAGTTTCATTTGAATTCATATAGTAGCATATTTTTACTTTCATCCACTCTCCTAACTTAGGTTCCCTTAGGGGAACCGTACTGATTCCGGGATAAAAAATATTGTTCATTTGAATTCATGTTATACTTTTTGGAATATGACTTTTATCCTCTCTCCACGGGGAACCTTACTAAATTCCGGGATAAAATGTACCTATCTTTCCCCGTAGTAGAAACTCAAATTATGCTGAGTTCCATTCTAATTCATTCAGTAGTTCCGTCGTGATGCGCGATTAAAGGATTTTACTTTCATCCTCTCTCCCGGGGGAACCTCACTCAATTCCAGGATAAAATGTATCCCATGTCCTTCCTTGTAGTATGAATGGACTCAAATCGTACCATTTCAGTCCAACTCATTCAGCAGTTTCGGCGTGATGCGAGGTGAAGGAGTTTGACTTTAATCCCTTCTCCCAGGGGAACCTTACTGAATTCCAGGATAAAATATATCTCTCCTCGTAGTATGAACTTCTATCGTCCCGACTTCCATTCGAATTCATTCAGTCGTTACGTCGTGATGAGCGGTTAAAGAATTTTACTTTCATCCTCTCTCCCAGAGGAACCTCATCGAATTCCGGGATAAAATGTATCCCATGTCCTTTCTTGTAGTATGAACTCAAAGCATACCAAGTTTCAGTCCAATTCATTCAGCAGTTCAGTCGTGATGAGCAAGGATGAAAGTAAAATTCTTTAAATTTTACTTTCATCCTCTCTCCCAGGGGAACCTGACTGAATTCCGGGATAAAAAGTATCCTATGTCCTTCCTCGTAGTATGACCTAAAATTATGCCGAGTTTCATGTCAATACCTTCAGTAGTTTCGGCGTGATGCGCGTTTAAGAAACAGACAGACAGACAGACAGACGGACATGAATGAAAAAAAATACAGTTTTGGCCTCAGTATCGATAATAGAGTGCCCTCCAAAAAAAAATTTTAAATATCTTCAATGTACAGAATTGGACCTGTTACAGTTTTATTATAAGTACTTATAGATTGTTATTCCCAAATCATCAATATCATCGCCATAATTATTCTAGCCAAAAATACATTATTGTATTTGTTGTCGCGATCACTTGGTGCAACAAAATTATTTTTAAATATCTTTTTGTTTTGGTGGGCAGACATACACACTTAAGAAAAATTCAAAGAATTTATATTAATATCCCAAATATATTAGTGGGTTCACGTCCCGTTTGATTTTTTGGGATATTGTAAAAATTCTTTTATATTAAAATGTTCATAAAAACTGATATGACCCATTTGGCACTATTACCGTACCCTACCTGTACTTAGTTCAGAAACATTTTTAAAAATCTATCATTAGGTACATTATAAAGGTAAAGGCGTCCAAATATGCTGCTACTTTCTTATCCACTGAACCAGAAAGAGTTATTGATCCCTCCCTCAATTCTATAAATAGGTAGCGTTAAATTAAAACCATAGATTAAACGAGCGGCCTACCTATGATCCGCTATAAGGGCAGCGCCAAGCGGGACATGGTTGCTTTATTATATTGTACATCAAGGATTTGGTTGCGGCCTGTTTAGGCAAGGGGACAATGTACAATACACTCCCGAAATTCAAGATTTCAGTGCGGATCTTAGTTCCACCACTTAGAATTAGAATGGTTGCTTTCAACATCCCTAGCAACCAATGGCAGGCTAGCTGAGGACCGTGATAAGTGGCGTCGCCTTATCCACAAAAGCCAGTCAAAGCACGATGATACCTGGTTTATCTTGTTAAAAGATAATTTGGCGTGTTTTAAAAAACGATAAATCGACTTCTAATTCTTCTAGTGGTGACATCTAGTTAAAATTCGAGTCTAATTTAGTTTGACGATACATCGAGGTATACCCTATCCAATAAAAAAAGAATTATCAAAATCGGACTACTCTGTAAAAAGTTATGCGTGGTCAAACATTACAATCAGTGAGTGAACAATCAATCATCTCCTGTTTTCCTACCCTTTGGGTTGGATTTTTTTTCAAATTTAAATGAGATCACCTTCGGGGTATACCCTTTCCAATAAAAAAAGAATTATCAAAATCGGACTACTCTGTAAAAAGTTATGCGTGGTCATACATAAAAAAAAATACATGCGTCGACTTGAGTACATCCTCCGTTTTTCGGCGGTTGAAAAACGCATGAGGTCCCCCAGGGGGTTGAGGGTTGGAGTCGTTAGAGGTTACAAGTGTATGCTTACTTGTAGTGTGTGCGGTCGAGGGATCCTCTCTCGTATCGTATCGTATCGGTCTTTACATTCACGAATGCAAATGCTGCTTAAATCATCTTGCACTGATGAAAAAGCCTATTATTTACCTCTGTTCGTGCATGCCATCGATGTTATCTCATTGACATTAGTCACTTCCTTCCCTATCAGGTAAGTGAACACCCTGACCGGTGTATAAGACTTTCCGTCCACCTCCTCCCGATTGTACTCTTCGAACACTTCAGTCAGGTTGCCGGGCACGTAGTCTGTGATCACCATGACCAGCTGGTTGCAGCCCTGGGTGCTGGTGATGTTGCATTTCTGATCATGTCTTCTCTGGAATTGTTGAAGGGGTTACTGACTGTTTTTCTTAGCTTTACACCATCACACACTATTATTATAAACTAGCGACCCGCCCCGGCTTCGCACGGGTGCAATAAAATACCACTATTACTATTATTATACATATAAACCTTCCTCTTCAATCACTCATCATTCATCAAACCGCATCAAAATCCCTTGCGTTGTTTTAAAGATTTAAGCATACATAGGGACAGAGAAAGCGACTTTGTTTTATACTATGTAGTGATGATGCAGAAGTTTGGATGGATAGTTGTATGTTTGTTACTTCTTCACGCCAACGGATTGGACTGAAATTTTGCACAGATGTACTCAGGTCTACACCTGGAATAACACACAGATATTCTACTTTTATCCCAGAAATCAGTTCCCATGGAATAGTTGTAAATATCGTTGTATTGTAAATAGCCATCCCACATGCGATCAATATTCATCAAACCCGTAACCAGCTACTGTTAAGTATAAACCATCTCCAAAACGACAGTGGATAGGTCCTGCAGTCATCATGCGAGATCGCCCTATACTCTAGTAGGTTATTCATTTGTAGCAAACTCACCGCTTTCAACGTAGTAAAAGCCTCCATGTACGCTAGCGTCAGATTGGCATTCAACTCCAGTTTAACCTTGTGGTTTTTTCCTTCGTTTGTGGGCTCTAGCCTGTCCCTCAATGTATTCAAGTTCTCACGGGTTGCTTGAACTAAACCTTTGAAGCAAGAAATGACCTCTGCTACTGTGTTTTTGAAGGTGTACACATTTACAAAATCGTTATTAGATAGAGTGTCGAGGAGAGAGCGTAATGTTCTTCTAGCGACGTAGTTTTTGAAGCCGGTCATTGATCCCGACACGTCGAATAAGATAATTACGTCTTTAGAACACGTGGCCGCTTCAATGTACCAAGATTTGACTCTGCAGTCATATGTGTCCACTATTTTCTTGTTCCACGGCATGCCAGGGTAGAACCTTAGGATACCGTGTGAGCTGCCAAAGTACTGCCACGATAGAGAAGGGTCTGATTTGTAGTTTTGTGTGAACACCTCGTTCAGCCCTTTGGACCATAAAATTACGTTCAAGGCGTTTTCTTCTGCAATAATAATATAATATAATTAAAAATTGTTAGATACACACATAAACAGATAAACTTTCCGTATTATACGTTTGGTAAGTTTACTTTACCTTTGTAATAAATATTCGTAGGCACATGGACACAGCTATAGTTGGTATTTACATAAATATCGTAAAAATGCGAGTCCCTTTCTAGAAATATGTTCTGGTAGTTGGAATTGTTTTCAGCAAATCCTGGGACCGTCCATTTTTCCGTAATCACCGGCGTATCATTCTTGTTTTCGTATTCAAAATCTGAATATTTTGACGAGCAATAGTCGAATGTAAAGTTCTCTTGAGAAATTTGTTCGTGATCAACATATTCAAACGACTTTGCCAACTGCTCAGCTTTTGCGTGAATACACTGCAAGTGAAAAGACAAAAAAAAATTACACTTTCGCGATTTGTTAAAACTGTTAGTGATTATTTATCGGGTATTTATCGTAGCAAAATAATAATACTAGGGGAAAGTCTCGATATAGATAGCGATCGCATGGCGACCGACATCGGTCGCAGTCTTACTCGTCACATTTGAACGAATGTTGATTATCTTCACAAGAATCTAGTTTCAAACGAATCAATAACTATTTATGTCCATAAATACAATAGATTTACATTCAGAAACGGTTAAATTCCTAAAATTTAAATTGATCCGCCATCGGAACTATCGATTTTTGTAGCAAACAACAGTCAACTTTACGATTTCTGAGTATTGTATTCTCTCTGGCCGTGCGGCTCGGATACTGATTTGTTTTGACAAGGTCCTGCCGCCCATTCCTCTCGCGCCCCTGTAAATATAGCGTTCGGTACTTTACGATCGCTATGTCGAGACTGCATCTCCTGGTACGCGATACCCGATAAATGTTCATTATAAAAATTACTCATAGAATCCTCTCAACTTGAAATAACGCTGAGCAGTGTTTTCTTCTTCTAAAGCGAAACAATAAAAGCCAGGTGCCATGAAATGTGAATCGGGCTGAACGTAGATCTAGGCCTGGAATAGCACATAGGCTACTTTTTCTACTATAAGCAGCTCCCAAGGAATAGAAATAACAGCCAATAAGCCACGGGCAGAAACTAGTAAACATTTACAAATCTCGGAAGTTAAAAGTTCTGAAAAACAGTATTTCAAGTTTCGGTATTCCGTGGTACAGTCGAGTCGAGATAAATCAAGCAGAATCCATCGCACATCTGCATAACCGTTTGGCTACAAGAGAACCGCCTTACCTTGACGGCATTGATTTTCCTCGTGAGCATCGTACTCACGGAACGCAGGGAAGATTCCAATATTTGCTTTCCATCTTTCTTCTTCACGCTTGCGTTCATCTGCTTGTATTTCTGTACAAACAATTTTTGATCATTGAAAATCAGCTATTTAAATTATGTAACTATATCATATCAAAAAGTTACATAGATCGAAGTTTTGTCTTATATTATGGGACTGGATAAATATTAAATTAACACTAAAATATTAACGGACCTCCTCGTCATGCGATTATTTTGAAAGACAAAATAAATAATACTGGACACTCAAAATATAACAAGACGATCATTATTTAGGAAATTTCAAAACCCCTCCGCTTGCTTAAAACCATTTGAAAAGCCCTTACTAAGTCCTTGAAAACCCCTTGGTGTAAAAGTCCATAAAGTCCCATTGGGGTATAGCAATTTTCCGCTTTACTTACAATCCTTATCTGATCCGATTTGGTAAGGGACTCGCTAAGCTTCCACAACTCATCGCCCAAGTTTCTCGCCCAGCTTTTGACACTGCAAGAAAGGTAGCTTGTTTGAGTTTTTAGTTTTTGATCACAGTATACTATACAGGGTGTGTCGTAAAGAGTGGTCAAGCCTTTACCTACGGGTAGAGGTAATCAGAACTGTTCAGAAAATAAAATATTGTACCCGTAAAAGTCTCACGGTTTTCGAGTTATTGCACATTTTCGAAATCTCTCCTTTTTTTACCCTTGTCCATTCTTTTTGATGCCAAGTCACAAATCAAGGAATTTTCTCAATCTAATAAATAAATAATGCTCTACAATTCACACAGAATTATCTAGCTCTTGTTATAGCATTCATAGATAACTGTGATACTTATCAAATTTTAATAACTGCCATTCGTGTGCCAAAAATACACTTTTTCTTTTACAACATGCTTAACAAACAAAAATGTGATTTGCTAATGTTTTCCAAAAGTTTGACCTACTGTGATGAAAAAATTAATGGTCACCTGAGTGACCTGAGTGAGCGTTAAGTATAGACCACTCTTTACGCCACACCCTGTATGTGGACTAATAAAATAAAGCGTAAATTTATCTTCATTCAGATAATGTGAGGTTAAATTATATTTTTAAGGTGAAAACAAGCAATTTTGTTTCAACTCTTTAAAAAATATGGTGTAAGACAATGCATAATAGGTGCCTTACTAATTGTACTTTCATTGTAAGTCGTTGGAATAAATATAATAAGAATAATACAGACAGAATACATTCAGCGATATCAGCATACAAAGTCGTTTTATATTGTTTTGATTGTTTTAATATTCTATTAATACCAAGATAATTCCTACGATAATTCAAACAAAAACAACAACAAATTAAAGTTCAATATAAGTGCGTGCCCTCATTCAGTTTTAAGTTCATTCGTTAAATAGCTCAAACAATTATTCTACAACAAAATTGTTTAAAACTCACAACAGAACCAACTCTAATGTTGGCAGTGTTACTAGATAACAATTAACTGGCGTTTTAACCGAAATTTTCGTACATGTTACGATGATGCTGCTAACTGTCTGATTTTATCTTTCGGTTTCAAATACAATTTAACATAGGAAGAAATTCAAACACGAGGTATGCGAATATACCCGTTTTATGATCATGAATAATAATTAACAAATCGCGACAGTTTAAAAAGTACTAAGTAATTTAACGATACTTTTGTAACCTGGAATATAAATTATAAAAATGTTAATCAAATGTTTTCGACAATATTAATTGATTACTCACACGTCAGCTTTCCAAGCCGGAGCCGGCTCCGGTGTCAGAAAAAGCACCAGCAGCAACGTCAACTTGATACATTGCATCTCGATGACTCATTCGACTCACGCCGAGAACTCAATCATCACACGTCGAAATAACCACTCGGATAAGGCACATTGTTGCAACTTTTGTAGATAATAAAGCTAGGTTACACACATCACAATATATCACTACGGAGAAAGTTGAAAAGCGTGCGATAACAGACAAGGCCACTACGATAGAACCATAAACACAGGTATATAAATAGAATGCGGTATTGCTCGCGATTTTCTATTGGAAACTAAGGGCACTGTTCACAACTCTTGGGCATAGACAAAACTGTGTTTTGTATTTGTGTTTGTAAAGTTTTTGTGTACTTGCGCCGCCGGGCGTGTGTGACGGACGCACGTGCTGCGTCTATTCTGGGCGGCGGCGGCGGCGGCTAGGGCGGGCGGCATCGACCGAACACGATCTAGGTCGGCTGCCCGCTTCGCACTGCCACTCGCAAATTATGAATAAATGGAAGCAAACTTTCTTCAACTCGCGCATCGGGGGAGTTGAATTTTCGTAGAGTTGTGCTTGCGTATAGAGCGGACTCTGCGACTATTAGAATGCTTATTTGGTTACTTCATAATATTTATGTGACAAAGGCTTGGAGACACGCTTTTACAAATAAAATATGCAATCCTATTAATCTCAATTTTTGCTTCGAAAAATCAAATCCATGTATACAAACATTTAGAGCTTCACACGATAACTGCAAAATCTTTGACCTAAAATGACCTGCTTATAAAAAACACTCCATTGACACAGCAGATTGAATGAGTGTCACAGCGTCTACAGCTTCCTCATCCAAGCATTCCGGACCCATGGCACCCCTGAAAGATACCCCTGGGGGTGTTATGGGAACTAAGATTTAGACCCGTGGCACCCCCAGTCCTCAAATCCATACAACGGTGTGCCAGTGGTATCACATTTCATATTTACAGGTTCCCATGAATCCACCAATTGAATAGTGGTGGGCGACAGCGATATGATAAAAATGATTACAATACGTATGAAGAACATCCTGGATCATCATAAGCATATCCACTAATCTATTCATTTTTCATATTTTGTTTATATAATTATTTTGATGGTAATCGTCTTAATTTGAATTTTATTGCTTTTAATTAATAGTTTTTCAGTACTGTTTTAAATGAATTTCGATTTGTACCTATAATTGAGGTGGCACTTAGATGTGCTTTTGTATGAATTGGCCCATAATCCATGTTTTAGTGTACACTGCGTTGGTGCAATTTATTAAATAAATTAAATTAAAGTAAATCTATCAGGCACACTGAGTGCTATTACTCTGCCCTAAAGATTAGTGCTAGTTAAGATTAATTCTCGCTGATCTTGATTCCAACCAGGACTGTTGCTAATGCGGTTTTTAGACACATCAGCGGATGCTGATGTTGATTTTTAATCTTGAAATCAGCAGATGGTTCAATTTTAGCCACTCGCAAACCGAGTTTTACGCACTTCTTTAATGTAGATGGGTCCTTCCATCATCGAAACCTAGTTTTGATAAATTATGCCGTTAAGAGTTCCGTCCCCAAAGGGTGCCAACGGGACCAAAGCTTCCGCTGTCTGTCTGTCTTTCAGTCTGTCAGCGGGTATTATCTTATGAATCGTAAAATGTAGACAGTTTCAATTTGCACAGAGCTTTCTACTAACAAAAGACGCGCTTACTACTTACTTGAAATACGAACGAGCACTAAAACCTGTAGGTATTTTACCTCCACGCATGTATAGTGCGACGAATAAACAGGTCTGTGCTTGTTAACTTGATTTGTACAAAAATGCGCTTTATGCCTCGCCCCTTCGGGTCATACTGCGACTCGAACATCAGCATTGAAAATTAGCATCGATCAATGCGGATGCTGATTCTCATGACTAAATTAATGCTGATCATCAGCGGATGCTGATCATCAGCGGATGCTGATCATCAGCGGATGCTGATCATCAGTGGATGCTGATGCTGATGCTTATATTCGCAACAACCCTGATTCCAATCCAACACATAATGTGGATGGCTGCATAATGCAAGTAATAATCTCGAACTGAAACGGGGAATGCATTAATAACTTAAGCTTGTACCCATAGCTACTGATGCATAATAGATTATATCTACGTCTCTTTGCCTGGTAGCTTTAATTCTAGAATTTATATGTACTAGCTTTTGCCCACGGCTTCGCAGATTATCTCCTATTTTACAATCAATATGACTTTGCTTGCCTTACCATTAATTTTTTTAGCTTGTTTGAGAAGTAGAACTGACAGACAGACAGTGACTTTCACATTAATATTATATACTATACATAGGTATACTATTATAATACTATACAGACGACCGATGTGATGTCCGATGTGACAAATGTTTGTTATGGTCGTTTCTATATAATAATAAATATTATTTTTCTACGTAATGTATTATATTATGTAAATCAGTCATCTAGTACTCATAACACAAGCTCTGCTTAGCTTGGGGCTAGATGATACTGTGTAGATTGTCCAGCATTATTTATTAGTATGGATTGTGTTGAAAATAATACAACACTAAAGCTATGTTATTTTTTGGTCAACAGAAAACCAACATTAAACAAATATTTTGTTGTTTGCTCTCTCTCTCAAGGGTTGGTAATGGAATTTAATATTTCAGGCTGTTGGCTCGAGACACGATTCGAGCCGGCGAAGGTTAATTTAAAATGCTGTATTGCGCCAGCTGAATTCCTAAATAATAGATCGTATGTCTTGTTATTTCACTTTGTCATGCAGACCTGTGCTCGTCCATAAATTGCGCCCTCATTGTCGTTATAAGTCCCTTCTGGGTAAGCGTGTCTTTAGGCCAGGGACAATATTTAATAAAAAATGACAGTCGAAAGACTGTCGGAATCGCCAAAGTCACTGGTTTACTTGGCAATTTTATATTGCGTACCTAAGTCTATTGTTTACCTTCTCTGATTGCAAGTGGGAGCAAATTGTGGGAGGGCGGGCGGTACACACGAATTACATTTTGTTGGATCTTATCAGAGTAGGTTTTGCGCGGAATTGTTACTAAACATTGTTTTATACTACCTAATATTATTATAGTCCACTGGTCTCCTCCAAAGATTGTGCGCTGCCCGCATCTATGATCCATCTGTTTCTCGCAACCTCCTTGTCATCTATCTCATCTCAACCTCAACAGCCTATAAACGTCCACTGCTGGACTCAGTCCTCCCCTAGATAAGCGCCTTATGACTTTTATCTCATGGGAGGTAATGCCCATAATACCCGCCCTGGGTGTGCGAGTTGGGATCGCAGTTCGGCGGTAGAACTGTTCTGCAGAGAGCGCTGCTGCCCGCTCCCGGTGGATATCCCTTAGTCGCCTCTTACGACAACGGGTAGAGTTGGGGTGGTGCAAATTCTAAGCCGGCACCACGCAACATGTCATCTACCTATTCTGGTACTATAAAGCATTGTTTGTTAACTAAAGTAGGTATTAGAATAGAACTCAGTGCGTAGAACCTAATATAGGCTTTAAGGCACTGCGGGTAACGAATTTTTTATGAATAAATGATATCTATATATCGGTCGAATGGGCTTTATCTTGCAGTTCCTGCATAAAAGATGGTAAAACAACTCCAGCAATCCAGTCATTCCGTGACCACAGCAGCGTGTACACCTGCTGAACCGTCCAGAAAATAAGTAAATAAACGCGATAAAACCGCGTGAATCATGCATGCATCATCATCATGCAGATGGTGATTTGAGAACACTAACACAAAATCAACAGTTTATTATTTGACGGAGACAATAATTTTACAACACACTTCAAAAGCTCTTCCAGGCTTAGGTAAGCGTGGTCAAATTATGTTTAATCATAGTAATAAATCAGAAAGGCCACGGGCGCACTGCAGCTTTGTAGCTTGGGTTGGATGGTAGATGAGAAAACAATGGTGCATTTTACACCAAGATGAGAAAGTGATCAATTCCTACCGAGTGTGTCGTTTTAGGCGCAGCCGAGGGCCTTAAAACACACGAGGTAGGAATCGCACTTTCTGCCGAGTGACAAATAGTGCTTTATATTATACGACACCTTCGAGGAAAATAAAAAGCAGAACTAATTATTAATTAAAATCGCGCCCAATGATGTTGGTAAAACCTCATTGACCGCGCCAGCCTTTGGGTTCTTTTTTCAAAATATTGTTCGGAAATCGGAGGCCTAATGGACTTGGAGTAAAAACTTTTTGTCGTTTGACCGAACGAAAATAACCATAGCTACCGGCCGATCTTTTAGGAAATTAAAAAAAATAACACGTTACAAATGGATTTCCATACACTTTTTCCTCCCGCTAAAACACATGAGAAATGAAATTCCATAGAGTTTTTCCTCCCGGTTTCCTATAGGCCTGCAAAGACATACTTTCTTTTCTATAAATGGAAAAGGAATAGGCAACTTTCCGAGCAGGTGTAGTGTAAACTTATATAACTTGGCGTGTTTTATAAAAACTATGAACCGACTTCAAATTGATATGAGACCAACTTTAGGGTATACCGTTTCCAATATACATGAATTATCAGAATCGGACTACTCTGTAAAAAATTATGCCTGGTCATACATAAAAAAAATACGGGTGGACTTGAGAACCTCCTCCGTTTTTAGTCGGTTGAAAAATGTACGGGACCAGCCACACTGCAAGCGTCTAGCTTAGCTAGTCACTGGATTCAGCTTCACGGATTTTGAACTCTTAGCTACGTTACCTAGCTACCATGAAGCAACCCACTAAGTAACCAGCCAACCTAGTTGCCTACACCACCCTGCAGTGCGCCCGTCGCGGCCTACACAATTTTTGACATAGTAGGTTAAGATTTTCCCCACAAGGATAAATAGGCGTCCCCTGGGCGGGTGGCGGCGGCGCCGTCCTGCCGAGGTCTTAGCTTATACTGCCTATGCTTGTGTAATGAAACTGAGACTGACCTTGTTTAATTCCTTAGTTTTATTTAATACGGACCCTTGCTGCTTTATGGTTTACTAGTTTCTGTCCGCGGCCTCGCATCCGTTGTTTTATATAAATGTTTAAGTTTTTTTTGTATCCCATAAGAAGTGATTGAAGGGATAATAATAATACTTCTGTAGTTGCTCGACTTATTAACTCATAAGTACATAGTTACACAATTAACAACTTCATCACGTTTTACACAATTAACAACTTCATCGAAGTCAATGATATTTATTGGTACGAAATTTTAATTTTTCTATTGAAGTACCTATATTTTAAAAGTTGATCGATTTATTGCTCCTTGACTAGCAAAGCATACTGAACTGTGATAGTTTTACTTATTATAAGTTCATCATAAGTAATACACAGCGTGGCAATGCAACCAGCGTCTTAGGGACGCTTCCGACTGGTGTTGATATGGATCAGTTGAGCTACCTGTAGACTGTTTGCAACAGTAGGCAGTTAGCTCAATTGTTTCAATTGTAAATACTAGTATAATTTTCTTTGTAAATAAAGATAACTATACACTACTACTGGGATTTTTTTATAAATCCAAAACTAACTGTTTAGCTGGCAGAGGGGAGACACTCCACTCCAACTAAAATTATCACTTACATTTCTCGCAAAAGAAAACCATGAATTGAAAACGGTTTTCAAACACCCACAATATTTTTAACGAGCTATCCAACATATGCATGTATACATAGTCTTTCTCTTATGCTACGGCCATACTATCGCAATAACGCGAAGATTTGCTCTGTCGCGACAAGTTTGGCCAAGAAGTTTGTCCTATCGCGATTCATCATCGTGACAACAAATGCCCTTCGCGACGCTGTCTGTAAACTGCCGCACATCGAAGGGTTTTGTAACGAACAAAAGTTCGTGCGGTTGGCTACTTCGCGCGCGCTTTCTTGACGAGACGCCGAGCGGTGTGCAGTGCACGTATTGTGGCTTTGGTTTAGATAATATAGATGTAGTAAATCATTATTTGCCGCTATGAGCGCAAGTGCCTCTTCCATTTTTTCCGCAAAATGAATTATCGCGATGTTCTAGATTATCGCGACGTTGCGAAGTTCTTTTTCCGATGTGGCCAAACACTTCGTCGTAGATCGAACACGAAGTTTTATCGCGACAACTCGAAGACGAATTTTCACCTTGTAATGTATTAATGGTCCTGGAGCTATGCCACAGACGGACTGACGGAATATAGTAGAACTATACGGGTTCCTTGTTGACTATGGCGCGATGTCGCTGTATGGTGCCGGCTTAGAATTTTCACCACCAAAACTCTTCCCGCTGGTGTCGTAAGAGGCGACTAAGGGATATCCACCGGGGGCGGGCGGCAGCGCCTCCTGCAGAACTTCCACCACCGAACTGCGATCCCTAACCTGCTTGCCCAGCGTGGGGATTATGGGCATTACCTCCCATGAGATAAAAGCCAATATGACGCCTATCTGGGGGAGACCTGCGTCCAGCAGTGGACCAATAGCTATAGGCTGTTGAGGTTGAGTAATAATATCCAAAAAAATAATTGACTTCGACGGGACTTGAACCCGCATCCTTCCCTCAGTACGAGAATGTGCTAACCAACTACGAGGTCAAGTGATAGTCGAAAAACTTTGGACTCCTATCACTTGACCTTTAATTGGATTTATTTATTATTATGTCATTATTTATTATTGTTTTCTAACCCTAACAAACCCAATCTGGGAATCCCAATCTCCGCTGGTTTGGTTGCTAAAAAATACTTTGGGAAATTCCCAAGGAATCACAAGAACGATCATGGCTGTTATTAGACATTCATTATTGTTTTACTACTAGCTATCTGTTGGGACTCAGATAATTTATCTGTGACTTTCCTTTGATAAATGAGAGTGCATCATTAAAGCCTTCAAGCGAGGGAAGGGAATCTGATATAAAACTCTTTGCGACTCAAGTTTACCCCCGCCCCCTCATGCACCCCACTGGGGGACGCTCATTTTGCTTTGATACACCAGATCCATAAGATCTGACGTAAAGCGAGCAACTGAAAGATAATGTTTCGCAGTTTTCATTTTAAATTTATACAGCGATACTACAAAAACTAACGTAAACACTGGTCTAACAAGCGTTTAGCTAAACATTGTCTAACCAGTTAGACATGAGTTCAAAAGTTTAACTGTCGTTTAAACTATGTCTACGCCGTGTCTAACTGTAAACCGTCGTAAATCGCAGTTTTGTGGTAACACTTTTGTTAAACACGCGCTCAACAGTTGTCTAACTTTTTGTAGTAAAGCTGATAGAATTTTATAGGAAATATCCACGAATTTAGCTTTCGTTTTTGTTTTTTTGCTAATGGAAATTTCTGGAAATAAAAAGAAAGAAAAAATTGAAGCAAATTTAATATATTTCCAAAAGAATTTCAACCTTATTGGTCATTTATTGATATGATATTGGTTATATTTCGTGATTCGTTTCATTACTTTCCTAACGTCAATTAATAATAAGGTCTTTGGCTGAAAAAAAAAAAAAAAAAAAAAGAAGGTGGAACGGACGGTTTTTCAGCCAAAGACCTTATTGGTTACATTGTATGTAGTTACATTGATGTAACCAGCTGGGCATTTTTATTCCAAGTAGTTACAGCGCTGAGCATAAAATGTTCAGCACACTACACGAGACGTGGAGCCTTATTTTAAACTACCACCCTTTCGTGTCACTAACCTCCATGTAATACCGTTTTCGTTTTCCGTTTGTTTTTTTTAGCTTTTTTTGTACCTGTGTGCTAATAAATATTTTGACGTGACGTCTTATAATTCGATAGAGCCGGCTGCACGCACGAAAAAACATGACGTCATGCGGCGTTACCTCGCCATGACGTCATGCGGCGTTACCTCGCTCTGAGGCGTTCCATGTAAGGCTTGAAGTGCAAGCGAGAGCGCTCGACATCCGTCTCTCTCCTACTTGAGTGAGCGATGCGTCTGCGTTGTCACGTTCAACTATCGTCAGTAAACCGACTTTACAGACAACCAATTTTTTTTCTATTCTACTTTGAATAGATTCGTTTTAGAGAAATCTTTAAAACGGTAAGGACAGAATTGGGCAATTTGCCGCGGAGCTCCCGTAATCATAAAAGTCTGTTATCTTAAAACAGTGCTAAGCAGTGTTATTTCTCACTCTGACTTATGTACCTACATTTGAGAGAGAGAGAGAGCTTCCTTGCTCCTTTAAGCCTGTAAATCTGGAGAGTTTATTATGTAGCTACCCATGCAACCACTTACTATTGAATTAATTTGTATGCACTCAAAACCATTAGGATAGATAAGGACTTACTTCTTATGTTATATGTACTTTTCTTTAATATTAGGTAGTCTAGATCAATAAGTATGTATATATATTTATTTATTTTTTATGTTTCTATTTTGTTATTTTTATCTTTATTTTATACGTATGTACCTAAATATTTAAGTCGCACTAGGTATGTTGTTAAGCTTACACTACATAATGTCATGTCATAACGCCTACTATCAGGGGGAGAGCAAGACTTCCCACCGTAACACAGTATTAACTAGTACGGAGGGAGTCACTCGACCACGGGCATCAACACCTTGAGAAATCATGTATAGATATGAAAACTTTCATAAGTTACCATTATTATTGTAACCCTTAAATAGTGCCATTTTGTTTGAAATAAACTTTTACTTTACTTTACTTTACTTTATTTAAGTAATATTCATTTCGTCCAATGGATGAAAAATGATTTATAGAGTACAAGCATCTGCCCGCTGCTTCGTACTCACTTTACCGGGATAAAAAGTAGCCTATGTGCGTCCGCGATATACTTACTATCTCCCTGCGAAATTTCATTAATATTCGTTCAGCCGTTTAGACAAGAAAAGGTAATAGACAGGCAGACAGAGAAAGACACCGAATTAGTTTCGCCTTTGATACTTGTTTTTTAGGCTACGTTTAATGACATGCTATTCAGTCATGGTACTAAAATCAATTATCATTCTTCTTAGAATTACACTACCTACCCAAGTACTAAGAATTTGTAAAACCCAAAGAAATATATTATCCCGCTGTCAGCGAATATTTTTGCGAATCTTCCGAGAATCTTCAATGTTCCCTAGGTACTTAACAACTAATATCATAAATGGGACAGCAACTCTGTCTGTGCGTTATCCTTTTTCACGTCTACCCTTTTTCACGACTGAACGAATCTTTATAAAAACTAAAAGATAGACAGTATCGACCTTCCTGGACGTGGACACAGACTACTTTAGTCCAGAATAACACAAGACGAAATTAAAAATTTTAAAAACCCGCCGACGTTTGTTACCTGAACAGATTTTCATGAAACATTGCTAAGAACACTCGGGATAAAATTATCTATGACACAAAAAAGACTAAACGAAAATCGGTTCATCTGTTGGGGAGCTACGATACCACAGACAGATACACAGATACACAGACAGACACGTCAAACTTATAACACCCCTCTCTTTGCGTCGGGGGTTAAAAAGCGCGTGTGAATCCTCAGGCAGAAGTTAGGCTTTAATTAATTAATATTAACCTTATAATAATTAACAACCCGCTCGGGTTTTGCACAGGTAGCAGAGCAGTAGTAGCGTTGTTTCTATGAATACTTTTAAAGGGTTTTTCTATCCCATGGGAACTGATTTTTGGGATTAAATTTTACCAGACCTAGAACTTCCTGGATGTGTGGTGCCGGCTTAGAATTTGCACCACCCCAACTCTTCCCGCGGGTGTCGTAAGAGGCGAGTAAAGGATATCCACCTTGGGCGAGCAGCAGCGCCTCTGCAGAACAATTCTACCACCGAACTGCGTTCCCCAACCCGCATGCGCAGCGCGGGGATTATGGGCAATTGAAATTCATTATATAGGTAATATTCACGCCTAAACTTCTGAACGGATCGAGCTGAAATTATTCATGCAGGTAGTTTTAAGCCTGGAATAAAACAAAGGCTACTTTTTATCTAAACTCTACTTTTAATAACGACCTCTGTGGCGCAGCGGGCGAAGGTCCGCCTGCTACGCAGGAGGTTGCGCGTACGATTTCCGTCTCGGGACAAATGTTTGTACGATCTGCAGACATTCGTTCAGAGTGTTCTGGATGTTTTCTTTGTATAATAAAAAACATCTATCTATATAGTGGACCTATGGAATCTTAAGAAACCTATCCAATGCTCCATGGTTCCTAATGATATCTGAGCTGCACAACAAACTAGACATGAACACCGTCAACGACGAAATAAAGCAATTCTCAGCTAAATACAAACACGCCTGAACCAACACCTTAACCAACTGGCATCACAATTGACCACTATAAGCTACCCCAAGAGGCTGCGCAGACAACACGTCATAGAGCTTGACGTATAATAAAAGGAAACAATGGGGGAATGATCGTTGGACCAGTTCCTTGAAACGACTCTCACCTACATCAAATTTGCTCATAGTCAGGAGACTGATAGCAGATTATTTATTTATTATAATAAGTTCACAAAGCAGTTTACAATCAAATTTATACACTTTTTAATATAGTTACAGTAGTGAACCAGATTGTAAACCTAGACGTAAACATAACAAGATTAGAAGTGTTGCAAACATAGCCAAACAATTTCCCTAAAAATGTACCTAAAAATTACTGTTATATTTAAACTAATACATATTATTTAAAATAGAAAATACGGTTATAACTTTATATAATATTACATATTATTGCTCAGTATGGTCGAAATATATTTGCGAAATTTATTGAGGTTAGAGTTAAATATATCTAGATGAGAATGGAACAAAAAAAATCTATGTAGTGTAATGTATTATATCTATCAATTTTCTAGTTACCCACAACACAAGCTCTGCTTAGCTTGGGGCTAGGTAATGCTGTGTGAATTGTCCAGCATCATTAATATTATTATATCTCATACATAAATCAGTTCCCATGGGATAAAAATTACCATTAAACTTTCCCATAGAAACTACGCGTGCGTAACCGCGGGCATAAACTTAGTATGTATTTGGTTATAGGTATATTCTACTTTATCTATTGTGCCTTTGTGATATATCGCCGGCCACATCGTCACTTAGCGTCGCTCATCTTGCGTGTCAACTGCGCGTTTTCTATACAAACGTGAGCTCCGTTTGTATAGAAAACGCGCAGTCGACACGCAAGACTTAAAAGCTTTATCATTTAATTTATTTAAAATAAAATTAAAATTATGGTTAGTGGATAAATGTTTTTATGACATTAAGGAATATTTTAATTTAAAAAATTGATTTTTCATGACGTTATATTAATTTCTTTTTTTTTATTCTCATTTTATATTATTTGAAATTTTGTTAGATATTAGTTATTTTAAAATTATATAAAGCCTTAGTTTAATATTATATAAAGCCTTACTAATTAACTTTGCACGCCTAGACGAGGCAGAATGTATTGGAGTGTTATTTTTATCATTGAGACCTATTTATTGTACCTACATTCCTGCAAATAAATGATTTATGATTTAAGATGCAGCGTGATGCTTGGCAGTGTGTTAACTGCCTCACCGTCTCGTGAGATTGTGGTCAAACAAAGATCTATTCACGATAACATTAAATCTCAAGTGCGAGGCGGGTTCGCGCGCCGAGAATTCCGTACAGACTTGTGAGCAAAAAAAACGAAAGCGAGAAAGACTCACACACAGTGCAATTTTTTATTTATTTAAGGAACTAGAGACCTTGCTTCTTGCCAAATTTTATGGTTCTAGGTCAATGGAAAGTACCCTATAAGTTTTGGTTTGGTCCATGGCGAGAGTATTTTTTTTTGGCAAGAAGCGAAGTAAGCGTGTAGTTTATACTATAAACTACAAAACGGTTTTCGGATTATTCCTTTTATTTGTGCTTTAAAACCTCGCTTCTTGCCAAATGCCATGATTCTAGGTGAACGGGAAGTACCGACCCTATAGGTTTTTTCGTACATGATCTCTTGAAATATCAAAATATGCGAGCATAAACGGCTGTAACTTTTGATTGCGTTGACTCAAGCTAGGTTCACATTGCTGTGTCGGGGTGTGTCGTGGCGCGCCAGAGCGCAATTGTGTGTGTTGGGGTGCCCCAACACAATCTATTAATGTGAATCTAGTCATAATGAATGAACGTAACCGATGTGAACCTAGCTTTATCTCTATATATAAAAAATGAATCCCTGTTTCCCTTGGTCACGCACGGCATCACGCGTAAATCAAAATTGGAACGGCTGGACCAATTTCGCTAATTCTTTTATTGTTGTGTTTGTTATAGTCAGGAGAAGGTTCTTATGAAAGAGAAAATTAAGAATGTTGGAAACAAATTTCAACGCGGGCGTAGCCGCGGAGCGCAGCTAGTAGGTTATAATTTTGATTTCATAGCTCTAAGGTGTTACAGACTTAATTAATAACGTATTTGATGTTAATTTCAACTTGATAGCAACACGCGTTCCTGAGATAAAGGTCTTGACAGACAGACATACGGACAATAAAGTGATCCTAGAAGGGTTCCTTTTTCCTTTAGAGGTACGGAACCTAAAAAGACAGACGCGGCGGGGATTTTGTTTTATAATCACACTAATATTATAAATGCGAAAGTTTGGATGGATGTATGGATGGATGGATGTTTGTTACTTCTTCACGCCAAAACTACTGAACGGATCGGGCTGAAATTTTACATACAGATAATTCTAGGCCTGGAATAAAACATAGGCTACTTTTTATCCCATAAATCAGTTCCCATCCCATGGAATAGAAAAAACCTCAAAACGTGTCCATAGAAATAACGCGTGCAAAGCCGCGGGCAGAAGCTAGTTAGTGATAATCCCACACCAAAAGGAATGTTTGATCACAAGATGTCTTCATAAGCGATGTGAAATTGAACTGAACTAAAATATCGAACGGATTGTGGTTTACTTTACAGCCATATCATATTGCTACACGTGTAATACATACATGGTTGTACTATACCACAGCCTACCTAAATGCATACAGTCGTTCGACGAAGGCGTTTTGACAGGGCAATCGTGCGGAGGGGTCAAAGGAAGCGGGGGGAGGACGCTCCCGAGCTACTATACTAAGGGGGTGATGTATGCAACTCCCGTCCCCGCACGATTGCCCTGTCAAAACCCGTAGTCAAAACCACGTCAAAATGCCTTCATCGAACGACTGTATGCATATAGGTAGGCTGTGGTTATACACTTAGTAAGTACCTGTTTATTTTGTCGACCTCTGTTGCACTCTGTGGTTACAGAAAAAGTTTTATTAAGCAGGTCTACAATAAAACTTTTTTACTTTTTTAGCAGACCGGTCCGGAATGGTCAGCATTATTTAGTTGCTTAGTTAGTAGTTAGTTATTTAGTTAGTAGTACTAGTTTCTGTCCGGGGCTTCGCAGGCTTTGTTTATAAGGAAACGCTTAAGAGATTTTATATTCCATTGGAACTGATTTATGGGATAAAAGTAGTATATGTTTTATTCCAGGCCTAGAAACACATGTATGCAAAATTTCAGCCGGATCCGTTAAGAAGTTTAGAACTGATTTATGGGATAAAAATATTTCTTTGACGTTTTACTAGTAGGTCATTTTATTTTTATGCCGTTAACCCCAAAAGGGCGCTAAGCTAGATTAAATAAATAAATAAATAAGTAATAGTCCTTCTGATACGGACCGAAAGTAAGCCTATCTTTGATTCCAGGATTAGAATTAACTGTACCTAACATATGCAACATTTCAGCCTGATCTGTTTAGTAGATAGTTTTGCGGTGAGGATATAACCAACATCCATCCATACATCTAAACATCCAAACTTTCGCATTTAAAATAGTAGTGTGATTTTTCGTGACAACGTAAGATACGTGTAAAATGTTACATTTCATGCATTGCGTTACAATCCTAAATCAATGATTTCATGTAATTACGCTAATTATAATGAAAATACCTATTAGGTATAATAATAATAATAATTTATTTATTTAAGGCACAGACAGCTAAGACATACATAAAAGGATAAGAGTAGGTAGGTTACTTAATAATGATGTACTTACTTACTTTATGTTAGTTCACAGTTAGTGCGTATTATAGTGAATTGTTTTTTTGTACCTATTAAATAACAGTTTGCAATTAAAATCGGAACCATTGAAAGAACTCAACTAGCGTTTAAAATCACATGGCGTGACGTCAAATCTTCAAAAGGCATTGTAATATTTACAGGCGTTAAAAATCGATATTTCCATTTTGTACGTAGCTATTTCAACACGCACGCAGGTAATATTGATTGTACGTAATACATTAATAATACTTTTATACAGCTGTGTGGTGCCGGCTTAGAATTTACACCACCCCAATTATTCCCGCGGGTGTCGTAAGTCAGAGTTTTCTTACAGCAAACCTGGATGGATATAAAGAGAATTTATGAAACGAGTGTGGATAGATTATGTGTAGGGGGGCTAGTTGTAACAATTTTTAGTTTTTGTGATAGGGAAGTCAAGTTAACAAGTATTCTAATAATGAAGCTATTTTATAGTAGAATATATATATCCATTGATTCATTAAAAAAATAAAGATGCTGGATTTTATAGTAATTACTATTAAAAAAAATTTTTTTGCAAACATAGTAGCTTGTTACAACATAACTGGTATGGGGCAGGTAGTAACAACATAATTATAGAATTTCAGGCATTTATTGTTTGGTAAACAGACTTTAACATAATTTTAATTATGAACTTTAACACACTTTAATAAAATTTACTAATTATACTATTATTTCTTACAAACTAATGAGGTCACAGTGCGCACTGGTAAGCTATCTCTTTCACTTCTGATGGCAGCAATCCGAATTAGTTATCTGAACATTTAAGAAGATACGAGAAAATTTTCTCCACTTCCTCGGGCGTAAATACTAATCTTGGTTTGGTGTATCTAAGAGAAAGAGGCTCGCCTTTTTATTTTTTCTTAATGTTTAAAGATACATTAAGAAAAACAAAGAGGCGAGCCTCTTTCTCTTGGATACACCAGTGACACATAACAAAGGTCAAATTATCATCATCATCATTTTTGCAGTTTGACGAATTTTGGTTCCATTTTCGGAAACTTCCCTTGCAGTTCGTAGACCTCTTGCGACTTAGCAGCCCTTTCCGATTTTCGATTATAATTTCTCATCCTAAAACTGGAATAACCCGAAATTTGGCATACATTGAGGTCTGAATCTGGAATAAACCATACTTTTTATCCATAAAAAGAGTTCCCGTGGGATATAAATTACTTTGAACGTTTCCATAAAACAACGCGTGTGAAGCCGCGAGCAGAGAATTAATAATTCTGGATAATCCACACTAGTCTAGCCCTAAAAATGATATCATTAATTAATTTAATCATACATTATCTGTCCAAAGTAAGGGCTTGTTTATGGTACCTACCTACTATAAAACTGATACATAGACTTAACTAAAAGCACGTAATTAAGTAGATACCTACTATATTAGGAACAGGGTAACATAAAAATCAAAATCAAAAACATTTTATTTCCATAAATACAATAAATGTACACTTAGAAAAGGTCAAAATATAAAACTAAACACTGACACGGAAATAAAGTGATATTTTTTGATTGATCGAACGAGGAAATTCCAAAAGCTTGGTAAAAACTTCGGTGTAAATTAGTGAATCAGCTCTCATAGAACTCGAACAGGATAATTAATGATTTTATCGGGTATTTATCGCGTACCTTTTGTTATTATTTCCAAAAGGTCGTGTCGATCGTAGTCGCCCCGTGACCACGATCGCTGTAACGCGGTAGAAACGTAGGGGAAATAATAACAAAAGGTACGCGATAAATAGCTGATAAAATCATTAATTATGTTAACAAATCGCGAAAGTTTATCAAACCCGAACAAGATTCAAGACGCAAGTTAGAGCGAATCTGATTAAGCGAAGGGTGGGATTTCCAGGTAGGCAGCCCGCGGTCTGTTACAGATATACTTAACTAGCTGTTGCCCGCGGCTTTGCACACACGTTTCAAGTAGCCTATGTCCGTTCCCAGTATACCACTTACCTCCCCGCCAAGTGTCATTAAGATCTGTTCAGTCGTTTAGACGTGAAAAGGCAACAGACAGACAGTAACTTTAGAATTTATATTATTAGAGTGGTTTAACACGTACATAAATCAAGAATACAGTAACAAAAAAGTACCGTCAAGTACGAGTGTAACTCGCGCGCCGAGGGTTTCGAACGTTTGTCAAATAAACAAATATGTACTAAAGGTACCGGTTAGATACATCGCTATTTAATTAATACCTATAAATAGTAGGTACCAACCTACATTTCAGATGGATCTCTCTGCATACTTTGGTGATAGGGGCCAATAGGGGGTAATGGTAAATTTTTCGACTTTTTTCAAGGTATTTAAAAAATTAAGTCACATACAGACATTTTAAAAAATGTTTTGAAATGTACAAGATGATACCTCTCATTTAATACCACACTTGACTTTGTAGATCTCTTCTAAAATTTCGGCATTACAATTTGTATGGAAAATTTTCATTTTTCCTTCAAATCTGTAGAAGCGCACGAAATGTATTATTATTTTAAATTTCAAGTTAATAGCTGGTAGTTGCTGAGATATTAAAGGCAGACAAAGCGAGACCATAAGGGTTTCGAAACCAATCTCCGATCTCGAAACCCTAAAAAGGAATTTTTCAAAATCTTGGTAGAACCCCGGTGTTTTGTGCTATCATAGAACCCGAACATCGTTCAAGACGCGAGTCAAGTTGGAACTATGCGCGTAGTATCATTTCCATACAATTTAATGTTCCTTTGAACTTTGTTCCAATAATAGTTATTTGTTCAACAAGTGGGCAAAACGATTTTTTGTTGAACGTGCCGACAGTAAATCCCAAGCCAGCGAAGCAGTCTAGAATAAAGTCACGAGCGTAGCGAGTAGTCTAAAGTATACTGCTGAGGTAGCGAGGGATTTAAAAGGCACGAAACGAAAAATATTTGCCCTCGAGTTAATCATACAATTTTTCACCATGACTAGCGATAAATATTTTGTAATTTATAAAAGAGGTCTAAAATGTCAGAAACTCATTTTGGTCAACAACCTCCGACGGTAAAAATGCTACAAGCCTCTTTCAAACCACGAACGGACGAAATATTTTTTCTATAGAGGTTGCATTGTTCCGAATTCAAATTATTTTTTTAAAAGTTGAATAATATTCTTTATTCCACATGTAAGCAAAAAACGTTTTTGCACACTGTTTTTGAGCAGCAAAATCGCCGTTTTCGAGCGAGAGTGGTGAAAAGATATTTTTTTATTTACCTTTTCATCTGATTAGCGAAGGGTAGGATATCCCAAAGTTGGGAGCACACGGTCTGTTATGGGCGCGTGCTAACAGCTGTTCACTGCCCGGCCGGGACACACCGAGGGACGGGGCGAGGTTAGGCGACCCACTTTTTATTTGGATGGTAACGTTTTTGGCTACCTTCTCACTTTCACTCGCCTCGGGACAAATATTTGTACGATCTGCAGATATTTGTTCAGGGTGTTCTGGTCGTTTTCTATGTATAATAAAAAATATCTATCTATGTACTCGTATATTATTATGTATATCAGTTATCTAGTACCCTTAGACTTAACTAAAAGCACGTAATTAAGTAGATACCTACTATATTAGGAACAGGGTAACATAAAAATCAAAATCAAAAACATTTTATTTCCATAAATACAATAAATGTACACTTAGAAAAGGTCAAAATATAAAACTAAACACTGACACGGAAATAAAGTGATATTTTTTGATTGATCGAACGAGGAAATTCCAAAAGCTTGGTAAAAACTTCGGTGTAAATTAGTGAATCAGCTCTCATAGAACTCGAACAGGATAATTAATGATTTTATCGGGTATTTATCGCGTACCTTTTGTTATTATTTCCAAAAGGTCGTGTCGATCGTAGTCGCCCCGTGACCACGATCGCTGTAACGCGGTAGAAACGTAGGGGAAATAATAACAAAAGGTACGCGATAAATAGCTGATAAAATCATTAATTATGTTAACAAATCGCGAAAGTTTATCAAACCCGAACAAGATTCAAGACGCAAGTTAGAGCGAATCTGATTAAGCGAAGGGTGGGATTTCCAGGTAGGCAGCCCGCGGTCTGTTACAGATATACTTAACTAGCTGTTGCCCGCGGCTTTGCACACACGTTTCAAGTAGCCTATGTCCGTTCCCAGTATACCACTTACCTCCCCGCCAAGTGTCATTAAGATCTGTTCAGTCGTTTAGACGTGAAAAGGCAACAGACAGACAGTAACTTTAGAATTTATATTATTAGAGTGGTTTAACACGTACATAAATCAAGAATACAGTAACAAAAAAGTACCGTCAAGTACGAGTGTAACTCGCGCGCCGAGGGTTTCGAACGTTTGTCAAATAAACAAATATGTACTAAAGGTACCGGTTAGATACATCGCTATTTAATTAATACCTATAAATAGTAGGTACCAACCTACATTTCAGATGGATCTCTCTGCATACTTTGGTGATAGGGGCCAATAGGGGGTAATGGTAAATTTTTCGACTTTTTTCAAGGTATTTAAAAAATTAAGTCACATACAGACATTTTAAAAAATGTTTTGAAATGTACAAGATGATACCTCTCATTTAATACCACACTTGACTTTGTAGATCTCTTCTAAAATTTCGGCATTACAATTTGTATGGAAAATTTTCATTTTTCCTTCAAATCTGTAGAAGCGCACGAAATGTATTATTATTTTAAATTTCAAGTTAATAGCTGGTAGTTGCTGAGATATTAAAGGCAGACAAAGCGAGACCATAAGGGTTTCGAAACCAATCTCCGATCTCGAAACCCTAAAAAGGAATTTTTCAAAATCTTGGTAGAACCCCGGTGTTTTGTGCTATCATAGAACCCGAACATCGTTCAAGACGCGAGTCAAGTTGGAACTATGCGCGTAGTATCATTTCCATACAATTTAATGTTCCTTTGAACTTTGTTCCAATAATAGTTATTTGTTCAACAAGTGGGCAAAACGATTTTTTGTTGAACGTGCCGACAGTAAATCCCAAGCCAGCGAAGCAGTCTAGAATAAAGTCACGAGCGTAGCGAGTAGTCTAAAGTATACTGCTGAGGTAGCGAGGGATTTAAAAGGCACGAAACGAAAAATATTTGCCCTCGAGTTAATCATACAATTTTTCACCATGACTAGCGATAAATATTTTGTAATTTATAAAAGAGGTCTAAAATGTCAGAAACTCATTTTGGTCAACAACCTCCGACGGTAAAAATGCTACAAGCCTCTTTCAAACCACGAACGGACGAAATATTTTTTCTATAGAGGTTGCATTGTTCCGAATTCAAATTATTTTTTTAAAAGTTGAATAATATTCTTTATTCCACATGTAAGCAAAAAACGTTTTTGCACACTGTTTTTGAGCAGCAAAATCGCCGTTTTCGAGCGAGAGTGGTGAAAAGATATTTTTTTATTTACCTTTTCATCTGATTAGCGAAGGGTAGGATATCCCAAAGTTGGGAGCACACGGTCTGTTATGGGCGCGTGCTAACAGCTGTTCACTGCCCGGCCGGGACACACCGAGGGACGGGGCGAGGTTAGGCGACCCACTTTTTATTTGGATGGTAACGTTTTTGGCTACCTTCTCACTTTCACTCGCCTCGGGACAAATATTTGTACGATCTGCAGATATTTGTTCAGGGTGTTCTGGTCGTTTTCTATGTATAATAAAAAATATCTATCTATGTACTCGTATATTATTATGTATATCAGTTATCTAGTACCCATAACACAAGCTCTGCTTACCTTGGGGCTAGATAATGCTGTGTGAATTGTTCAGCATATTTATTATTATTATTATTACTTTAGTAGGTAAGTGAAAAAGCACGCTTCCTCATACGTGCTTTTTCACTTACTCAAGCACACTTCTAGAACTATAGTTTAAGCACACATTTTTATCCATTCAATTCAGTAGTTTCAGCGTTAAGAAATATAAGTAACAAACAACGCAAAGGTTACCGGATCGAGATATCCTATCCTACTTCCTACTAATATTATAAAGCCGAAAGTTTGTAAAATCTGAATTTTAGTAACATAGGATTTCCAAAACGACTGAACAGATCAAGATGAAATTTGGCGTACGCTTAGAGCAAAGCCTAACTTAGATAATAGGCTACTTATTTTACTGAAAATACGCGTGCAAAGCCGCGGGCAGAAGCTAGTACCTAATAAAAATACCAAAGTACATTTTATTAATTTTGAAGCAATTATACACGTGACACGTGTCGAATGTCAAGTACCATGTACTTAATTCGCACACTAAATAGGTAAAAAAAAACTACCCATTGATCAAGTCATGGGTGGTATAATCATACTTTGCATAATATTACAATCTATTTTATTCAATTACTATTTATTCGGGAAGTAAGTACTTACCATTGAATTAATTATACTATTTTCTTAATAATTAAAATCTATTGTGCGAAATGATGACGCTACTGTTTTTTATCTCCTGTATGTTTTAATAAAAAATAGGTGGTACCTATATAAATAAAAGAATCACAGTAGATAATTAAATTATTTTATTTGTTATTTAGATCAGTAATATCAGTTGAGCCACCCTGATCTGTTGTTTCTTCTTGTTATTAAAATGGGTGAATTTTTCAATATAATACTATACAGGGTGACACGGACAGGGTGTTCTAAGCCGAAAGGGGGTGATCCTGGACCCCGAGTGGTTCAACTTGTAAATAACGATTTTTTGAATTTCTAACATTTTACTTATTTTGAAAAAAAAAATTAGCTTTTTTTTATTTTCGTGTTCTTTTACGTGTATTCTCACTTTATTATAGTTGTTTTTATTTAAAAAAAAATAACATTTTTTTGTAATAATTTAATAATTTCTTAACAAAACAAAACAAATACATATTTTGTGAAATATATTGTAATCACACACTCACTGTCTTAAATGCGAAAGTTTAGATGTATTGATGTTTGTTACCTCTTCACGCTAAAACTACTGAACGGATCGGGCCGAAATTTAACACACAGGGATAGTAAACGCTTCCATAGAAACAACGCATGCGAACCGTAGGCAGAAACTAGTGTCAAATAATGCAAAAGTGCGTGTAAAAAATCACGAATAGGAAAGAAAAATGTATCGAGCTTTTTTTATTTATTCGAAATTCAAAAAATTGTAATTGACAAGTTGATCCCCTCGGGGTCCAGAATAACCCCCTTTCGGCTTGGTAAACCTTTCCGTGGCACCCTGTATATATGATTTTAAATGTATGCAACCTTTTTAAATAGTACACAACTCACAAGTGACTTGACTGATGTACGGATCATACATTAACAACGGCACAGCATATTTTTTTATTAATTATATTTTTTAGATATTATGGTATCCTGTTAACAAGCTTTCACTAGAAGTCTTTGAGTTCATTATTTATTTATTTATTTAATTCGGATTGCCATCAGCTTATCGACCTCTGTGGCGCAGCGGGCGAAGGTCTGCCTGCGACGCAGGAGGTTGCGGGTTCGATTCCCGCCTCGGGACAAATCTTTGTACGATCTGCAGACATTTGTCCAGGGCGTTCTGGATGTTTTCTATGTATATAATAAAAAATATCTATTTATGTAGTGTATTGTATTAAGTATATCAGTTATCTAGTACCCATAACACAAGCTCTGCTTAACTTGGGGCTAGATAATGTTGTGTGAAGTGTCCAGCATTATTTATTATTATTATTATCTAATTACAATAGAAATTAAAAAAGACACAGAAAGCTAATAATAATTGCTCTCTTTGGTAATAGGGCGTGTATCCTAGTTCGTCCATCCGGACTTTTATGCAGTACCTACGTACCTAATAGTATTGCGAATATCCGGTATTCTGCGCCCGGTGTGCCTCGGCCGCGGGAGTCGGTAGCCCGGTGGCCGGTGGGCAATGTGGCCATGCCTTCAGACGCCGGCCGGCCGCGCACACGCGCGCTGCACTCGCATACACTCGACGCGCGAAATAAAATGCATAATATATCATAGAAATATTATTAAAACTGTCCGCAATCAGGACAACTAGCTTAATTTACGTCAATTTGTAAATATATCATTGCATAATAGGAGGCTGTTACAATGTGCAAGCATGTGGTGTTAGTTCCTTTGAAGCAGACCGTGGATTCTAGTGAGTAAAACTTTTTTTTAATTTAGAAATTCTACCTAACACTTTTACAGTTTTTTAATCAGTTCCATTTCTTCATTATTGATTTTTCTATCGTACTAACTGCACACTTTCATAAAACGTATTAATTGTGTAAATAAAATGCCTGTAAAAACTGTCGCTAAGGACTTAAAGTATCTCTTAAATTTATTGTGTATATGTACTTTATGGTTTGGTGAGTGAACTTCTTACGTTTCCTTACTTTTTAAACCCAGAGGTTCCTCGCCCTATTTCCGTTCTAGTGAAATAATCCCTATGTCACTAAAGGATTGATTTTAATGAAAATCCATCAAAATTTTACCGTAGTAAGTTGTAACTCTTAAATCTCAATTTCCATCAACCCCATGTCCACCGACCAAGGTCCGTGAACGCGCATTGCACGTTGGTAACGGTATATTTTATTTATCTTGTCTGATTGTCAATATTATGAGTATTTCAGCAAACGAAGACGTCCATTCATGTGTTAGTTTCGCGACACCCGTCTCGCTGCGCGTGCGCCATGGCGATCATTCCAAGTTTCATTTTCTACACCTTATCTTGCACTGTTGTCTGCCTGGCGCTCCGACTCAAATGTAAGACCCACAAACTTAAACCAATAGGTAGATAAATCTTCTCTTCTATTACAATAGGTAAAAAATCAACGCTAACAGATTCGTCCTCAACATTCATTAATGCATTAAAATGTCGATAAATTCAAATTTATAGGTGGTCAAATTGTCTGTGCAGCCAATTGTTTTAAATTAGCTGCCCATTTGTCCGTTTGATTTGAAGTGTCACTGTAGTGTTAATCGATAGTTTGGAGGTATCCAGGCGAGTCCCGGGTTAGAGACAGTATTGACAGACCGGTCGCAGAAAGGCTGCCTCTCGCGTTCCCGCAGTCGATCCTTGTACATGCGCAAAGCCGCACATGCATTACCAACTAAATTCCGCGCTCGCACATTCCGTGATCGAAAACATGGCAATGTAACGCGATACATTGTAAACTTTCGTCATTGTTTTGATACAGCGGTAATTGAATTACTCGCGCGTTGCAGTTGTAATCGCCTTTTGACAGAAATGAAGCTGCCTAAATTGGAACTTGGTAAGAATGAATCTTAGACCAGCAGTCTTTTTGTGTACGTAATTGGTATTCGTCATCGACTTCATTTTTGTCATTTGAAACCTAGCCTGGACTTCAATTGTCACTTTCGTATTGTATTGACAACTGGTAATCGACTTGAAGTTCACTGGTTCGGTTCCAAGTTAGACAATAAGGCTGCAGGATTTGTTTTGATGGGTTTCGAGGATATTCCTGAATATCATGTCAATAGGTCTTCACTTTCAAAACCAATGAAAGACTGCGTGCCGTGCGAACTTTCGGTACCGTACAGTTCCCTCATAATTTTATATATCACCTAAAAATATACAACCTACTCAGATATACTTTTTTACTCCATTAACTCTTGAATCTTGATTGTTTTGTAAATTGATTTCATACATCTTACTTCAAAAACCATATACTTAACTAAATTTATCATACACCGCATGCATCATGCATCTAGGTTTTTTTAACCGATTTCAAAAAGAAGGTGGTTCTCGATTCGGATGTAGTGATATTTTTTTTTATCAGCGCAAATCGTACCACTGTCTCAATAGTAGGGATAAACCATTCTAAAAATGAACGGCGATTGTATGACGTTTTGTGGAAGGGGCGTGCATTTTTAGAATGGTTTATCTCTACCTACGTAGATAAAAAAACATCAAGAAAAAGGTATAATGTAAGTACCTATGTATATTGATTATCCCCCTGCATGTTTTTCTTTGTCAATAAAGATGTTCTTATATTTTCATTAAATGAACGAAACCATTAATCATCATCATATCAAATAAACGTCCACTGCTGGAATAACCAATGCCTTCGATGACATCAACCGATGGGAAATTAATAAACTTCCTATGAAAGATGTAGAGATAAACCATTCTAAAAATGCACGCCGATTGTATGACGTTAAGTGGAGGGGACGTGCATTTCTAGAATTATTTATCCCTAGCGTGCCCTAGCTAAGTTGAGAATAAAATATATCAAACGTAATAAAGCCATACAAAAAAAATTACAATTAAATAGTATATAAAAATGTGGCAAAAAATATGGCAATCTTTGGGTACCTATACTATTATAGGAAATTAATATAATAATATTAATTAACTCTTCACTCTTACATAGCAAGCAAGTACTTGCAATGTAAGATATACCTACCAATGGGATTAAAAACATATCAAACAGAATAAAGCCATATAAAAACAAAACCACTTAACTAAATACTTAATAAAAATGATACTTAATTAAAAAGGAACCAATCTAGGTTTTTATTTTTATGTATTTTTTATTTTTTAATCTAGGTTTAATATTTATTACCTACACTTACTGGAGTAGGTAAGCATGTTGTAGGTACCTATTAACCTACATGGGTACTGTAGGTACCTTCATGTTGTTATTGTATTTCCGTAGTAGGGTGTAAACAACTATGAAATTATGAATGAATGCAGGAAAACAGGATGCTGACCGCGATTTTTACTAGTTTAGTTGATTTTGTTCTTATTATTTATCATGTTTATTTAGGTATTCAGGTATTGACCTGAAGGTCGTGTCACATGATCGCTTTGAAAGTCTTGGACTTGGATGGTATAAATAAAAAAATTATGTTACGTTCTTTGCAACTTAGGAATTTCCTACTGAAAAGATGATTGATTGATTTTTGAGTTGACGCTCGAAAAAAATCGTGTTTTTACTATTTTCTAGATTCTACTAATAATTTAGACAGCATAAGAACTTGCAACACATTGTAAGCGATTTGCTATGAATCTTTGCAAAAAGATACTAAAAATCAACTGTCGTTTTGTAGTCTATCGACTTATTGTTGATTTTAATAAAAAAATCTCTTCGTGTTAATAGACTCTAAAACGACAACTGATTCGTAGATTGTTTTAGCGTAGGTTCATAGCAAATTGCTTACATTGTTCGCAGAACTTCTTCAGCGGTACAAAAACCAACGTAAACACTGGTCTAACAAGCGTTTAGCTAAACACTGTCTAAACAGTTACAAATGAGCTTAACAAGAGTTTAACTCTCGTTTAACCTATGTCTAAGCCGTGTCTAACTGTAAACCGTCGTAAAACACAGTTTTGTGGTAAGGCTTTGATAAACACGCGCTCAACAGATGTCTAACTTTTTTGTAGTAGGTACCGCGGTAAATCTCCTATCTAAGTTACTTGTAGAATCTAGAAAATAGTAAAAGAGCGATTTTTTTATCAGCATCATAACCACCTTAACCAAAGAGCGCCAAGCTAACGCTGGCGACTATGGCGGCGGCGGCGGGAGGCGGCCACGTTTGAGCCCTGAAGGTGTGGTCCCTGGTCGTTAAGTGCGGTGTGAACAAACGTATTGCTTACAAATCCCAGGATTTACTGGCCGCTAGTGCGTTGGCACTCTAAGGCCCGTATTATAAAACCTTGCTCAGTCATCAATCTTGAGTATTGAGTGACGCTTATGCCATAGAAAAGCTTTACTCAAGCAGAGATCGATAACTGAGCTAGTTTTCTTAAGGGCGTATACAACCTCAAATTGCTTATTTTCAACTCCGTCGGACCTCCATATCTTCCAAACTACTGAATATTTAACTTTGAAATTTATATGTGATAAAGTTCAGGACTTATTCTATCGATCATATGTTTCGAAAACACGATGCCATAAAATTTTCTCGATAAAAAAAATCGCAAAGTTACCTCTAATTTTTTACTAAAACCCTAATTTCTCAATAAATACAGATGATACGATCTTGAGATTAAGCATAGTAATTGAACTAAGTATTAAGAACATTTTATATGTTGCCTTTTTTTCAATTAACTATTATAATGTTTGTGGGGAGCAAATAACTACTAAAAACTTGATTTTTGGGCTTACGCCGCTTTGCTCTGTCCCGCTCCTGTGAACGCGAAATCCTATGCCTATCCTCTTCACACAATAACGAGGTAGGGTACCGCCTTACGGGCCAGAACTCAGTCTGAAAATTTTCCTTGCTTTACCACGCGAGCTGTTGTAAAGTACGTAGCTCCCAGCTCCCGTTATCCAAAGGCTTTATTTATAAGTCGAGGTCAAGATGCGACCCAGTTTCAAAGCCTCTTTACCCGACCTAAATAAAATTTCAATACAAACCTCGCTACGTAAATGAGAAGTTATGGGGTTTTAGTCACTTCAGTATCACGTAACCCCAAAAACCTTACTTAACTTAAAAACACGTCATAATTATTAGGGCACAATATTTGTGCAAAGTTTAGTTTTTAAATAACTTTGTAACTTCTTTTGAGAATATCTCTCTCTCTCTCTTCCCAGCTAGTTATCCCAAATGGTGGTGGGATCAACTTTCCTAATTGATTTCCTCCACTTCGCTCTATCCTCGACGATGTCTTCGGAATCTGTCCTTATGTCCTTTAATACTACATCTTTCCATCGTGTCCTGGGTCTCCCTCTGGACCTTCGCCCGAGGATGGAAAGCTGTAGTGCTAAATTCCTTACATTATAAATATCTGGGAATAAATATTTTAAGCCATGAAACAAATCCATAGCTCGCTGAGCGACTTTGAACTGGTGGACCAGCCCTACCGATGGCAGATGCTGGATGCGGCAAGCTGAAGACAGGGCGCTATGGCGCTCATTAGGGGAGGCCTATGTCCAGCAGTGGACTAATATAGGCTGATGATGATGATGATGATGATGAAACAAATCTAGGTATCTAATATACTTCAAGTTTCTAGTAATCATTATATTCTATCAGCTTGTATTTTGTACTACCCTAACTTAGATTGTCACTATTTGTTTATTATAATTACGCTCCAACAGCTACCTAATACATAGTATGAAAACTAAAAGGCTTTCCAGTATTTCTTCTAAAGTTTATCGAAACACAGTGAAGCCTTATATATTCTGAAATATTTAATTTTATTCCCAGCAACTAGTTCAGCATAAAAACCTAGGCTTTACCGGTGCATTATCACGCTCTAGTGATTCAGAGCGTCAGCTGATACGAATCTGGAACCAGTAATCAGATGGATGGTCAACAGGCCTTGAAAGTCCATGAATTCGAAGGTGATTGACGTCAGCTATTCAATGGTTCTTATCGCGATTTACCATACACACGTGTGACCTTCAAGTTGTTAGAAGAAATTTAAAATTTCACCTTTCTTGAGTTAATCCTGATTTTATAAGTATTCAAGGAGAATGAAAACAGACACAACGTCGCCTCAACTAATGCCATGTCTACGTGGTCAGTGGTCACCTACTCTGAGATCTAGAGAACGACTATCTATCAGCATTTTGTTTTATCAATTTTCCAGTCTGCGTTCTCCCAAACATTTCAAACCTTAGAACTGTTGACCACTGCATTTTGTTTTATCAATTTTCCAGTCTGCGCTTTCCCAAACATTACAAACCTTAGAACTGTTGAACATCTGTTAATCCATAATCGCAGGTGGCCAATTGACAGACTCGTTGGCTACGACAATTAAACTAATGAATCATTGATCGCCACTTGAACCGTCTGCTCCGACTCCCCATTGACGACTAGACACACGGTTTTGTTTTTTTAACAATCTGTCAATTTGACCGCCTCGAGTACGTTTTAACAAACCAATCAATCCTTTTAAATGAACAGTATGTCGATTGATGTGCATTTTAATGCTCGTCTCGATTTGGGCAGATTGCTTGTTAAGTTATCATTATCAATATCCTTATATCGATTACTTTAGTGGGCAATTTCAGTTATCGGTGGAGATAAAACACCTGTTATTAAAATCACGAGTCACGTCATCTCATCAGCTTTAGTAGACTTGTCTTCCGTTTCACCTTCATCTGGAATCAACTCAACTAGTCAATATTCGATAGTCCCTTATCGTATTTTCCTTATTCTCTTATGAATTACCTACATTTTTTCCCCTAAACGACTCATACTATGTTATTGTTTATTTGATCTTCAATCATTAATGCCGTCATTTGCCAAATCATGACTCATAGCCTGAGAAGCTTTGCGAGACTAATCCCAAGTGTTTTAAACGTCTCGCGTGCCGCTGTCAATGTCCCTTCTTAGAATCAGGGTTTTTTAACCTTAAATAAAAACAGGAATCGCTGACAGACTCACTTGTTACCATGAGTTATCCTCTATCACTTTCTTCGTTATCTTAATTGTTTCTGATTGAAAGAAACTAAATGATGTTCACTTCGTCGTGAGTACATTCACAGAGGTCTCTGTTTGTTATCGCACTGGGCATAATAAACATCATATTGCGTATTCAATTAATATCTTTATTGATCGCGTGCGCATGCGCTCCAACCCATTGGAAAATGTGATTTTAGCTCTATTGCTCTGCAGAGACATGACGTATTTTCTTTCATGCTCGTATATCCCTTTATTAACAAAAACACACCCTCAATACCTAATGCTTTAGGCGCCTGATTAAAATCTCAAGTGTTGTAAATTTATTAAAAAATTTACCAAGTTCAACCAATGATTTGATTATCTACTTAAGTACTTGCTTAATATTGTTTTTCTTTTTCTTGCACCCATAAGTTCGTTTGTAGTAAATACAGGGTTACATTTAAAACAATAGCAAGAATATCAAAGAAATGTTATCACTTTTTATTACCACTAATTTTATTTTGCGATCAAGTGGTACAATCGGTACTTAAGTAATCCTTACTTATCTATCAAGAACTTTAAAACATTAATTACCTATGTTAGTAATTGATCACAAAATTGGTAATTGCTTACTGCTATGCCCGTAAAAAAAGATCAGCAGCTTGATTCATTAAGTATTTTGCTTCTTGTCAAAATTTTAGATATCATCTATCGATTCACAGAAACCGCGACAGCAATCCTTACAGAATAGACGTACCTACCGAACGGTGCTTCCTAAATTGATTATGTACCTATTCTTACTTATCTCATAGGTTATAAAGATTTTGTTTAGACTTGCCGCTTGCCTGATCAAGTCTCATAACAACTCGTATAAAGACCCTTATTTACGTTTATCCAATATTTTCTATATTTTATAACATAATTTTTCCTCGATTCCTTTTATTAACTGTAGAATTTTAAATTAGACGACCTCAGTGGCGCAGCGGGCGAAAGCCCGCCTGCGACGCATTTGGTTGCGGGTTCGATTCCCGCCTCGGGACAAATGTTTGTACGATCTGCAGATTTGTTCAGGGTGTTCTGGATGTTTTCTGTGTATAATAAAAAATATCTATCTATGTAGTGTATTGTATTAATTATATCAGTTACCCATAACACAAGCTCTGCTTAGCTTAGGGCTAGATAATGCTGTGTGAATTGTCCTGTATTATTTTTATTAAATTCCTGTTTTTTCACAGCAATGCAAAAGTCATGCAAGCCAGCAATGCTGGGCCGCATGTGGCAAGCCAGCCGCCGTGCCCTGAACCTGCAGCACGCGCCGGCGCACCACTTTGCCGTCAGCCAGTGGCAGACCGGACATAGACCCTCCAATTTATATCTATTATACAGGTAACTTGACGCAGATACATAAAAGTGTTGCAAAAGTCATGCAAGCCAGCAATGCTAGGCCGCATGTGGCAAGCCAGCCGCCGTGCCCTGAACCTGCAGCACGCGGCGGAGCACCACTTTGCCGTCAGCCAGTGGCAGACCGGACATAGACCCTCCAATTTATATCTATTATACAGGTTATTTGACGCAGATACATATAGTGTTGCAAAAGTCATGCAAGCCAGCAATGCTGGGCCGCATGTGGCAAGCCAGCCGCCGTGCCCTGAACCTGCAGCACGCGCCGGCGCACCACTTTGCCGTCAGCCAGTGGCAGACCGGACATAGACCCTCCAATTTATATCTATTATACAGGTAATTTGACGCAGATACATATAGTGTTGCAAAAGTCATGCAAGCCAGCAATGCTAGGCCGCATGTGGCAAGCCAGCCGCCGTGCCCTGAACCTGCAGCACGCGGCGGCGCACCACTTTGCCGTCAGCCAGTGGCAGACCGGACATAGACCCTCCAATTTATATCTATTATACAGGTTATTTGACGCAGATACATATAGTGTTGCAAAAGTCATGCAAGCCAGCAATGCTGGGCCGCATGTGGCAAGCCAGCCGCCGTGCCCTGAACCTGCAGCACGCGCCGGCGCACCACTTTGCCGTCAGCCAGTGGCAGACCGGAAATAGACCCTCCAATTTATATCTATTATACAGGTAATTTGACGCAGATACATATAGTGTTGCAAAAGTCATGCAAGCCAGCAATGCTGGGCCGCATGTGGCAAGCCAGCCGCCGTGCCCTGAACCTGCAGCACGCGCCGGCGCACCACTTTGCCGTCAGCCAGTGGTAGACCGGAAATAGACCCTCCAATTTATATCTATTATACAGGTAATTTGACGCAGATACATATAGTGTTGCAAAAGTCATGCAAGCCAGCAATGCTGGGCCGCATGTGGCAAGCCAGCCGCCGTGCCCTGAACCTGCAGCACGCGCCGGCGCACCACTTTGCCGTCAGCCAGTGGTAGACCGGACATAGACCCTCCAATTTATATCTATTATACAGGTAATTTGACGCAGATACATATAGTGTTGCAAAAGTCATGCAAGCCAGCAATGCTAGGCCGCATGTGGCAAGCCAGCCGCCGTGCCCTGAACCTGCAGCACGCGGCGGAGCACCACTTTGCCGTCAGCCAGTGGCAGACCGGACATAGACCCTCCAATTTATATCTATTATACAGGTTATTTGACGCAGATACATATAGTGTTGCAAAAGTCATGCAAATGCCTTTTTGACAAAAGAGACAGAGTGATCAAACATCTTTAACATTTGATATAGAAGAGCGAGATCCTCTAACACAAGTTTTTTATTCTTAAATGTGGGTCTCAATTATCTAATAACTTATTGTAAACTTGTTACAGAAATGAATATTGTTACATTATGTTCTATTTATTTTTATCAAAAGTTATAGAACCCACTGACATCACCCCCCCCCCCCCCCCCCCCGCCCCCCCCCATAAGATAAAAGCCAATAAGGCGTTTATCAGGGGGAGGCCTGCGTCCAGCAGTGGACCAATATAGGCTGTTGAGGTGAGGTGAGGTGTATTACACTATTCGCCAGGCATTAGAACCCTTTGCATAAGGAACTTTTCCTTCGTGTTTTTAAACTGATAATAATTATATGAGAGCTGTTGGCTTTCGCAAACTAGGTAGGTAGATATGTACTAAAATGCGCATGATGGAATGTTGATTCAATCGTCATTTGTTCTACACTAGTTTCTGCCCGCGGCTTCGCACGCCATTTTCAAGTATCCTATGTGCGTTCCCGGTATATTGTTTACCTCTGTACTTTATTTCATTAACATCCGTTCAGCCGTTAAGCCGTGAAAAGGATTACCTTATCATCATCATTCAATGTCTGTCTGTCTATTAAGACAGACAGACATTACTTTCGCTTGTTTAATAATATAATTTCATAATTCTTTATTGCACAAAATTGGTATAAGTAGAACATTTACCAGGAAAAATAATGACAAAGGCGAGCTTAACCCTAAAAAGAGTTCTCTTCCAGCAAACTTTATGCGGGGAGACAAATTTGCAAAAGTGGGTACATGTGCTTAAAGAAAGGATAGAAGATTTAATTTTAACCTACTTATTAAATAGACTACTACATAATATAACACAATACATAAAATACTATAACTTAACAAAAATACTATAATTATACATATACACATATGAATGGAATAAATACATAAAATACAACAGAATCATAAAGATGGGTAATGCTCTTTGACTTTACGCTTGAAAATGAAGAGTGAAGGGCTAGCACGAATATCGTGTGGGAGAGAATTCCATAGCCCATCCGAGACGACAGTAAAAGAGCCATTAAGTTGGTATGGATAACTTGTAACTCGATTGTTCCCATGTCACACTTAAATATAAAAGTTATACCATACCTACATAGTAAGCGTGGTATTTTAGGGTTAGGTACATCTGGTCCGAATCTCAAACTGATCCACGGACGAGATGTCCACTTTACTTTTGAGTAGGGGTACATCTCGTCCGAATCTAAAATCTCTTGGTTTTAGATTCGGATCAGTTGTACCCTCAACCAAAGGTGAAGGGGACATCTCGTCCGAATCTCTTTTTTTCTTTTTAAGGGTTCTGTATCGAAATGTTTTAAATACACATCCAGCACAATTTAGGTACCACAAATTCTAACTAAGAACTTACTTCACATTGTGAAGGAAGAACTCTGCGTCATCGTTTAGGCAGGCTACTAATTAGTACCTAACTAGTAGGTTGGTACTAATTAGTTCTTTCCTTGGTATAACAGTAAATAACTGAGCTAAGGAAAAGTCTGTAATAACTCCCTTATCCTGAAACGTCCAACAAGATTAGATAAGCGTCGCGTCGTTTCGATGAAACGGTAGTTAAGACATTCACTGCCCAGCCTTGGCAGTGGCGATTCTCCGGTGCTCCACGGAGCTGCAGGTCATAATTGGGGATATACGAGTACATACCTACCTTATAGATCATACTCGCTTGATGGTTATCTATACTACGAGTAATATTATAAACAGGAAAGATTTGATTGTTTTGTTTGTTTGTATTGAATAGGCTCCGAAAATAGTGGACCGATTTGAAAAATTCTTTCACCGTTAGGAAGCTTACTTTTCAGGGAGTGACATAGGCTTTATTTTATCCCGGAATTCCCACGGGAACGGGAACTACGCGAGTGAAACCGCGAGGCGATCGTCTAGTACGATATAAAATAGTAAATTTCATCAAATTCTAAATTTCAGCCCAACACCTACTGTATGCTGTAACCTGTAAACTGTATGCTACACGGTATGGATAAGCGTAATATTATAGAATACTGATGATTAGAGTTATGATGAAAAATTGTTTTAACATGTAATTTTTATTGGTGTTTAAATAAAAGGTCGTAAGCACCACGAATGTCTGCAAGACAATGTCATTAGAATCTAGGTTACCACTTTTGACCGCCGCTGAAAACCAGTGTTGTTTCCGTCCTCGGGCGGTAGCGGCATTAAGCTGAGGCTGGACCTGCGGGCCTAGCCAACCGGCATTCGCTATGAAGCGACTTTCTACAATCGTCATGGCTCAAACGATGGCGAAGATCGATTGGTAGACAAAGTAATCTTCGCGTAGCGATCGCCTTGTCTATTCGTCTGATCGCTAAATACCCCGCTTAGTCTATGGTTTCTGTTTAGCCGGTTTAGCCACGCACTAAGGAAAGACCAATTTATTTCATCAGACTCTACACATAGAGTTGTTTTTAACCCCCGACGCAAAATGATAGGGGTGTTATAAGTTTAACGTTTCTGTCTGTGGTATCGTAGCTCCCAAACGGACGTACCGATTTTCGTTTAGTTTTTTTTTGTGTTATAGATAGTTTTATCCCGAGTGTTCTTAGCAATCTTTCATGAAAATCTGTCGGCGGGTTCTTAAAATTTTTAATTGTTTATCTGATTGAATTCGTTTTTAAAACATTTGTTTTATGATGTTCGTTTGTTTGTTTTATGCAGTCTCTATTGTTGTGTTTAGTGTAACTTTTTTGCTTTGTTTTTACTTTCCCTTAGTGTTTTGTGTGCTAAATAAATCTCTACTTATTTTATTCTGTACATAATGACCATATTTAATGTTTCAGATGGCTGCTATTCATCTCTTTAACTTCAGTAGGAATCACTAGTTTCGCCTGTCAGCGACTACCGAACTGGTACAAAGGGCCGATAAAGGAGGTGAACTACTTCAAATGGTTCATTTACTTCACCAACTGGGGATTCCTCATGCTGATGGTGCAATCTGCCCTCGCCCTGGTCGTGGTACACAAGTTCAGATCTGAAAAGACTTATAATATACGTAAGTAAATTATAATCAAATAATAGAAATAAATTAGAACTAGTATTTACAATTGAGACAATTTAGCTAACTGAATATGTATATGTTGCAAACAGTCTACTAGTAGGAAGCGTCCCCAAGACGCTGGCTGCATTGCCCCGCTGTATGGCAATGCTGATGCGCTGCGCCAGATACTCACCAGCTCTCGGGTCACACGTCCAGACGCTCAAATATTTTTTTTTTTTTATCCGAAGAGCCTCGGTACCCCACAGAACTAGGGTCTCGACTCCAAGGGGAATTGTGTAGGCTCGAGACCTGCATATTTGCGCATGTAAGTTCAAATAGATGTACCTACCGATAATATTAGCATTAGGTAGGTATGGGGAAGAAAACCTGACTTTGTTTGTGTTGTGAATGAGTTTGGGTAATCTCCGAAGCTACAGGTCCGAAGAATTGTATCACTAATAGATAGTTAAATTATTCCTTGAGGGCCATATGTGCGAAAAGGATAGGAAGGACACAGGAGCGGAACAGAGTACCTGTACCTTTTTTGAAAAGCGTATGCTACGTACGAGTAACTAAATAAGAAACTGGCTTAGAGAAACCAAAACATAGTAATAAATAACCTAAGAATCAAACCATAAGTCATTTCAATAGACCACAGGGTTCCTGAGATCTCGACACACATACTTTGTACGACACAAAGTATGTGCGAAACAGTGCACATTCATGTATTTTTTCTTTATCGTTATTTTTTTTCTCAATCGTGTTTTAAGTTTTAACATTGGAGGAACCAAAGAAATAATGTTGAATTTATGTAGTTGAATATGGTGCAATTATATAATATACTATAAGGATGTGGACGGTCAAGTGTGTGTTTGGTGGGACCACGAAAAAGTTTTGACATCGCAGTGGGACCACTGTTCCGTCACTAAGTTTTTTACCACGGGGTACCCGAGAGTACATGTATTTCGCGTTTATCTATGTACTAGTGGCCCGTCCCGGCTTCGCAGGGGTGGACATTTATTTTTTAACCTTATAAATGTAGCCTACTATATACTCAGGGATAATGTAACATTCTAATGGTTTAAAATCGGACAGTAATTTTTGAGTTTATTCGTTACCAACATACAAAAATATAAATCTTTCCTCTTTACAATATTAGTGTAGATGTGGTTGGCTGGGTGGGACTCTATATGAAACCCCAAAGCAACAAAACGGCATATTATAAGCTATTTAAGCAAATGACGTAACAAGACCCTCGTCTGAATTCCCAGAGAGTTCTTAGCTACATTGTAAACGGGAGAGAGGCGCTTTAAAATGTAGCTAAGAATCACAGAAATATATCTAGAAATATATATCGATATATTTCTGTGCTAAAAATCTTGCAACATAGTGAAAAAGCGGGGGCTGAGTCTGGTTTTTTTAATTTTTCAATTAGTCTCGTTCGAACAACGTATTGTAATTTATTTATATAAACTTGACTTACAGAATTCCATCAGATTTTCATATTTTTCTGAAATCTTAAGTGAGTAAAATTATAAAAAATCTCATTTGCACATAACATAAACAAAGCATAAAATTAAATTAAAAAAAAGATGTAGCTGTTGTGAAAAACGAATACTTTATTTGTTTTGGTAGTGTTGGGGTCAAACTTGCATGGGCTTGTTTTTGAACGTACCTGGCGGTATACTACGCAGACGCCACGTAACCTTGGCTGCACAATGCCGCAGCTAACGTTGACAAGTTTACAAACATTGTCCTGTCCATGTTACAATCTTAGAAGAACTCACAAAGTGCGATGTTCAAGGCTCTAATTGACATGACACTTCTACTCCTAACTCTGTGCGTGCAATTTATTTGCACTGAAGTCTTGCACGGGAGTGTTAAGTGCATAATCGAAAAATCTAAATCAATAACGTTTATTGCATTAGACTTACAAAATAAGCTCATAGACAAGTCAGTCATTCAGGGCAGCGCAGTATATCTATGCCTAACAAGGCCCAAACTACACTTGCGAGCTTTAAAATGGAATCGCTTTCATCGCGAGTTGATCAAAACAATTTTTTTACAATTTATGTACAATGAACTATAGATTGTGGTATATCATTTGTTACCTTGTTATTTTGTTACCTTTCAAGTGATATCAAGAAGATTTAATATTAATTAAATTGGCTACCTAAATTTTGGGAATTATTGCAATAGGTCGAAGTTGCATCTATCGGCTTCTATCGGCGCCGGAGCTGGATGAGCTGGATTTCTCCCTCGTATCCGCTGTTTTAGCTCGTCCCACATATGCCAGATTGGGTTCAAGTCAGGAATAAGGGCTGGCCAGTCTAGTGTGGGAATGCCGACATGGAAGACGTCTGTCGGTACTGTCTAGTCACTGCTGCGGTGTGGCAGCGGACATTGTCGTGCATTAAATCAAAATTTATCGTCGCCAATAAATCCTGCGTATTGAAAACATAACTTAACTCATAGTTCACTGCAAAGAAATTGTAAAAATTAGTCTTGAACAACCCTTGAAGCGATTCCAGTTTAAAGCTCGCAAGTGTATAACTATTCCATGAAATTATTTTCTTTTTAGTAGTTCAACTGACAATGAATATGTGCTGATGCTTTACCGATTCGATTTTTTACGTTGTCCTAAAAATCTAATCGGTAAAGCGATCGATTTATGAAAAAGTTGTAATCGATTTTGTTATTGCTGCTCAACATTTTGTATTATTTTACAGACTTTACTTAGGTGTCTAAATAACTTTATTTTTGGAATCAGAATATTCAATAGAATAAAATAGTATTATTTTTGTTGTTTTATTTGCTATGTACTTGCCTGCGGCATTACACGCGTTTTTCCGTGATTAAAATTAAGACAGATCGAGTTACTGTGGTCAACTATATTTTTATACTATTTTCAATACTTTTTCATGGAAAAATCTTCGTTACAACTAGGCTCGATAAAAGATAAAAAATTAAAATTAGATGCGCATCGCTATCTGTCAAAAGATACTATGTCTCTGAAATATTTTATTCTGTAATTTAGTCTTCATTCACTCAACTATTAACATTAGGAAAATTCGTAGTCGTGCATATACCAAACAGAAAATAAATTTGTGGACGGGGTATAGTAACTAACAGCTGCAGAAGTTAATCACTAATAGAGTTGATTTCTTCGCTTGTTTCACACCCGTTTTTGTGGGTACATAAATGTTATACCAGGTCTAGACCTACATACCTACGTCTATCCATTTTAAAGCAACACATGTAAAACTATTTCAGCGCGATCGCTTCAGTTGTTTTGGCCTGAAGAAGTAACAAGCATCCATCTATTTCGCTTTTATAATAATTTTCTATACATCACACTATTAATGGAGTGATTGTTTGTAAACTGTTCAGCTGATCAATTCATTCAGTATTCGTGAGAGTATCACTCATATTAGCTTAGAAGCAGTTTCAACGACTAGAGTCATCAGACTATAGTCTTCGTTGAAACTGAGCGCCGCGCCGTCGTTGGCACCGGACTTCACCACTTATCAAAGTCAAATTCAAAAACTCTTTATTTCCATAAGTACAATAAATGTACACTTAGAAAAGGTCAAATTATAAAACTAAACATTGACACGGAAATAAAGTGATATTTTTTATTTCTGTCGCTTCGGTATTTTGACTAAAGTAAAGAAGCGACGAAAAAACCTTTAGCCTGTTAGTTATTTTTCTAGTTGGAGCAAAACCTGTCCCAAGCTTTTTTTATCCTATAGATAATCTGATATTTGATATTAAGCCTTTTTCACAGCAAGGTTTTAACAATTTGTTTGAATTTACGAGTATTTACTGATAATTTTCGCAACTCACTGGGAATTTTGTTGTAGAAGCGTATACATTGCCCTCTGAAAGATACATTATTTTTTGTCTAGTTGTGGGCACAGCGAGCTTATGTTTATTTCTGATAATTTCTGCTTAAAGTTATGTTTATCGCTATTTTTTGGGAACACATTTATTTTTCTATGAGTGTACAACAAGTTTTCATAAATATATTGGCATGGTACTGTCATTATGTTTATTTTTTTGAATTTATCACGTAGGGATGATACAATTTTCACCGATCATTAGTTAATTTTCTCTGTTTTTAACCCCCGACGCAAATAGAGAGGGGTGTTATAAGTTTAACGTGTCTGTCTGTGTATCGTAGCTCCCAAACGGATGAACCGATTTTCGTATTTTTTTTTGGTGTTATAGATAATTTTATCCCAAGTGTTCTTAGCCATGTTTCATGAAAATCTGTCCAGCCAATAAACGTCGGCGGGTTTTAAAAATTTTAATTATGTCTTGTTATTTATTGTTGCGAAGAACCGACAACCGCTGGAGTAAACGTGTTCTTGAGTGGAGACCACGACTCGGCAAACGTAGTGTAGGACGCCCTCCGGCCAGGTGGGATGACGATCTGCGAAAGACTGCAGGCAGATGCTGGATGCGGCAAGCTGAAGACAGGGCGCTATGGCGCTCATTAGGGGAGGCCTATGTCCAGCAGTGGACTAATATAGGCTGATGATGATGATGGTGATGATGATTTATTCTGAATTAAATTTTAGAGCTTAAGCGGCGCAAAAAGTATGAGTGAAACACTCACAAATACAACTGAATTGACCATCAAGCGATCATATTATGATGGTTATATACAGTCATACCTGTGGTCTGAGCCTAATACTAGCGTCTAGTCTAGACATTCTAATCTAATTAGAGTTTAATTTGGTGGAATTGTCGTGTGTTCTTGTTCATTTATCCTTATCCTTCTAAGCTGTTCTGGGAAAATGAGTATGATAGAGTCATCCTGAGTTTAATAAGTACTCTTTAGACCAGCTTCAGCTTCAGTTGTGTTATGTCTCTATTCAAAACTGTCTAGTTAGGATTTGAGATATTCAAACGCGATCGTCGGCTTGAATAGGTAAATAAAAACCGGAATTAAAATTGAATTTTGTGCACATAATCATGAATGCACATTATGTCCATAAATGAACAACGATCAAGTAAAAAGGTAGGTGCGCAATGATTATTACCAGACAAAAAATCACTGGTTGTCTGGAAGAGATCGCTCATAGCGATAAGGCCGCCTTGTATTTTCTCGATTCTCAGCAATTCTTTCTGTACTTATAATATTTTGTCTTTGCTGTAGTACAAAAAATCTGTCTATCAAATTTGTCTGAAGTGGCAAACAATAAACAGAACCGATTTCCCAATCTTCGGTAATTTTGCTCTACTTTGATTGTAATTTCGTTCTAATTTCCCAGTGCAGTGATAAAGTCTTGATTGCCCTAGGTCACAGAATAGTACAATGCCACCCTAGGTATAAGCGTAGCGTGGTTGCTAGGTAGAGTAGGTAGGCCACAACAAAGTTGCTATGCTATTAGTAGGCTAATACATTGCTCGGCGGGCATTGACTGCTCCTCGTTGAAATAACTCTCCTACTTTTACCCCTGTGCAATGTGTCATTGAATTTTAAATTTGAACTAGGTCTAGGTAATTAGGAAATTTATTTTGAGATAAACAACGCCTTGAAAGCTTTTTCTGATGCTAAAGTTTATCTTTTGTCTCGACAAATAATTTTGGTCAAGGTTCATTCTGACGCAGTTATTAAGAATTAATTAGATACCCACCCATGTTTAGTAATTAGTATGTTGTGATGATTGAGCTAGGTGCTGCTGATGCTGTCTGAATTGTGTAGGGTTGTTTCACCCTATATTTTTGGGTATACTCAGAACATGTTGTGAAACTCGCGCTTGTATTCAGTATTTTATTTATTGCATTCATACATTCAGGTCTTAGTGATTAGGTGAGTTTAAGTTAAGTTCACAGTATGTACCCATTTAGGGTGTTGCAATGGAAAACTGGCAGGTTTCGTGCCTTTCTGCTAAAGATGAACTATGTGGTACCTTATAATTTAATTTGCGCTTGCTTGGTTTTGACTACTACGGGTACTACCACGGGATGGCGTGCCAGAAGTCAACCTAGCAGAAAAAAACCTTTCCCACACGCACTTGCCATCCAGCGTTTATCTAATCAACCTTTGATTCTATGAACGGATGAGGCGTGCCCTTGAACCGAGGCTAGGAGTATTTAGTAATCCTAGTAGATTAAACCAATTTACCCAATGTCAAGAACTTCTGGCTGCAGTTGCGCTGAAGGCAGCTTATCGGAGCCTGGTGCTGGTCATATGCCGCCGGTGACCTGGAAAAACTTGCACCTGCCATGTCCTGTTTTTAAGTAACAAAACTGTCCTTAAAATTCCGCACAGAAAATAGCTTCAGACTTTCCGAATCTGTCTTTAGCCTTCATTACGGATGTAAGCGGGTTAACTACGAACCTTATTTGTGTTGAAAGAACACCAACGTTTCGTCTCTTAACGAGGGACATCTTCAGGCTGAGTGCGGTTCTAGACGCGCGCGCTCCGCATCTCTCCGAGCACTGTCTTTAGCCTGTTTACCGCACAAATGTTCATTATCGTGGGCGCGACACGATACGACTTCCCTTGGGCATCCACCGCCTCCCGCGAATCAATTAAATCGAATCAGCATCGCGTGTCTCATCAAAACGGCGAATGTCGCAGGATCCGTGCACGTGCTTTCGTCAATTTGTTTTTTTTACCAGTCTAGACTAGACTACGCTCATTGGGCTTATTAACGGAAAGTTTTTGTAGAATGTCAACAAATCTTTTAGAATAATATGTCCGATTCGGCATTCGATCTATCGACGCACCCGGGGTCACGAACGGTTGATTGGTTACAATTTCGCGTCAATTAAGAGCCGTGCCGCACTGTCGTCGTGCACTTTGCCTCAAATTATCCCTATTGATTCCTCATTCTAGCCAACGTTCTCAGCTCCTGTCGTGAGTTACTAAGTGGCTCTTTGTGTCATGTTTTCAACCAGTTATTGCTGTTTCCTTTGACACTTGGCTTTAGATTGCGTTATTGTCGTTTCGTTGAGGCCATAAAACATCCACTTACATTATTGCTTACCAACTCCTTTTGAGGAGGTGTCCCCTTTCAGAACGATAAGTGGCCGGAACCTGAGAACGTTTGAAAGATCAATAGACCCCGTGTCCATTTTCTGAGCATCAGCATCTGTTTCTTTAACATTAACAGAACTATTAAAGCCATCGAAGTTTTCATTTCATTTATTTGCGAGTTTTATTTAAGTAGATACCTATTAGGACGGATTGCTCAAAATAGGAGTGATATGTTTTCAGGGTTCATGTACCTATGTAGGTATGTAGTTTTTCCACCATAACTTATAAAGGAAGTATGATTTTGGGGTACCTATCGTAAGAATGAAAATCTTTCGAAAAATATAATTAGGCCAAGCGGCAGTATGGCTTCGTACTCAAACGTGAAATTCGTCGATAAATACCCATATACATATGCATACCCATTACCCATATACCCATATACATACACATTACATACATATATACAATATGGGCGTTAATGTTCGCGACACAGTTGTATAACTATTGCGCACATTATCGTTTTCACGCAATTTCATGTTTCTCTGTACTTTGTTCCAATATAAGATAAAAGATAATTTAAAAAAAATGGGTAAGTATTAAATAAAAGAGCACATTTCATAAAGGAGCACATTTCAAAACTGTTCAGTGTGTATGTCCCGCGGCCAATCCGCGTACCTATGTACTGCATTCACCAAAGTTTTAAAGTTGACTTGCCCTATCCGGTAATCGAGCCGACTAAAATCTTAGAAAATAACTCTATTTATTTTTATGACACCGATCAATACGTTCTATTAATAGAATCAAATCTTTCTAAGAGACATTAAAGCGTCCAACAAATCTGCCAAAAACTGGGCAGACGAAAAACCTCCTTGTGGTATCATGGTCGTTGAACTCACTGTAATTTATTGGCATAGTTTTACATTGGTAGCTACCTACATCCACATGCAAAACAAACAAATTCATCTTTGGCTGCAAACGAAAGGCAAAGGAAATGTTTTTATTTTTTTTGGAAAAATGACTTGTTTGCGTTTTAGTTTCTGTTTCTTTAAATTTTCGGATTTATGCTAATTAGAAGCATATTGTAATTTACCGAAGAAGACACGAAATTTGAATGGCTGAAAAGAATTAATTACTTCCTTGCTTCCTTTTTCAACACTGACGTATTGTAAACCATGGCTCCAGCCAAGACTATACTGCTGACACTGACGTAATGACTGACAGGCTTAAGTTAATAAAGGCCTGTTCCGACCGTCGCGTCATCGCAGCGGTAAATTATGCTCGGATTTCGCTCGGTTCATTAATGTCAGTAGGATTACCGCATACTCACTCGAATTTCCCTGCCGCTGTGATATCCTATACCGCGTAGGTAAACAGGTCTCTCTAACTGTACTTACAATAATTTTGGTATGCGGGACGAATATGGACAAATATTATCGTGCGGGATGAATAAAGACTTTTTAATGGCGTGGGCCGAAAATTAGTGATGAATATGGCATAAATCCTCTAAAATTCCCAAATAATGCAACATCATACATAATATAAAAACTTCCGTAGTTTGACGAATTCATTATGAATGTAAGCGGGTTAACTACGAACCTATTTTGTGTTGGAAGAACACCACCAGAACGGTGTTCTTCCAACACAAAATAGGTTAGTAGTTAACCCGCTTACATTCATAATGAATCTTACATAATAGTGAAATGAGCACAAAGCGCGTTCATAAATGTGCTGAAGAGGAGAGATGGTATCCCGAGCAAAAAACATGGCTACTTTTAATCGCGTCCGAAGCGACGATGGGTTGAAAATCGTAAAAAAATAATGAAGTAAAGTCAATAATCCTTTGATTCCAGCATGCGAGGAAGAAGATTTGCCCATGCCCCGTAAGCTGCGAACTCCCTTACTCTGCCGAGCCTACTGGTTGGCCCACAACATAGCTACTGACCTGGCCTTCGTCATCACGCTGATGTACTGGATCGCGGTCCATGACCCTAGTGAGTAGATGTTCCCATATGTAGCGCCTAGCTTTTCGTGTCCCCTGTAGACTTGCCCGATTGCCCATGCCCCGTAAGCTACGGTTGACCAGTCTCTAGTGAGAAAATGTTCTTAGGATGATTTTTATCCAGTTTACGAAAACTATGAGTTTTAGTTTCTTTCCATGCTTTTAGCGCCTTTCAGCGCCCTTACCGTATACTGAGAGAAACTACTTTTCGTAGTATGACAGCGATCTAAAAGGTTCTCAAAAAGGCTAGCTTGAATCTTTGTTAAGCAAGCGGTAGTGGGTACCTACACCATCGCGCTCTCAGAATATTTTTCTGTTATGGTATTTTGCAAATTTATACCTACTATATCTGCGAGTCTCCGCAATGAGCCTTAGGTATATCTTTATATATCTTCACGAAATATGTATTTGATCTTCCTACGGGAACAATGCACTTTTCCGGGATTAAAATTATATGTAATGTATTAATCTAGGAGCTATCATGGGATAAGCTATCGTGGGATAGCTTGTATCCTAGATTAAGGGATATAAGCTGTCCAAATTTCGTCCGAATCCGTTCAGTTTGAGTGTGAAGGAGTAACAAACATAATTACTCTCAAAATCATTCTTACAAACTTTCGCCTATATTAGTTTGATAACTTTTTCCAGAAATCCACGACATAAATACCTTGAACCTGCTTGTCCACGGCGCGAATTCTCTTGTGATGTTGCTCGAGGTAGCCGTGACCGCGCATCCAATCAGAGCCGCGCACGCGTTGTACGGCGCCTGCGCAGGAATGGCTTACGGGGTCTTTAGCGCGTTCTATTGGGCGGTTGGCGGCACGGACCGAACCGGGCTCGCGTCGATCTATCCTGCTTTGAATTGGGATAAACCTGGTAAGAGCTCGTGTACAAATTCTAGGTATTTTTCAGAATCTGGTGTAGTACCATCAGGGCTTTTCGGCAACTCCGTTTCCGACTCTTCTACACGGAATCTGTATCTGATGTGATGACTCGAAAATGGAGTTTCTGAATAGCCCTGCAGTTTCTCCGGTTACAAGGCTTTTCCAATAATGGTGACACACAAGACAATGAATAAAATTTAAAAACGATGATCCTATTATACAACATCAGCAGCTGTCATCACACTAATCTATTTTGATCCTTGGCAACTCTCATAAAAAAATTAATCAACCTGGCACTGTGGCACTGCAATCCATTCCGCTTGCTTTTAATAGTAAATATCAAGTATCGTTCGAACCTGATATGAAGAAACCTGAAGTTTATCAGTCTTTTCACGCTACGCTATTTTTGTTGTTTCCTACCAAACTTTTCAATAACAACCTTTACTTCCAGGTTCAGCATTTGGCTTTGTGACCCTTTGTGCTATCGTGATGGTACTTGCGCACGCGCTAGCAACCCTCCTGGCACTACTGCGCACACGGCTAGCGCGGCGCCTGCGCACGCGGCCGCAATCCGACTGCCTTACCCTACCCACACACTGACTATCAAGCATCAGTCGAAGATGTATTAGCAGCTAAGTCCAGTGCTTCATACTTTACCCTCTGTGTCGTGATGGCGTGGACCTTCACGCTGGCAACACTCTCACGCGGCCGCAATCCGACTGCCTCATCCTACCCACACACGGACTATCAAGCATCAGTCGGAGATGTATCAGCAGCTAAGTCCAGTGATTCATACCTCTGTGTCGTGATGGTGTGGACCTTCACGCTGGCAACCCTATCACGCGACCGCAATCCGACTGCCTCATCCTACCCACACACGGACTATCAAGCATCAGTCGGAGATGTATCAGCAGCTAAGTCCAGTGATTCATACCTCTGTGTCGTGATGGCGTGGAACCCTCACGCTGGCAACCCTCTCACGCGACCGCAATCCGACGGCCTCATCTTACCCACACACGGACTATCAAGCATCAGTCGGAGATGTATCAGCAGCTAAGTCCAGTGATTCATACCTCTGTGTCGTGATGGTGTGGACCTTCACGCTGGCAACCCTCTCACGCGACCGCAATCCGACTACCTCATCCTACCCACACACGAACTATCAAGCATCAGTCGAAGATGTATCAGCAGCTAAGTCCAGTGATTCATACCTCTGTGTCGTGATGGCGTGGACCCTCACGCTGGCAACCCTAGCACGCGGCCGTAATCCGACTGCTTCACCCTAACCACACACTGACTATCAAGCATCAGTCGGAGATGTATCAGCAGCTAAGTCCAGTGCTTCATACTTTACCCTCTGTGTCGTGATTGCGATGACCTTCTTTTAAGCCAAAGACGCTTGCAATCCGACCTCTCTTCCTCTACCCAAGCACTGACCAACCATGAAGTATTAATAATTCATAGGCAACTAAGTCAAACCCAGATGCTACATTCCAATGACATATTTAGATATCCTAACTCTACCAACGCGTTGGTATTTGTCAATACAAAGCGTGAAAACAAGCAGCTGAAACAAGGTGCAGCTAAGTCAAATCGACGCCCTTCATGCAAAATAGTTCTGGAAAATCGCGATTGCCTACTCTACCAATGCACTAGCCAAGTATTAAATATCATAAGTCCAGAGAGAGATATGTTATGTATATGCATATGAGAGACAGCTATGTTAAGCCAGATAAGTTACCCAGTCAGTTTCTTGCCAAAGACATTTGTACCAACGCAATTTGATTATCATACATAGGCAGGTACTTTAAAGGTAGTCAGGTTGCGTAGGTATACTACCAAGCAGCTAAATCAGACCCAAGTGTTTTATTCCAAGGACATAATTTGCGCTATGATGCCTTAGGATGAGTATTGCATAGTTTACGAAAACTATAAAAGTTTTCGTTTCCATCCATACATTTAGCGCCTTGTTGCGTCCCTACCGGACACTCATAGAGGAACTACTTTTCATAGTAAGGCAGCGATTCAATAGTTTCATACGAACTTAATTATAGTTTTCGAGTGATTTTAAATGATTCGTTGCATTTCAGCAGTACCATTTTGACAACTTTGACAAGTCAGCGGTAACAAACGCAAACGTTTTCCGTTTTGGCATTGTGCAAACTCATGCTAACTAGTTTTTATTCTATACTTAACCAACGCACTGACTCACCAAGCATAAATCTAACTTAGTATTAAAAGCTCCTAAGTCAAACATGATGCTATAACCTCCAAAGGTACCTAGGTATCTGGTATCTATAATGTGTTTCATGCCAAAGACATTTGCGCTCTGCACCTCCGCAATTTTACTCCCTTACTCTCTATCAAGCCACAGACCAAGTCTCCAGTATTATATGAGATATTGAGACAGCTAATTATTTCAAACTTTATTTTAAATGGAAGCGGGTTGACTTCCAACAGTTCCAACATACCTAAACAAAGTTCGTAGCTATCCCGTTCTGTCACAAACTGGGACATTAATAACAAAGAAAATTACAGCTAAATAATTTAAATAAATTAGAACTAAGTAGTATTTGCAGTTGAAACAGTTGAGCTAACTACAGAATATTGCAATCAATCTAATGGTAGCGAAACTTCTCATATTCTTATTGAATTCGTTAGACTATGATAGTTTCTGTAAGTCAAACTTAATGTCATTCTGCCAAAGACTACTGATCAGAAATGTTTCTGTCCTACGTCATTAGACCTGACCCCTATATAAATAATGCTGGTCAATGTAAGTTCGGTTACTCGATGGAGTCGACTCCGAGACGTTCCGATTTTGTATGGCCTTTGATACAGCCTCTACCGTAGAGAAATGGAGTCGTAGAACATAGAAACGGAACGTCTCGACGACGAGTTGATACTATTGAGGTACTAACTCCGGGCTCTGAGTGAACTTGACTCCTGCGCGGTAAAATGTCGCGATAGTCATTTCTAATGGTCATTCCAGAGTATGTTCTTTTCTTTCACCGACGTTATATCCTGAGTTGTGGCCATACCTATAGCTTATCACAGTTATCACATAGTAAGTATTAAGTTGCTGAGTACCTAGAGTTCCAAGAGTTCTAAGTTACTTTGTAATCGTAAATAATATGGCGGACGCGCCTGCCCAATGGGTAATGGCAATTTACACAGAGATTGGAAAACTAAGACTTAAGAGTTAGTTGATTAATGTGATTTGGAAATAGATCATAAATGCTAAAGGCGTCTTTTGTGATAATAGTCAAGTGCGTCCTGCATTAAGCATGAAATTCTGACAATTACAAAAATAGGCAAGAAAAAATGCATTTAAATCGAATGCCTCGTAATTTTTTGTGGCAATCAAAGAGTTTCAAATATTCGAAACTCTTTATTAGAATCTCATTAAGCCATACCTTTATAACCTTGCATGTTACTGCCTAGCTAGACTATTTAAAATAATAAATTATTGATTTCGTATATAAAACGTTGGATGTGAGTTATTACATAATTCATTTTTATAAAAAGCAATAATTGTTATGGTAAGTTTTGTGATAATAAGTGAATAATGATTGTATCTATACCTAGATGTAAAATGAAATCAACATGACCTAAAGGCTTTCATTAATAAATTGTGTTAAATTTTAGTACCTACTTACTGAATTCCTAGATGGCGTTAGTATGAATCATACATTTTTGATACCGCAAGTACAAGTACAAGATACTAATGTTTGCATTATATTCTGCCTACTGTTAAATTCAATTGTGTAATTATTGTATACAGGTTGTACGATAAACGAAGTGATGTAAGTGAAAATAGATCACTTTATCATTTACGAAAAAATATCAATTATATTATTAGTATTTCTAGACCAGTTCAATAATAAATAAATGAGAACTAAACATAATTTCTTTTATGACAAGCTCATATAGGCTTATTCACTTTTTTGACTTACGTCACTCTTTGACCACCTATCATATAGGTACTACAAACGATGGAAATTCTCCCACTATTCCTAAACCATGTGTGTGTAAGGTATTTTTCAGCATTTATTTATGTAATTTATGCACGTAATATTATAGCCTAAATTGCATAGTGATATTAGTTAATATTTTATAATAAAATGGTATTAATAATGAGTTGTTCCTAGCCCCAATCGTGGCAATTGTATTTAATAAAGGAATACATAAAATTAATTATCTTTTATTTAATTATTGATGTCAATTCGGATGACGGCAAAACTAAACTAAACTAATTTGACAGGACTAAGAATATTCCATCCTTTTTATTTTTATTGTTATGAAGGGGACAGCAACATTTTTAGTCTTTTCAAATTAGTTAAGTTTAGTTTTGGCGTCATCCGAATTGACACCATTATCGACCTATTATCGACTTAGTCACAGATATTATAATACTATACACCTAGTTAAGTTTAATTTTCAAAGTTAACCATTAGGTTTTTGATTTCTTTTCATTTATCTCCACCAGCTCTTGCCCGCGGCTTTATGCGCGCTTTTCAAAGATAAAAAGTAATTACATATGTCTTATTCCCCGAGGTTAAGAAATAATATTTTTCTGTTCAATAATGATGATGTCCTCCTAGCCGAATTTCGACCACGGCGGCCAGTCTCATCGGAGGCTAGCCAGATGCACAGGACAGTATAGTGCACAAGTGTGTGCGCAAACACAGGTGCACTTTCTATACCCTCACTCTCATAATCCGATAGGATGACAGACCGACACGACCGGGGAGAGGTCAGGTGCAGGACCAACGGCTTAACGTGCTTCCCGGGGCACGAGGGTGTAACACCGTCAATTTCCTAACTCCGGGCAGCTACTGTGGATTTTTCTTGCTAGAAATACCCCAATAACAACTTGTTGGCCCGACCCGGGATTTGAACCCAGGACCTCATGTTCAATAATGGTGAAATGATGGCTAACTCAACTTCACAGCCAGGCAGTGAGTACAACCGGCTCCGGATGTTGGTGATTACGACGATAAAGTTATTTAACGAAGGTATTTAGGAAGATAAATGGGAGATTTTTAATAAACTTCCTCTAAATGGAACAAAATTAAACTTTGAATGATATAGTTAAGGATAATCACGGTCTCAACTTCATTGAACCTATTAATAAAAACCATTTATTGATTGAAATAAATAAAAATGCTTGCAGTAATGAGAAAAAAATGACTTTGCAAAAAAGGCACAAAACATGTTGATGTATTCATGGAACACGGATGTTTTTGTGATACCTACCACAAAAATAATAAAACTTCATCTCAATCGTATAAACTACCATCAGTTTGGAATCCGTTTATGCCATTTGGCATAAAGTAAGTTATGTATGACATTTGGAAACGATGAATATTTTAAAACGACATAACTCTAAGAAAATAAACTACTATTATTTTACTTATTTATTTAAGTTGTAAAATACGTGTTAGTTGTTGTTTTTCGAGTGTTAGCAGATTGCGTCTCAAGCTTCTATATCTTTTAAATAAATAAGAAGGCGTTTAGCTATAAATTTATTGGGTTTCGAATCAATTTATATCTAAAAGCGTTATTAATCAATAATCTCAGTCATCCAGTGACCACGACGGAGTGCAAACCTTCTGAAACGTCGGGTAAAATAGGTAGGTACCTAAATAAACGCGATAAATACCCGTGAATATTTATTTTATTGTATTCTAGTCGCGTAAGTTTATGAACTTTATAATACTTATACTAGCAGTCTGCCACGGCTTCGTATGCATTTATAGTAAGAAACGTAGAGTGACCTTCATCCATAGTGATAACTAATAGACGTGTTACTGAAATAAAACAGGGCATCACATTAACATGGGCTATAATCCTTTCTACAACTTATTAGAACATTTTATGAATATCAACATAACTTTTCTACAACGGCGTCCATGACATAGTGTTGCACCCTTATCACAAATATTTTACAATCTAACAATAAAATTATTTCCAACTCCAAACCTACTTTTTAGGCAAGCTATTATTCGGCCATTCGACGTAACACGCGCCTCGCGTGGCTCTAAGATTAGGTTAAATTTAAACAATATTTTAGTCAAAATTACATCGGAATTAAGTTTTCAGTTACAAATTTAAGTAGGTAATAATAATACATTTATACTTTCTATTTTCATCATAAGAATAAGATTTATTTACTGTTTCAACTGTATTACCTAGTTGCAGTTCGTTTTATGAAGTAGGTACATTTAAATTACTCAACAGTTTGTCTTTTCGGACGTAAAATAATTATTGTTAGAATTATTAAAATAAACAGAATTGTTCTTCATTTTCGAACAATTAAAATTAATAGGTCAAACTAAACGAATAAGTCATACACTGGTTATTCTCACAACGTTAGTTCCATACATACAAAGCTTAAATGTGTAGTATCAGTTGACTACATTTAGTGGCAATCCAGATAGTTTGAACTGCCTGGCTTGTCAGAATTACACAATTATTGACAGATCACAGTGCACTTAATGTTATGTATGAATATCGTTAATACCTACTTGTCTACCACAAAACAAACAAAATTTAATTATAATGTTGCTGGTATCAATAAGCGTTTCACTATCACCTCATTATATTAACTGTTACTTAACATTGCCATATCGCTTTCATTTCATTTTAGTATCATGTTATTATTTAAGTATTAATTATCATGATTCACAAAGATATTTCAAATAGTGATTCTAGGGGAAAATGAAAATTTAAGGTACATCATAACATAACATTATTAAACATAGTTGATAACTACATTATTTTTCAAGTATACAATAATTTGTAATAAGCATACAAGTTATAACAAAGACTGTTTTGTCTCGGCCATACTGCTCAATAATATAAGCGACCTCGCGTTCGATATCAAAATATTTGCATGTCAGTAAATATCGCAAGTAAACTGCTTGATATTACGTAACAAGATTTAAAATTATAAGATTCAGACACATTTTTTCATGAGCACAATATGCAGATGACTAATATTTAATTTGCAATTTATTAATTAATAGTCTTATTAACTATACAACTTACACCGTTGCAATCCAACGGATCACTTTATCTGTCGCGTCCAACAGAAACTATTTATCACTGTCGCGTCCAACAGATCTTTTAAATATAACTAACACCTTACATTTAAAGTATAAGTAACAAATTACACCGTTGCAATCCAACGGATCACTCTATCTGTTGCGTCCAACAGAACCTATATACCACTGTTGCGTCCAACAGATCATTTAAATATAACTAACACCTTACATTTAAAGTATAAGTAACAAATTACACCGTTGCAATCCAACGGATCACTCTCTCTCTGTTGCGTCCAACAGAAACTATTGATCACTGTCGCGTCCAACAGATCCTTTCGGTCACTATTATGTTGTACAAAAAAAATAATTATAATACAATATCTCATTTATCTATGTACTCATCGGTCGGTACTCACTTTAGGAGATAATATATATATATATATATATATCTCGCTCTCTCTTTCTCTCTCTGTTGCGTCCAACAGAAACTATAGATCGCTGTAATGTTGCGTCCAACAGATAATTTCGGTCGCTATTATGTTGTTATAAAATTAATTACAACAAAATCTCTCATTTATCTGTGTACTCATTCGTACTCACACTACTCACGTTAGGAAATAATTAAATTATCTCTATTCGCTTAATTATTATTATTATTATTCTTTTTAATCGCTTTAATTGTTCACTGTGTATTTGTTTTATTTATATCACTATATTTGCTTTTTAATTTTTCACATTGTTCACTTTTTCACTTATTTTTTATGAAATGTATTTGGGATTTAATGTCCTCTTCACTTTGAATTCTCACTTTTAGGGAAATTATATCACAATTATCGCTTTCGTTGATCACTGTCTTTAGAAGTTTTATTCACATTACCTCCTCCACATTAGTCCTCCTGTGGCTCAGTGGTGCGACGGCACGCCCCTGCGGGTCGCACCACCAAGGCTGGGCAGTGAATGCGTTAATCACTATAATTTTTGGCTTTTCTTGATCACCCTTATAATACTTAAAATTAATATTATTATCTTCTTAAAATTATTATGCTTATTCTCTAAACATTCATTTTTCGTATCAGATGCACACAATAGAATTTTACTGTGTATATATTTTTTTCACTTTCAATATTCACATTAATTAAAATAAGAATCATATTATGATGTTCTATTCTAATAACATTCACGTTCAATATTCACATAATGAAACAACTGTACCGAAATATTGGAAAACTTAAATCAACAAATTATCAAGTTATTTATGTAATAATCGATAAGAGTAACATTTTCTAATACTATCAATTCACAATTAATATTCTCTTTTTCTTTAAATTACATTTTTGTTATTTATTATTCATTTTTAACGAGAGCTGGCGAATATCTGATACAGCGCATCAGCATTGTCATACAGCGTGACAATGCAGCCAGCGTCTTGGGGACGCTTCCGACTGGTGTTGATATGGATCAGTTGAGCTACCTGTAGACTGTTTGTCAACAGTCAGCTCAATTGTTTCAATTGTAAATTACTATATATAATACTTGTATAACTTTCTTTGTGAATAAAGATGTTTTTCTAATAATTTCATTTTAAACGGTACCTATACACAAAACAATCTCGAGGAATTAGTTTACATAATTGTTTTTTTTTTTCTTCTGCCATTGTACATCATGTGTACCTACCAAATTTACTTGATATCAATTTATGGCTCTCATAACTCAAATATAATTTCTCACTTTAGTAACTCACTTTAAATAAAAATGATTAAATATACGTGCTTCATTTAAAATAAGTTTTCATTTCATTCTACTACATTTCTTTTTTTAACTTTTTTTTTTTTTTTTTTACGCAACCTTATTCAATGTTATTATTGTTCATTAATCTCTTAATTGATAACACTTTTATTGTAATGTAGGTATGTAATTTTTGGGTAGTGATAGTGACACAAAGTATGTTTCTACAACAATAATTATTGTTGTTATATAAATTATTCATCACCACGTCTTTTGTACCATAATAATAAATTAGTCAATTTTAAATTTCAAGTCTTTATTCTGCTAAAAACAAACACATTCTTCTCAGTAATACCCTTGAACCACTTTTGAACGTAAGAGTTTTATTTTCTCGTTTAATAGGTTTACTGATGAATTGATGGTACTTTAATCATGGATGACTCATCGATCTCAAAAAAAACATCTCTATTGTCATTTATTGTACTCTTTTTGCTGTATTTAAACTGAAATAAATTACACAGTCATGTCAACATTACTATCTCTTCCTTTATTTGTTATCTTTTATAATTGATATCGCCAATACATTTTCATCTTTAAGCTTTGTATCAGTCTCATACATATGAAGTTGATCTAAACGTAATATTTTAAAGAAGTGTCCGTTTTTATTCATCTATATGTACCTAAATATTATCAAAATAAAATAGACAAAATCAATATTTTTGTATGCAACATATTGTTGTATCAAAATGTATGTATACTATTTGCTCTATTCATTGCGTTTTTTTAATTCTCTTATTTTTGTGTAAATAATACCTACCTTTTTTTTTTTAGTTTCAATTGTGCCTTTGTTTATTGTGGATAGATAACTCAAAATTTATCGATACCATTTTATTACTTTAAAGAATTCGATTTGTTATATTATGCTTATTTAGGTCCAAGTAAAGTTTGTTTGCTTCACACCAATAGTCTGAGTTATTTTACTAAGGCTCTTTTTTTATTACATCTTTTCGGAATCTTGTTCTAGATAAACTATTGTTAATTGAATCCATTTTCCTAGTAATTTCGTGCACCTATACACAACAACAAGTGGTATACGTAAGTAACAGTAAAACTTTGTTATTTAATTTCAAATTATTATTTCGCATGAGTTGTGTCACTCTTAAGTCAAATAAATTAACTAGTAAGTGATTTAATTTTCTTTCATAAATTATCAACATTATCATTTATTTATTTTAATTCACATTTTATTTTTATATTACACTCTGAATTACGTTATCATATTTCTCAAATACTCCTCTATTAAGCTGAAGACAGGGCGCTATGGCGCTCATTAGGGGAGGCCTATGTCCAGCAGTGGACTAATATAGGCTGATGATGATGATGACTCCTATATTATCATTCGTCATGTGAACAATAACAAGCACTAACACACAATAACGAAAAAACACCGTATATGAAATGTGTTTTTTTTTTTTTTTTTCTAGCTGTCTTAGCTACTAAAACCTGTAATTGGTGTTCACGTCTGGAGATGCCTGATGTGCTCTTGTCCAGCACTATTATTATTATTATTTATTATAATTATCCAAAAACAATGACCTACTTATGTCACATTAGTTCACCCAATAACTAAATTTCAATGAACTGAGCAACCCGGTAGCAAATGTACTTTATTATATATTTATTCAACTATAATATGCAATGTTGCAACTGAGTATAGGTACTCATTAACTCTCAGGAGCTACCTACTTATCTTATTCACAAAATTATCACAAGTGTCTGTGAAACTATGGGTAAGTAGTTAAGGGTTAAATATCAGTGGTGTCTGTAAGACGGTGGGTATGCATTTAAGGGTTAACCGCAAAATAAACCATTATCCAGTCATTATTTTTCATGAAGCCGATGAAATGCCATTCAAGTGTCTATCTATCTATATCCCATACCTACCAATAGCAGTGTCACTATTTTCTATTTTAATTACAATTTAATTAAGTTAATTATTTATTCTTGTCTCCCAACCCGTCAAGTAATGAACATCTAATACAATATCTTAAACTGATAGTTGACTAATTGTATTTCTGATAGGTATGAAAATAATGCATCATTTGGAATTAATGAAATTATTATATTTAGATTATCATCATCGTTCAACCAAGTCATTATAATGGAGTTATTTCATTCTCTACTTGTAGGTATATTTTCAAGTCAAAGTAAAGCTAGTAGTAACTAACTTACTTTTATAACTGATGTTGCTATTTTCAAATACCACTTGGAAGTTATTTTTGCGAGCAAGAGAAGAGATATCTTGGTCACCTGACATTCTATGTAAGATTATCATGATCATTTGTACTACACTTACATAGTGCTTAATATTATTTTCTTATTATTTGTGCCTGAATGAGGGTTGTAAATTCTATTTATAATCATTAGAGCAAATATTCAATAATGTATGCCTTAGCATCATGCATTTGGAACCTAAATCAGTCGACAGGCTAGGCTAATCATGTTGTTTTATGTAAACCGGACAATGCACATCAAGCTGCTTTATTTCATTTTATTGTAGGTAACGCTCAAGACATTGAATAAGTACTTATTGATTATGTTATAGCAATTTATTTTATCATAGCCTAGTCCACAAATGACAATGCACTCTTAGCAGCTATACTCTACCTAGGTAAAGTAACTGCACACTACACTGTGATACCCATTTAATATTTATTTAGAATTAACTATATCAGACAATGCCATTTTACAGCAGCACCATGAATTTATAATTAAGTATTATTATTTTGTTTACATGACTCTAGCGATGCCCATTTACAGCTGATCCATTTATCAATTTATCTATTTTTGTATGTACCAATATTCCTAAGTTCCTTGGTTATTTTCTGTCTTGTCTGTTTTATGGCCTTGAATTATAACATAGGCACCACATATTGTAACGCTGTATATTCAAATTGACATTTCCAAGTGTGCCTTGTGCTCCTACGGCGAGTAAATGAGTATGAGTACGCTCCCTCATCATAACAATTGGTATCCTTAGGTACTTCCCTACTTTCTGACAATACCGTGTGATTATCATTGAAATAAATAATAAGTCAGACTTGCATACAGAATCCATTCTTCAATTCACTTCAACCAAATGTTTATCCAGAATGTAATGCATAACAAGTAACAAATTCTCACAACGGGAGGAATTTTCAATATTCATCATTTTTGTTTTTACACATTGTAGATTTTTAGGAGATTTTGTAGATTTGAGGATTTTTACCAGATGAATAAGTACCATCTATTAATTTAATGGGGCATAGTAAAGGCCTTTGTAAAACCTAATCAAATATTATCACTTGTAGCAAAATTGCTCGATGAACATGGGAGTAAACTTGTAATACATTTTGTTGGTCACTTTGATTACTGATTTATAATGGGTTTCATTGAAAGCTTGTATTTTACTGGTTCAGATAAATTTACAATATGAGTTTTGGCTATCTTTCTCAAGAAAAGAATGGAAAAAGTAACTTTATCATATTGGAGGTTACAGGTTTTGTTTCATTTTAGTAATGTTATGGATGAATATCACTCTTTGAACTCATAATGAAAGTCATCGCTATTTACCATTGAATTCAAATCGTTTTCAATCAATACAATCTAATATTTCGCTTGCCAAAGTTTGGCCAGGATAATAATTGCAACTTGTAGGCTTGTAGATATGTAAAATCAATGATTCAAATCAAAGAGAATAAAACCACTCCGATTCAATTAAGCGTTTGTTTTTGTCATAAGCCGATTTATGTAGGAAATCATTGGATAGGTCATCGAAACTTGAGTTTTTTCAGAATAAGTTTGACTGACCTCGGTTGGTAGATGTCACATTACCGTGTAGGCGTGTCTATCCCTCTTCGGACTGATAACTAATAGACGTGTTACTGAAATAAAACAGGGCATCACATTAACATGGGCTATAATCCTTTCTACAACTTATTAGAACATTTTATGAATATCAACATAACTTTTCTACAACGGCGTCCATGACATAGTGTTGCACCCTTATCACAAATATTTTACAATCTAACAATAAAATTATTTCCAACTCTAAACCTACTTTTTAGGCAAGCTATTAATAGGTAGATAGATAGTTGTAGATAGTTTGTTTGGTTCACAAATGGAATGCACCAAATACAATCAAACATAGACAAGGAGGTAGGTAAGTATATAAAAAAGCTAGATATAAAATTATGGGTAGGTACAAATAATTGCAATATAAAAGTTCATGACATACATGACATGACTGGCACTGACAACCTACTTGTCATGAATATGACAGGTAGGTGTGTCAGTGCTGCCGAGGTGAGCCAAAACGGATCAGTCTCAGCTTTATGCTGTTTTGCTCCGTGGTACAAAACAGCGCTAGTTTTCAGACGGAGATAACCCCCTGACAGGTAACAAGTCTCTTAATTACATTAGTTTTCACATTTTTCTCGCGATTTTCCATTTTGTCAGTTGATTAATTTTCTAACTACAACGACTAATTTAAAAGTACTTTAACTGTTAAAGTATATTGTTGTTTAATTAATTTCAAGCTGAACATTTTGTATAGAGGGGAGCTACACACTACAGAAAGGCGGATTTTTTTATATAAAGGAAAAGGAACCCTTATCGAATTAATTGGAAGAACTAATCGTACAAACATAGCGTAGACACGGATATCACCACAGAAGACGAGATGGGCCTTTTCTGCCTGTATTAGACAATACAAAAAGCTTTTTCTAAGGTTATTCTAAATGTGACCATTCATATTACTTACCCATGATTAGAGAAATGAGTTGAGATAGATAAAAAATACATGTTTGTACACTTAACTTACAAAATATAATTTACAAAGTAATAAATATAGAATAAGCGAGAATTGGCGGTTTTATCGCTCAAGAGCGATCTCTCCCAGATAACCTTGGATGGATAGGATCGTTAGATTACTTAGGTACTTAATTTAGTTTTTGTGACAAAGGAATCGACAATTACTTTTACCTACCAACCCGTCATCAAATGTGGATTTAATGTCTGTTTAATGTAATGTTGCTTATCGCTGCGCCTGCGCAGGCACCCAACGTATCGCTGCACGTGACAGACATTATTATTGATAAAAAATATCTATTTTTCGTGTATTTTCCCTCCTAATATTCCCTACCAGTGTTTGTACCTATACTTTCGTTTTGCAAAACGAGTTACTTATGTAGATATTGGCATAAGCAGCGAATACCATACATGTCTACAAATTCAAGTCATTTCTAACAAACACACTAACATTAATTCATAAATCAATGGTTTTACAGCATAAAATTAATTTGACAAGAAAAAAATATTATTTGTTTTGGAAACTAGTGTTCAGCTCAGAGTTGATGAATAACATCATGAAATCGGTTCCAACTATTTTCATAGCCGTACCTAGCTAAGAACACTCCTAAAAATAATCTTGCATACAAAAAAATAGGTACCTAACATAAAATCGGTTTATCCATTTAAGAGGCGTTAGTTGCAGTCACAGAAATATATACATTTCTGTGCCCTTTACGCAGTAGAACCCCTTTCGGGTACAGACCTCCTCTTGTTCAAAAGTGTTCGTAGTCGAATTTCGTCTGCTTTTCTTCGCATTTCGTTCATTGCCAACTACCAACGCATTTATATACCTACCTTCTTCGTTCCGTCGTCGCGTCGTCGTCGTGTTGGGAAGAAAAAGGAAAAACTAAGGAGAATCTAGGTAGATACGTGCTACATGGGTAGGTGCGTACCTACTTATCTTTGTGTTTTCTGTTGTCAAAGTATTGACGCACATAATTGAGTGCATATAATGTACCACTACACACTTGACGACCTCTGTGGCGCAGCGGGCGAAGGTCTGCCTGCGACGCAGGAGGTTGCGGATTCGATTCCCGCCTCGGGACAAATGTTTGTACGATCTGCAGACATTTGTCCAGGGCGTTCTGGATGTTTTCTATGTATAATAAAAAATATCTATCTATGTATGTAGTTTATTATATTAAGTATATCAGTTATCTAGTACCCATAACACAAGCTCTGCTTAGGTTGGGGCTAGATAATGCTGTGTGAATTGTCCAGCATTATTTATTTACTACTTTACTACGTTTTTACCACTACTTTACTACGTTTTTACGGTGCACTCTATTGCTTCGAATGAATAGATGTGTGTATACTTACCTTGTTTTAATGTGCGTTGTAATAAGTGGGCATTGGCCCGTGCCGTGCTATTGCGCTCTACTGCGCCCGCTGCGTGTTAAATAAAATGTCATCAATCATTTTCACGTTAAATTTATTGTGATTTATATTAAGAGCCATTCTCATACAAGCGACTCGCCACGGCTTGGGTTTTTTATTAAATTTTCTCGAATGTAATTAACTTTTTAACCGCCTTCGAAAAGAGAAGGAGGTTTTAATGTTCGACTCTATGTATATTTTTATGTGTCCATCGATTTCCCAATAAGGTTTGCTGGAAGAGAACTCTTTATAGGGTTAAGCTCGCCTTTGCCATGATTTTTCCTGGAAAATGTTATACTTGTACCAATTTTGTGCAATAAAGAATTATGAATTATGGATTTCTCCGTTATTTATGCACCGATTTGGATGATCCTTTGGCAGTTGCATAGAGGATGTGATACTACATCACTATGGAATAAGAGACACCTCTTTGGATCTTCTTACATCTTACTTGAGTGATAGGATACAAAGAGTTGACATTAATGGGAAACGGTCTTCGGGGTCTGTAGTTACAATGGGTGTACCGCAGGGCTCTATTCTCGGTCCTTTCCTATTTTTAGTTTATATTAACGACCTACCACATCTTGTTAAGAATAATCACGAGATTGTGTTGTTTGCTGATGATACTTCATTAGTCTTTAAAATGAAACGACAAAACATAAATTTCGACGATGTGAATAATGCAATCTCAAAAGTAGTACATTGGTTTAGTGTCAATAATCTTTTGCTTAACGAAACCAAAACGAAATGTATAAAATTTACTTTACCTAATGTAAAACAAGTTAAGGCTGTTCTAAACGTAAAAGGAGAAACATTAGAAATTGTAAACAGTACAGTATTCTTAGGAATAACCTTAGATAGTAAACTTCAATGGGGCCCACACATAGATAAGCTAGCAAAGAGACTTAGCTCTGCAGCGTATGCAGTCAAAAAAATCCGTCATCTTACAGACGTTGATACTTCTAGACTAGTCTATTTCAGCTACTTCCATAGTGTTATGTCTTATGGCATTCTGCTGTGGGGGAACGCTGCAGATATTAACACCGTATTTGTGCTGCAGAAAAGAGCTGTTCGTGCAATCTTTAATATGGGTCCCAGAGAATCCCTGCGTGATAAATTCAAAGAAATAAACATAATGACAGTACCATGTCAATACATTTATGAAAACTTGTTGTACACTCATAGAAATATCAATCAATTCCCTAAAAATAGCGACATACATAATATAAATACTAGAAATAAGAATAAACTCGCTGTGCCCACTACTAGGCTACACAAGATAAATGCATCTTTTAAAGGGCAATGTATACGCTTCTACAACAAAACTCCAAGTGAGTTGCAAAATATATCAGTAAATAAATTCAAACAAATTGTCAAAACCTTGCTGTGCAAAAAGGCTTACTATAAAATATCAGATTATCTAGAGGATAAAAAAGCTTGGGACGGGTTTTGGTCCAACTCGAAAAATAACAAATAACAGGCTAAACGTTTCTTCGTCGCTTCTTTACTTTAGTCTACATATCGAAGCGACAGAAATCAAAAATATCACTTTATTTCCGTGTCAGTGTTTACTTTTATTTTTTGACCTTTTCTAAGTGTACATTTATTGTATTTATGGAAATAAAGAGTTTTTGATTTTGATTATTATTAGTATATATATATCTCGCAAAACCTAAAAAACTGTTTAAATCTAAGGGATGCGACGTCGGTTTTTAGATTTTTAAAGCAATAAAATTATATCTATACCAATACGTATCATTCAAATATATTTTGCGAATCGTTTACTCGACTGTTTTAACAGAAAACGATTAAGTAACCAATTAATTTCGATAGGCATTTAATTATGGTTCTGTATGGGTAGCCCATTATTAAAAATGTTCGTATCCATCGACTGGAAGAGATCGCTTCTAAGCGATAAGGCCGCCCATTGTACTTGTGTCTTTTGTAATGTCTCTTGAATTGTATTTTTGTTGGTTTACAATAAAGTATTTTGTATTGCATTGTTCGTTCATAACAGAGCATAAACTTCCAAAAGACTTCCAAAAGACTTCCAAAAGACTTCCAAAAGACTTCCAAAATTAAGATGCCTAAATACTTTGTATGCAAATGGCTTCAACGTAAGTCAGAGAAGTTGGAACGTTGCCTTGATCACGGTCGCGCACGTTCCGCGCAGGCGCAGCATCCGCGGCGGAAAACCAGTCGCGCCACGCTTGCGCGCAAACTCGCGCGCTTTTCCACCAACCACGAAAATTTAACGAATTAAAAAAAACGGTAAGGTTTTTTTTGGGGATTGTGATAAGTGTTTGTGAAAAAGGTGAGTTATTATTTTACTATGTTTATTGGTTATTTTTTTAATATATTTACTAAACGAAATTCACAACCCTTGAGAGCTAAATTTGCCATTTAATATTCGTAATGAAAATATTATATTACACTTATGCCAATACATAAATTTTTTTAATACCCACCAAGATATTTTCCACTTTTCCACCGCCCCGAAAAATTTGTACTTAAATTTCCATATTTTTTTCTAGCCTATTCTTCAAAGGAAAATCCTGTTAAATGAAACCTATACAGTTATTTTATTACCTCATTTATATTGGACTAGATCTTCTGCTTAAAAAAACACGATATAAAATAACCGTATTTGATATCGAAATCCAAATAAAATCATATATCACGTAGAATAGTAATAAGTACCTACTGACCAGTTTTATTATTTTACAACTTAGGAAAGAACGTACCTACCAAATGTTTAATAAATTGATAACTCCATTACTCACAATTATATTTTTAATTAATAAGTAACTAACTATTCAGCATACTAACTCACAATTATATTTTTAATTATTTAGTATCTATTTAGCATAGCTACTAACTCACAATTACATTTTTAATTATTTAGAACGATTTAGCATAAACTCACAATTATATTTTTAATTTTCCCACAAACCTAACAAGAAGTCTATACTATAAGCGTTTGATCAGATGTACTTACAATATAATCCTAACCCAACCTAATACAGAAATAAAACAAATACATATAACGTTGCACAATAGTCGGCCTTACCGCTAGGAGCGAAATGTAGCGATTTAAATTTATAATGTGCGGGTAAAATTCTAACTACTAGGTAACCTAGTCTTATAAAATAACTCTAGGTGGGGTAGTAATTTATAATGTGCTAGTAAAATTCTACTTAATAATAGTTAACTTAGACGTAGAAATAGCCCTAGGTGAGCTAGTAATTTATAATGTGCTAGTAAAATTCTACCTAATAGATAACTTAGACGTAGAAATAGCACTAGGTAAGTTAGGAATAGCAAAGGAAGCAAGGTACCTTTTAGATAGTGTAGGGCTAGGTCGTCGGCTTAGCAAAAGTTCATCAAATTCAACTCTAACGAGAGGAAATCCTCGACCTGATCCTAAACCAGTTAGTTGGTATTGGTACAGTCAGCGTTGATACCTCCTCTACCTCAACAGCCTGTATCGGTCCACTACTGGACGCAGGCCCCCTGATAAGCGCCTTATTGGCTTTTATCACATGGGGGTAGCGCCCATAATCCCCACGCTGGGCATGCGGGTTGGGGATCGCAGTTCGGTGGTAGAATTGTTCTGCAGGCGGCGCTGCTGCCCGCCCCCGGTGGATATCCCTTAGTCGCCTCTTACGACACCCGCGGGAAGAGTTGGGGTGGTGTACTATTAATAAACTCTGATGATTCTACTACTACTCCACGATACTAAGGCACGTATTAAGAAACTATGCTCAGTCATCGATCTATTCTTGAGTAACGCTTATGCCATAGAAAATCGTTACTCAAGCATAGAGCGATAACTGAACAAGCTTTTATATTACAATCTCTTTTAAATCTCAGTCTTGTGGAAATTGAAATGAAAATAAACATGTTTTATATGCTTTTCAATGGCCTTTTAAATGGTTTCAACCCATAAGAAATTAGATATATTATGAACACACAGTGATGGATTTACCAGCAGGCTGAGTTGGCTGGAGCCTAGGGCGATAGCCTAGATTTTCGGGGGCGTCAAATTTGGCCTAAAATGTATTTTTTGTCTTACATAAAAATATAATAAGAAATTTTAACTAATAAGTGCTGTTACTTTATTTGTACGAAATAACATGGCTTACAATTTTTTTTATTACATCTGGCATGTTGGCCCTTACAAAAAAAAAAAATATTTACGTGAGATTTACGAGTAGGTAAATAAAGTGAAAATTTAAAACAGAGAGTTCAACTTTGGATTAAAAAAAAAACTTAGTGAACCCAGAAAGTTTACACTGTGCGTGGCCCATCACGCACTTTGCCGGTTTTTTCCGTTAATTTATGGGGCGGCAAAACTTAGAGGCCTAGGGCGGCCAAGACTGCAAATCCGCCACTGTGAACACATGTTGCTTATGCTGACTGTACTACTAAATCTGGCTCCTATGAATGGATACGTGTGGATACTAAACATCTTAGGCCTAATATAAAACCTTCTATGCCAATGTAGAGTCCTTGATGCAACGCTTTTCATGTTATCGATTTTGTAGTTTACTCAGAAAGAAATATTGTACGATTTATTTACGTTTGTTTGTGTTGTATGTAGAAACCTACCTACTATAACCACTGAATGAATGATTAATTTATTTATTTTCTCTTGCAAAGGATAATTGTTTTTAATGATGACGACCTCTGTGGCAAGGCGGGCGAAGGTCCGCCTGCGACGCAGGAGGTTGCGGGTTCGATTCCCGCCTCGGGATCAATGTTTGTACAATTTGCAGATATTTGTTCAGGGTGTTCTGGATGTTTTCTGTGTATAACAAAAAAAAGTATTTTTTGACTTAATAAAGTATACTTAATAAAGTATAATTCAGTTATCTAGTACTCATAACACAAGCTCTGCTTAGCTTGGGGCTAGATAATGCTGTGTGAATTGTCCAGCACTATCTACTATCTATCTATAATTTATGGCTTACTAGCTTCTTCCCGCGGCTTCGCACGCGTATTTTCGGTATTATAAGTACCCTATTGTTTAAGTTAGGCTACGTTCTAAGTGTATGTCAAATTTCATCTTGATCTGTTCAGTAGCTTTGGAGATCTTCGGTAACAAAAATGTCACATTTCACAAACTTTCGCATTTATAATATTAGTAAGAAGCTTAATTTTATCCAAGTTATCTTGTTCTGCAAGTGACAGGTGCCCGCGAGGGGGTTATAAAACCTGTGGTATGGGCATAGATATAAGTAAAATTCTGTAGATACGGCACGTTCTCCCAGTACTAACTCAATAAATGGCCTGTGTTGTGTTACAACTAGACGCAAAGACACGTTATTTCCAATCTTTTGCAATATAACTACCTAATCCACAACAAAGATGGAAAGACGTACCTAGACCGAAGTGCGATCGAGACAACAATACACGCGATACACGTACGCCGGCGGCGCCGGTCCGACTGTGACTGAGGTGGATGGACCTAATTGGGCACAATTTGAGCGTTCCACTTTCGAGAAGCTAGTGCCCAATCTTTCGAATTCTACTTAGATCGATGGGTACGGGTCACCAGGGTCTTATTCCGCCCGCAGGATAATTTAGGATACAAGAAAAGACAGTAAAAAATCCTTTGTACAATAATAACAGTAAATTTGTCAAATTTACTGTTATTTTTATAGTAAATACCAAAAACCATAAATGAAATAAGTAAGAGCCCACTTTTGTATGTTATAACGAAAAATATGAGTCAGTTGAAACGTAATAAAAAGTATAACAATTTCAAATAAAATCAAAAACTCTTTATTTCCATAAATATAATAAATTTACACTAAAGAAAAGGTCAAATTATAAAATGAAACACTGACACGAAAATAAAGTGATATTTTTGATATCTGTCGCTTCGGTCGGTATGTAGACAAGCGGTATGTAGTAAAAAAGCAACGAAGAAACCTGCCTGTTAGTTGTTATTTTTCGAGAGTCGATTAAATGACTAGGTATATCAGAGTTCCACATGTTAAAAGCCGCGGGAGAAGCAAGTTGAGTACCTACTCGAAATAAAACGCAGCTCTATCGATCTTCATTAAAATACCATTGGCCTATTTCAGCGCAGTGGAAAACATCTGAAAGTAGCACGCTTCAATCATTGCAATTATAAACAGCACGCAAAGCAGTGTTCATCTATAAACATCATATAAACTGTACCTACTAAGTTCTAGAATCTAAGATATGTTTGTTTATAAAGGGTTACAGAACCACATAAATATTTTATGACACTGTCTCATAGGAGGAACAATACAGAAGTTAGATTCAACTATTATTATTTATTATATGAAATAATGCTGCTGAGATCTCAGGAAGTCCAGACTTTTTCAACAAGGTTATGTGGACGGATAAGTCTCGATTTGAAAACTTAAAAAAATCATTACTTACTCAAAAACTACGATAAATCGGCAAACATGGGGTATTTTCGGTTACCCCCGAGGGTGACATTTTTTTTTTATGTTGTCACTGTTTTGTCCATCCTGTATTTTTTATTATGGCAGCCTTCATTCATTTCTCGTCCGTTTTCGAAATTGAATGGGGATATTTCTAGTTCCGCGCGGGCAATTATGAGTTTTTGTTTAAGTGGTTACCTTGTTATTGTCTTTGTTATTGTTAAGTGGTAAAAAATATCTCGGACTCTAGAGTATAATTAAAACGAATTATCTATTCTTGCGAAGACGAATTCTTCGTGAAGCCCTCACGGCATTTACGTGTTATAGTACCTACTTACAATGTTATATCAGGTAACCTACCTGATATAACATACCTATATATATACCTGATATAACTAACAAGTTAGTTATATTTAGGTTACCTAATATAATATTTATTACCTGATATTATATTTATTTAGGTTATGTACCTGATATAATATACCTGATATAACTAACAAGTTAGTTATATTTAGGTAGAGTACCTACTCTACCTAATATAACTAACTGAAATAAATGTGTTGAATAGTCTGCGGATTATTATTGTACTACAGATTGGTGTTGTACAGACGACGACGTTTCGTTAGAGTAGTTCTCGCATTGCCCCAAAAATATCTTCATTTCCATTTAGTCCCAAAATTAATATCATGTTTACGATACTAATTTTCCGTTATTTATATTCCTTGTAGAACGCAGAAATGCGCAGAACGCACGAATCTTTTTCAGATTCCGTGTCGAAGACTCTGAAACGGAATTTGTGAATACCGCTGCAGATCGGTATTGGAGCGACGACGTTGTCTTCGAGTTAAAATAAAAAAACACTAAAGTGGGCCGGATTTCGCCCAATGATCTTGGCAGGGAGATAGATAATATCCCGGAAAAGGACATAGTCATCATGATCAGCCTATATTAGTCCACAGCTGGATATAGGCCTCTCCTTATGAGCGCCATAGCAGACTGTCTTCAGCTTGCCGCATCCAGCATCTGCCTGTAGTCTTTCAGGGGTCGTCATCCCATCTATCGGGACGTCCTACACTACGTTTGCCGAGTTACGGTCTCCACTCAAGAACACGTTTACCCCAGCGGTGGTCAGTTCTTCGCGAGATATGGCCGGCCTACTGCCACTTCAGCTTGCTAATTCTTAGAACTATTTCAATAACTTCGGTTCTCTATTCAAATCCTGTTACAAATTCTTTCCTTCAGAGATAAAGACATAGACAACTTTTTATCCCGAAAAAGTACGTGCGAAGCCGCGGTCAGAATCTAGTACTTTTTATTCCATCTCATTTATTCCACCGTAGGTACATGTTTATATACACTTGATGTCGTTAAAATCTAATTTACTATTGCTTCATCATCATCATCATCATCAGCCTATATTAGTCCACTGCTGGACATAGGCCTCCCCTAATGAGCGTCATAGCTACTATTGCTTAATTAAACATAATATTCAATTACGACTATTTAAAAAACACACACAAGGAGGGAAGGAAACACCATAGGGGATTGTATACGCAGAAGAAGAGGGAAGAAAAAGAAACAGACAGACAGTGATTCTTTTAAAAATACGTAGTTACTAGCTGCGCCCCGCGGCTACGCCCGCGTGGAAATTTAAAATTATCACATAGGGAAAATAGAATTCTCAAAGAAAATTATACTAGTATTTACAATTGAAACAATTGAGCTAACTGCCGACTGTTGCAAACAGTCTACAGATAGCTCAACTGATCCATATCACCATCAGTCGGAAGCGTCCCCAAGACGCTGGCTGCATTGCCACGCTGTATGGCAATGCTGATACGCTGTGCCAGATATTCACCAGCTCTTGGGTCACGCGTCGCTTCGACCAGACGCTCAGATATAATAGTTTTTTGAAAACCCGAAGAGCCTCGGTACCCCACGGACCTAGGGTCTCGACTCCAAGGGGAGCAAATGTGTAGGCTCTGTCGAGACCTGCATATTTGCGCCTCTTGAGATCTTCGGCCAAATCTGCCGCCGCACCCGCCCTCACGGATGTGAAAATAGATAGTAGCCGATTCTCAGACCTACTGAATATGCATATTAAATTTGGTAAAAATCAGTAAAGCCTTTTCGGAGGAGTAAGGTAACTAACATTGTGACACGAGAATTTTATATTTTACTAGCTGCGCCCCGCGGCTACGCCCGCGTGGAAAATTAAAATTATCACTTAGGGGTATGAAAATTGATGTTGGCCGATTCTCAGACCTACTCAATATGCTCACAAAATTTCATGAGAATCGGTCAAGCCGTTTCGGAGGAGTACGGGAACGAACATTGTGACACGAGAATTTTATATATAAGACTAGCTGCGCCCCGCGGCTACGCCCGCGTGGAAATTTAAAATTATCACTTAGGGCTATGAAAAATAGATGTTGGCCGATTCTCAGACCTACTGAATATGCTCACAAAAATTCATGAGAATCGGTCAAGCCGTTTCGGAGGAGTATGGCAACGAAAACTGTGACACGAGAATTTTATATATTAGATATATTTTTTTGTACTCTACAAATTTCGACACATTAAAGCAACCTATTTAAGTAAATAGCTGAGCTATTATTTGAATGAATGGAACTCGGTATAATACAGATAGAACTATGTCGAACCGTTCGCCGCGTCGATGTTGAGAAACGCAGTACAATGCATCCTTTGGCTCACACGAATCGTATAACTGGGTACATCCTAAGGTCAATACAATAGAAACACATTTTCCTCGTTTTCTATGCCCTTGAGAATGTTGAACTAAATACCGTTCTTAATTGTTATCTTTAGAATGGTTATCATTATTATTTTCTTGTTGATTGATTCCGGGCCTGTTTCTAGCTAATTTATACATTATTACTTGGCATTCATTTTTATGAGACTAAATGTATAAATAATGATAAAATTCAATATTGCTGGACTATCCACACACTAGCGGCGTAAGCCAACATACTAGGGGGGGGGGTTATATTTTACAGGAAAAGATAGATAATTTTTCAAAAAATGTTCAAAAAGGGGGAATAATTTTTTAAAAGGTGGGCTACCTCACTGAGTAGGGTATCAAATGAAAGGTATCAGTTTGTACATTTCAAAACTTTTTGAGATTTCTCTAGATTCCTACATTTTAAAATATATTGAGAAAAGTCAAAAATGTACCTAATCTCTGAAGTACCTATGCAGAGCGATCCATCTAAAATGTAGTTTGGTGCCTACTATTTTTAGGTGTTTATTAGCGATATCTCTCACCTTTAGTACATATGTATGTATTTGTATAATTGACAAAAGTTCGAAACCCTCGGTGCGCTGGACTTTTCACACGGCATTATCTAGCCCCAAGGTAAGCAGAGCTTGTGTTGTGGGTACTAGATAACTGATATACATAATACAATACACTACATAGCTAGATATTTTTTATTATACATAGAAAACACCTAGAACACCCGAAACAAGTATCTGCAGATCGCACAAACATTTATCCCGAGGCGGGAATCGAACCCGTAACCTCCTGCATTGCAGGCGGACATTCGCCCTCTGCGCCACGGAGGTCGTCAAGAAGGTACATGTCCGTACATCCTATCCTACTAATATAATAACGCCGAAAGTTTGTGAAATGTGCAATTTTTGTGGCAATGCAGCCAGCGTCTTGGGGACGCTTCCGACTGGTGTTGATATGGATCAGTTGAGCTATCTGTAGACTGTTTGCAACAGTCGGCAGTTAGCTCAATTTTTTCAATTGTAAATACTAGTATAATTTTCTTTGTGAATAAATGACTTTTTTCATTTTTGTTACCTAGGATCTCCAAAACTAATGAACAGATCTAGATTAAATTTGGCATACATTTAGAACGTAGCCTTACTTAAACACTAAGCAATTTTTTTATTACAAAATGGTTTGATAATTTACACACCGCGTTTAACGAGAAAATAAAACATAGATAAAAAGTCCGTCTATGCAATGTTGTCTATTTTTGTCAAAATAGTAATTGTGAATTTGTGATGTTGACCTATCTGCTTTGCAAAAATATGAAATACTAGCTATCGAGGCCAATCATCGATCAAAAATTTCCGGTCGGCCCCCCTTAGATGCACAATGCGCGCCCTGAAAACGTCAGTATCAAAAGGTATCCCATTTGGTTTTTTGGGATACCTTTTCAACTAGTGTCATTTTAGCTCTCGGACCGAAAGCATGGTCAAGTGCTCGTATAAAAAATGCAATAATCGGCCGACCAAGCAACAGAAAAAGGATGGAATATCTTATTTTCAGTAAGTTTAAATGTAATTTTTACCTGTGTATTGTGATATGAGCCAATTGAGCCTTATATACTTGAGAAAACAGCATTAAATATTGTTGTTGGGTTTGCCTATGTAAAAATATTTATTTTGTTCTAAGTTGATGAATGGAGCGGCTATTGTTTCTAATTTTTTTTTTTTATTTATTTGTGGTAAGTTGTAACTGATAACTTTTTTTTCATGAAAAGACATTTAAAATAACTGGTTGAGGTTTATAAAATAACTAGCTGACACGCTTAAAGTACCTGCATGAAATTGTATTTTAGGTTTATTTCACTAGCTTTTGTTAACTTATTTGTATTATTGTATGTCCGAAATGACCCTTTTGTTTGTTGACTGTTGCGTCGCTAATTTATAGTTGTATCAATAAATGATTCGTTATCTTTAACTGAATTCTGTTGATTTTATAAAAATAAACAGTGTATAAATTATTTTTAGGTAAGTACCTTTCTACCTAATTACAAAATAAAATAAAATAAATTCGACTCCACTAATCTCTTGTTCCGTATGCAAAAAACTTGACAGGCTCTGCGCAAACTGTCTGCGTCAAAACAAAACGTGGACACTTTTGAGTGTCATTCTTGTAAGGTTCTAGGTATCTACGGGGGAGGCCGCATACTTGATCGATGAGGCCAATAGATAAAAGTTATGCATTATTGTCAGAAAAAACGATAAAAAAATGAATATCATATAATATCACGTATCAGACAGAATTAAATTTGGTTTTTTTTACGATTTTTTTTAAATTTTATTCTAAACTTGGTTAGTTTATGGTCTTGACGTCAGCTTGATACTGTCAGTCAACTTTTGAGACATTGACATGGCTCAAAAGTTGACTCTCCGTACCCAAACTTCGACGAAACAAAAGAAAAGCCAAAAATCGGCCACAATATGGTCGCTTGCCACTCAACGGTATTTTTTGACAGGCCATATTATGGCCTCTTGCCAGTTGAGAAGATAGGTTAGGCACCCTACCTACCACGCTAACAAAGTTGCGGGTAACAGCTAGTACGTAATATAAACTAGGAGAATTTTTCTCAATTTATAATAACAAATCAAAAACAATAATGTTCAAAGCTCAACATTACTGTTCTCGATTTGTTGCATTATACATTATATGTATATGTATGTACAGGGTGTTCCATTCTTAGATGATTAAACTTAAAACGGTTTTTGAGGGCCTATACTTTTAACGCAAGTGTGAAGTTCTTGAGCGGTAAAAATACAATAAAATATTTAGGTAGGTACCTTCCAATACAATACATTAAGTTATAAAACATAACAGAAACCTTCAATAAAATTATTACCTATTGGTCAATGGTATTTAAAATATCAATTAATGTTGTCATTGGTAGTGTTATAAATTATTTTTATTAAGTATTTTATATCGTGAAATCACGATATTCATAGTTTTATTATTGATCTGCCCCAGTACTTTAACCAACTTCAAAAAAGGAGGACGTTCTCAATTCGTCTGTATGTTTTTTTAGTGTACCTACTATAAAGCAATGATTTAAGATGTTTTATGTGAAACTGAAACCATTATTAGCTGCTAACTACATACGAAAACGCGTGTAACCTTTGATTGAAGGTTCTAATTAGTTATGCAAATTGAATTCTAAGGTACAATTTTTAAGAACGAATTTAAAATTAAGTGTTAACTCTGGAACCTGCTTTAACCGGCTTCGAAAAAAAGGAGATGGTTCTTTGTTCGGCTGTATGAGCCTGTATGTGTGTTTTTAGGGTTACGTACTTCAAAAGGAAAGAGGAATCCTTATAGTGTCACTTTGTTGTCCGTCCATCTGTCTGTCTGTCCGTCTGTCAATCCCCTTTTCTCAGGAACGCGTGGAGATATCGAGTTGAATTTAACATCAAATACTCATGCCCGTAACCTCTTGGAGCCGCAATATAAATAAAACTTCTAGGTCTGTCTGCCACACAAATAAATTGCTAAAATACTTGATTTTAACATGGTACTGTTTACAGATGTCACTTAAGAGCTTATTGGACCATCCTAAATATCGGATACGATATTTAGTCAATCCTGAATTCAGAGAAGTTTAATCGCCTTTAGGAAGGTAGCATCCTAATTAGGCTCCGATTTAGGACAAGAATGGCTTCCGACGTCCTTAAGCGTCTGCCTGCTTAGAGTCCTGAATCAGTGAACGTGTAATTAGGAGCTCCGGCGACTAAATTTCTTGTCCTAAATCGGACACTGCATTTAGGACCCGATATTTAGGATGGTCTAATAAGCTCTTTAGGCGTTCAGTCTAGTAAACTCCAAAATTTGTATTATACCATTACTACTTTGTAGCACATTTTCACTCAGTCCTTGAAGTCCTGAATCCTTAACCATTTCATCATTATCGCGTCACCTAAGTACTTTCTTTGTATAACCTTATTCTAAAAATGTACTTTGTTTTGTATCTATCAAGTGTCTAAGTAAGTACTTTTATGATTTAAGATAAGTCTCATTTATAACCTAGATATGGTTTTGATGACTAAACTCTTTTTATTTTATTTTATTATTATCTATAACTATTATCTATAACGATAGCTCATGGGATGCGGCCATATTTGTATGAGCGTTAATTTTATCCGCCTACAAATCGACCCCGAATTTTTTTTGCACCAGCTTCCACTGCTGGAGTACTTTTAGGCAGCGAATAAACGCTACACGCGTGAAAGTGATAACTACACGCGTGTAAGTGCTAACTACACGCGAGTAAGTGCTAACTACACGCGAGTAAGTGCTAACTACACGCGAGTAAGTGCTAACTACACGCGAGTAAGTGCTAACTACATGCATGAAGTGTATATTATTATGTAACTTACTTAATCATGATCCTATCAATTTATGAAATATTAGATACTAGCTGCGCCCCGTGGCTTCGCCCGTGTGGAAATTTATGTTTCCTATTTTCTTGATTTTTTCCTTCATCAAAACCAGTCAGGAGATCCTGACAATAACAAACACAACAATAAAAGAATAAGTGAAATTGGTCCAGCCGTTCACGTGTGATGCCGTGACCAAGGGAAATAGGAATTCATTTTTATGTAAATAGATAGATTAGACATTAATATAAATGTCTCATTTATCTTTTTCAATAAAAATGTATTATAAATAGTCGCGTACAATTTACACCAAAAAGCTTTATCTAGGTTACAAAAGTAATTAAGTAATAGCTTTTATTAATATGTATCTTAGATACATATTAATAAATCATTAAACTGGTCTATTATTAAATCGTTCAACTGGTCTTGTAATAAATCGTTAAACTAGTCTATTAATAAATCGTTAAACTGGTCTGCACTGCATGATGGAACTCGAGCAGAATCTTTTCAATAGTTTGACCGCGCGTAGTGTAGGAGCATGGTTAGCATGCTGCGTTCGCGGACTACCGAACCAAAGAACTATTTTATCTGCCTACAAATCTTCCTTCAGTAATAACCTCCTCCAAATAATTACGAATAGGTCAACATCACCGAGCGTTTTACTTATGTCATAGCTAAAAACAAATCTTAAACCAACATAAGTAACGCCTCAAAGTCTTCCGATGAAGGTCTCAAAGATGTGCTAGGTCAACTCCCATGGTCAATCTACATTTTGTGTCGTTAAGCTTCTATTTCCTATCAGTAGTTACCAGTAAACAAATATTTTGACAAGGTTACATAATTTCTGAATAAATAACAACGGAAGAAAAACTAAGTTGAGGTAGTAAGACTTTTTATTAAAACGGGGTTTTATTAATAAAACTGCTTGCTTACCTATATTTACATAACACCAATAAATATTACCATGAAATAAATTTAAGCAATGCAAATTTAAAGCATTCTTGTATTATATTTTCTTTGTTCCAGCCACGCCAAAATCTCATAATGCGGTAGACAAAACCAAAGAATAGTTCTAAGTTATTTGCTGGACAAGATGACTCGCTACTCCCTCAAGCAAGGAGCTTACTGCATCACCGGGATTCTCGGAGACACAGACGTGCCCCACGAGCCCTTCGTAACATGCGCCTTCAAAGGAATCTCACCCCTATGGTGGAGGATTCCCATCCTCCTATGGTCTTCAGTGGTACTCTTCTGGTCGATGTCATTCTTCTGGGGGCCCACAGAGAAGTTTTTCCTGTACATGACGCACTGGGGCCTGTTATTCATCGTGGTGGAATCCGTATTCGGCATTGCGGTAGCCGTGAGGAAACCTTGCGGAAGACAAGCAGGTAAGATATCAGCTCTATCAGAATGCATCAGCATTCAAATGGAATATTAATCACTTTTTCCAATGGCTCTGTTGCGTTGTTTCTTCAGTGATTTTCCTCATGAGAATGAGATGAGATTTGTTCATCCGTTCTGGTTAAGGCTCGGTCACGCGCTACGGCCACTGGCCCTGCAACGATGATGGCCACTTGCTTCTTTACTGTCACGTGAGATTGTCGAGCGGTGGACAGCTGACCGTGGCAAATGTCTACTTATTCTCTGGTGACTGTAACTACAAGGGGCAGGGACATTAAAACTCTTTGAACTTATAAAAAGTCATGAATTCCCGGCATATAAACAGCACCAAGCATTTGTGGTAGGACCGAACACACCTACAGCTGCTTTGGCTCATGGATGCATTCTTGTGCGCAAATAGACGCCTCTACGTCACGCTTGCACTCTGCATCAGACTGGTACAAGAATCATGACGTGATACCAAATTGATATTTGCCAGGCCGAAAAATAGGCCACTAGTGTGCTGACAATCAGATAGAAAGCTGAAGCTTTCTTTAATAAGAACGATTGTCAGCACTGTAAATAATGCAAAGAAGCCAAATAGGTAGGTACTAGTTTTGTAATAGGTAAGTCGACTCACAACTTATACTGAATGAAACTGCACCTGCAAATGTTTAAAAATTTAATCGTCAAGTGCAAGTCGAATTCGTGCACCGAGGGAACTGTATAAATTAAATTATAAGACATTGCTTCTTGCCAAGTTTCATGATTCTAGGTCAACGGGAAGTACCCTATAGGTTTTGTGTGCGTGTCATTCCCTTGGAAATTTCAAAATATTCGGGCATAAACGGCTGTAACTTTTGATTCCATTGACTTAGAACTTTGATTTATATGACGGCTCCAAGAGTAATTGGACTTGAGTATTAGATGTTAATTTAAATTCGATACCTCAACGCGTTTCTAAGAAAAGAGGGTTGGCAGACGGACAACGAAGTGAGACCGTTAGGGTTCCTTTTTCCTTTTCAGGTACGGAACCCTAACAAAGAACAAAAGAAACATTGATCTCGATCACAATCACAATCTGAACTTCCCACCACAAACAATAAAATGACAAAGGCACAAGATTAGAATTCAATTACGCAGGATTGCAATGTGGGAAAAATTGCAGATTGCCATCAACACGTGCAATATGAAGTAGCATTGAGGATTTTTACCATACACACTGTTCTTAAGTTTCAACATACGTAGTTATGGAAATGTAGGTTAACTCTGTTTCAAACCAAGAACTATGAAGGACGAATATTATTTGCACATATAGGTAGGCACAGTATTATTGCCAACTCAATAGCTGCTCTATGAAAGTAATTTTTGGAGCCTTGAAAAAGAAATCGGCAGATTGCATTTGTCCAACTTAGCAGCAAAGATATCAATCAGTTTACGCTTCACTGATTTCAAACCATTTTCGTATCTCAGTCTTCAATCAACAATAATAAGGAGCAGACGATGTTTAAAGTACAAACCTAAGACATCGATAATGGAAAGGTTATCGCTCAGTAATCGAATAAGCTCGCAATAAAGGAGCAAGGAGGAAGTACCTAACTTCACATAATCAGTATTTGGCTATAACTCAGTGAGTGTAATCGAATTACAGTGAACTTCAAAACAATGTGCGTAGAATATGTGAAGAAACAATGCACGTGGCGTATGTGTCGATTAGAACATCCTTACCCTTCCAACTTCTACGTGAGCTGTTGGCAAAGCAACCGGTCATCGCTACCGTTGTTGTTTCTCCGAGGTTTCCTCTTCCTGTTATCGACATGTCTGCTGTTGGCGTCTGTGGCTCTGCCCTTGACACTGGACGCTCGGTTTGGGCATTGGTTCTTATACCTGTCGAACTGGGGTCTGATGCTGATGGTTTTTACTACGGCTTCCTCTACTTCTGTATCAGCCTATGTCTACTTCAAAAGGCCGATTGGTACGCGTTTTAATTTTACCTGCTTCTTTGCTAATCATGTAACGTCAAGATAAACTTAAATTCCTATTTGTTAACAAATACTTGAGGAGCGTGACTCTCACGCTTACAAATTTTAAGCCTATGGTTTTACGACCGGCTCAAACGGAGGTAATAGTTTTAACATTAGAATTTATGGTTAGCTCTGTTTATGCACTCAGCCTTGACATTGAACACTCAATACACACGAATTGCTCAATAGAGGTTAATAGACTCTACTTTGTTAAAGTCATTCAAAATACTTGTGTTATTTAGTAAGCAAGTTGTGCTTGAGTGATTGGTTTTGTTCTTAGTTTTGTTTACCTGTGTCGTAAGCATCTGCCATCGCGGTCGGCTTTTGACCTCGCGCCAAATTACTTGTCTTTGAAAATCAGGATAAGAGCAAACTCGATAAAGATACAAACCTGACCTTAGCATCTATTTCAACTAAAAGTGTATTGAGTGCCAACACTACCTTTTTATAGGTTTAGGTTAGGTACAATACTAGCCCCATTTATTATATCGTTTCTGTTTTCGATTTTATCTAAATTGTTTAATTATCAGAAGAGCAGACATCATGACGTCCTACACGTATGTTGATAATGAATTAAATCATCAAATCTTGATATGAAGCTAAAGAAGTCAACTCACGGCATTGCCCCTTTATCTATAAGTACGAAGGCACACAAATTTACACTGATGGATGACTCTATTGCAAACATCTGTCCATGTATTAGTTCAAACTTAGGTCGAGCGTATTTGCTTATAAATTGTATCTACTTGAGCGTGTTATGGTCGTTCAAATGCTAGCAGAATAGGTTAATTCGCCAATTCGCGTAAAGTACCAAATCACCTTATAAAACCTTAACGCTTATGTGAGTTTTATGGGATGTGAATTTGATGGCGCAAGATTTAAACGCTGTTCAGTCATGTTCATGAATCCTAACGACTATGTCGCCATAAAAGTTGGTGTAAAAGATTTACTGTTATTTGCAGACGCCACCTTCGGACTGCCTTGGTACGTGAAGACGTACTGGGTGCTGTACAACATAACTATCCCTGTGGCGTTCCTCATCACGGTGTTCTATTGGGGCGTCTTGAAAGCCTGTGAGTATACGAAGAGTCTTTAATGCTCTCCTAAGACCTACTGACCTACCGTGTCGATACTGCTTAGCAGCATCTCCAAAGTATACAAATCATTATCTCTCATGTTCATCAACTCCCCGTCAAGCGTGGTGACAAAAGTACAGCCCCAAGTGTGAAGAAGACTTACCCAAATCCAACATTGCATCGACAGTTTCTGCATCAGGAAGATTTTGATTTGGCCTGAAACCTTATTGACTGTAGAGCTTAGCTCCTTTATCTCCTGCTTTTCTCCTTGGTCTCCATTTTCACATTCAATTGTTTCCATTCCAGCGACCAGCACGAACCGGAACTACGCGCCTGATCCGGTCCTAGACATCATGGTCCACGGCGTGAACTCAGTTGTGATGTTCCTCGAGCTGGTCTTCTCGGCGCACCCCAGTAGACTGCTGCACATCATGCAGCCGCTGTACTTCGCCGGCGCCTACATGCTCTTCACTGTGGTCTACTTCTTCGCTGGAGGCACTGACCCGTTAGTATTGTTTAATCCTACTGTGCTAGAGGTTTAATTAGTCACTTAACGCATTAACTGCCCAGTCTCTCTCCGAAGGGGCGCAATGGGCGTGTTGCAGATGCAACAACGGGACACGTCATTGTGTGTGCATCACTGGAACTCTATGTGTTTTTAGTGGATATAACTTTTAGCGAGAAACCATTACTGATAACAATAGAAGGTATGTCTGGTCTAAGCTTTTAATATTGATGGGGCACTACCTTTTTCATAGCTTTTAATTTAACCCAATATAACTGAACCTCCAAAAGAAGTTCCAATTGGATATTGTATTGTATTGTATTACAAGGTATTCCATAATTTAGATGTCAAGTGGTTTCTTCAGTCACTTTTTCCCATCGAACCTAACAAATATCAATTAGAGAGGTATTTGGGCTTAACACAGTGAACAAATATGAAGGACGAAAAAACGTGTCAAAAGAGCAATTCAACTTGCAATTCCAATTTAATCCTATGTACTTACCTACTTCGATCAATAGAATTTAAAAGTCAAGATCGTGGTATTTATAATAAACATGTGAAGCTTGAGATTGTCACGTGTGTTGCTCAAGAGCGTGATGGCATGTTCGGTACCTACCTCGCATTGTTTATTTTGTAAAGGTCATATCTGTGGGTCATAAAGATTCAATGTCGCGGTCTACGGCCTCTGGTAGCGACGGGTTGCAGCCATCGGATATACTTCCAGGAAGCTGATTTGTAACAGTAGTGAGTTCTTCACGTGCATCGATGTCTGGCATTAAGTAAAGCAAAATAAAATGTAATATAATAATACGTTTATTTTGTTACTTGAGGTTAATAGGTTAGTTTTGTGGTTAAAGATATTAAGGTAGGTACAAACCTACCTTAATAAAAACAGGTAATAGTTATCGATTACCTGTTTTTATTATGCTGCTGATAAGTTAACGATAGATAGTTTTCGATTTAGTTAATAGTACTTAATCAATTTCAAGTACTTATTCAATTTCAATTTCATAGTGAATCTTTACTTATACATTTAGGACAAATGTTTGTACGAACTGCAGGTATTTGTTCCGGGTGTTCTGGGTGTTTCTATATATAATAAAAACTATCTATCTATGTAGTGTAGGTATTGAATTAAGTATATCGGATAGTGCCCATAACACAAGCTCTGCTGAAATGTCTAGCATTATTTATATAAATGCATTTATCTCTTCGGTAAAAATCCTTTTCGGCACTGTACACTTACATTATAATTCACTGCTCACTTTTAAGTTCCAGTTTCCCCCATAAGGGGGATTTGCCAAAGGGGAAAACTGAAATAACCCAACGTAACAACTTCATCGGCAATAATTACAGTTTAAGCTTAGAATTTTCTGTGCTGGAAATAGCATTCCCACAATGTTTATAAAACAAAGTAAACATTGTATGTAGGTAGGTAATTTGCTCACTATATTGGGGGCAATTCGGTCATAATGGTTTCCGCTGGCTAACTGCCTTATCTATAACCTTGGCGGTTTCCCATCATCTAGGCTTGTTACTTGATGATTCTATTCGTTATACCTAAAGCTGCCTTTACACAAAGATACTTAGTCAAGACCAAAGCCGCAAAACGCCGATCTCTATAAAGAGAATCGTCTGACTTTCATAGCTCAAGCTCGCTCTCTGGTGAGAAAGCAGCCTAGTCTTTCTGACGATTGTTGGTGGTCGGTTGACCTTAGATAACGGTCTTTATCTAGCCTCGTATTTCAACCTCATCTCTATAATTATGTTCTAATGAGCGTACATTATATTTCGGTTTACTAAATTCACAAGATGATTTCCCATCGTCAGCGAAATCAAGGACTCTTACGCCATCTATTGAGCTATTGGATGTTGCAAAGGAACCTACCGTTGCATGACGTTGTGGCCTATCAATCGTTGAGAAAATAATGGAGGTCTATTAATCCGAACAAGTGAAGGGCCAAGTAAAAATACTTTGTTCACAAAGAAAATTACAATGAAATACCTAATAGAAATAAATTAGAACTAGTATTTACAATTGTGCTAAAATCTACTGGTAGCTCAACTGATCCATATCAAGGCAGGCCTGTGACCATGCCTTGTCATCTAAATCGGTATTCAAAATCGATGATGATATAAGCCTTCCAGGAGCTCGCTGTGTTTCCACAGTTGACTACATCTCAAAGAATACGTAAATTAAGGAACAAATAGATAAAACAAAATAATTGTAAAAGGCATAATTATGACTAGGTATTAATTTTGAGCAGTCTGTCCGAAGTTTTGTTGAAATTTTGAATTTTCTCATCTACATATATGACTGAAAAGACTCATCAAGAATTGGTGAAAGGAGTTGAAGTGAACATTTATCTACAACTGTAATGTTGGGGGCCAAACTATTGAAATTTCCAATGATATTGTTTTTGTCTACACAAGAGGCCGAAATAAAAAGATCGCACTTTGAAAAAATTAACTGTAAACCTATTGGTCGACATTCGTCTGTGATGATTTTTAGATCATCAAAAACTGTGTTCACCTCTCCACCTAATGATTCGTCATTCAAATAGCAAACATGGATCTTGAATTGGAGACGTTGAATTATTGGTTGGATGGCAAGGCTAAGTATGGCCGGACCAAGAGGGTCACCCTGCTGACAGCCAACAGCGGATGAAATATCTTTGTATGAACCAAGATTTATTTAATAAATAAATAAATAATAAATAATGCTGGACAATCCACACAACATCATCTAGCCCCAAGCTAAGCAGAGCTTGTGTTATGGGTACTAGATGACTGATATACATAATGTAATACATTACATAGATAGATATTTTTTTATTTTTTATTATATATAGACACGACCAGAACACCTAGAAAAAATGTTTGTAGATCGTACAAACATTTGCCCCAAGGCGGGAACCGAACCCGCAACCTTCTGCGCCACAGGCGGACCTTCGCCCACCGCGCCACATCGGCCGTCAATTATTATAAATATTATTATTATGAATAAACTAATTTTGACGGTGAACCGTAACATTGCCAGAGAAAAGAGTAAATTTCTGGAATTTCTGGAATTCTTTAATTTATTTTAGCAAGTAGTCTTTAAGTCCTTAATTTATTTTGTCTACGAAATTGAAGGCGTTTTAACGTCTAATTTTTTTTACTTTTGAGAAGCTAGTAGCATCTCCCGAATTTTACTTACATCGATATGATACAAGACAAAAGTTATAGCGCAGCTAAGAATGTCATAGCAAACGTTTATCGCTCTTGCTCTGACTGATCGTAAAATCAACAAATCATCAGCCTACAATTTGCAAGGCAAATTTTATCCTTGAAGATGTGTATCTGCCTACCTAATGTATTTATGTTGTACTTACAAATATGCACAAGGTACCTTTACTCGCCTGTGCACATAAATAAAGCAAACAATGTTGTCTAAACATGGTTTTTCATGCACTTAGAGGTCTACAAATGTTTGTCGGCATCCTGCACTCACAACTTCGCTTTACAATCATGGTTTGGGATTAGATTTATTAATTTCATCATCATCAGCCTGTATACGTCCACAGCTGAACATAGGCCTCCCCCAAACAACGCCACAAATACCGCTCCTGAGCCGCCTCAGGTCTCCCTCCATCGACTCTCTGCGGTGCTCCATCGGTCCATCGAGTGGGAGGTCTTCCCAAACTCCGTTTCGCATTGCATCGTGGTCGCCACTCGAGAACCTTTACTCCCCAACGGTTATCAGTTCTGCGAGCTATATTGCCTGCCCATCGTCACTTCAGCCTGCTAACTCTGAGAGCTATGTCGGTTACTCTGGTTCTTCTTCGGATTTCCGCATTCCGGATCCTATCGCGTAGAAAAACTCCGAGCATAGCATCTCTCCATAGCTCGCTGAGCTACTTTGAGCTTTGCACGAGGCCTATAGTCGCTACCCATCTGAGTTGGATGCGTCGGCTGACCTCTTTATCAAAGTTGTATTTACCTAGTTGGACCATTTGACCTAGGTAGACGTAATGATCAACAACTTCGATTTCATCGTTCTTAATTTACTCTACGTCTTCTTATCTTATATATAAAAATGAAACCCGTTTTCCGTTGTCATCGCATCACGCGTGAACGGCTGGACCGATTTCGCTAATTCTTTCTTTGTTGTGTTTGTTATTGTCAGGAGAAGGTTCTTATGAAAGAAAAAATTAAGAAAGTTGGAAACATAAATTTCCACGGGGGCGAAGCCGCGGGGCGCAGCTAGTCTTATATATAAAAATGAAACCCGTTTCGCGTTGTCACGGCATCACGCGTGAACGGCTGGACCGATTTCGCTAATTCTTTCTTTGTTGTGTTTGTTATTGTCAGGAGAAGGTTCTTATGAAAGAAAAAATTAAGAAAGTTGGAAACATAAATTTCCACGGGGGCGAAGCCGCGGGGCGCAGCTAGTCTTATATATAAAAATGAAACCCGTTTCGCGTTGTCACGGCATCACGCGTGAACGGCTGGACCGATTTCGCTAATTCTTTCTTTGTTGTGTTTGTTATTGTCAGGAGAAGGTTCTTATGAAAGAAAAAATTAAGAAAGTTGAAAACATAAATTTCCACGGGGGCGAAGCCGCGGGGCGCAGCTAGTTATATATATAATTCTTCTGTGAGTGTGTATGTCACTGAACTTCTCTCAAACGACTGGACCGATTTTGATGAAATTTTTTGTGTGTGTTCAAGGGGATCTGGGAATGGTTTAGATTCACAATTTTTTTATATATATATATAAAAATGAATTGCTGTTCGTTTGTCTCGCTAAAACTCGAGAACGGCTGGACCGATTTCGCCAATTTTGGTCTTGAAATGTTTGTCTAAGTTAAGGGAAGGTTTAAAAGGTGAGAGCGGTACGAAGTTCGCCAGGTCAGCTAGTTATACAATATAAATCAACCTCAATCTCAACAGCCTGTATTGGTCCACTACTGAACGCAGGCCTCCCCCTGATAAGCGCCTTATTGGCTTTTATCACATGGGGGTAATGCTCATAATCCCCACGCTGGGGATGCGGGTTGGGGATCGCAGTTCGGTGGTAGAATTGTTGAGCAGGGGGCGCTGCTGCCCGCCCTCGGTGGATATCCCATAGTCGCCTCTTACGACACCCGCGGGAAGAGTTGGGGTGGTGCAAATTCTAAGCCGGCACCACACAGCTCACAACATTATACATTATTATATGAATAAAATTACCTAGGTAATGTGTAAGTATGTAGTGTAGGCACATTTCTCTCTAGGCCGAAAACTAATAAGATACGAGTATTATCGGAAGTGATCAGTAATTAGGGTTGCCACCCGTACTTTATAATAAAGTATTGTACTTTATTTCGGGTTAACATACTTTAGTACGCAAATGTACTTTATTTGTCTTTTCAAGATATTTTTTAATGTTCCCAATAATAAACATTTTTAGTTTTGAGTGTAACAGAACGGATGGCATGTAGAATTACAATTCCATAAGACTGCGTTTTAGAATCCAACAATAAAACGTCAAAAAGTCAATTTACAAGTAGAATGATTGTTGTTGAAATGCCTATTGAAACCATCACAGCATAGTTCGCAGTGCACTATACTAATTATAGTGGGTTTTATGTTGACACTAATAATGTATAATAAAAAATATATATCTATGTAGGTAATGTATTATATTATATTATATATATCAGTCATCTAGTAGCCATAACACAAGCTCTGCTTAGCTTGGGGCTAGATAATGCTGTGTGGATTGTCCAGTATTATTTTTTATCTAATATTATAATATTAAAAAACAATATGTTTATTTTTACATGGTGTACTTTTTTTAACCTCTTACCAAGTAAATATACTCTATTTTCTCAAAAAAGGTGACAACCCTATCAGTAATAGCGACTTTTTTATTTAGATTAGGTAGGTATTCTAAGTTTGTGTTGTTTTGTCATTTAATACTTACAAGCTTAAGAAGTACTGAACTTGCCTCTAACGTGTCTGGACGATAAATGTCGGTTTTATAAAATAAGTAGTTTCTGCTAGTTGTGGGTCGTTGACTGTTTTTGCGTTAACGAAACGAAACCGTTTTCTATAAACGGTCAACCGGTTAAAAAACCGGTTGACGTTTTTAACAGGTTTGTCGAAACGTTAACTGTATTGCACTAGTAGTGTTGACGCGTTAACGTCTAAAACGGTCAACTTGTGGCAAAACCTGTTGACGTTTTTAACTGGTTTGTCGAAACGTAAACTGTAGTGCCTTGTCTTTCCGGCATTTTGCAAATTGTTTTTTACTTTATTTACATTTGAACTACTTAGTATTATTTATTTACAATAAAACACTGTCCTTATTTGCCATAAATATCCTAAATTATCACTAACTTTCACTACCATAATCATAATAAAATAATTATTCAACTTGCGCGCAAAAAAAGCGTTGACCTCAACGTGTCACATAAACTAATTAAACGAATGAAAACAATTTCCCTGTTTTCTTGGTCAGGCCGGCGCGCGGCGCACGGAGCGCTTAGCCCCCGGAATGAACAAACATATCTCTTTCACTCTCCAACAATCTTAAGCTGTCGACTACTGCGGCGTCTCGCTCGCTCGTGTACAACGTGTTTTACTTTTACCTAGCGGTTCGAAGCTCGTTCGTTCATTTTTGGATGGTGTTCGTTCGTAAGGTGTTTTTAAGGTTCAATCTTCCATGTAACTTGTCCATCAACGAACGAGAATGTGTCAACGTCATAGTATGTCGTTCGTTGAATGAAATAATAAGTTGATTGAATCAACCTGTTTCGCGGAAAAGAGAAAACGGTTGATTCGTTAAATGTAGAAAAGCTGTTTTTTATAACAGTTCGTTGATTCAACGCTCACTACTAGTTTCTGCCCGCGACTTGTATTGCGTTGTATCTCACGCGTTGTATCTGTGGAATGGTTTTATGGTTATTTCTATTCCATGAGAACTGATATATGGGATAAATAGTAGCCTATGTTTTATTCCAGGCCTAGAACTACCTGTGTAAATTTCAGCCCGATCCACTCAGTAGTTTTGGCGTGAAGAGATAACAAACATCCATCTATACATCCAATCTTTCGGATTTATAATATTAGTTTGATTTGATTGCACGGTGTGAATTTGTTGTGTACCCAATGAATAATAATTTTCAATGAATTTGATTCATTTGGCGATAATATTTCTACAGTTCTCTATAGTTCACCGTACCGTTTCCTCACAAATACCTGACATAACTTACAGACAATATAGTTATGAGAAAAATAATAGATGTTTAAAAAAATAGTTTGGATGTTTGAATCAAAATTTCCATTACTTTTTCCAGGTGGGGCAATCCCTTCATCTACCCGGTGGTGGACTGGGCGAAGCCCGACCAGACGATGGTGGTGATCACCTTAACAGCTCTCTTCCTAGCGCTGATGCATCTTCTCACTGTTGGCATAGCAACGCTACGGGACAACATCGCAAATCGACGGCTACGAGACACCACTGGTGTCTACAACGACGGATTCGGTGCTTGATCAGGACCCAAAGCTGCAGCTGATGCATAAGCGTGGGAATGTGCAAAAGCTTTGATTTGAGATAAATGCAATCATGGAGAACCTTTTCAATACAATTAAAGGGGTTATTACGTCGAAAGCCTCACACATGACTATTCCCAGCGTCTAACGTGAGACGTTGCTAATTCCCAGCGTCTCATGAAAAGCTTCACGTGAACGAGAGAGCATCAGACAGGCGTGAATGTGTGGGAGATGCAGAGGCGCAAAATCTGGAGAGGGATCCATAGCTGCCGAGTAACCTGGTTAGAGCCCACTTTCAGGCAGCTCACGAGAACACGTTTGAAACAGACTGCCAATAGGGTCTTCGGTGACATAAATATTATTCTATTTAGTCCGTCACTTAGATTATCAGAAGATATTGGACACATGTTTTTTCTTTTGTCAATCAAATAAAAAATGACAAAAATAAAGCTCATCAAAGTTTTGGAGTGGGGCTAGTGACGTCACTTCTTGCAAAAAAGTGTAGCAAGGTGTGACGTCACGCGGTACTTTAACTTGCTATTTCTTCTTCATTTTTCGTTTAATCGACAAGAGAAAAAATACGGGTCCAATATCTTTTGATAATCCAACTAGCGGACTAAGATTTTTTAGGACACTAGTCTATTCCCAGCGTCTCACGAAAAGCTTCACGTGAGCCAGAGAGCTTCGGACAGGCACGAAAGTGTTGAGAGATGCAGAGGCGCAAAATCCGGAGTGGGGTCTACAGAGCTCCCGAGTAGCCTGGCTACAGGGCCCTAACCAGGCTCGGCAGCTCTATAGACCCCGCTGAAAGCGTGTGCTTTCAGGCAGCTCACGAGAACACGTTTGAAAAGACAGTTTGTAAAAATGCAGTGCGTCGCTTTGAGTTTGTGGCTGCAGTGTAAGAACATATCAATGTTTATTTATAGAGTGGAGTGTGTGTAGATTAATAATGTATGAGGAATAGGGATTCCGAATTATCATGATAATGCACTATCTGTTTTTAAATGATAATTACCGAATTAACTAAGGCATACTGAGTGCTGTGGAGTTGTTAGCCGGCAAGTAAGGTAACTGGAACTAGCCAAACTCTATGTAGAATGTTTGTAAACAAACCACGACACTAATAACTCAGAGTTTCAGATTTAATTGAAAGCAATGTTTATTGACGTAAGGATCTCAAATCGACAAATAATGTAAATTTCGTACAAAAAGACGCGGCAGCAGAGTAAATTCTAGGTTGTGTATGGGTGGTTTATTTACAAACATTGTAAATTGAGTTTGGCTAGTGTATAGTACGCAAATCAATAAAGGTTCATAGACTTATAATCATTGAAATGAAAATGAGTTCGTCTATCATTGATGCAAATCATTGATGCATTGATGCAACTTATGTGAATGCTGGAACATACTTTGGGAGGATCAGCTCAAAGTTTTATGGTTTACATTTCTTGAGTAAGGTTGCTAAAGATTTCCATATGTACTAGGTACTAAAACTTTAATCTCATTCGTATGAATTTAAATTTATAGCTTTAACAAATATTGTAAAATCTAAAAGTTAATTATCTAAATAACAATTTAATCCTTAAGTAGGTTTTGAAGACTGCAACGACGGAAGTAATTTTATTTGTGCGGGAAAATGGGTTAAACTGTTAAAGTATTAAAATAAGCTAACTGTGATTATCACCTAAGTAATAGGTACATATTGAAAAGAAATTGAGGTTTACTTAACTTGTATAAGTATTTTTGTAAGGGAAGTTGCAATAAGTTTAATTTATTCAATTGTCTTATTTATAAAGCTTTAAAAATAAACCTTGACAGTGTGAAAGAAAGTTATTTTATATTTTAGGTTATTTAAATAATATCTCTATTCATTACGTAACCCCTGCCAATTAGTTTATCATCATTAATGCCCGAAGGTAAGGAAAAGGAAACTAATAAGGAAAATTATAATTACTATTTATAAGGTCAAACACGGCCCTTGTCATCCAGTTCACTGAATTATTCCTCAATGAAATCAACGTCTTATAAACATTCTAAATAATAATTTAAATTGTTTTGGAGTTAAACATAAAAAACAATAGGTAGTTATGCTAAACCACATTTTCTTTCTAATTTATTTCATTGTTTATAAAATTTACATTTTCATAAATAAACAATACCGGAAATTGTTAAAACCAAATCAATATTACGAGAAAACAAGTCACCATTAAAATTACTACGATAAAATGTTTAGAATATACTGAATACAATTTCGCGAAATCAGGAAACGCCTGAGTCAACCTTATCTGTAAAGCTGTAGGCTCATTGGCGATACAATCGCATCTAATCATTGATAGTGACCGCGCGACTGCGACCACACGTGTCAAACCAGTTGGAAGTCCAAGATGGGAGTCAAATCGTACTTCAAACGAGAGTTCCAGTGGTCCATGTTTGGTCTGGAGGAGGATAATACATCTCAGTTCTACGTGAGCTGCTTCCAGGAGAACCGCTCAGCGCTACCCTTGTTGCTGATTAGGCTGATAGTGTTTCTGGGATGTCTGGGGATATTGCTGGCTTCGGGGATCCTCACGGGGGAGGTCGTGGCCTCTAAATATTGGTTCATCTTCCTGACGCATTGGGGGCTGATTTTCATCTCGGTAACTGCTTTGCTGGGCTTAATCGTGTCGGTGAGAGCTTACCTGGAGGGACCTATCGGTGAGTGAATTTATCAGTGATATTTTATTAGATTCTGATATAGGTAAGTATCTATTTACTTATTACGAGGGCTACTCTACCCTACCTTTTTTTTTTGCTTTCGAGGGGAAAAATCTGCGAACAGATACCATACTGCATGTAGCCTACCTACTCCAGGAAACTGTGGTACATGATGAAGATACCGTTACTTATTTGGTAGGCAATAAATAATAATAAATAACGCTGGACAACCCACACCAAATCATCTAGCCCCAAGCTAAGCAGAGCTTGTGTTATGGGTACTAGATGACTGATATACATAATACAATACATACCTAACATAGATAGATTTTTTAGTACTTATACATGTATCATAAAAAATCTATTTAGTACGAGTATGTATACTAAATACCCAGAATACCCGGAAAAATATTTGCAGATCGTACCAAAATTTGTCCCCCTTAATCTTCGAATGAATCGAACCCTTAACCTCCTGCGTCACAGGCGGATCTTCACTCATACAATTTTATTGTCTAGTTAATTATTATTTGTCTTTTCAAATTGTACAATTTCTAGCGTGCGTTGTATAACGAATTCACAAACAAAATTACAATTACTAATTGAAATAAATTACAACTAGTAGGTATTTACAATTGAAACAATTGAGCTAACTGCAGACAAATAAATAAATAAATACAATCATGCATGAGGGTTCCGCTTTTAAACATTTTGATCCGAAATTCTAAATTTAATCCGTCCAAACCTGCTGTACGATTACGCCTAAACCACCCATCCTATATTGACATTTGAAAGCAATTTGAATGGCCTTGAAAGTAATTTCAATGACCTTCGTCATACAATTGCAAATTACAAGGCCATTCAAAGGGCATTCAAATATCAATAATGAATCGCACAGCTGTACGTTTTCTTACGATTTCGCGACCCTTCGGTTGCCTCGATGAATTCGAGCGGAATCCGTTAAAAAATTACAAAAAACCGGGTCTGATCTTCGATCTCGCTGCAGCTCAAATAACAATCCAGACAATTTGATTTGATTTTGACTTCAAAAACGTTCAGAAGTTGGTCCCTGTTCAGTGATTGTTGTCGTTTACAGGGGTCCAATATGCTCAACTAATCGCTATATGACGCTATCGATGCTATGACATTAGTATTGTCTAAGAATGACACGTTTTGGTATTCTACCATAACTACAGATGGAGATACGCACATCAAAAGTGTGAAGTATTAAACCATTATATCAATCTCTCCGTGCAAATAGCACTATCTGGAGTTTCCTTAATCTAAGGGTTCTACGTGACGATTATGCGATGATACCATTGTCATAGAGCAACGGTTGGTTAACAGAATTTGTCCCCTGTTTATTTACCCAACATAGCACAAATAGTCGATTAAGTCATACATAATACTTTGAATAAACACAATCGAACCAAATAAATATTATCCACAAAATCGTATTTAACTGGACTTTGGATAAAGTTTTACAAAAATTCGAGTAACTGAGTATCCCGCATCACGTCTGATAAGATCGATAATCTTATTACCTACTGTAAATAATTTCGTAATCTTATTTATCTTCATTTCGAAGCTAGCTAACTATTATTAAAAAGATGCTTAATACACCATACTTGAAGCCAGCAATGTTAGCAGAGTGATCTATTTTACTTTAAAAACTCGTAGTTTGACGAATCCATTACGGATGTAAGCGGGTTAACTACTAACCTCATTGGTGTTCCTCCAACACAAATAAGGTTCGTAGTTAACCCGCTTATATCTACTAGATTTTAATATGTTTAGGCATTTACCGAAAATATGTATTATTTCGATAGCTTTTAGAGTGCTATCAAATTAATTAGAACTACCTATACTCAGCTCCAGAATCTTAGATATTTTTGTAAACAAATTACTATTATTATAACGCAGGTGCATTGAACGTAAAGTACCTAAAGTTTTAGTTTTATTACAATTCTTTTAGTTTTATTCAATTTTAGTCAATTTTAGTTTTATTTAATTTTAGTTTTATTTTAGTCAAAATTTTAGTTTTATTTTAGTAAATTTTAGTTTTATTTTTATTCAATTTTAGTTTTATTCAAGTTTTAGTTTTATTCAATTTCTTATTTCAAACATATGTACCTATGTAATTGAAAATATTTATGTGATGGTATGCCTTTTTACTAAACTTTCAGATGCATCTTTCGGACTGCCCTGGTACGTGAAGGCATACTGGGTCAGCTACAACTTAAGCATCCCCATCGCGTTCTTCATCACGCTGTTCTACTGGAGTCTGCTCACACAAGGAGGTAAGGATCTTCCTCACCTCACCTCACCTCAACAGCCTGTATTGGTCCACTGCTGGATGCAGACCTCCCCCAGATAAGCACCTTATTGACTTTTATCTCAAGAGGGGTAATGCCCATAGTCCCCACGCTGACCATGCGGGTTGGGGATCGCAGTTCGGTGGTAGAATTTTTCTGCAGGGGGCGCTGCTGCCCGCTCCCGGTCGATATCCCTTAGTCGCCTCTTACGACACCCGCGGGAAGAATTAGGGTGGTGTAAATTCTAAAGTTTTGGCTTATAAACAGGTGTAACTTAAAATTATTTTACCTGTTTTCTATTAAAGAATCTCGAATCGCTGAACCATCCCTGGAAGTTTGATGCTAACTTTTTGTTACATCCTTCATGGCTAGCTATACAGGATGCCCCTGGTTCTGGCCCTGGTCTTCTGTAGTGCCAGAATCGGAATGAGAATCAATAGCAGTTGGGTACTAATATCTTAAAGACCCAAGCTACTTAAAGGAATGTCAATCATTTTAAAACTACATAATAATTTAGTATTAAAACTTTCGTATTTTGACGAATCCATTATGAATGTAAGCGGGTTAACTACGAACCTAGTTTGTGTTGGAAGAACACCAACATTTCATCTCTTAATGAGGGACTTGCAGGGATGAGAACGCGCGTTTTCATAACTACATTTTAAAGGACTTCGCCCTCTAATTTCGCGAAAAAAAGTGAAAAAACGGGAACCGAGTCGGGTTTTTTATAGTTTTCAATTAATCACTTGAAGAAACTGAAACAAAAAATTGGTTGCCTGTAAAGTCGGTATACGGGCGAAAGTTTTACGTGACAACGACTTTGAGTTCCTTTCACTTTTTATGTCTGTCTCTCTCGCTCTTAGGCGGGCTAACCATGCCCGAGTGGAAGGGACGCGTGCCTCTCACTCGCTCTCATTGTGAGCGCACAACGTGAGCGGAGCGTAACGCAGTTTCTTGAAGTGTCACCCGGCAAACCAATTTATAAGACGTTGTCACGTCAAAACTAGGGATAAAACATTCTAGGGTTGTTTGTTTGGGCTACCCCCAATTACTATTATCCCATAAGGTAGTGGGACAAGGAAAGATTGATCCGATCCCAATTAACGAGTCAAGGAAATCCCAAAGTACCTTATTATGGATTTTACGCAATGTCAATAAGGCTAACAAACTAACCTAACGTAACATTATCTTTAAGGAAATTCAAGTAATATCCTGTAAATAATAATAAATTGTCACTTAGTCTTTAAGCTGTTTTATAGTATTGTTTCTATCTATAAGTGTGCAATAAAGAATTTTCTATCTATCTATAAATAGAAAAAAAAAACCGAATCTCAGGCTCGGTTATACCTTGTAAAACAAGAGGAATGGGCTCATCAATAAATAATATTGGATGTCCACAGACTTCCTTCCTTACGCGCTGCGCAAACGTAGACACTTTTGTTTCCTGTTACCGACACCGAACACTTTTTGATGGTCAATGACTATGTGTTGAGTGGGAGCAACTGGACACAAAAATTGTTTACGTGTGCGCAGGGAGTGGATGATTTCATACTGGTTCTATACAAATCAAATATTCATCGGTAGCTTGTGTCTGACTCAAGACACAAAAGTGTACACGTTTGCGCCCTGCCTTAAGGTCATCTTGTACTTAAACCAGAGAATATACATAACATACAGGGTGCCACGAAACATGTATACTCGTCGAAACGGGGTGCTTCGTGACCTCAGGGGTATCAACTTATGAATAACGATTTCTCGAACTTTTTTTTAAATACGTTTATTAAATTTTATTTTCTTCCTATTCGTGTTCTTTTACACGCACTCTTGCATTATTTAACAGTATAAAATATTATGTATATCTACAGTAGTTTTTGGCTTGTATCAGCGAAGCCAGTGTTTTGGCGCCGTGTGGTGCCAGCTTCGAATTTGCACCACCCCAACTCTTCCCGCGAGTGTCGTATGAGGCGACTAAGGGATATCCACCGGGGGAAGGGTAGCAGGGCCTCCTAAAGAACAATTCCACTACCGAACTGCGATCCCCAATCCGCATGCTTAGCGTGGGGATTATGGGCAGTAGCTCCCATGAGATAGAAGCCAATAAGGCGCTTATCAGGGGGAGGCCTGCGTCCAGCAGTGGACCAACATAGGGAAATTATTACAAAAATATGATTTTATATATTTTTATATATCCTTTGAAAACACAAAACAATTTTAATAATGTAAGAAGTGTAAAAGGACACGAAATAGTAGAACAAAGGTTGATACCCACGGGAATCACCCTCTTTCGGCTTAGTACACAATTTCGTGGCACCCTATGTATTAATTAACGTACCTTAACGTAGGTACCTAAACTTGGGTACAGTTTTATCTTCTCTACTAAACCTTAAAAGGCATCATTGACAGAAAAGGTAACAAACACTAGTTTGCACACGGAGATTAACAACCTGCAACAAAAGCCAATAACAAGTAGACAAGGCTAGAGGTCAGATACTTATGGTAAATACGTTGGACAGATTATCTTACAAGTAATTAGGTGCCATTCTGTTAATTGGTTGGCATAATGTTAATGAATCTAATTCTGATTGGTTTAAAATAATATTTCATTTGGGTACTATCCACCACTTAACTAAGTAACATAACTAAGACCAATGAGATTAATAATAATAATAATGTCCAATAGCCGAATTTCGACCACGGCGGAGATAATTATTATAGTGCACATGTGTGTTCGCAAACACAGGTGCACTCTCTATTCCGTCACTCTCATAATACGATGGGACGACAGACCGACCCGACATTAATGAGATTAATTTCTTAGTAACTACGATATTTCATTGACTAAAGACGGACTATCAATCAAACCTCTTTATCAAGCCAAAAATTATTCCTCAGATATTTCCACGAACGACGATTCTTGCTTAGTTATGAATATAAATAATTCAAAGTAATAAAAACAAAATAAAGACACAGCATTGTTATAACCTGCTTCGTAGAATTTCAAGATTTTTATCACTTGTTTTCTGATCATTTTTGTCTGAGAAACTCTTATAATTAATTTAATAATAGCTCATATTGGGGCTAGATGATGCCTTTGCGCTTATCAGGGGAGGTCTATGTACACGCGTGGGCCAGTAAGTATAGGCTGATGATGACGATGACGACTTGTGAAATGTCCAGCATTATTTATTTATGATTAAATTAAAGTTGAATAAGGAAGAGGAGTACCTATTCGCTTGAATTTTGTTTGACTGAATATTTAAGAATTTTATTTATGAATATTAGTATCATCAGGCATCACACATAGAAAATATCAAACAAATAATAGAAATAAATCAGAACTATTATTTACAATTGAAACAATTGAGCTAACTGCAAACGATTAACAGGTAGCTCAACTGATCCATATCAAAACCAGTCGGAAGCGTCCTCAAGACGCTGGCTGCATTGCCACGCTGTATGGCAATGCTGATGCGCTGCGCCAGATACTCACCAGGTCTCGGGTCACGCGTCGCTTCGACCAGACGCTCAGATATTTTTTTAAACCCGTAGAGTTTCGGTACCCCACGGACCTAGGGTCTTGACTCCAAGCGGAACAAATATGTAGGCTCTGTCGAGACCTGCATATTTGCGCATCTTGAGATTTTCGGCCAAATCTGCCGCCGCACCCTCCCTCACGGATGTCCTGGCATCACTTATATGATTAATGCGAAAGTTGGGATGTTTGGATGATTGTTACCTATTCAAGCCGAAATTCCTGAACGGATCGGACTGAAATTTCGCAAGGATGGTGTTCTAGACCTGGAATAAAATATAGGTTACTTTTTTGAAAAACGCGTGCGAAGCTGAACCTACTTTAATATTCTTCTTTGCATGTTTCAGATGAGGAGTTCGCGGTCAGCTTTACGCTTGACGTGTTCATCCACGCCATCAACTCGGTGATGATGCTGATCCTGGTCATGACCAGCAGCCACCCCTCCAGGTTGCTGCATTTCCACCATGCTATCTTGGCCGCCATTGTTTACCTTATCTTTAGTATTATTTACTACTATGCTGGAGGTGTAGGACCGTAAGTGACATTTTTCTAATATCCTACTAATATTATAAAGCCGAAAGTTTGTGGAATCTGAATGTTTGTTACCTAGGATCTCCAAAACTACTGAACAGATCAAGATGAAATTTGGCGTACGTTAAGTCGTTAAGAGCAAGCCTAACTTAGATAATAGGCTACTTATATATATCAAAAATATGCAGGATAGCCCTCATGAAGACTTTTATCTCATGAGGGGTACTGCCCATAATACCCCCGCTGGGTATGCGGGTTGGGGATCGCAGTCTGGTGGTAGAATTGTTCTGCAGGGGGCACCGGGACCTGGACCGGAAGCAGGCAGCAGCAGGTTGATATCGCTTAGTCGCCTCTTACGACACCCGCGGGTAGACTTGGGATGGTGTAAATTCTAAGCTGGCGGCACCACTCAGATCGATACTAAATTTAAATTAATCGCCGACATAATGACGACAGCAGAGAGTATGCCCATAAAAATCTCGACAAATTAAAAAAAGAACTTGAATTCGCACGCTTTTTTGTTCTTTATCAACAAAAAGAATGTAAAGAACTTTTATAGTAGTACTTTGTTCGGTCGCCTATCAAGCGCTGATACGACGTAAACGCTTAGGCATCAACCACACTGCGAGCCTAGCTAGCGCGGGCGCGGTGGCGAGGGCGAAGTATCAAACATATGAAACCGCCGTTTGCGTTCATATTAAGTAAGTAATATACCCGAATATATAATATACGTATCATATACACGTACGGCACGTTGCCGACGGCAAAGGAACTGCACCCGTCGACGGGTGAGCCCTAAGGCGGGCGCTCAGTGCGACGTTCTTGAGCGAGTTAGCACGCGTAATTTCCAAACGCGCTCGCGCTAGCCTCTCAGTATGGATGAAGCCTAATGTATATCGGTATAATGTACTAAAGGTAAGGTATATAGTACTGTGACGTGTGTAAATGTCGGTTCATGTTAACCGGCACTTGTGAAATTACAGAACATGTTGATATTATTTATTCCTTGAGTACAGCCGCAGGCACAAGTTTCGCGGAAATTTGTAAATTTCTGGAAAATATGAGTACCCACTTGTCCAGCTGTGCGATAACGTAAAAGACACCCATCCATAATTGACATTTGAAAGCCATTAGTTGAAATTGTACGGAAAGGACGCGCGATTCTCATGGAAATGGCTTTCAAATGTCAGTTTTAGGCTGGGTGGTTTTTGCGTGATCGCACAGCTGTAGAGAAAGTACTATATATTATATTAAATGGAATAGAGTACCTAGTTGGTAAAACATCACTTATAGTATAATCTAAATAATATACCTACGTACCATGTCGATATGTACTACATGTATCTGGTGTAGACCAGACATTTGGTATATTGGACCACCGACACCGACACCGACCGACCACTGCAGGCCTACTCGGAAAAAAAGTCGAAGTTTCTGTCGTTGTCGTGCAAAAGCAACTCTCATGTCACTTATACATAAGTTTAGCGTAACTTCGATTTCGTTTTTAAGAGTACCTACGGGCTCTGCTGTGCGATTACGCAAAACCACCCATCTGAAATTGACATTTGAAAGCCCTTTGAATGGCCTTCGTAATTTGCTATTGTATGGATATGACCATAGAAATAGATTTCAAGGCCTTTCAAAGGGCTTTCAAATGTCAATTTTTGGATAATTTTTGCGTAATTGCACAGCTGTTCTGTAAGCTTCGTCGTTCCATACAAAAGACATAAACGCGCTGCTTCTTACGAACACTTGAGACGACGAAATATTGATGTCATGCATGGTTTATCGCTGTATTATGGTAAAATGAAACGTAAAAAAACATTCCTTCATTCTTAAAGGTTTATAGATTAGGTATTGTATATGTATTGCTAAAAAATACTCTCGTAAACCCCGGTTATTTAGTTAACTCTATGTCAGCCGAGTTCAGATACAAAACCTTATTTTAAGTTTGTTGATGGTTCAACATATTTTTCGCGGTTTTTTTTTCGTTAAATATTTTGAAAACCATGATCGGTAGGGGTATTTTTATTCATTCGATTCGTTTCCGAATCGAATCCGACGGATTCGAATTCGATTCCGATGGATCTATAAAACGCTATTTTGATTTCGCCTCGGCTTGATGATCGAAAATCCGAAGCGAATCTGTTGACTAATGGCTATGTCAATGAGGAGGAGCTCCTTATTTCGATCATCAACCCGAGGCGAAATCAACATAGCGTTTTATAGATCCGTCGGAATCGAATTCGAATCCGTCGGACTCGATTCGGAAACGAATCGAATGAATTAAAATACCCCTGCTGATTGCACCCCTTTATCGGTAGTAGTCTTGACACACCTTGTATACTAATAAGTATTATAAAGAGGAAAAATTTTATTGTTTGTTTGTTTGTATTGAATAGGCTCCGAAACTACTAGACCGATTTGAAAAATTCTTTCACCGTTAGGAAGCTTACTTTTCAGGGAGTGAGATAGGCTATTTTATCCCGGAATTCCCACGGGAACGGGAACTATGCAGGTGAAACGAGGCGATCGTCCAGTACAGAGTTACAACCTAAAGTGAAAAATATCTATTTACGTAATTCCTCTGAATCCACAGGACCGGTGAATCCTGGATCTACCCAATGCTGGACTGGTCCAAACCTTCCGTGGCTGCCATCACCTCAGTTGGTTCAGCAGTGATGATCCTCCTGATACACTGTCTCGTCGTTGCCCTAGCAGCAGTAAGGAGAGCAGTCACCAAAGAACGAACCCAAACTCTCCATATATCCAACGATGGATATAACTAGAGAATCTTTACACACACCAAAGTCTGTTATTAAAATATAGTCTCTAATAGATAATTTATTGTTTCTGGAACCACAGTTACAAACAGGGTTAAGCGTATTTATTGTTCTCAGGTCAGTATTTTAATTAAGCTTGGTCGTGACATCCATTCCATACTGGTATCGTTCGAGGAAGGCATTTTGACGTGGTTTTGACAGAGCAATCGTGTGGGGGGCAAGGGACGGGACGGGGGAGGGACGCTCCCGAGTTGCATACATCACCGCCTTAGTAGCTGGGGATCGTCCTCCCTCCAGCCGGGCTATTTAGACTCTCCGCTACCGAGTCATCGACTCGGAATCTGACACAGATGCGCGCGAAATTCAAACATCTTAGCGGTTTTTAATATTTTCTGCGTTCTACGAGAAGTTGAACTACCAGACAAGTAGTTTTCCATAAATAATAAAACATTTCCTATGAACCCATGTTTTAATCAACTTTTATTTAGTGCTACTTTTGGAATTAATAATAATATAAGAGCTTTTATTTATTTATTTATTATTTATTTATTTTATTACTAAAAATCAACATATTACCCAATGCTACATTATATCATAATTTATTGTAACATGGGTTCATGGAAAATGGTCTAGAATTTGTGGGACACTACTTTTCTGGTAGTTTAATTCCTTGCAGAACGCAGAAAATATTAAGAACCGCAAAAATGTTTGAACTGCGCGCGAATCTGTGTCAGATTTCGAGTCGATGACTCGGTAGCGGAGAGTCTGAATAGCCCTGAAGGACACGTCGTCACTGGGGGCCAAGTGACGACGTGTCCACGATTGCCCTGTCAAAATGCCTTCGTCGAACGACTGTATGCAGGTAGGCTGTGCTAATATTATGAAAGCGAAAGTAACAATGTCTGTCTGTCTGTTATCACGACTTAACGGCTAAACGGATTTTAATGAAATGTGGTAGGCAGTGCCGGATTAGCTTAAAACCAAACTAAGCAATTGCTTAGGGCATAACGCGGGGGGGCACCAGAAACGAAAAAAAAAATTGCTGCACATGAATGAAAGGTAAGGCCATTTGAAAAGAAAGAAGACGATATACAAACAGTGAGCGAAGTGAGCTACGAAAGTTTAAAAAAAACTTAGCGAAGATTGGCAAATTTGTGAGAGAAAAGGAAGAAAAGACGAAATAAAAACGGCGAGCGGAGCGAGCTTCGAAAATTATAAAGACTGAGCGACGATCGGGAAACTTGAGAACGAAATACCGTACGCCAGACAGAAAATATTTTTATGGAACCCCTCAGGCGTCTTCCGCACTGAATTGGTTAAATTATGGATAGGGGGGCCCACAGGCGTGCGTTGCTTAGGGCATCAAGTAGTCTTAATCTGGCACTGGTGGTAGGGAGGTAAGCAACATCCCGTCGACGGACATGGGCAACTTACCGCGGGCAGAATCTAGTTAAATATAAACGTATAAAGTAAATTAATATCCGATTGTAGTAATATACTAGGGTCCGTTTTATAAAAGCTTGGTCAGTCATGGATGTATGCTTGAGTAAAGATTTTCTATGGCAGAAGCGTTACTCAGGACCGATGACTGAGCATAGTTTCATAATATGTGCCTTTGAGTCCTCATTACGAGGTTTTTTAACCAGCTTTACGAATAAAACCACCAATATTTTGTCAGCCTGCAATGAAATTATTGGTAAAGTGCAGATACAATTATATTCTAACCTCCTATAATATTCTATAGCATGTCCTAATTTATCAGTGTTTACTTGTATTGTAATCCTAACGTTCAACACCTTCTAGAGCCGAAATCTTATTGAATATAAGCTGAAAACTTGGACAGAATAGGCTTGTTGACTCATTTTTAAAGTAGGTTTTAAATTAATAATTATTGTCCGATTAGAGGAACAGAGAAACCTAGAAAACCGCAAAACTTTATTTTAATACCTCTACTACTAGGTACGTCTACTTTTCGTAAACAGGCGAAAACGCTGTCAGCCATATTTATCACTGCTATGACGTCATACGGGTAGAAAACCACAGATAGAATACTAGTAGTACTACCTAGCAAACAAACAATTGACATTAGCAAACGTCCATCATTGTAAAAATATAGACAGACTTCATAGCGAGTTTCAGTGGTATGTGATTCGACATGAAATTTGCTTAGAGGCCTATGACGTCACAACATGGCCGACAGCTTTTTCAGAGTTAAATGTTAAAAATAAAAAAAATGAAAATGAAAATACCTATGTATGTCATCTTACACTTTTATTATCAGAAATCTTATTAAGTAGTCTGCAGTTCGCTCAATTGTTTCTATTGTAAATAGGTACCTACTAGTTCTATTTTATTTCTATTATTTGATTGTACTTGAGTAATTGTCTCTGTGAATAAAGGTGTTTATTTAATAAGTCAAATACTACAAAAAATATTTAGTTATTGCGCCGAATTTGATATGAGTCAAGTAGCTTATTATATCGACCAGTAATTATGTTCACAAATATGTATATTGAAATGTTTGTATGCCCAAGTGGCAGAATCCAGCGATCTACAATAAGTCTCATGAACTGACTGTAGGTAATATTACCTAATTCACAAAAAATAAATGAATTATGAATGGCACAGCGTATCAGCATTGCCATACAGAGTGGCAATGCAGCCAGCGTCTTGGGGACGCTTCCGACTGGTGTTGATATGGATCAGTTAAGCTATCTGTAGACTGTTTGCAACAGTCGGCAGTTAGCTCAATTGTTTCAATTGTAAATACTAGTATAATTTTCTTTGTGAATAAATTTATTATGAATTATCCATAAGCGGTTGAAGAAAATAATCTTATTTTATGAAATCTATCAGATTAAATCAGATAGTCAGTCGAATTACGATTAGTCGATTATGGTAATTGTACTATTATTTACTATTTTAAGAAGTTATTTGATAAGACAAATTCATTAAGTATTTGTTACGCTTTTAATTTATTGTGCTATGTGCTATCTAAATTTGGTAAGGGCGTATTTTATAATTTTGTGTAAGTAGATAAAACAACCGAAAGTGTGAAATGATAGGGAGTTGGGAGTTTTTTATATTTATTTACAAATAAACAGAAATTAAGATAACAATTACTCTTTGTGAACCTGTCATTATCCATTATCATTAGTATCAGTATCCATTATCATTTCATTTGTAAGTAGCTTGATAGATTATCTCCAGTTGATTACAATAACTAATTTTTTTATTTTAAAAAAAAACCTAACAACTTAAAACTAGAGATTATGAATCAAGAAGTCCTTTTCAGAGTAGGTATAGCTATAGCAAAGGCGAGTTATACCTACTCTGAAAAGGACTTCTTGATTCAAAAACATTTTTTTACTAAAAAAATCTTGATTTAAAAACTTGCGACAATTAACAAATTTATAACCAGATGCAACCATTCATATTATTAAACAACTAGTAATTCAGTTTTGTTTCATGTTGTTTCATGATGTGCACTGCTCTGTGCACTTTAATACATAGGAAGTTACCTAAAATACATTCCAACCTGTAATTCACTATCTATCAACACCATAGGTACTCACGATTTGGCAATTGTGCAGAGATAACCAAAGTGAGTCAACCAGATATGCCGATACCATATCGGTACTACCATAGTAATCAATACTGGGTGTGTAGTGTCACATAACACCTCAAGATGAGTAAAATTAAAGAATATTGTAAAGGGGAATTCGATTTGAAGACGCTAGTGCTTCAGCATCCGAAACCGGCTGACTTTTACCTCAGTGCTTGGCAGAGGACGCGGTCGGTCGTGCCACTTCTCATTTGGCGGACGTTTCTGTTTTTATTTTCAGTTGGGATAGTGCTAGCGTCTATGGTTATTTACGGACTGAATGGAATATTAGGGTTCTGGTTCATTTATCTGACGCACTGGGGGTTGACGGTGATTGTGTTTTCGACCGGCTTTGCGGTTTCGGTTTCCGCGCGGTGCTATTTCTACGGACCTTTAAGTAAGTAACCACTGCACTTTGATAGGGTATCTACTCTACTATTTTTTTTATTAAGAGCAATACTTGCACCTAAATTGTTTTGTTCTTTTATAAAATAATGTTTTCTTTATGTTAACTACCTAGCTAAGTTAAGTTTTTCTAATACTTTAATTTATGCCCACGATTAGGAAAGTACATACAAGTTCTTGAAAATCTTAAAGCCTTTAAATAACCTTTTTCAATCCTAATTTTGAGACCACCTAGCGTTTGCCTACTACTTATCGCTAACGCTGACCTAGCAGTCGTGCATAACGAATTTATTTATAGAACTTAAATAAGGCCCCTACAGTAAATTGATAACACAGGTATTTGCTTCTTGCATTGCTAATTGTGGCAGGCGCTGAGTTCCTTCTGCCGTGGTACGTGCGGACCTACTGGGTTCTCCAGAACATCGCTGTGCCTGTAGCCTTCCTCATCACTGTGTTCTACTGGGCTATTCTCTTTGACGGTGAGGACCTATTTAATTATTATATTCCTTATATTGATTTACGCCATCAGGGCGCTAATAGCGCTCATTAGGGACGCCCAATGTCCAGCCAGTGCATAGACTGATGGTGAAAATGAGGTATTTAAAAAGGAAGACAAGAGTCCAATATATTTTTCCTTTACTAAATACCTAGGTTAGGCACAATTATTGTGGACAAAGGCCCAGTCCATGTCCATAATAATTGTGATATAACGAAACAGACCCATGTCTGACTATAATAAAGCTGAAAGTTTATGAAATCTGAATTTTTGTTACCTAGAATCTCCAAAACGACTCAACAGATCAAGATGAAATTTGTCGTACGTTTAGACCAAACCTTAACTTAAATAATAGGCTACTTATTATACCGAAAATATGCGTGCCAAGACGCGGGCATAAGCTAGTTGAAGATAATTTTTATACCGCATTCTGACAGGTAGGTACGACGACTAATTTGAAAAGTCTCGTCTAAAATACTCTCAAGTTTTCATTTATATTTTACTCGGAGTAAAATAAAAATAAAACTTGTGAGTATATCTGAGCAACTGATTGTATTTAAATGATGTTATTTTAATCCTGTAATTTTATTTGCTAAATAAGTACCTAACATAATTAAATCGCACACGGACCAAGATGCCACAACAACTAGCTTAGGGTCTTGCTTGACATGGTGATGATGATGAAGCAGTGATGTTTACCCTTGGACGAACGAAATCACCCTTGCTTGCCAAATGACATACTCTTAATAGTTAAAACCGATGATGTTTCCAGCCGGGATAGAAGAGGAACTGAACCACGGTTTGGACGTGGCCGTCCACGCGTTGAACTCCGTTGTGATGCTGCTCCTACTGGTGTCATCTTCACATCCAGCACGTGTTCTGCACATCTACCAGCCACTCTGCTTCGCTCTCTGCTACGTCGCGTTTGGACTGATCTATTACTGGGCCGGTGGCGTCGATACGTAAGGCTTTTTAACTTAGGATAGTTGCTTTTATACGATGTCCTTCTAGCCAAATTTCGGCTACGGCGGCGTGTGATACGTTGCGTACGGACCGTAACTTATTTTTGATTAAATTATATTTCAAATAAATGTACTTAAATGTACCTACTATTTAGTACCTACACCAAGTAAAATAATTGTACATAGTGTAATTTTGGAGGATATTAAAATTTAAGGTGGTCCGTATGAAACGTGTCGTTCTGTAATTCCAAAATTATGCATGTCCATGGCGCATTTTGCATAATTTTGGAAGTTTTTTTTATACAAAACGACTATCTGGAAATGTACTATTTAATAAAACAAGCAGAAAAGCTGTACCTATCGTAAAATAGTAGTTATAACGGCGGCCAGTCTCAACGGAGATTGTGTATTATGTATACCTACCTATATGTATTTTTCATTTTTAGGCTAGATACGTGTTTATTAGTATTATGTTTTTCCTTATTATGTTTTTACACTATAGATATTATTTTTAATGACACAGACTACATATGGGTGCAATTGGCGCAGGGTCAGCAAGTGTAGCACAATCAAGAGTTGAGGTTTTCTTGTTTTTATTAATCTATTGACATTTTTTTTGTAGAGGTTATACTTATTCCACAATAGCTTCTGCCCGCGGCTTCGCATGCGCTTTTCAATTAGCTTATCTCCGTCCCCGGGATACCGTTTACCGCCCTGCTAAATTTCATCAAGATCCGCTCAGCCGTTGAGGCGTGAAAAAGTAACGGACAGACAGACAGACTTAAAGACACAGACAGACTTTCGAATTTATAATATTAGTATGGATTAGCATATTATTAGCAGCATGGATGGGTTATGTATGTCCATATTGTCCATACCTAGGAATAAAATTTCGAGTAAATGTAATTCTAATTACCTTCTTTACTTACCATTTCCATGAAATTATTTTAGATTTGATATTTCGACTAAAAATCAAATAGTCATGTCGTGCTTTACCGATGAAACTTTTAAACGACTTCAAAAAAGAAAGAGGTTATCAATTCGGCTGTAAGAATGTTTTTTTTAGACAATCGATTTTGTTTTTGAAGAAGTTGTAATCGATTTTGTTTTTTTTTGATAGTTGTGCATATACCAAACAGAAAATAAATTGGACGGGGTATAGTTCCTAGTAACTATCACGATCGTAAAAGAATGTTTAAGCAAGACAATTAAATGGTAGAGCAAGGTGAGCGAGCGCATACTTGAAATGAAACCCTTAACTATGTCAATAGGTCAATAATGCTTTCTGTATTCGTCCGGCCGCAGGCTGCTTCTATTTTATCTATTGCCAAATACAAATATAATGCGTTTGGTATTTTGGATTTAATATTTTACCACAAAATGGTTACGAGTTGTGCTATTCAATAATATCGATAGTTGGGGTTTTGGGCGTTAACATTTCTTAATCAGGTTGTTTTTGATAGCTCTACTGAACACTGTCACTGAGGTTCGTAAGTCCTCGTCGGGAGGCGTATTCGATCTTCTGTGAAATTAGTTTGTTTAGACCGCATTTCCATAGCTGTGAATCAGGGACTTTTCTAGCCACCATTTTAAATATTCAGTAAAAGGCCTCTATTTCTACACCTTAAGCCTGGGCCTGAATTACTGAAATAATTTTTATGTGTCAAAATCCATCATTCAAAATGCGCTATTCTTATTCATCATCAGTGAGGAGACGATTCGCGTGATGATGAGGTACCTTTGCTTGCTAGAGCGTATCCACGCTGTAGGAGCTAGATTCATCCCTATCTGGTTCTGGATCAAGATGCTTGGACCTATACACAAGCCAAACTCGATGTAGAATGTAATACAAGCCACCCATACTTAACCTTAAATTCTCTCTGTTGCCGCGTCTTTTTATATGCAGTTTACATTACATGTTGGATTGGAAGGAAGGATTTCAATAAATATTGCTTACAATTATATCTGTAACTCGATGCCAAGCAATAGAGTTTTAGTTATATGTGTCGTGGTTTGTTTACAAACATCTACATCGCGTTTGGCTAGTGTATAGGAGAGGTATATTTCCCCAACAGTAACTTAAGGCTTATTGAATTTGAAAATCTTTAAATATTTAAGTAATCCTACTAATATTATAAACGCGAAAGTTTGTAAGTATGGATGGATGGATGTTTGTTACTCTTTCACGTAAAAACTACTGAACGGATCGGGCTGAAATTTAGCATACAGGTAATTGTAATCCTGGAATCAAACATAGGCTACTTTTTATCCCATAAATTAGTTCCCGTGGGATAGAAATCACCTTTAAACGTTTCCATAGAAACAACGCGTGCGAAGCCGCGGGGCGCAACTAGTGAAATCATAATCTTAAACTCAACTTATTCAACTAAGGTAAAACCTATTCTCTACATTACCTACATTTTTTCTTGTGGTTCCAGCAAAGGCAACCCATGGGTGTACCCTGTAATAAACTGGGCAAAGCCTGGCCCCACCGTCGCCATCTGTGCCATCACTGGGCTGCTTCTGGTGTTCCTTCACTTCCTCACAGTCGGTATAGTACTGGCCCGAGACGCCGTGGCCAGGAAACTGCTGAATCCCACCGAGACGAAGCGAGTTGAAGAGGGATATCCGTTAAGAACAACTGTATAGACCAGAGATCAATGTCGTTAAAAGACTCGGTGAAATGACGAATGGAAGATTATTTTGGCTTGCCTTGCAGAAGATTAATTTATTAGGGGCGTTTCATTAATCACGTGAGCCCCGAAAGGGGTTCGGGAAATGAAGAAATATCACAAGAGGTGTTCTGTGATATCAATATCACGTGTATTTATTATTTCGTTGATTTCCCGCGATTTCTAAACCTTAAACTTTAACACAGACATTTTTATCAAGGCGCTTTATATTCCAGAATTATTAAATCAGATTATACTATTCCGTATAGTAGGTATAGTACCCTATGTGATACGCCACCGTCTATACCTGTACGTGTCCATCCAAAGGTTGCCTGGAAGAAATGGGCGGCCTTATCGCTAAAATTGCTTAAATTAGCTATAAGGCCGCCATTGTGGAACTATTTTTGTGTTTGTGTTTTTCTTTTCTGTTTTTCTCTATCTTGGTGTTCAATATAGAGTATTTGTATTGTATTAAAGAGTTAGAATTAGTGAACTATAATTAACATTTCGTATATTATAGTAATTCTATAGAAAGCTAATTCAATTATACGTGTATTTAGAGACAATATTTTACATTTATTTGTGGAAATACTTTGTTATAACTACAAAACAATACACGTGATTTTGGGTAGGTAAGTCTTTAACCTCATCACGTGTGGAGCGGGAGGAGTTTAAAAAGTTGTAAATAAAAATCATGTGATTAATGAACGACCCCTTAGACCTAGGTGGACCTAGGTACTTATACAAGTTGTGTCAAGACCACTCTCGAAAACAAAGGGGGGTGGTGCAGCACCCCAAAACAAAACCAATAAAATAACTCAAAAAAAAATTGTAGCCGGAGATATTATTTTATAAGATTTTTATTTGTTTTGCTTGCCAGCAAAACCTTATTTATTTATAATGTAATTGTCACACTCACACCTATCTTAAAGGAGTCGCTAGCTTGTCTATCTGAGTGTTTTATTGATTAATATAGGTACTAATAAATCTTAGACGTGTTTAGTTAGTAATTAAAGTTGTGAGCTGTTTTTGAAACAAGTTTGCCGTTTGGATATTTCAATTCAGTTTATTTATAAAACATCATTGTTCGTTCACAGACGTCGTTATACACTTAACGGATTGTTGATAAAATTTAGGTACCTACTGAGTCCGCTGCCCAACTTCCGTGATAAAGGTAGGTACCAAATTTTTTATACAAATAGCAGAGGCTCTTATATAGTTACTAGCTGCGCCCCGCGGCTTCGCTCGCGTGGAAATTTATGTTTCCCACTTTCTTAATTTTTTCTTTGCTATAAACCTCACGGAGCCCGAGACCTTTCCAACGAATGCAAAACCGTGGAAATCGGTTCGTGCGTTCTGGAGTTATAGCGTCAGGAAGGAAAACCCGACTTTTTTTTATATAGTAGACTAGCTGCGCCCCGCAGCTTCGCCCCCGTGGAAATTTATGTTTCCAACTTTCTTATTTTTTTCTTTCATAAGAACCTTCTCCTGACAATAACAAACACAACAAAGAAAGAATTAGCGAAATCGGTCCAGGCGTTGTTGAGTTATGCGCTTACCAACACATTTTGCGATTCATTTTTATATTATAGATTTCGTGTTATGTCATGGGAAAAGTAAAAGTGTTATTTTTGTTATACGCATTATTATTCCTTTATCAGATTCATAATAATCATTCGAGCATTGCTCATCATTTTTGTAGGTATGTCTGCCGAATAAGCTGTTATCTAGATCTCTAGAAATCTAATTCTATAACTGTATATAACCTTCTTATGTGACTTCTTTCGTTCTTTCTCGTTATTTTCCGTAATAGCTATTTTATTATTTGACTGCTAAAGATTTTTTATGAAATTTCAATGTCATAAATGTAAAAAATCTAAAAGTCATCTGTCTTTTTTTAAAACTTTGTATTTGGATAACGCTTTCTAAATGTACTCGTATAAATAAAACATGATTGATGAAAAAGTCGTGAAGAATGCTATTTGGTTAGAAACAATTTATGCTCATCGCATTTTCTTACATTTTGTGAACATTTTTATTAGAAGTAACATAACGTGGTTCTTTGAATACAAAGACTTACCTACTTAGATCTGTTTTGAACATAACTTCCATACAATTTTCAAGATGCAACCATATAATATCTCAATGTTGTATGAATATTTGCCGGAATTGCCGTAAGTACTTCAGCCACCTCCGTTTTAACTCCTTATCAGTTTCTCTTAGCTTTTAATTTTAAATAACTAACGATACGGATCAATAGACAAAGGTAGGTACTTACCTACATTTGCAAAGGAAACTTATAAAGGACTTGTTTACTGCTCGCAGCTCGGATAAAAGTAGCCAATTTAAACCTACGTTGTTCTTTGTAACCAAAGATCTAGTTATAATTCCATGGAAACGTTTTTAGGATAAATGATTTCCATTGGGAAGTGATTTATGGGATAAAAGTAACCTTTGTCCTATTGCAGGTCTACCCCGCATCTTTACAAAATTTCAGCTAGATCTGTTCTGTAATTTTGGCGTAAAAAGGGCAAAAAGTCTGTCTGACCACGATAAACTCAAAAACTACGTCATTGGTTTTAACCAGTGGTCGGAGTATTTCATGAGGAAGGTTAAAACGTAGTTATAAATATCGACGAGGATGTGGTTCTCGAGAAAAGCATACCTACTTTGCTGAACTGCCAAACCAAAAGAGTTTGGTGTAGGTACTAAGTATTGTGAAAACAATGTATTGCGTATGGAATTCTTCCTCTTAAAAAGATCTATAAAACTGATTTGCTATCCGTGAGAAGCCGGGGACGGGTTGCTAGTCTTTAATCAAAATAAAACAATAAGTTTTCGCTCAAAAAGTTGGAATTTCCTTCCACGTAAACAAACATAAATCTAAAAATAATAATTTGACGTCTATAAATTTTCTATTCAATCACAAACATGCGTGCTGTTTCTTGAGCCTAGGTAGAACACAAAAACCAGCCGCAACGTTTAATTGCAAAACATTGACAAAGCCCGGTCAGTTAGACGAGATTACATAAAGGTTAAAGTTTACGCAAGGCGCTTAACACACTCAGTGTATTGCAGGCTTCAAGCCACCTGACTTGCAACCAGTCTTCCACCGCGCCTGGCGTCGCAACCACCTCTCGAGAAACCTTGAGCAAAGGGGTATTCTAACCCTTTGCTTCCGGGATAGACTTATCCGGGTTCATTAATCCATCAGACTTGGACAATTATTTTTATACACGGGTTCATAAAAAATTGGATTATCCCTGATATGATAACTCGGTAGTAAACTCTGCACTATCTCAGTTTCGTCATATCGGACGGTTTACCTACATCTGTATATCTGTGTGAAAAGTGCTTCATTTGAATTGGGGAATAGTCAAAATGGTGAAATGTTATAGGAAGGCAGCGAGCTTATCGGATTTGTGGGTGTGTCAGAGTGAGAAGTTAAGTGACTTCTACGCTTCGTCATGGCAGAGCGGAGAGTCCCCGATTCCTATGCTGGTGGTTCGTGTGGTGCTGGCGTTGCTTGCCGTGGTGGTGCTGTTCTGGTCGGTGGTTGAAGCTCCGACTCCCTACTGGCTGATATTCTTGACCAACTGGGGCATGCTGCTGGTCACTTTGATGATGGTGACCGGGTCTTTCGTCTCTATTATGGCGTTGAGCAGGAATACGGGTTAGTTTGATTTTAACAATTACCTAAGTAGAATTTGCTATGATAACAAAGGTAGACTATCAGAAGCAAAAAAAAGCCACTTCTGAGATAACAACAGAATCAATGAGTAGTTTATTTACAAATCGAAAAAGAAGAACAGTAACAAAACATATTGGCTTTGATTGACTCATAGCTAGAGCTACCAGTTCTTGCAATAGGTACATTTGGTAATTTACTACTTGAAATAAATGGAAAATGAAATACCCTTATACCTAACTGTATCTTAGCCATTAGCAGATAAAAATTTTCTATGAATAAAACAATAGGTGTAGGAAAATTCCCAACGACAACATCATAATTCTGTAATTAGGTGCCTAGTACTTTACCTCCTAAAATTTTGCAGTATGTTAGTACCTTACACTTGACTCTACTAAGAACTAGTTTACACTAATTCAAATTAACTGCGATGGTTAGGACTGACAATCGCGTTGCCAAAGTACCTACCTAATAGTATGCTGACCTAGTTAGTTTAATGTTGCAAACGTAGTTTTTATCTTTTTATAGTCTAGTTTAGTATTTGACTCAATTCGGTACTTCGGTCTATCGTAAAAACTTTCACTAGAGTTAACAACAAACAAAAGACTATCTTTTCGAATTGCGTAGACTTATCAATAAGATACCGGTTCGATTACCTCAAGAAAAAATCTTGAGAGCAATGTAAAAGTTTTATTTTAGGTATGTCTACGTAGGTAACAAAACAAAATTAAAATTTGAAAAACCCGCAGATGTTTATTGGCTGAACAGATTTTCATGAAACATGGCTTAGAACACTCGGGATAAAATTATCTATACTTAACACAAAAAAACTAAACGAAAATCGGTTCATCCGTTTGGGAGCTACGATACCACAGACAGGCACGTTAAACTGATATATTTCCAACCACCCCATTGACTTCCCCATCAAAGGGGTGGTTGGGAAAAAAAATCCCATCCACCCCATTACAAAAATCAATGGGGTGGATGGGAATTTTCACCCCATTGACTTGATTAAAATAAACCTGACTTTTTTACTATGGAAATATTAAATCTCACTATTGACTATTTACATAATTGAGTATAGTATTTAGTTCTCTTTTTGCGGGGGGGTAAAAATCACAGCGATCGTGACAAAATACTCTTTGCCTTTAAAATTATAACTAAGAGAAGCCTCTTGCTAATCTGTTGTTGGATAGATAGTCGATTTACAGGTGCCTACTTAAGTTCATCATATAAGCCTAGACATGTCCACTCGTCCACTGCTGAACATAGGGCCCCCTAGGACGCCACAAATAGCGGTCCTGAGCCGCCTCCATCCACCGACTACCTGGGACCGCTACAATGTCTTCGGTCCATCGACTTAAGTTATATACTTTTTATGGTTGGTTACCCAACGCGAAGATAAAGTTCTTCTAGTCACAGGTGTACAGAAATCCGTACCTACATTACATACAGGGTGGCACATTTCGATCGGCCGGTATGGGAAAGTCTGAAACTATAAGACATATTATACGAAGATCTCTTCTTAGGAACCATGTCATCGATTTTAGTAAAAGAAAAACTGCATTCAAAATTTAAAAAAAACTTGTACTCAGCTCGGGAATCGAACCCGGACGTTTTGAAAAATAAAAATAACACTATTTATATTTAGATATCGATTGTGTAGGTCTTAAGCAGTACCTAAGAGTTTCAGACTTTCCCATACTGACTGACCGATCTAAATATGCCACCCTGTATACCTAAGCCGTGCACGTATAAAAGCACAAAAAATCTCAAAGGAAACTGGAGTGTGGTTGTTCCGCTTGGAGGAGTCCCCTCTGGAATAGGTAATACGGAGATGTTACTGCCCTCAGCTAACCGGCAAAGATTTGCAACTCAGTGTTGCCATACGCTACCACACTAAGAAGACAGATTCATTTAGTAATTAATCTCAGACCTTTTAGGTACCTATATTTATAGATACAGGTCTTTTAGGTATATTTGTGTAGTTTAAAATAATATAAATTTACTTAGGTTCTAGCACTTCTACGACAACAAAATACTTTTTGTTGTTTAATTCTTGTAGTTTTAATGCGAATATATACTAGTCTTTGGGTTCAGATTTAAGGAATCTTGGTAGTTTATTGTATATTTTAATGGACATATAATAAGGGCTCTGTCTGTATAGTTCAAGTCTAGCTATTGGAAGAATGAGGTTTGTTTTTCTTCGTGGATTTTTATCAAATCGGTATAATTCAGGTTTTTTCTAACAAATAATACAATTTCATACATGGCTAGTCAAAGTTACTAATTTTTGCGTATGATAGGTATGCTCTACATAATTATTCAAAAGCTGGCTTGTAGCTCGTTAAACCTAAAATCGTCTCGTTGATTTTAATATTATATTCGAAAATGGTGCTTTAGATTCATTGCCAAGCAAACAGTGAACTAAAAAGAGCTGAGGACTAAAGCTCTACTGGGCTTGATTCCCAAAAAATGAGTGACAGCAAGTAGTGGAGAAAAACTGCTAGATCTGGCAGCTCTGTCTGACTAGAACACGTTGGATCGAGGAACCGGTTTATTGCGTAGGAATCCAAGCATGCAACTTGGATTCTGTAAGTACCTATGCAATAACTTGATAATGCCATAATAGACGTAAGAACCTATAGATAGATAGAGTAAATACTGGGAATTTTTACAAACAAGGTTTGATACGCTCAATCGGAATGCATAGCTAAGTTTTCCATTAAACAAAGCTAATCAGCAAAATTTATGAGATTTTTTAAGGACGTTTGTTTAAAACACGAACCTTGGTTACCTGAGGTTGCGTGGAAGAAATTGCTTTAAGCAATAAGGCTGCCAATTGTACGTTTTTATTTTATTTAGATATAAGTTTTGTTAATAATTTTGTACAATAAAGTGTTCATTCATTCATTCCTTCTGATGATGGATGGCATGCAGTAAAATACCACTGATTTGTCTCTTAGAATTTTTTGGTGGTCTTTGCAAACCGTCCATACTTAATTCAGTACCTACATGATATTTAAACTGTTTCCTTTAAATAAGAAGCATTTTATGATCCTTGCGTGTTTGTGTTTCGATAATGTAAACAAAGGTAGCCTCGGAAATGTTATATACCTAGTACCAAGGAGTTTATTAGGTAAGTAGATACCAAGGAACTTAGATAGGTGCCAAGGTGCCTACATGATCCATTTAATATTAATAATTATGCTGCTTGTTTTAAAATAAACTAAAAACCGATCTTTCCGAACTTCATTAATAGAAATAGAAGTAACTTCATTATTATAAATAGAGAGAAATAAGTTTACTACCTACGTGTAGGGGAAAGGCCAATTTGGAGCGAAATAGTAAATTTAAAGCTGCTGATACTCAAATCCCGCTCTTATTAACAATTAATCAATATCATTTTCCTTTATACTGTTTTTTAGGCTTTGCGAGGAAATACTAATCCCTCGGGAATTAAATTGTTACCTACGGGACCACCTTGGAAAAAAAAAATACTGGTCCAAAATTAAAAACATATACGTAGGTACCTACTTACAGCCGAACATAGATCCTCGTCTTTTTTGAAGTCGATTAAAAAATAACTTTAATATTGTTCGGCGTCAAGAGAGCCATATTACCAACAATCACCTATGATAGGTATACCTACCTAACTATCATTTTACCTTCCTACACATCAACTTTCATACTACAAAAAAATCACTAGTTACATTATTATTATCATAGCACTTTTTTTACAGACTGACGTAACTAAAAATTATACTTTAAAGGCATTATTTATTTATAATTAATTACCTAACTGAACTTTTATTATCAAACATCGATTTGAAAGAAATGATTCACTTTTTTTTTTTCATTTCATTTCATTTCAGAAATTTCCAGCGACGAAATCCACATTCAAACATCGAATGTTCTCTACGAGTCTCTACGTTCGTTACATCATACTAGTATCACCTACAAAAGACTTCAACGAGCGACCTTCGCGTGTTTTGCAACAAGACGCTTCGTACCATAAACCACTGTCATTTTACCATTTCCGTCGTCATGGCGACATCCGTTCTCTGTGTAACATAATAGGTTTGATGTTTGACGGCTCGGGTAACTTGATGATATATTACAGGAGAGACTCTAGACCTACTTACTTACCTACACCGAACTCTACTTAAACCTCATTCAGACGTAAAAATTGAGTGGTCTTTGAAGTTGATCTTTTTCTTCATATCCTTATTCCATTCAGTAGAGTTTGCAAGTTTGGTCTGGCGAGTCATATTAGGGCATGATAGAAATAAAAATAAAAATCACGTATATCTAAGGTCATTGAAATCTATGAGGAGAATACCTATATGAATTGTTTTTTAACGAAGTACTTTGGTCGATTTGCGACCACACCATAAAAATCCCATAAAAATCATCACAAATACATACATTCGTTGTTAATTACAATTATCTATAACTACACACTAAGATAAGGAAAAAACTACTAAACTAAAGAAAACTAAATGTACCTACAAGTGGATAAAAGAACAAAAAAAACAACTTAAGAGCTAAGACCTAATTCTGCAAGTTTATACAGCATCTCGGCTTCGCCTGACAAAGGGTCAACCAAAGTGCTGTTTACCTATAGGCATTGAATCGAAGCAACCTCCCTTCTTTCATTGTTCTGTTCCATTCTTAGTTACCTTCATCATCAGTCGTCAAGTCAACACACGTCTCCATTCCAAGCGCCTTATCGGCTATCTCATGGGGGGTAATGCCCATAGTCCCCACACTGGGCATGCGGGTGGGAGATCGCAGTTCGGTGGTAGAATTGTTCTGTAGGACGCGCTGCTGCCCGCCCCCGGTGGATATCTCATAGTCGCCTCTTACGACATCCGCGGGAAGAGTTGGGGTGGTGCAAACTCTAATCCGGCATCATACAACCATCTAAATCTACACTAGTGCTTTTCACGAAAGATGTTTCGTAGACGCAGCGCGACCGAATGATTTTAGCGTTTCAAAAAAATTTGTTCCACTTGTTGCCGCGGGGCTTCTTTCGTGAAAAGCACTCTACACTTCTCTTCGGTCCTTCTTTTCCGATTTATCAAAGTCATAAACAATAAAATATTTTATTAGGTACTTACCAGCCAGTAAAGGCCAAAAATGACTGAACGCTGACTATTTTCAAAACCTAAACCAAAATGTTTCAGATTCGGATGATCTTCCGTGGTACGTGAGCTTGTACTGGTTGATGTTCAACATAGCGATACCCACTGCGTTCCTCATCACAGCTCTCTATTGGATCCTGCTATACGATCCAGGTTTGTATTGTAACATCATCATCAAAAAAAATCCTTATCAATTCACTACTGAGAAGCCGCGAGTGTGACATGTGGAACCCGAATGATAGGAGTAGCTTAAATGACACTGGATCATGCAGTCTTTCTAGCCAGAGTGGTCGGTGAAAGATCATGAGTGTCAGTGTTTTTCTACTATTCAATGTAGGTGCTTTATTCCTAGGCAGATTTGTCGGTGAAACATCAATGTGTCAGTGGTTTTTGCTACAAATTTTCATCACAATTGTATTGTTTGAGTTAACTTGCATATCCACCTAATCATACAATTTTCTTGAACTAAATATAACTGGGGTTATCAAGCAAATTGTATCCACATGCAGAATATCATCTATATCAACGAATCTAGGCCGTTAGACTAGAAAAGAAATAAGTTTACCTACTCCATTAGATGCCCACTCCCATGCGATATTTACGATAGTACATGAAATTATGTAGTAGCTACCTATAGTAAGTACCTACCTATACCACAAAGGGGCAAAAATATACGTAATAATAACGCATTATGAAGGCAAATAAAGAGTAGGTGCAGTTGTGCTCTACCGAACATAAATTCCATTATAATTAACCATTCGCGGATATTTAACACGCGACTTTTATACATCAAAGCTCAATAATAAAAAGCGATAAATACCCATGAATAGTTTCAAAGTAATTTGTTCGAATCGGGGATGTTAAAAAACTTTATAAATTAAATTTTTCGTTTGCTTTTCATCACATCACACTAATATTATAAATGCGAAAGTTTGGATGGATCGGGCTACTGAACGGATCGGGTTGATATTTTGTATACAGATAATTATAAGCCTGGAATCAAACATAGGCTACTTTTTATCCCATAAATCAGTTCCCATGGGATAGAAATCACCTTTTACGGTTTCCATAGAAACAACGCGTGCGAAGCCGCGGGCGGCAGCTAGTCATTAATAAGGTTTACGGTGTATTTTTCACTTCGTAAAATTCTCTACCTTTCCCACTTTCTCATGAATTCCAGATCCCATAGAAGGCGAACCAATCACCGGCCGTCTTCTCTGGCTGGACATAGCCACTCACGGCCTGAACTCCTGCATCGCAGTGACAGAGCTCCTTGTATCTCGGACGCCGGTGTATATGCTGCACGTGTACCAGCCGCTTGGGCTAGGACTTTGGTACGCGGGCTTCTCTGCTATCTACTACGCAGCTGGTGGAACTAACGGGTGAGTATCACACTATTCCTCTGATTCTACGTTGACAAAATACTGCCCGTCTTCTCTGGCTGGACATTGCTACCATTCCACACTATCCTTCTGCTAATATTGACCAAGCACTGGCCGTCTTCTCTGGCTGAACATAGCTGAGAGGTACGCAAACAAATTCATTGAACAAATTATGAATCTTATGAATACCTACGTGACCTATTCATAAAACTAAACAAATATTTATGGCTGATATAAAATTAACCGCTTAGATAGTCCCTGCTGACCGCCGCCGCCGCGCCCCGTGGCTAAAATTCGGGTAGGAAAATATTGAAACTTTTAAATCCATCATGGTTATTTACACTAAAGTCATTTACAACGGGATATTTACCATGATACTGAGCTCTCCAATATTTTGGCACAGTTTCATTTTCCATGATCACAAAATAACAGGTCGCTGCGAGTGAGTTTTCTATTGGCAGATACATCGATCTACCCTATTTTTTTTTCTTTTGCTACGAACGTTACTACTACGATGATGATAAATATCCCCTTGTAAATGACTAGGAAGATATTATATCACCGCTAACACAAGCTCTGCTTAATTTGGGACTAGATGACGCTGTGTGGATTGTCCAGCATTATTTACTACTAGCTTCTGCCCGCGGCATCGTACGCGAATTTTCAATACTTACCTATAATAAGTAGCCTATTATCTAAGTTAGGCTTTGCTCTAAACGTACGCCAAATTTCATCTTGATCTGTTCAGTTGTTTTGGAGATCCTAGGTAACAAAAATTCCGATTTTACAAACTTTCGACTTTATAACATTAGTAGAATTATTATAAAACGTAGTGAAATCTTACCAAACCAATTACTGTTACGTTTACAGAGGAGGCGAACCTTGGATCTACGAGATACTAGACTGGCGACATTCGCGTCGCTCGGGCTTCGTCGTGGCTGGCTCCGTAGCGGGGCTCCTCATCATCTACACTGTAATCTGGGGCATTGCCTGTGCCCGGGACAAGTTGTCAGTCGCCCTGGTCCGGACCACGAGTCATAGCCTGCCGCTGACGCCACCAGATCAACACATGCCGGGAGATATTGTATGACCTAAGATTTGAGTCGTGCAGAATGACTACACTAGATTGTTTTGAGCGTTTGCTTTTTAATTTTAATTATTTACTCGTTACTCATGGACTCATGGTAGTAACAAAGCTTTTGTATGAGATTTTGATATTCTATATTCGCAATAGAGACGCTGCTGTACGAAAGAGATCAAACAAAAAGAGAACCTTACGTTCCGTTCCCTAATTAACGGATTGTTAAGATTCTGACTTGTAATTTGTAGGACATCGTAACCGCCGAGCTGCGCGGTCAGTGCGGAGCGACCGATGCCGGCCTGTCTAAGTGTCTACGCCACCTTTTAGGACCGAATATCATAGTTGTAGGGTTCCGATGACCGATAATATACAGGATAAGGGATACACCGCTGTGTGGTGCCGGCTTAGAATTTGCACCACCCCAACTCTTCCCGCGGGTGTCGTAAGAGGCGACTAAGGGATATCCACCGGGGGCGGGCAGCAGCGCCCCTGCAGAACAATTCTACCACCGAACTGCAATCCCCAACCCGCATGCCCAGCGTGTGGATTATGGGCATTACCCCCCATGTGATAAAAGGCGCTTATCAGTGGGAGGCCTGCGTGCAGTAGTGGACAAATACAGGCTGTTGAGGAGGAGGGATACACCAGCTCGCCAAGGTCTTCTATAAGCTTCACCTCACGCACCAGTAGACATCCCTTCAACTGTCAATCCGGATTCCCGCTCTCTCAGCTTCATTAGCAACACCTCGACATAGGTACGTGATGATGACGTATGTAGACCATGGTTTATATTATATTACCAGGTCATATACACAACAACATCAGTCATTCATTGTACGTACTGTATTGCATTGCACTGAATTACGGCAGTCCACATAGGGCCTGTCTTCTGATGTCAACCAAAATGCTGGTGGCCGCGATACAAACATATCAACAAAGTAGACTTGTTGTCTAATCCAATAGGAGCAAGCTAGGATAGGACCAAAATTAAAATTAAGATTTTATTGTCTAACATGCATAACATCTTGCGTATCATAGATGCGAGAGAATTTATGTATAATCCTCTAGTAAACAAATTAAATAACAGAGAAACTTAGATTTAAAACAGTACTGATTTAGAAACAAGTGGCTGCATAGGACAATTATTTCGGTATGTTTGTTTAGTTAAATATAATAGTTGGTATAGGGAACTTAGCCTACTTTATAAAAAAGTATTTAATACCTATTGTATTTGTAGTTTACACTTTATTTCACTGAGTGGTTGGTTTCTCATCATTGCGTGTTTATCTGGGTATGTTAATGATTGCATGTATGCATTTGCATAGCACAATCAATAACAATAGAGGCGAAAGTTTTAAATTGCCTAACAAAAGTCATTCTTACTTGTTGCAGTATTTACTGAACGATTATCTAATCTATCTAATCCTACAGTCCTACATAATGTTTGTATTGTAACCTAAGTGCAGAAAGTTTTTATTAGCGAAATTTCCTATGTAATTATTTAAGGTAAGGTACCTTAATTTACACGTAAAATGGATCAAATCATCAGAGTTTTACCATTTTAAGTGTAAGTTAAGGTACCTACCTTTTTCGGAATAATCCGAATGCATAAAAGTAAGTTCACTTAATTTACTCTTTGGTTCACATAAATGTGTAAAAAGAAACGATAACAAAAATTTTGTTACATTAAGATCCGAGTTCACCAACAGATGGTTAAATTTTAAACCGTTGTTTTGACTTTATTGACACAAGTTTTTATTAAACGTCAAATTTAACCGACGCAGCTGCCTAATTGTCCGATTATCTTTTGGTGAACACCAGCCTTAAAGGTTTACTCAAACAGACCGCGTTTGAGCAAACCTTAAAATGTAACAAAATGTGTCGTCATCAGATCTGACAACAGTTTGACTTTCAAAAAACCTCCATAAATTTTGGTTTCCCAATCACGCCCTCAGATCACTCAGGTACGGCACTTATTTACTGTAATCTTTTGTATTTTTTTTTATAAACTCAGAAAGGTTTATATTACGGACGTTGGCAGAATTGTGTCAACCATAACACAAAGTACTTTGAGGACCAGACGCAGAGCCATTAACCAAGAATTGAATTGAACTGCAGGAGAGTTTGTTAATCGGTAGACAGAGGGCGTCCATACGTATAGGTATTTTACATTGTGCGATCGCATTGCATTGTTTACTTCACAGAACATTAGCATTGCATTCCCACCGCGTCAGTTGAGCCCGCTGAACAAAATAGCTTGCACGCTAATCGTGAACCGATTAGCGTATAGTTACATAATCATACCTTCTTTCTTTGATGCTCAGATACTTTAACTCGGGCCTGAAATATTAATTCTTTGCTAACAGGGGGGCAGACAGAGTCTATTTGACGTAAGTAACTAGAGGTGATCGTATCGTCTCCTTTTAGTATGGGATTTGCATAGTTCCCTGTCTGCACGATAGAGGCGCTGTACCAAATTGGATGGAAAAAGGAGACGTCACGATCAATGGACTCAGACCTGAGGGTCTTATTTCACTCCGGAACCGTGGTCCCACTGCGATGTGGGACCGGACAAAACTTTTTCGTGTCCCACCAAACACACCCTTTCAGTCACAGAGTCGCCACGTTAATGTTGACGCGGGGGTGGGAGGATGTGGACGGTCAAGTGTGTGTTTGGTGGGACCACCAGTGGAACATCGCAGTGGGACTACGGTTCCGTCACTCTTTTTTTACGTAAATGAACTCGAGTATTGGTAAAAAATTACGTTTCGTAAAAAAATATCTTGTGATTTTTATGTGAAAAAGTCCATTACATGTATTTGTAACAATTAAATCCTATACAAAGTTATGTTGTACGCTATACAATTAGATTGTCGTAAGTACTTTTGTGTAATTTATTATTAAGTTTTTGAAATATACAAATGTGTGATTAAAACAAGTTTTATTGAATAAAACATTTATTATGTACTAAAATAGCAAAATTCTCATTGTAACACAAAGCAAACAATTTATAATTACATACAAGGGTTATAATAACAACTAAAATATTAATGATATGTGATTAATAGAATGACTTAGCGCGTCTAGGTCTGTTGGACATTTGTGATAAATTCATTTATGAAGCACTTTTAACAAAACATAGAAACAACCAATAAAAACTCGTGTATAAAAATAATTTTGAAATACATTTTTTGATAAATAATTTAACAGTTGACACGACAGTAAAATGTTGAACAACGGTCTCAAAAAATAATTATTATTTCCCTAGTGTTTTAGATATATTAATATATTTACAATACACATTAGCTTATAGGTAAGCACTCGTAAAACAAACTATGAAAAGGCTACAAAAGACACCGCCTAGAGGTTTATTAAAAGCAACACGGCTGCATATTGGACCACAGAAAACATTACATTTATTGATGGATATAATAAATAATGCTGGACAATCCACACAGCATCTAGCCCCAAGGTAAGCAGAGCTTGTGTTATGGGTACTAGATAACTGATATACTTAATACAATACACTACATAGATAGATATCTTTTATTATACATAGAAAACATCCAGAACACCCTGAACAAATATCTGCAGATCGTACAAACATTTGTCCCGAGGCGGGAATCGAACCCGCAACCGCCTGCGTCGCAGGCGGACCTTCGCCCGCTGCGCATTATTACGATAAGACTATTTTCGAAATACGACGACCATTCTCATTCTTGGTAACAACATAAATACGAGTAAGTCACGAACTGAAAATTCTAAAGGTGGGTTACGGGGCGTGTGTACCATTCGCAGCTAGCATGACACGTTAAGCTTTGGTCTGGTGATCATGACGCACAACGCTGCGGTATGCGATGCCGGACACTCAATCATATGAAAAACGTCGAGAATGTTCTCTTGTTCCGTCGCAGTATGCGTCAGCGGCGAGGGGCAAACGCGGTGAAGTGGGTAGGTGTACTCCCGCACACCGCGGCGTCATTCTCGTTTCAACGCTGCGGTGTGCGGGTGTGCGTCACGGGTTGACAATATACCTTAGTAGCTGCGGCAAAATCAACAGACCACCACTCCGCAGGGACGGTAAATGCTGCGACGTGACGCTGCGTTGGGGCGCATACCACAGCGTTGTGCGTCATGATCACCAGACCAAAGCTTTACACCGCGATGTGCTAATATCTGTTTTGTTGCTCGTTGCGAGCGCCTTCTTTCTGCTTACTGTTTGCACGAACGCTCGCTGTGTAACAAGTTACGCCCCGCAACGCCGCCTTTAAACGGCCTTTTGCTGGGTCCTTTACCCTAGGCATTTTAGCTGGGTAATCGGGTAAAATAGCCGGCTAGTTGGTTACCCGATCACTTGTTAATTAAATAAATTCATTAAAGGACTTCATAATAAAGGTGATCCAGAATAATTTGGGTACCAATCAAATTCCTAATAAACTAGTAACTAGAGTATATTAATATTTTTGCCAGATCCCAATAATATACAGCTCCTAATATTGTAGTCGTTTAACGTAAACAATATTGCAACCTTAAATAACCCTAACTAGATAACACGAATATTATGATTATCTAACAACAAACTATTTAATGTATCACAAACATCCAGAAATTATGCTACTTTTAGTAAATCTTACGTCTAAAAGGCATTTCATTAGAGATCAATTCTTGACATATAGAAAATATAACTAACATAAATATATACAAGTAAATGTACGTATTTATACGCCACGTGATGACATTTATGAAATTATCATTCAGTGATGTCTATTTCGTATAACTATTAATTGGCATACATTTTAAACACATGCCTTTATTCACAAAGAAAATTACACTAGTATTTACAATTGAAACAATTGAGTTAACTGCAGACTGTTGCAAACAATCTCCAGGCTCAACTGATCCATATCAATACATTGCATTACATTGCATACACTGCATTGCCACGCTGTATGGCAATGCTGATGCGCTCCGCCAGATACTCACCAGCCGAGAGCTGGTGAGTGGTCACGCGTCGCTTTGACCAGGCGCTCAGATAATTTTTTAAAAACCAGAAGAGCATTGGTTTAATTATTAAACACATTGGTGTTTTTTCAGTTATCGCCAAAACTAAACTAATTTATGTTCTAGTAAAACCAGAGTGAGTCAAGTATTAAGGACATAACATATAAATTTACTCCCTAGGTCCGTGGGGTACCGAGGCTCTCCGGGTTTTTAAAAAAATATTTGAACGTCTGGCCAAAGCGACGCGTGACCCGAGAGATTTGATTGTAATTTTCTTTGTTAATAAAGTATTAAGAATATAAAAAACATCATTCTAGATGGAGCACGTTTCAGAAGCACTGTAATCACTTCGGATCAAAAATCACATTAGATAAGAGCGAAGTTCAGAAACAGCGTACAAAAATGTAAAATATTATAATCATGATTATCATTACTCATTCGAAGAAATAAGTTATCATAACTATTGACTTAGCCTCCCCAATTAAGGTGATTGGTCACACGTAAAAAAAATCGGGTCTTCCAATTTCCTAGGTTCTACAACTAATTTAGATAGCAGACAATATTTTTTTCACTACTCTCTCTCTCTCTCAAAATTACAAAAAACTTCTTATCTGCTATCTAAATTACTTATAGAAAATAGTAACCTCCATTTTTTTACGCGTGACCTGCGTTAAATCCTCCGTCTTCATCATTCTTTTACCTAACCTACCTCTATCTATATTATCTCCCTATAAAAATATTGTCAAGATCTTAGCCCAGAAGCTCTACTTAGAAAAACGAATTACGCAGTTGATGACATATCGCAAAAAACGATGGGCAACCAATCCGTTCTTTCGATGAAAATGATTCTGACATTTATTTCTTAGAGATCCGAAACGAACGGTCTCAGTTTGCGCCCGAAGCAACTTGGTGGTAAGGTTGTTTGTTTCGTGCAATCCGTCGAAACTAAGTACCTATTTCATGAACTACAAAGTTTCGTGTTTTAAAGTAGGCCTTCCCAGTTCGGTTTAACGATAGTTTTGAGAATTCATCAAGACATGTACTTAACATAACTGAAATAGCTTACCAGACTTAGAATATGAATTATCTGTGTTTGTATTATAATTATAAGGCTGTACAGGACAAAAAGACAAATACTTATTTAAAGTTAGTTTTTGCCCGCGGCTTCGCACGCCTTGTTTCTCATTTTTGTATGCCATTTGCGTAGTTCCAAATACACACGCTAGAGGCGCTGTACCAAATGTCATAGAAAAATTAGACACCACGATGAAGTATCGAAACCGAACTTAGGGCTGATAATGGAATCCATGTATTATTTATTAAAATTACAATCAAATAATAGAAATAAATTAGAACTAGTATTTACAATTGAAACAATTGAGCTAACTGCAGACTGTTGCAAACAACGTACAGGCAGCTCAACTGATCCATATCAACACCAGTCGGAATTTATTAATTTATTTTATTAAAATGACATAACAATATAGACAGAAACAAGTGGTGATGTTAACACAAGCATGGTAACATTCCGAAACCTTTAAAAGTAGAATGTCACTTAACAATTTGGTCAAAAACTTACCTAAATTTGTAGAGTAGGAAATAACTATGATAAAAGTGACTAAATAAGTAATTAAATTTACATTTAAAAAATTGTAATAGTATAACATTATAAAAGACTTATTGCACCTTAAAAGAAGCTACATAAAAATAGTGTAAAATTCAGTTTAGAACAGTGAAGAAATACGAACAATACGACGCGACGGTTGCGAATATGCTTACCTATTGTCACATCATCACGATTCAAAATACACACGAAATGGCATAGAAGACCCTTACGCTCTGCGCTCATTAATCCAATACCGCTACCACAAAGCACAAAAACGTGCATTCAAAAATATGGGCTTAAACTCGAAAAACTCTTAATTTTAGATACATTTTCCAGTGACAAAATGGCTTTCTACAAGCTTCAAACGCGAGCAGCGTAAAGGCGGGTTCATATATGTATCACTTGCCCGATCCGAGCACCGCATATGTGGACGGGTGATGATACGCGTATCATGCATGATACGCGTATCATCACCCGTCCACAACATCTCGACACGCCGTTATGATACGGGCCGTCCCATGTCGTGTCGGTTTTTCTCCGCTCTTCAAAGGTGATACAGATACGGGCGTCATACAGAAGATACGGATACGTAAGATACGGATACGATCCGTAAGATACGGATACGATCCGTAAGATACGGATACGTAAGATACAGAAGATACGTAAGATACGGATACGGAGCAAATCGAGGCGTCCACAACTTGATACGGGGTTTGGTACGTGATACGCTGATACGGATACGGTGATCGGATCGGGCCAGTGATACATATCTGGACCCGCCTTAAGCTGTCCTGTCATCTGATGCCGTCAATATATAATTTGGCGTGTTTTAAAAAACTATAAACAGAGTTCAAATTCATCTAGTAAAAATTTATATGGGAGCTACTTCGGGGCCCTGTCCAATAAAAAAAGAATTATCAAAATCGGAAAACGCTGTAAAAAGTTATGCGTGGTCATACATAATAAAAAAATCGTCGACTTGAGAAACTCCGTTTTTAGTCGGTTAAAAATTCATCTAAATGTTCCGAGTTAAAGCTCATATTTGAATCCATTTTTGTCCTGGGCTGCAGCGGTGATTCTCAGATGTGCGACAAGCTTTAGTATTGTTCCTCTTTTTATTTATAGCGCTATTGTTCTTGACAACAAGTCTTTTCGATAACGCTATCAACATACAAGTAAGCAGTCTGATTACAGACAAAATACAGACACTTTTATGACTAAACAGTCAATTGACAACATGATCGTTCGCCGACACTTCTGCGAGTTTTTAATTACTACAAAGAATCAGTTCACTGTATAATGTTGCAATACAATGTTCGCTGATCATCGCAGTTGTTAAAATTCGATGTGAAATGTTTGTAAACAAACGCCGATACATATGACTTGACGCCAAACATGAGAATTTTTGTTTTTTTGGTGGTTTGTTTACAAACATTTAACGTCAATCTTGGCTGGAGCTATAGCCTTCATTTGAATCCTATCTGCATTCTTTTGACGTGACAACGTCTTATAATTCGATAGAGCCGGCTGCACGCACGAAAAAACATGTCGTCATGCGGCGTTACCTCGCTCTGAGGCGTTCCATGTAAGGCTTGAAGTGCAAGCGAGAGCGCTCGACATCCGTCTCTCTTCTACTTGAGTGAGCGATGCGTCTGCGTGGACAGCTGCTATACTATAGTACATTTACATGTTTTGATCGAGTATCAAATGCTACCATTCCATCAGTATTTTCTTAAGACGTTGTCACGTTCAACTATCGTCAGTAAACCGACTTTACAGACAACCAATTTTTAAAATTGATCTTACATAACATGCTACAAGAAAAATCTTACAAATGTAAATTATTTGTCGGTCGGTCGGATTGGATCAGGTAGAAAGAAGTGTACGCACCCTAGGAAAGTTCTTCGCCATTCATCATAAAAACGCGGAAGGCAGACTCGTCAACTGCTGCGTCGGCGTACATGAGCTCCTCCTGCGAAGATAAATTATTTATCAGGGGGTTCCATACCAAAAGAATGCCAACGGAACCCTATTACCTCAGCCATTTGCCTGTCCGCTCGTCACAGATTGTGTACGATAGTTAAGAGGCGTGTATAGTAAATTCATACTTATTATAAATTTGATTTCTATTTAATATAATAATATAATTTCGTCATTCTGTCCGTCTGTTACATTTTCACGCCAAAACGGTTGAACGGATCTTAGTTAGTTAAGGCATGAAAAGTTAACAGACAGACAAATAGACAGACACAGTTACTTTCGAATTTATTATTTTAAGTATGGATCACATCACATCAGTAGGTATAGCACGAGGATTTTTGTCTAGGGTAGAATAGAGCAAAATTACGTCACATCCACATCGAATGCATAATACATTCGATTGAATTGTACTTGATTTAGAGTACCCTGTAGTTGGTCATAAGCGGCGATAAGCGGCGAGCTTCACGCGAATGAATGAACCTGTAGCAACATTCCGGTCGTTGATAAGTGAATGCATGCATGCTAAAGACTGCTATCATTGTAGATGGTTTATATAAGAGCTAGGAATATTTATACTTAAGCGATTTGCCTACAATGTATATTTAGGCAAGTTAAATTACATGTTGGATGCGGCAAGCTGAAGACAGGGCGCTATGGCGCTCATTAGGGAAGGCCTATGTCCAGCAGTGGACTAATATAGGCTGATGATGATGATGATGATGATGAAATTACATGTTAACCAACAGTAGTGATCCTTAGTAAAATAGATGAGAACTCATTGCCTAGACAAACCTAATAAAGGCTTTAAGGCATTACCATAGGTTGTTTTTTATGAATAAATGATATATCAATTTATATGTTTAAAACTCATTCCTTCAACTTCAATAATTTACGCAATGTATGACAATGCAATGACATTCTTCTCTATTCTACCCTAGACAACTATCGCCATGCTAGGCCTACAGAAGCCTTTACCAGTCCACTGCTGGGCATAGATTTCGCTTGATAAGCGCTTTATTGGCTACTAGTTTTTGCCCCCAGCTTTTTACGCGTTGTTTCCATGGAAACGTTTTCTATCCCATGGGAACTGATTTCCCATGGGATGGAAAACGTTTTAACATCCACACTTTCGCTTCACACTAATCACACTAATATTATAAATGCGAAAGTTTGGATGGATGGATAGATGGATGGATGGATGGATGTTTGTTACCTCTTCACGCTACTGAACGGATCAGGCTGAAATTTTGCATACAGGTAAGTCTAACCCTGGAATCAAACATAGGCGACTTTTTATCCCACAAATCAGTTCCCATGGGATAGAAATAACCTCAAAACATTTCTATAGAAACAACGCGTGCGAAGCCGCGGGCAGAAGCTAGTTTATAATATTAGTGTGATGTGATTATCTTTAGGGGGTAATGTCATAATCCTCGCTGGACATGGGGGTTGGGATGGCAGCTCTGTGGTGTGCGGGGGGCGCTGCTGCCCGCCCCCCGGTGGATATCCCTTAGTCGTCTTTTATGACATCCGCTGGAAGAATCGGGTGGTGAAAATTCTAAGCCGGCTCCACGCACGGCAGTCCAGGGCCCTTAATCCGTTAAATTAATAGCTTCACCGAAACAATGTTAACGACTCAAAATGACACATATTGTCATTTGATTAAAGAAACTACAGATGGATGGACGCGTGTCAAGTGCCATGTTTGAAATCATTATATCTAATGCTGCGTTCTGTATATAAAAATAATCGATTTTAGCGCGAACAGCGCTCAAAGTCGTTCCTATTTCTTTGAGCGCGATATCGACAGATATCGGGATATTATGTTAAACGGAACGGCTATAGACGCGGTCACATCGCTCCATCGATCAAGTATGCGGCCTCCCCCGTAGATACCTAGAACCTTACAAGAATGACACTCAAAAGTGTCCACGTTTTGTTTTGACGCAGACAGTTTGCGCAGAGCCTGTCAAGTTTTTAGCATGCGGAACAAGAGATTAGTGGAGTCGAATTTATTTTATTTTATTTTGTAAGTAGGTAGAAAGGTACCTAAAAATAATTTATAGACTGTTTATTTTTATAAGGATATAAATTAAATACTAAGTTGATTAAATCTAATACTTTTGGTAGTCTTTCTTTTATTAGAGAGTGCACGCAAATAAAATTGAGGGAGGGTCAGCTAGTTATTTTATAAACCTCAACCAGTTAATTTTAAATGTCTTTTCATGAAAAGAAATTTGTCACTTACAAATTACCACAAATAAATAAAAAAAAAGGTAGCACTCCGGGAGTGCCGGCAGAAGTGAAAACTTCAATATTAACGTTGTGTTTAATTATAAGTATAAACGTAAAACGTCATCTTACGCTTTTTCGATCAGCATCACGTGACCCTGACGCGAGTTTGAAAGTTTTTACCCATACAAAAATAAAACGTCATCTTACGCTTTTTCGATCAGCATCACGTGACCCTGACGCGAGTTTGAAAGTTTTTACCCATACAAAAAAAAGTGCTCAGCGCCGCTAAAGAAGTTTTCACTTCAAAAAATTAGAAACAATAGCCGCTTCATTCATCAACTTAGAACAAAATAAATATTTTTACATAGGCAAACCCAACAACAATATTTAATGCTGATTTCTCAAGTAAGTAGGTATATAAGGCTCAATTGGCTCATATCACAATACACAGGTAAAAATTGCATGAAAACTTACTGAAAATAAGAAATTCCATCCTTTTTCTGTTGCTTGGTCGGTCGATTATTGCATTTTTTATACGAGCACTTGACCATGCTTTCGGTCCGAGAGCTAAAATGACACTAGTTGAAAAGATATCCCAAAATGCCAAATGGGATACCTTTTGATACTGACGTTTTCAGGGCGCGCATTGTGCATCTAAGGGGGGCCGGCCGGAAATTTTTGATCGATGCATCGCTCACGTAAACACAACTGGCTCAAGTTTATGGTGATTTTGACAATTTCTTATGTCAATTAGTATAATCATATTATGACAATTTGACAGATCGTTCACAGCGACCATGCTCGGTAGCGTGAGCGTTGTGAGTGCAAAGATGGCGCCGGTTATGACGTCATCTATGACGTTTCGTTAACAACTGTAGACGCGATATCGGATTAACGGACCGCTTTGTGATCACTCAAATCGATTTTGTCTATCAACGGAACGCAGCTTAAATAGCACCGCACGTACTATCTAGAGTTTCTTTCATCTATTTTGCGACGATACAATTGTCATAGTGAAGTGATTGGTTAGCAGGATTCGGCCCCTGGTGTGGAGAATAAGCTCTTGCATGGTTTTTGTTATTATAGTGCGTAAGTAAGCCCTCACACTCAGGGTACCTAATTTCTAAGAAATCAAATAATATCCCAAAAAATTTCCACATTCCCGTACTGAGGGAAGGATGCGGGTTCAAGTCCCGTCGAAGTCGGACATCAAGGACCTTTATTCGTGGCGTCGCTCGTTTGGGGGAGGCCTATGTTTAGCAGGGGGCGTTTACGGGGCGCCGCCGCAGCCGCCGCGCTCGTGCATTTTGTAGGTGTACACACCTACAAAATGCACGAGCGCGGCGGTGCGTACTATGTACACATAGTGATTAAGAAAATCGTTTTACCAAGTAAACTATTTAGTAGTAGTACGAATTTGTTTAGAAATATGAACATATTTCTAAACACAGAACACATTTTGGGATATTATTTGATTTCTTAGAAGCTTTTGTATGTACCTGCATGAGATCTATCGTGGGATGTGCGTCGATGAGATCAAGTCCGTCCAGTTGTCCGTCCAGTTGCACCGCGTTGGACACCTCCTCGGCCTCGCTCGCTCTATTGCTACTCTCCCGAATAATAAACCTGGAAAAGTACATTTATTTATTTAGTTCGGATTGCCATCAGCATATCTAATTACAATAGAAATTAAAATAGACACAGAAAGCTAATTAATAGGCATTCGCTAATAGAATTATAATAAACTACCTAAGTGTGATCTGATCACTAAAAATTTTTATAATTGATATTAAAATTTCTTATAAATACAGATACTTACTACAATTTTATATTTTATACTTTGCCAACAATGCCTATCTCGAGATAAGTCTTTGGATTATTGACTCCGTGTGTAGCGCTACCCGCCCCCGCTCCCTTCTTACCGCGCAGGAGATACGCCAGCTAAGCTGTCCGCCTATAGTAGCTACTAGCACTCCAAGCGGTAGTGCCTAAGAAAAGAAAGGTACTATACTTACTCGCTATCTTCGTTAATCAGTACATTTCCATGCAGGAAGAGATCGCTTCGCACTGTATAGATGTTACTCTCTGAGTTTTCTGATTGCTCCACCTAAAAAAAATACAAAGTGTGTAAAATGCTTACTCGCTATCTTCGTTAATCAGTACATTTCCATGCAGGAAGAGATCGCTTCGCACTGTATAGATGTTACTCTCTGAGTTTTCTGATTGCTCCACCTAAAAAAAATACAAAGTGTGTAAAATGTGTAGTGTGATCCTAGATAATTATATAGATATAATTTTTTTTTATTATTATCTTTATTGACAAAGAATAGAAAGACATTAGTTATAATAAAATTTAATATTCAAATGAACATTATGTTTAAAACTTTTTAAACTTTCGCGATTTGTTAACATAGTTAGTGATTATATCGGGTATTTATCGCGTACCTTTTGTTTTATTTTGTTTAATAAAACAAAAGGTACGCGATAAATACCCGATATAATCACTAACAACATTATGTTTAAGTAGATTAAAGTAACCAAGCGAAGTTTTTACTGTGTATTTGCCAATTCAATGGGGGAAACGTCATCATCTACATTACAGCCTTTGCAAGTCCACAGCTGAACATAGGCCTCCTGATAAATAAATAGATACTGGACAGGACAATCCACACATCATCTAGCCCTAAACTAAGCAGAGCTTGTTTTATGGGTACTAGATGTCTGATAGTCATAATACAATACATTACACGGATCGCATTTTTTTATCATACCTAGTATAGTATTATAATATCTGTGATCTGATCAGATCATACATAGAAATACCCAGACCACCCGGAACAAATATCTGCGTCTGCAGTGCAGATCGTACAAACATTTGACCTGAGGCGGGAATCGAACCTGCAATCTCCTGCGTCGCAGGCAGACCTTCGCCCGCTGCGCCACATCGGCAATCAGGTGATAGAGATAGTTAGTGATAGTCGGTGATAAGCGCATTAATGTGTCTTATCATTAGGGGTAATGCCATAATCCCAACGCTGGGCATGCTGGTTGGGGATCGCAGTTCATTTGTGGATTTTTTCTGCTGTTGCAGCAGCCTACAATAGGCCAAGCACAGTGAAACTGTCTAGGGTAGAATAGATAAAGATACATTTAACTTTACAAGAACAGCACAGATATATCACTTTATTTCTGTGTCAGTGTCTAGTTTTATAATTTGACCTTTTCTAAGTATACATTTATACTGATTTACGCACGCATTTTGGGATTAAAAAGTAGCCTATATGTTATTCCAGGTTCAGATCTTTATGTATGCAAAATTTCAGCCTAATCCATTCAGTAGTTTTAACGTTTGACTATAAAAACTATCGTAGTTTGACAAATTCATTACGGATGTTAACGGGTTAACTACGAACCTTATTTGTGTTCGAAGAACACCAACGTTTCATCCCTTAACGAGGCACTCACTCTGAAGAAGTCCCATCTACCCGTCTAGTAGGTATTTATAAGAATATCAACAATTTATACCTGAGTATCTTCTTCCATAGTGAATTCCGGCTGCTGTTCCGCCTTCTGTACCAAAGGCCACGTGCAATGCGTGCGGGCGCACCTGCCTTCCAAATCATACTCATAACGACATGGCGTCTCCTTTACTTCATCAACTTGATTCTCTGTCGTTTCTTCAGTAAACCCGCTGAAGTTATTCACGACTAATTCATCGTCGCGTTTTATCATATTCGTGATGGATGTTTCTATCGCGTCAGATAAGGAGAAGGTTGAGTCGCCGATACCGTACAGCAGCGCGCCACCGTCCAATGTCATCTGAAAAAGATTTCATTTCATTCATTGCCAATGTGTTAATGTATTATATTAAGTATATCAGTCATCTAGTGCCCAAAACACAAGCTATGCTTAGCTTGGAGCTAGATGATTTTGTGTGGATTGTCCAGTATTATTTATTTATTTACACTAATATTATAAAGAGGAAAGATTTGATTCTTTGTTGTTTGTTTGTATTGGATAGGCTCCGAAACTACTGGACCGATTTGAAAAATTCTTTCACCGTTAGGAAGCTTATTTTTCAGGGAGTGACGTAGGCTATATTTTATCCCGGAATTCCCACGGGAACAGGAACTACGCGGGTGAAACCGCAAGGCGATCGTCTCGTTCATTATGTAAATAGATAGGGAGGTTAATTGAGTTGTGTCTTATTAGCTTCTGCCCGCGGCTTCGCACGGCCTTTTACGGACTAAAAAGCCTATGGGCGATTGTGCACTACAAGGAATTTTACTGTCCGAACATCCGATTTTTTACGGTCCGAAGTGGCATGAAAAAAACGGATGATTGGCTTGTGCACTTGTCCGTCTTTACTCGGATGATACGCCTCAGTTTAGCTCCGTCTTTTCAGTTCTCCGTCAGTTAAACTACACGCCACGCACGCAAAGGTACGCAACTACACACTCATGAAAACGGACGTAGTGCACAAGCATAAACACGTTTTTCATTGCTGTCATTTCGGACCGGAAAAAACCGTTCCGGAATGGGGAAAAGTAAAATATCGGACGGTAAAATTACGTATAGTGCACAAACTAGTATATACATGATATGGCGTGCCATATCGGACCGTAAAAAATCGGACTGCCGGACAGTAAAATTCCTTGTACTGCACAATCGCCCTATGTGCTTGTCTGGGATACCATCTACCTCCCTGCCAAATTCATTGAGATCCGTTTAGCCGTTTAGGAGTTAAAAGGTAACAGACAGGACAGACAGACAGACCGACATACAGATTTACTTTCGTAACTTTTCGTATCGCAACATGTCTCAGTTGGGAGCAAAGTGTTGCGCGCCTCATCAATGCTAGTGCGGTACTGCTGTCGAACAGCTTAGTCATCACGGATTATCCTGTACTAGGGCCGCCGGTCGGATATCTCGCCACGGCAGCCTTGACGACATCATCCGGTGGGCCTTTGTCACCGCTAACGTACCGGCTATTCTCGAATCGAATGGTCTGTTGCGTGACGATGGTAAGAGGCCCGATGGTATGATACTAGTTTCATGGGAGTTGGGGAGACCCATTATGTGGGATGCTACATGCGTCAACACACTTGCGCCTTCCCATCTCGCGAGGACGGACAAGAGGCGCAAATATACAGGTCTCGACAGAGCCTACACATTTGCTCCCCTTCAAGTCGAGACCCTAACTCCGTGGGGTACCGAGGCTCTTCGGGTTTTTAAAAAAAATCTGAGCGTATTGTCGAAGCGACGCGTGACACGAGAGCTGGTGAGAATCTGGCGCAGCACGTCAGCATTGCCATACAGCAGGACGCTTCCGACTGGTGTTGATATGGATCCCTTGAGCTACCTGTTGATTGTCTGCAGTTAGATCAATTGTTTCGATTGTAAATACTAGTTCTAATTTGTTTCTACTATTTGATTCTAATTTTCTTTTTCCATAAAGACTTTTTTCGAAAAATCAAAATCGGTTTATCCATTTGAGACGTGGACGAAGGAAATCCCCTTTTTCGAGAGCTTCGATGCCACAGACAGACACACAGATACATTCGTAAAACGTATAACACCCTTCTTTTGATCAGAGGTAAAAAATATAACAAATTCATACCAGAAGCATTTTTTTGCCATCATTCTCTTTCGGCTCCAACATTTGTGTCGCTTCTATAATTTCGGGTTCAGCTTCCGGTTTTTTCGGCTCCTTTGCTATTTTCTTTGGGGTCTTAGCTGCCGTTTTCTTAGGGGCAGCTGCATTATTAGGTACCGCTGGCTTCTTGGGCGACACAGGCTTTTTAGTAACGGTCTCCTTGGTGTCGATCTTGTGTACCTTCTTCATATGCAGGAATAGTGAATTTCTTTGAGCAAATGTCTGCTCACAACCTGATGAAAAACAGGAAAAAGGGGTCAGTCAAGCTATAAGAAATTTAGAGAATCACAAAACAACTAGGTTCCGGGGCAGTTTTCGGTACCAAGCAACCAAGTGTTGGAATACATTCCACCACCCATTCGGCTGTTAAAATCCAAATTCACTTTTAGAAAACGGCTAATATATAAAAAAAAAAAAAAAAGTGTTATTTTGGATCAACAAAAGTCTGGTTTGCTTGGTTTCGATGCCCTTTTTACATGTTAGATAAACGGTATTAATATTATTTATGTTTTCTTAATATTATTTCCATGTGAGTATAATAATATTGATTACAGATGCACCCACATAGGTATGAACTCTTTATATTTATTTATCTATCTATTTATCTATAAATTATGCACATATTTTCTTACTAAGGCACCATTATTATAACTGAGCTAGTATATTTGCTTTTCTGTTCAAATTATTTTGTAATCGCAGGGTCCTGTGATTGTTCTAGTTTTGGTCTGGGCAGAATACCAGCGCCCTCTGTTCACAACAGTTGGCATTATGCCTGAGCCTAGGCCCATTTGCTAGTGCAGCACACATTGATTAATTTTATTGTTAACATCGTTTGTTATTGATCAAAGGTGTACTTCCTTTAAAAAAGGCAAAAAGAGGTCTTTAGAATATCTCGGCTTTAAGACATTTGATTTCGATGATAATATTTTTAATTGAATCGTTGTTGTTTATAATTCTTCTCATAAAAATTTGGTAAAGATCTGATCAGGATTTTTGGCATGAAGACCAGAATAGCTCCGCAAGATGCAGTATAATGCAAGAGAATATTATCAGTACAGCGCCACCTATTAGAACATCTTTGTAACACTTTGTACTAGATGGCGCTAATGCTACTGAACTTCTTTATCTGAACTGATTTATATTATTATTATTATTATTCAATCCAGGCCGAGTACTCGGCCGAATACTCGGCTTTTAAGAAAACGCGGCATCGAGCGGCGCGCGGTTATTTCCCATCTACAGAGCGAATACGTAAACAGCGGCGCGACGCGATATTGCAGCGCGACGAATCTGTGTACGAGGAATTCCCTGTGTGCTGGGAAAACCCTAATTTCATAATTTGTCAATCTTCTTCTTCTTCTTCTTCTTCTTCTTCTTCTTCTTCTTCTTCTTCTTCTTCTTCTTCTTCTTCTTCTTCTTCTTCTTCTTCTTCTTCTTCTTCTTCTTCTTCTTCTTCTTCTTCTTCTTCTTCTTCTTCTTCTTCTTCTTCTTCTTCTTCTTCTTCTTCTTCTTCTTCTTCTTCTTCTTCTTCTTCTTCTTCTTCTTCTTCTTCTTCTTCTTCTTCTTCTTCTTCTTCTTCTTCTTCTTCTTCTTCTTCTTCTTCTTCTTCTTCTTCTTCTTCTTCTTCTTCTTCTTCTTCTTCTTCTTCTTCTTCTTCTTCTTCTTCTTCTTCTTCTTCTTCTTCTTCTTCTTCTTCTTCTTCTTCTTCTTCTTCTTCTTCTTCTTCTTCTTCTTCTTCTTCTTCTTCTTCTTCTTCTTCTTCTTCTTCTTCTTCTTCTTCTTCTTCTATTTTAGATGAATCGCTCTGCATACTTCGGATATTAGGTTAATTTCAAAACCTGATAGGGACCCCACTCGGTGAGGTAGTATCCCCCCCATTATTGACCATTTTTCAAAAAGTGTTCGTTTTACAAACTTTTCTTTATTTTTCCTGTAAAGTATAGATCCATACCTATCCACAAACGCTACATACATTTCAGATGGATAGCTCTGCAATCTTCGGAGATGGGAGAATGGGTAAAAAATATCAACCAACCCAAATATCACTTAGGTATTATGTAAATTAATTGTTGAAAAAAGTTAGTGTTCACGAGGTCCACTGTTCGTAGAACCACTAGTGTAAATGTGTGTGTGGTGGCAAATAAATGGTATGTCTATGTCTATGTCTATGCCTAGAGTCCAGGAACAAAGTAGCTAATTCTTATGAGCGAAAAAACGTGCACAGAGTCGGAATCGGTAGGGTGCTGGGCCATAGGGCTTATTCGCCGTAGGGGAGCGAGAGCCGCGGTTGTATTATTATAATATTATTATTTGTAAGATACAGGGCTGATGCGTGTATGTTTTAGTCCTAGTCAGTGCACTTTTAATATTTGTCCAGGCTGATTTTAAAGGAGTTCACAGAGGGGGCACTGATCACCGATATCAGTACCACCGGTCTTCACGACGCGATTGCGCAATATGTGGTATCTTTTTTTGCTAGTACTTGGCCCGCGTTGCAGCTCCAGCAAGTGTCCTCTCAGCCTTGTTATTGTCAAACGTACGTTACTTTACTACACTACAGGTCGCGTAGCGTCATCTTACTAGATGGTCTCCATACTCCTTGCTAGCACGTGATAATGCTAGCATGTGATAGATAATGCTAGTAAGGAGTATGAAGCCCTACCTTCGTGCGTGCACGCGTGCGTGGTGCCTGGAAGCGTGCTCGCGTAGCGCCATCTAGTATCACATGCCAGGAAGGAGTATGGAACCCTACCTTCGTGCGTGCAGGCGTGCGTGGTGCGCGGCGCGTGGTGCCTGGCGGCGTGGTCGCGCAGGTGCTCGCGGCGCGGGAAGGCGCGCCCGCACGCCGCGCACTCGTGCCTCCGCTCGCCCGTGTGCCGGCGCGCATGTCGGACCAACTTGCTCGCTGAGCGGAATGCCCAGCCACAGTTCTGAAAAAAGTTGGAATAAATTATTTTATATTTTATGAGACGGTATGTAGTTGATTGAAAATATTTTTTTGAAAATAATTTATTGAGCATGCTCAGGCTAGGACTCATAAAATGTAAGGAAATGTGCTTAATAGAGTAGATGACTGTTTTTTACCATTTATAACAAAACACCCATTATATTATATTTGTTCCGAGTTTTTTTTTTATCAAATCGCATTTATTTATTTTTTTGATAAAATTAAACTGCAAAATTCACTAATCCATGATGACACGTTGCACACCAATCGGAGCATTGCACAATTGTGACGTCAAACCCCATTTATGCTTGTGCGTTCACTTACAGGGTGGTTACAAGGATAAGGTCTGTCCCCGGTGTGTGCCCTGGCGTGTTCCCTCAGGCGGCACGGCTGCCGGAACACACGGCCGCAGCCCGGCCACGTGCACATGAGCGCGCGCGTGCACGTAGACTGCGCGTGCGTCCGCATGCCTGTCGCCCACCAGAAGCGACGGTCGCAGCGGTCACATCTGGAAATAAACGTATCATTTTATTTGCAGGTTGCAGAGCAAATGCTAGGCTAACGAAGTATTTCATATATGTGTGCAGACTGAAGCTAAGCTTATCTGGTATTGAAAACTATGTAAGCTAAGCTAAACTAAGTTTGATTAGCTTTCAGTCTGCAACAAGGGCTTGGAATGGCTTAAAACACTAATAATGCATTGCTAGTAAGGTAATAAACCTGCAAAAATAGAATCGTTTGCGGCTTGGTTTCTACACTGAATATTCATCTGTGGTAGCAGGTGAATGACCTCCTACAGTGTGGGGCACTAATTTGTTAAACCCCCTATAGTAGGTATAGCAGGGATGAGTTTAAGAGATAACATTAAAATTTACAAAGCTATTTATATTATTATAGTGTGGATTGAAAGGACTCCATAGAGATGATATTTTTCAGGGTGATTGTTCCGGTTTGACGCGAAATTCAATTTTTTGTAGTTTTTATTTTCTTCTGCTTTCTACAAGGAATGAAAGTAACGAAAAGTAATTTGCCGCAAATCATAATTAAAACCAAATTCGATTCAATTGTTTTTTGGGAGCATTTGAGAAAAATTTTATTTTATTTATTTATTTAATGTCGTTTTTTTGCCTAAAATCTCCCATATGCTCCGAAAATACTAGTGAATCGAAGTAATTTATTCATATACAAAATGGTTTACGGTTTGCGGCAAATTACTTCAGCAAAATACTTAATGTATTTATAAATAACACAAAAAATAAATTTGCGCCAAACTGAAATGATCACTCATAAGAAAACATGTTCACATGCAGTTATGTGAGAGGAATTCTGAGAGACTTCTTTCGTGGTTTGCTAGTTTTAATTAGTCCATGCTTGCAATTGCACACACCAACAAAACTTATAACATCTCTAGTATTTTTATTGTTCCATTCATCATCGTGATAATTTTCTATTCTATTCTATTTTGTCAGCCTTTATTAGTCCACAACTGGACATAGGCCTCCCCTAGTGAGTGTGAGTGAATAACTCCTTCTAAGCATAATAGATAAATAATGCTGGACCATTCACACAGCATCATCTAGCCTTAAATTGAGCAGAGCTTGTATTTATAATTCCAAGAGAGACAAAAACTTAAGTATCTTACTTATAAGCAGCATCCTCAGGCACATGGTCTTCGTTCAAATGCTTGACAAGGATGTCTCGGGACAGGAAGAAGTGCCCGCATTGATGCTCCACACCATCACTGTCCACTTTCTTCACGGGGCACTCAATTATGGCTGATACATTAGATGTTTTCTGTCTGCTATGAATTAGTTTGTGCTTTTGCAGCCTAGCTTCATTCCAGAAGCTTTTGTTGCAATTTGGTATATCACACTGAAATAATGAATGAGCAATGGTTTGATTTATTATTTATGTCTTGGAGATGCTTCTGCCTGGTATTTATATGGACCAGTTGAGCTAGATATGATGTAGATTGTCTGTAGTTGGTTCAATGTTTCAATAGAAAATACTATATCTAATTTATTTTTATTTGACTGTAATTTTCTTAGTTAATCATTTATAAACTGATTTAGGCTTATAATATTTTTTTTTATAAAAATAATTATAATTTATTTAAGCCTGTATTTTCCCACTGCAAGGTAAAGGCCATTCTTTTCCTTTTCCACACATAATGTATGTTTGGTTGTTGAAGTAGTTCATATTTATCTCCTTAGCTAAAATCACACATACCTTATACTTGACAACTCTACTATTCAAACAGCTCTGAATGATCATTTCTTTCTCAGATACATCAGCAGTTTCATGAAAAGAATCAATTTCTTTGCTGAATGATGTCACTTTAGTGTTTTTATTTTTCTCTTCTTTACAAATCTTTATTTGAGTCATATCATCTGAAAAGAGGCAAAAGAAGAAGGTAGTGATAAATTATTCTTGTTCAGAGAAAAAAATATTCCTTGTACTGAATGCTTGTGATTTTTTTAAGGGGCTGGTTCATTATATTTTTATTTTTGAGCAATTGGTTGAGTCGTGATTATTTTCTTAAATTCTTAAATTCTTTATTGCACACACAAGATATTTCATACATAAAAGTTAACAAAAATACTGGACATGTACAAAGGCGAGCTTAACCCTAAAAGAGTTTTCTTACAGCAAACCTATGGATATAAAGAGAATTTATGAAACGAGTGTGGATAGATAATGTGTACATACAAGATAGAAAATCATTATTTTAATTTTGAAATTGTTCGCCCGGGCGTTTCATTAGCTGGATGATTTTTAATAAACTCCTAATCATTGTATGTAATCACAAGACTACATCTCATGCATAAGGCATAGGCACAAAATGGCTATGTTGTGAAGTTGATAGAAATATGTATGTGTAATGAAAATCAAACACACTAATATTTTAAATGCAAATGTTTTGATGTTTAGATGTAGGGATGGATGGATGTTCTTCGCACCAAAAATACTGAACAGATAGAGCTGAAATTTTGCATACAGGTAATTCTAATACTGGAATCAAACAGAGGCTACCTTTCATCCCATAAATCAGTTCCCATGGGATAGAAAATTTTTCCATAAAAACATTGTGTTTGAAGCTACATGCTGAAACTAATACAAAATATCTTACAAAAATTTGGCATGACCATATCTTTTGAATCTTCACTCATAAAATTAAGGCACCATTTATTTTCTACTTCAGTCTCTGTATTCTTTCCTGTGAGTTGGGTATCATTTGGCATGGCATTCTGAAATAAAATATTTATTTTGAAAAGGATAAATTAGGTATGCTAGAGATTAATAATCAATGAATAGGTATAGATGATTATAATGAAAAATTATATTTTTTTGCTATAAAATGCTAATACAAAAGATAATTTTTTGACATAAACAAGTGTTTGATTCTAAAGGTTGATTGTCAAACACAAAGTTCTCACCTCTTTCCTTTGGCTATTTAGTAAGAATGATTCTACATTCAAAGAGCTCTGGTTTCCCTCGCTATCTATAAATGGAGAACAAAATATTACACTTAGGAGTAGCCATATAACAGAATAATATCACAAGAAATTATACTTTACAGTCAACTTGCTGCCTAAGAAGACTCGATTTGGTGACATAAAACTCTTGTTTGATTAATGAGTTTTCATTTTGATTTTCTGAAACACTTGGTGATATATTTTTTTTAATTTCTCCCTTTGGTTCACGTATTTCACTACTGGCTGCCACATTGTGAATAGTAAAACTCAATAAGTTGGGTACTTGAGCCACGTGAGCCTGCTGGACACTTTCATGTGTTCCTGGGTCATTTTTTTTAGGAAACAAATCTGGAAAATCAGCAACTTTAGCCAATAACTTAACTGGATTAATGGACTGGTTCTCAGTTATCTGTACCCTATACAACTGTTTATCTTCCGGCGATTCACATAACAAAACCTTCCGTTTTCTCGTAGTTTTCCTCCGAAGAATATTAGGCTTTTGGAAAACTTTCCTGGGACCAATATCTTGAGAAGCAAACATCTCGTTCTAGTTACTTCATATTATATTCTAATGATAACTTCACCTCCGCTTTGCAACGTCGAAATATATGTATCACAACATGTTACTTGGACCAGCAAACCAGATATTTCATAAAGTTGTTGTGAAGATTTCGCTGTTTTGTCGCCTGCTATGAACTCAGGATCTTCGTTATTATTTTATTTGATTATTCGAACTTATCCCATTTCGTTGATGTTACGAATAAACGCATTTGACTTTAAATTCCATTACAAACACCAACCAAAAATCCCAACGAAATCACATCATCAAATCAAACCAACCAAATTACACTGTGAGTGAAGAATTGCACTAACTAATCCTTTTTCTTGTAAATTGACGACGACGGACAGACAATTACTTGACAATGACATTAACCTGAATCTTTGATGATCCACAGATAAAAACAAAATAGGTACTGCCGTACGCCGTACCTATTTTGTTTTTACTCCGCGATCCGTATCCGTACCCCTACCGTACGTACCATATGGTCATGTCATGCAATGTCGCACAAAATCCGACAGACAAGGTTCATGGAGACGATTTGCTTGCTATTCATAGCAAGCAAATTAGAGACGATTTGCTTGCTATTTATAGCAAGCAAATCGTCTGCATGAACCTATAACTAACCTGCACTATGCACGTGTTTCATAAAAACGAGCCGAGTGAGAGGCCCCAAAGTAGTAGTTCATCTCTTTATAGTAGGATGTTCGTACATCTGTATTTTTTTGTAGATTCTAATGAAGCAGACAACATTGATGTGTTGGTAATAAAAACTTATTCTTTTTAAAAATGCTAATTTAAAATAACATATGTATTAACTTGATAATTAACTTTCTACTAGGTTAAAGTAGTATTTACTGTCTGCTAGCCATTATTACGCACTACTTTCATAGTGCGCAAAATATTTGACAATATGTTTTTAAAATTCTTTTTGCTGCGTAAATTGGACAGCTTTATAAAAGGAACATATTCCAGAAGTAGTTTATCAGAATCTTAGTTCAAAAGATATGTGACATCGTACTATTTCATGGACACCCTACAACTTGTTGCAACGTGCTAGACAAGGACCAACTACTACTTTCAAACCCTCTCACTCGGCTTGTTTTTCTACTTGGAGATGTCACAAAGAAAAATGAGCCTTAGTTTCATGAAATTAAAGGGTACTTTAGAATGAATGAAATATAATTCTGCGCGATCCAGTTTACTCTAAAGATTCATGATCGTCTCTGCCAAAAACTTCGTTGAAATAGCTGCTTCCAATTTCTGTTTATGATATCATAAACAGAAAAAATTGGTTGTTTGTAAAGTAGGTTTACGATCTATATTGTTTACGATCGAGATGTTTACGTGATAACGTCCTATTGCATGACGTCACGCGCTCGTGAGGTTTTGGCACAATACATAAATATACATTATGGGCCTGCCACACACTCGACGAGTGGCGTGGGAAGTAGCGAGGAAAGTAGGCAGAGACGTAGTGTGGCAACGTTACTCGTCATGCCACTCGTCATGCTCCTCGTCCTGCCCATCGCTCCCTATTTTGTCGGTTTTTGGACCGCGAGTCAAAGGACCGGCAATACGAGCGCGAGTGACTGTCCACATACTCGCGCGGCCGCAGTTCGTGCCGAGCGCTCACGCGAGACGCACGTCTTTGTTTTCGGTTTATATTAATATGTTAGGTACTTCCATCGTTCTATTGCGATGAATAGATGTCATCCACCATCTCCGTTGGCGAGGACGCCGACGACGTCGACGATGTATATTGCTTTGTAGCATAACATTGATTGGGCGAAGGTCTGCCTGCGACGCAGGAGGTTGCGGGTTCGATTCCCGCCTCGGGACAAATGTTTCTACGATCTGCAGACATTTGTCCAGGGCGTTCTGGATGTTTTCTATGTATAATAAAAAAATATCTATATATGTAGTGTATTGTATTATGTATATCAGTTATCTAGTACCCATAACACAAGCTCTGCTTAGCTTGGGGCTAGATAATGCTGTGTGAATTGTCCAGCATTATTTATTTATTTATTTATTGATATAATTAGCTATACTACAAATACACGCACTCGCTGCCACCACAGTTTCAACGTCCATTGTGTAGCAACGACGAATAGACAAGTGCGGCGCGTAGCGATTAATTGCGCGAGTAGAGCAGTGTGTGGACAGACAGGGCAACATCGCGGCAGCGATGCGGCAGCGCGAGGAGCATGACGAGGAGCATAGTGTGGCGGGCGCATTACATTTATCTACTGTGGTTTTGGTGTGACACAAGTTTCTGAACATGTCACCCGACTAAAACGATTTTAAAGACGTTATCACGTCAAAAGCGTTGCTGCCGCCGCCGCCGCCGCCGCGCCGCCGCCGCCCGCAGCAGAATTTGAAGGTTAAAGTTCAATTGAAAAGTAAACAAAAAATATGGATTTTCATGGAATTGAAAAACTTGCTGACGAAATTGAAGATGTATCTGACCCTTCTAGTTTTGAAAAAGTTAATATTTATTATGATGAACTCCAAAAAGAAGCCGCGGAGTACATACAGGTATTGTGCAATGTTATTCCTAATATTATGCAATTTTGCGCAACCTTATTATTTTACGATAGGTAGGTATTAGGTAGTAATAAAATATAAAAAAATATAATTCATTAAAGTTCTTTTAAAGTTCATTTAGCAATCGTCCATTGAAATTTGTAAATATTGATTGTTGAAAATACATTTTTGAAAAAATATTCAAATCGTTCAATCAAAGTATTCAAATCTTGTGATTAGTTACGAACAAAACACAACACCTACAACGTTGATAATAAGATAAGCCTCATCATTGAAAAAATAAGAATGGTTACAATTCGTAGTAACCCCTTCGAAAATTATCCTTCTGAGTTCCGTACCGTACGTACTAAGCAGAGCTTGTGTTATTTTATGATGGGTAGAGGTACCTACTATAATTTCATATTTAGGTAAATGAACTTTGTAAACGGCGATTATACCTATCTACGTTTCTGGAATTTGTCAAGGTTAGCCAGTCAAATATTTATGGGGGCTTGCTTTCACTGAAAAAAATTAATTGAGACAACAAAGGGCAATTTAAATTTCACAAAACTAAACTAATTTGACTGCATTAAAATTATTCAATCATTTATTTTAGTTCATCAATAAAAAAGGGACGGCTTAATTTTTAGAACTGTTGAATTAAGTTTTTGAGCCATTTGAATCGACCTGACTCATTGATAGCTTTCTTATCTTGTGTTTGCAATCAAGTTTATATTAATATCATTAACACCACTACAATATTTCAGCTACTAATATCCAAATTGGAATTCAGTTTTATAACTTGGCAACAGCCTTGGTACCAGGTAATCTCATGTGGAATAACAGCAGAACATCAACCATTAATTGAGAGAAATAAATCTGAGACGGAAAAATTTCGCACTGATAAGATGACTAAAGATGAACATGATCGAATCAATAAAAACTGGAAGAGATTTATAAAGGTACCAAAATAACAACTTGTGTATCCATTTGTGTTTAAATTGTAGTAGTGGGGTTCTTCTTACCTATCTATGTATATTCATCTTACCTATCTATATGCTTTCTAATTTTCTAGCATTCACTGCCCAGCCTCAACTTAAGCATACTTCTTTAGTCTTGGACACTAAAGTGTTAAAATGTCTTATATTTATTTTCTTGAATGAATCAACCATTTGTGTTTAAATTGTAGTAGTGGGGTTCTTCTTACCTATCTATGTATATTCATCTTACCTATCTATATGCTTTCTAATTTTCTAGCATTCACTGCCCAGCCTCAACTTAAGCATACTTCTTTAGTCTTGGACACTAAAGTGTTAAAATGTCTTATATTTATTTTCTTGAATGAATCAACCATTTAATTTAAGTAAAGAAACAAGATCCCTTATATGTAACTATTTGCCTGTTTATCTTTTTAATTATTTTATGAAGACACATAGAATAGCACTTAAAATACATAGGGTATAAGTTATGTCAGGAGTGCATTATAAATAAATAATGCTGGACAATCCACATAGCATCAATCTAGCCCCAAAGTAAGCAGACCTTGTATTATGGGTACTAGATAAACTGATATACTTAAATATATAGTTTTTGTTGCTTTCTATATTATTTATTTATTAGACTGATGTGTCCCACTGTAGGGTAAAGGCCTCCCTCCCCAATAAAAATAAATAATAATTATTAATTTCAGAAGTATAAGGTACCAGACAAGTTAAGATTTTTTGTTTCTTGGAAAAATAAAGGAAACAGAAAAGGAGTCAAGTCACAAGAAGAGCATGTGAGACGCTTTGTGGCAGCATACCTATCACGAGGCTTAGAGAGAACAATACATCAAGTGTATCACTACGTTAAGTATTTTCACATGAGAGAGTTGTCCAAAAAATCCTATTTGGAACACGAGGAAAAAATAATGGAAGTTTGTATTATCCATTCTCTACCAACTGCCCCGATCATATTGCCTGTTGTGCTAGGCAGGCATTGTAGGGGTATCTATAAAAGATGCACAATAGCAAAATCAGGTAAATAATAATAAATAAGAAGTCCTACTAGTATTTAAATATTACTAACTTGCACATGGCTTCGCACTCATTTTTGGGATAAAAATAGCCTATATGTTATTCTAGGTCCAGATCGTTGTGTCCAAAATTTCGGCATGATTCATTCAGTAGTTTTGACATTTTCTTCAGCCAAACATCTTCACAACAGTACACCGGCACAAATGTTCTCCTTTATAATATTAGTAGGATACAATTTTTTATTCATGATCATGATCAGTCTTCTGAGCTGGCCATGAGCAAATTTGCTGTAGGTGAAAAGCTTTTTTGAGTTCAGTGATCTTTTACCTCTTGTTTTTTATAATGAGTCAGCCTATGTGTTGTTAAATTTTTCTGAGGTTGTCTGTGATAATGATAACATACAACTAGAGTAACGTTTAGAAATTCCAGTTAATTTTTTAAAATATTGTTTTTGTTTAGGAGGAAATATAATGAAGAAAAAAAAACACAAGTGGACCTTGAAAGAAGCTGGCAAATTAGTAAAGCTCATGTTAGAGCAAGCTAATATTCCCTTGAATGAATTTAAAAATATGAAATTGGAGAAACCTTTCTGGAGTAAATTAGAAACAGCAATGGACAGACATTATGCCTACTTGCATCATTTTTGGTATGCTTACCTACATCCACAATTGTTTGTCCAATGTGATGTAAAATCGTACAAATTACGAAGAAAATTATTTAAAATGTAAGTACAGTACAATAATAATCGTTACTTTACAAAAACATCCACGGCAACAGATTCCGCAACCGCCTGTCAGCTAAAATTGTGAAAGCGCCGTCGACGCTATCCTTTAAGGGTCCAATAATCCAATCATATCTATCAGACAATATTCCAAGTAAAGTATGGGGAAGGGGAATCAAAGTCTTCCTTCTACGATATCAGGGAGCGGGAGAGTACCACAGGGCTCAGTCCAGGAGCTACCACACAGAAACACCGTCAAGTACCTTGGATTCACCCTCGATAGGCGACTGACCTGGAAAGATCACGTCAAGGCCAAAAGATCAGAATTGGACCATCGGTTTAAGAGCCTTTACTGGCTGCTTGGACCCCAGTCTAGTTTATCGATAAAGGACAAACGACTTGTGTACAACTCGATTCTAATACCGGTATGGACCTACGGCGTGCAGATCTGTAGCACAGCTAGCAAATCAAACCTCACCATTATCCAGCGAGCGCAAAACAAAATTCTATGTTCATTAACCAACTCATCCTGGTTCATTACAAACAAGGAAATACATGACTAGGTAGAGGTCCCTACGATTGAAGAAGAAATAAAATCACTAAGCAGTCGATACTGTGACTGCCTGAAGTACCACTCCAATCCTCTAGCAAGAGCTCTCGTAGATAACCCGATCAAAACAAAGTGGTTGAAAAGGAGCCATATTTTGGACAACCTATTACTGGAAGGAAGAAGGACTACAGAGTCCTAATCCTAAATGACAGCAGGGCACTCAACAAATTCACTTATAGTCCATAACTGATTGATTACGGATGCATAAAAAAAAATCTTTTATGTAGAAGATAAAACAGTGGCTAATGACTTCCGTGAATTCTCGGATCTTGAAAGTTATTTCATAATTAATTATCTATTCTAAATAATTTGCACTTTTGCTTAAATTTCTTTCTAAAATGTAATGTTAATAATTCATTTGTCTTGTTATAATGAACTATGCAGTGTCATTTATTTATTTATTTATGGACTCGCGACAGAAAAATCACATCACATACAGAATAACAAAAATAAAGTGGTCTTAAGTCTAGTGTTTTTCTAAATATATGGTGCCATAGCATGAGCAAAATATGGGTCGACTAAACATTACAAATATTACAATACAAAGACAAAGGTCAAAATAATAGGAATGGAGTGGTAAAAATATTGAAGTTACACAATAAAATGTTTAAGGTTCCCCATGTATAATCTCCCTGTATCTTGAAATGATTATCAATAAATATAGTATTTCGAACTATATTTATTGATAATTAAGAACTTTAAAGTCATTTGTTTTTTGCAGGTTGCGTGACTCTCCCTACAGGGTTTGGAAAGACATTAGATGGGATGAGATATTAAAAGAATTTCCTGATGGAATCACGAAGCTCTTCTTGCATAAAATGTGCGGTTCCATTGTACGGCAAAACAAACAATACTCGAAAATACCCTTACAGGAATTAGCTGAGTTCTGTTTGCAAAAAATTAAAACATCGAAAAAGGCCAATAAACGATTGAAAAGACTTACTTTTGATGATAATGGAAACCTTGTAAAAGTCAATCATGTAACCAATGAACAAGAAGTCCCTATAGATAGATAGATACAATTGAAATGTTTGATGTAGATGTAACTAATGAACAATAAGTACCTGAAGATACAATTGAGAAGAAGTAACCGATGAAACCAAAAATACCTACACAATATCATCCAATCTTCATTAACAGAAAATTACAATCAAATAATAGGAACAAGTTGGAACTATATTTACAATTGAGCAAACTGCAGACTGTTGCAAATAATCTACAGGTAGCTCAATTGATATGACGTATGGTGTGATTGATGATTGATGAAGAAGTATCTGATGTAACTAATAAAGTAGTAAACTAGACCATATCATAACAAAAGCCACAAACGTGTTATGGCAATGCACCCGAGCGGTGGGCAAGGACTGGGGCCTAAAGCCCAAGCTGTGTCTGTGGCTGTATACAGTCATGGCCCAGAACAAACTTAGTCACCACCATCAACAAACTGCAGCAAGTTCAAAGACTGGCCTGCACACTCATCTGCGGATGTAGGAAATCAACCCCATCTGCAGCACTGGATATAATTCTACTAGGGCTAACGCCCCTGCATGTTCACATAAAATCAAAATCAAAAACTCTTTATTTCCATAAATACAATAAATGTACACTTAGAAAAGGTCAAAATATAAAACTAAACACTGACACGGAAATAAAGTGATATTTTTTGATTGGTCGCTTCGGTATGTAGACTAAAGTAAAGAAGCGATGAAGAAACCTTTAGCCTGTTAGTTGTTATTTTTCGAGTTGGAGGTTGGAGCAAAACCCGTCCCAAGCTTTTTTATCCTCTAGATAATCTGATATTTTATAGTAAGCCTTTTTGCACAGCAAGGATTTGACAATTTGTTTGAATTTATTTACTGATAATTTTTGCAACTCACTAGGAGTTTTGTTGTAGAAGCGTATACATTGCCCTTTAAAAGATACATTTATTTTGTGTAGTTGTGGGCACAGCGAGTTTATGTTTATTTCTGGTATTCAAATTATGTTTATCGCTATTTTTAGGGAACCGATTTATATTTTTATGAGTGTACAATAAGTTTTCATAAATATATTGACATGGTACTGTCATTATGTTTATTTCTTTGAATTTATCACGTAGAGACTCTCTAGGACCCATGTTATAGATAGCCCGAACAGCCCTCTTCTGCAACACAAATACGGTGTTAATATCTGCAGCGTTCCCCCACAGCAGTATACCATAAGACATAATACTTTGGAAGTAGCTGAAATAAACAAGTCTAGATGTATCCACGTCTGTAAGATGACGGATTTTTTTGACTGCATACGCTGCAGAACTAAGTCTCTTTGATAGCTTATCTATGTGTGGGCCCCATTGAAGTTTATTATCTAAGGTGATTCCTAAGAATACGGTACTTTCTACTATTTCTAAAGTTTCTCCTTTAACGTTTACATCAGCCTTCACTTGTTTAACATTAGGTAGAATAAATCTAATACATTTTGTTTTGGTTTCGTTTAGCAAAAGATTATTGACACTAAACCAATGAACTACTTTTGAGATTGCATTATTCACATCGTCGAAATTTGTGTTTTGTCGCATCATTTTAAAAATTAATGAAGTATCATCAGCAAACAATACAATCTCGTGATTATTCTTGACAAGATGAGGCAGGTCGTTAATATAAACTAAGAATAGGAAAGGACCGAGGATAGAACCCTGCGGTACACCCATTGTAACTACAGACCCCGAAGACCGTTTCCCATTAATGTCAACTCTTTGTATCCTATCACTCAAATAAGATGTAAGAAGATCCAAAGAGGTGTTTCTTATTCCATAGTGATGTAGTTTCCTGATTAATGTTTCATGGTGTACGCAATCGAACGCTTTTGACAAGTCGCAAAAAACGCCTAAAGCGTCTTGCGACTTCTCCCAAGCATCAAAAATATGCGATACTAACTCTACACCGGCATCAGTAGTTGACCTGCCGCGAGTAAACCCGAATTGCTTACAAACATACAGCAGGAAGCAATGGCGGCGTCCCTAAGAATTAAATCAACAAACCAATGGAAAGGCGATTCAGGCTGTCCCACTGTAGGATACTAAGGGTGCTTTCCGAATTACAAAAACAGCGCCGTTATCGATTACAACGATATTTGTCGTTCCAAATTAGTTAGCACGATATTGACAGTTGAGTGCCATCATCAATTCGGAACACTTTGTGAACGCGCTCACGGCCACGCACGAGTCACTTGTCAAATGTCATTGTACTGTACAACAAACAAACAGTACCTATTCGCAGAACAACGTGAAAATGATTCCGATGACTCCACTAACAAACAAAAACTCTGCAAAACTGGCAAACAACAGTAAATTTGATGAAAATAGATGAAAACAAACAAAACAACATGTAATACAATGTGAGTTTTGACAGAATAAACGTCAGTTTTGACAGAGCGCTCACAGTGATTTCAGTTTGTAGGATGGTCGGTGTTATCGCAAAATGGCGCATGTAATGACGTCATCTATGACGTCACACGGGACATCGTTGTCGCGCTCACAGTAATTTGGAACGCGTAAGAGAGCGCTATTATCGATATCAGCGTAACTCGGAATGCAGCCTAAGTAAAGCAATTGCTGCAATTCCAGAGGCAGCAAATGGTACTGACAGAATAGCGTCTACCTACTTAACCGGTAAGACCTACTTAACAACGCATAAAGAGAACGCAGCAGCGAACACCTCACATGACGTTACCACATATCACATCTACACTGACGGGGCCAAGAATAAGACAGGAGCTGGCTTCGGCTACTCCTGTCCCGAAACCGGACTCTCTAGAGCACAACCACTAAACTCTGCCACCACGGCCTTTCAGGCTGAAGCACTGGCACTCCAACTGGCGGCAAATCATATGCTTAGGGAGGCAACTATCAAAGAGTCGACCTGCCAGTTGCAGCTGGTCTTCAAAACAGACAGCGCTGCATTAATAAACGCACTCAATAGGACAGACACGAGATCAAAATCAATTGTGGAATGTCACAACGCTCTACAAAGTCTCTCTGAACATAACTGCTGTGGAACATGTAGTGGTTCACTGCACGGCCACAGAGGAGGCCAGAAGGGTAAAGGGATTTAAGACTCTCATAGAGAGATCTAACCCGTCCTCACCCACAGAAAAGCTGAAACGAAGCTGTCAATCGCCAAAAGTCCTGCTCGGGTACTTCAAGGAGCTGGGCTGGTTAGGGCCTGGTTAGGCAGGGGGACAATGCACAATACACTCCTAAGAGAGATGTCAGTGCAGATCCCAGTTCCCCCACTTAGAATTAGAATTAGTATCTGATGTACCTATAGATACAATTGTTAGGTAATAAAACTACTTATTTAAATTTTGCTAACCTGCCGTTGCCGCATACATAGGTATCTGATTCGGTGTTAGACCTATCTTAACTAACGCCGTCCGCCCCGTTGCTCTACTAGCTGGACTGGAACCTTGTCCCCATCAAAAAGGCTGGAACATGCGTCTACGGAAAAATCGACTAAAACAGTTAGACTACAACACAATTCGACTAGAGCACGAAGACCTTGATTTGACCCGACTTGTAGGCCTCCCACCCCCGCGGAGCCGGGGGGGGGGGTCAACATTAACAACGAAGCCCGTCCAACGGGGGGGGGGGGGGGGGGGGGTTCGTGGCGACCTCTGCTACTGAAATGGTGTGTATATGTTTAATTGCACCCAGAGCCATATGATGACACAACATTTTTCGTTGTTAAAACGAATTGTTATAGTCGTTAGTCGAATTGTTACTAGTTGAAATGTTTTTAGTCGAATTTTTTGCTGGCCGAAGAATACAAGTTAATAAATATATATATATATACCTAGGTACTGATTAGGTATTATTTTTACTGTGGAGCGCGTTACAATGTCGCGAAATTCAAACGTTTTTCTGGCAACAAAACGAATAAATTAGGTAGCAGCAGAGGTATTCTAAATGTAAATCGATCAATAAAAAAGAAATAAGGTTTTATTAATAATCTTTGGTTCGATCGTAGATGGTTTATACCATTACTATGGTACCTATATTTGAGTGCTATTATTGATTTTTGAAATAAACATCAAATGCTCCAAAAGTAATTAAAAGTTGCTGTACGTCATAGATTTGGCTTCTTATTTTAGCTGTACGTAATCAAAAAACAGGGTTATGATAATATTGTTTCATGGCAACAAAATGCCCTAACTTCACTTCTTTCTGGTGCAGCGCAGCTTAAAATGCCATAATGCACACTGACTTGTAACAATAACAATGCAGCCAATCAATCAAAATTCCACACACACTGAAATGACCAATCATTTTCGCTAACTTTTTTCTGGTCAACCAATAGAAAAGCCTAACTTTATTTTGTTGTTTGTCGAACGAATGACGTTGACGTGTCTTTCACTTCTCAAAACAAACAGACAAAGACAAAACAAAAGCCAATTGGTAGTTTGGTACTCGCAAAGAGCGTCAAATCAAAAGTGTCTACGGACGGCTGTTTGTTGTTCTCGGTTTTGGAAGTTCTAAGTAAACCATGAAAAGAATATCCAAACCCGTGGCTAGGCAAACATCGAGAGCTATAGCTGATATTCTCGATAGTGATGATGATCTCCCAGGTAAGTAGGTATTAATAAATATTATGTTGCAGAAATTTTTACCCCTGCCATTATTTTAGACTAGGGTATTCCCCGGTTTATCAACGCCGCCTATTCAGGAAAAATATTAGTTATCTAACTACCTAATTACTCACTTGTTTGATATTTCATTGTGTGGTAGGTAAAGTGTTCTCTATTTAATTAACTAGGTACCTATCTACTTCTTTTATTTCAGATTTCTATGAAGAGACGGCCGATATTCCTGCATACCTAAATGATTCTCGTTTTGATCATATTGAATTACCATGGCTGGCAAATTGGAAACCAATTACAAAAGCCAAAGAAACAACTACTAAAGGAGCTGTGGAAGATGCAGCCCCAGTTATCATAAATGATAAGGACAAATCCAAAATCCTTATATCAAAAGGCATTATGTCCACTCGCGACTTATTTCTTGTCAAAAGCATTGAGGAATATTGCTCTGAATCTACACTTTTATGGTTCATTGAATCATTGAAAAGTAAATCTGTAACAGACAGGTTCCATAAGAGCTGCCTGGCTAGCGCTATCTTCCAAGAAAATGAAACCAATGAGGTAAAGCCTTTTGATTCTTTTGATGCGAACTATTATTTTCAATTAGTTGTTTTAAAATCAAAAGAGTAAAAACACTGTGACAGCAGACAGTTTTTACTCTACTATGTTCTAACATTTTTATATAAGCAAATGAGATTCTTATCAATTTGACATTTTATTGCGATTTTAAAAAACTAGTCATAGGTAGGGATTTGTAATATGATGAGTATTGTTATGGTTTTGTGTGTTATTTACGAATAACAAAAAAGAATTTATGTTATATTTGAATACATATCTGCTAAATTAGGATAATAATATACTGTAGAAAATAAAATAAACAATATGAACAAAACTTTATTCTCTAAGTTTGCTTTTTCCAAACAAACACTAACTTTCTTTTTCAAGGAATTCCAAAAATCCCTTAGAACATCTTACTGATTGTTGATAACATTTCTCAAAGCCGTTTGCATCGCTATCCTGGAAATAAAATAAATTTTATTATAATAAGTATTTAGTATTAATTTTAATTTAGTATAATATTTAGTATTTAATTAATTACATTCAAATTGTTAAGAATTCTTGGAAGTAGGTGAGAGTGGCTGCACAGTAGTTTTTTTTAAAGTGCTAGAAGGAATGAATGATTTCTCAACTCTACAGTACCATACTAACTAATACATACATAATATGGATCCCGTATGATTCTATCACCTTCTGGGTCATAGTCACCAAAGAGAAGCAGCTTCGCTGTACTACCTTTTGGAGCTTTTCGCTTCAAGTCTCTCATATTTTCTTCATCCATGCCAAAAATGAAGTTGTAGTGATTAAAATCTTCAGATGTTAACTGAAAAAAATTAATCAATAGAATTTATTAGTATTTTTTTGATGGTTATGTTTAAATATCTTCAGTGCCCAGTATTTTAGTAATTCACTTATTGTGTTCCAATTATGCCTGTTCGATTGCATATGCATACCTGTCTTGCATGGTTATTGTAAGGGACATTGTGCTTTTTCATAGTATCCAAAGCCTTTAAATATCTTCAGTGCCCAGTATTTTAGTAATTCACTTATTGTGTTCCAATTATGCCTGTTCGATTGCATATGCATACCTGTCTTGCATGGTTATTGTAAGGGACATTGTGCTTTTTCATAGTATCCAAAGCCCTCCAATCAGGTGAATTTCCAACATGCCATCCTCCAATAGCAGCACTGTCTATTTCCCATTGTTTTTCCAAATTCAGATCGTTTACTGTTTTCTGAAATACGCCTTCGGCTATTGGTGATCTACAAATGTTTCCTGAAAAAAATTACTGGAATTATTCTGGACTGTGTAAACATTTACGTAGGTACCTTTAACTTTACCTAAACAAATGAAGAGTGCTTTTCTTTTTTTTTCGCTCATGGTACCGCTATAGTTTGTTTATCTTATATTTTGTGGACTGATGAAACATGAAACATCGTCAGACAGATGATACTTTCAAAGGAAGACGGACGTGCGGCTTGCGTCATGCGTGAAGCGTGACGGACGACGTTTTCCTTTTGCAGTTGCTAGCTATTTCACCGGAGCGGACCGGACAATGACGTCCACTAATTTGGAAGAATGAATTTGAATCATGAATCTTTAGAGTAAACTGGATCGCGTACGAACGTATTTCATTCATTCAAAAGTACCCTGTAATTTTATCACCTTCAGGCTCATTTTTGTGACGTCTATCAACAAAAATGAGCAGAGTGAGAGGGCTTGAAAGTAGTAGTTTGTCCTTGTCTAGCACGTTGCAACATGGTTTAGGTTACGTTATCTAATCTGTGGTTTAGGGTGTCCGTGAAACAATACGATGTCACAGGACTTTTGAACAAAGATATAAACTAATAGATAAATAGAATCAACTTACTTCTGGAATATGTACTTTTTAAAAAGCTGTCCAATTTACGCAGCAACATTACACACACAGTTAAACACATGTTTTCAAATCTTTTGCGCACTATGAAAGTACCTTGTACGTAATAATGGCTAGCAGACAGTGAATAACAACCTAGTAGAAACTTCATTATTAAGTTATTAGGTATGTTATTATACAGTATAATTTTCCACAAGAACAAGTTTCTATTACCAACACATCACAGTTACATTAGATGATTAGAATTTATAAAAAAGTACAGATGTATGAACATCCTACTAGAAAGAGATAAAATACTAGTTTGGGGCCTCTCACTCTGCTCGTTTTTATGAAACACTGCACAGTCCATGTCAGTTATAGGTTCATGGTTTGAAACACGTTGAATTCATCTTTACCTGCATTGACTGACAAACAAACTTTACAGCTAACTTAACCACTGGCAACGTAAGTTTAGTTTAATCCAGTAAGCAAAAAGCATCATGCTTACACGCACGTACGTACGTAGCCAAAATAACTCGCGTAGGTAGGTACATTTTGAAACCTCGTTGGAACATACCTACCTACCAGATTAGGATAAAACAAACAAGTAATTTAGAGCACTATTATCAGGTGTAAAGTCTAATTTAGAATTACCAACTTAATCAACCGAGTAGGTGATAGATAAAGCTAACCCACTAGTACCTACTTCCGTTCATCTAGGTACGTGTAAAAATAAAAAATGAATAATTTATACATAGTGATCAATAAAGTTCAAAGTCATGTTATTACTTGGGGAACCCCCTATAAAAGTAAAGATGTAATTATATGTGTTTCTGGAAATCCGGGAATCACAGATTTTTACACGGAATTTGGAACGGAACTCCACAAAAATACTAACATTCCTGTTTGTGTTATCGGTGAGTAGATAGATAAGTTAAGTACGATTGACGTGTAGGATAAGTCACAATAGATGTGGTTAAGTGTAAAACTAAAATACCTACCTAGCGAAATATAGTTAGGTACCTACTTATAAATAATACTGGCTGGATAAATGCTGGACAATTAGGTATTAGATTAGACCATCTAGCCCTAAACTAAGCATAGGTAGTTTGTGTTATTGGGGTAAGTATAGATAGGTACCTTACTTTAATAGGTACAATACCTAAATAAATCTACGCTACATTGTCCGACACAATAATGTTTTTGGCATAGACATAGAAAGCACCGGATATAAATATCTGCCACAGATGTATTTCTTCATCTCGTTGCTATCATATCAAAAAGACGTATGTAATTTTTTTCAAATTTTTTTATTAGCTTTTTGCGTAGTTTGGAATGTAATCTATAGCCTGTCAAAATGTGGTGGGTGGTTGTCTTCTGCAAAACTCGACTTTATTAACATTGTCAAAAAGTCCTTATTTGGATGTGGCTGTCAAAATGCCGTATGTTATTTCATACGACTTTTTGATTTCATAATTTCTAATGACAATAACTTTTTTGGTATTATACGTCAAATTGATTTTGATTGGTTTCCTAATTAGTAAAGTTATTCAGTCAAAAACACGTTCTAAGCTTTTAGAAAATATTTCTGCTAGTCAGCAAAGAGTTATAAACACATAAATAGGTTGGAAACGATTAAGTAAACTATTATTTAGATTAGAAAATATGAAGTAACAGACTTTGAGCTTTACCTGAAAACCTTATCCTATCTACCCTCCTCATAACGCTCGACCTGGCCGCGGACCCGGTCCCAGGGCGTGAGGACGCGTACGCCAAGGCACTCGAGTCCGTGGACGTCGGACCTCTCCAGACGCCTGCAGAGGTGGAATCCGAGGCCTCAGCGCATCATCGAGGCTAAGGCGGCCGCTTCCATACCCATCACCAGGCGCCAAGGCCAGCGCAACGACCTCCCCCAACACCTTAAGAGGGTAATAGAGAGGAAACGCGAACTCCAGCGCGAGTGGGCACGCTCCCGCTGCCCGCGACTGAAGACGCGACTCAACCCGATATCTGCCGAGCTCTCGGCCGCAGTACAGGTTTGGCGTGAGACCTGGAACCGAATCATCGACCGGGCCTCCGAACAGGACAATAACCAGTACGCACTGAATAGGGCGCTCACGCGGCAGCCGGCAACAACTTACCAGCTGCTGGACCGAGATGGGGTCCGGCGCTTTGCTCCCGCCGACCGTGCCAAAATTCTGGCCGAGCACCTCGCGGAGCAGTTCTCGCCTCACCCCGTTGCAGCCGACGCCACCTTTGAAACCCTGAACCACCACCACCAGGTCGAGGACACAGTGAGGGACTTTCTGTCTGGCCCAACACCGCCCCTAGACGGGGAGTACTTCATCTCCCCTGCTGAGGTGCGGAAGGCCGTCCTCCGTCTACCCAGATGGAAGGCGCCAGGCTATGACGGAGTCCCCAACAGTTGCCTCGCCGCGGAGTCACCGCGCTCGCCCGGCTCTTCAACGGGGTCCTCCGGATGGGCCACTTCCCGGAATCCTGGAAGACTGGACGGGTCATCGTGCTACCCAAGCCCGGCAAGGATCACTGCCTCCCGGCCAACTACCACCCCATTACTTTACTACTAATAGTGGGCAAGCTCCTGAAACGCCTGCTCCTGGGGCGCCTAGCTCCAACTATCGAGCCACGCCCGAAGCAATTCGGCTTCAGGAGTGGCCACTCTACCACGCTGCAGCTCACCAGGGTGCTGCAACACCTTGCAGTCGAGCACAACGCCAGGCGCTGCACCGTCCGGGTCTTCCTGGACGTAAAAAAGGCCTTCGACCGTATTGGGCACCCCGGCGTTTTGTACAAGCTCCTGCAAACCCCAACTCCACCAGCTCTCATCAGGATTGTGGCATCCTTCTTCGACAACCGGCGGTTCTTCGTCGCAGTTGAAGGTGCCACATCCTCCACTCGATCCATCTCTACAGGTGTACCGCAGGGTAGCAGCCTGTCGCCAGCGTTATACGCGTTCTATACCGACGACATCCCCACCCTGGAGGGCCACCTACGCCCCGGGGAGAGGGATGTGTCGCTAGCGCTGTTCGCGGACGACAGCGCCTTCTTTGCGTCTTCCACCAGCCCCACCATCGCAGCCCGCAGGATGCAGAGGCTGCTGAACATCCTGCCGCCCTGGCTGGACAAATAGCGCATGGCCGTCAATGTGGGAAAGACGGCTGTGCTGTTTGTTTCCCGCCGCATCGGCCACCCACCGCAGCTGACACATCGGGGCCAGAACGTGGCATGGAGCCCGCACATCCGGTACCTCGGCTTTGGGATCGACAGGTCGTTGAGGATGTAGCCGAAGGTTGACAGTGCACTACAACAAGCGCGCGTCGCCCGACCGTTCTCCGACCCGTCCTGGGATCTCGCCTGCCAAAGGGACCAAAGTGTGGGTCTACAAAGGCTAAATCCGATCCCGACTCACGATTACGATTCTTTACCACATGAATGTCCAGATCAGCCATGTGTCCATATTAAAACGTAATTATTTTCTTTTTAACCAATTTCATTTTCTTTTTGAATTATTGATTATTTTTGCTGCAGATATAAATTATATTTGATTTAGAGATGATTCTCTACTTTTAATTTTTGTTACCTAAACCTTAAAAAATATTTGTATAATAATATTTTAGACAGATTTTTTAACTGTGATCTCATTGAGCTAATTGTAACTTATAAGAGAGAATATCACAAAAAACCCATATTATTTTCATTCTAAGTGATGTTTCTACTTTATAGTTAAACTAAGATTACAACTTAGACAAAAAACTTATTTTTTAGCCAATTTTGTCTTGTAATTGAATTGTTTATTATTTCTACTGTTTGTATTGTTAAAAGTAACTGATTTGGAGATGGTTGTGATTTTAGAAATAGAGATAGGCTGATTTAAAAATAACCTGCACGAGAGTTAATCCCATAGTTTTAACCATCGTGTAACTGAATAAACCTAATTATGTGTTAACTTATGATTGTTTTTAGAATTTATTAGTCAGAGTATAGTAGTTGGTTGACTGATTTTAACGGTGATCTCATTAAGATAATTACTTTATAAGTAAGAAACTCACAAAAAGCTATTATTGTTTCTCCAATTAATGTTAAGCTAAGCTATCTAATTAGTTGAGCTAAGATTACAAGACATGTTGAAGTTTTTAAGAAATATATATTTTTGTAACGAAACTGGTTGTTTGTATTTCTGTTCAAAAAGACGTAAAACGTTCTACATTATCATCGTAAAATGTTTAAAAGTCGTATGAAATGTCAAGACGTCGTATGTTTGAATTTTGGTTCAAAAAATATTATCAAAAGGACGTATAAGCACGGAAATCAGCTTTCTAGCTTTAATCTACCCACAATCTGATTACGTGCAGACGTAAACATTTAATCTAAAGCAAGTTGCATCAAAACATTGTAAAAAAACGGTTTAGTTAAGAAAAAAATCGGTTTTTTGTGTCTCCTGAAAACATCACTTTTTACATACGTCTTATTGATATGATAGCAACGATCTGTGATACCTGCAGATGATCGTACAAACGTGGTACAAACATTTGTTCCTAGGAGGCGGCCATCGAACCCGCAACCTCCTGCATTGCAGGCGAACCTTCGCCCGCTGCGCCAGATAGGTCGCCGATTAGAAAGTTTTACCGTTATTTAATAATAACGGATCATCTATAGGTACTTAATATTATAAAGAGAAAGATTTGATTGTTTGTTTGTATTGAATAGGCTCCGAAACTACTAAACCGATTTAAAAAATTATTTTACCATTAGAAGCCCACATTATTCCTGATGAACATGGGCTTTTTACCGCGGGAAAATGCTTCGTTCCTACCACATTCCTACAGGAAAACGGGTAGTAATTGATATGGTCACAGATTACAGGAATAAAAGGTCTGGGTTTCATAAGAGAGGTTTTCGTACCTCCCAACCAACCACGGGTAGGCACATATACCTACCTCCCTACCAAACCAACAGCTACCTACCATCGTCATACATAATACGCAATTATCTAACTAACTATTCCAATCCGTCTAAAATAGGTAGGTACTACTGGTTTCATTGCGTAATCATAGTAATACAATAGGTACCTACCGCTTGGAATCTTTAAAGTTCGTCGTATCTTGTCTTTAAAAAATCCAGAGCGGGAATCGAATCTGACTGTAGGCACATGTAGGTGCCTTACCTACCTACCGTACCAAGCATACTGCAGTCTTCGCTTCGACATCAAAATAACAATTTCTAGACATTCTTAAAAAAGGAGTACGTAGGTACCCTAAGATAAAAAGAAAATCTTTCCACGAAAAACCTACTTTTTATTGTGAGACTTGATGACCTCTGTGGCGCGGTGGGCGAAGGTCCGCCTGCGACGCAGGAGGTTGCGGGTTCGACTCCCGCCTCGGGACAAATATTTGTACGATCTGCAGATATTTGTTCAGGGTGTTCTGGTCGTTTTCTATGTATAATAAAAATTTCTATCTATGTACTCGTATATTATTTATTACGTATATCAGTTATCTAGTACCTACCCATAACACAAGCTCTGCTTACCTTGGGGCTAGATAATGCTGTGTGAATTGTCCAGCATTATTTATTTATTGTAGTTACCTAAGAACTTTAGTACTTACTTACAGAAGTTTCTTGCTCTAGGCTAGATAAATAGCTTTCCTACACATTATCTTACGTTTTATCTTTTAACAGGTCATGCTGGTCACGAAGAGGTCCCAGATCATCAGTCGAATGTTCTTAATGGACAGGAGCACCTATTTAATCTAGAAGGTCAAATCGAGCATAAACTTGACTTCATAAACAGTCACATCGATAAAGATAGCAAGTTGCATCTTATTGGCCACTCTATTGGATCATGGATGATTTTGAAGATGATCGAGAAAAACAAACGCTTAATTTCAAGAATATCTTCCGTTAACCTCCTTTTTCCAACGATTCAGAACATGGCAAAGTCCAAAAATGGCATATTTCTAAACAACGTCCTCAGAAGACTTCATGTTTTTTTAATGTTTTTATTTTATTTGGCAAATGTCATACCCGATTCAGTTAAGAATGCGATCGTACGAATTTATTTAAAATTAAACTTACTGCCTCCTAGTTATTCTGAAAGGATGCTGAAGTTCTGTTGCCCTAGAGTAGGAGAAAAGGTGTTATTATTAGCGTACGATGAAATGGACACAGTTCGAGAGTTGAATATTGAAATTCTAGAAATTATTAAAAATAGAACTAACGTTCTGTACGGTCCCAGAGATGGGTGGGTGCCACTTTCCTACATGGAAGATCTAAAGCAATTTCGGCCACATATGAAGGTGAATCAAGTGGATGTAGAACATGCATTTGTTCTGAAGTCCTCGTGTGAAATAGCAGATATAGTTTCAGTTTTTATAAAAGATAATAAATAGGTACCTAATTAAATTAACATAATGCCTTGCTTAGTCAATTTTAGTTTATAAGTGTAGGTGTTATCGATTCAGGTTTCGTATGGCCCCGTGTGGCGCGCAGGCCTCTGAAGGTGAAGGGCCTACCTAAATCCTTGAGGCCAAGTTAAGTAGAACACTATTGTAGTTTAAATTATAGTTTTGTCAATTGTATAAGTGTTAATTTCCTGCTGGCTATGTAATGTATGCCATTTTTATAAATGGTTAGGTTTAAGGTAACATAAATATTTTAAAAATAAAAATGTCGTGCTGAGATATGTGCACTTTAATTTATTAAAAGTTATTCATACAAGATAGAAATAACATTATCTATACATGTATTATTATAATAACGAGACGAATCAATCCCATGTAGGTAGATACATAACATTGTTTGCCTTTGAAGATTATAAGTACAATTTTAATCGAAAAATTAAGATAAAGAATGAGTATAACGTTTACAAATAGAAAAGATAAGCTAATGGCACTAAGTAGATTTTACAATAATTATAGATTCTGTTACTGTATGCAGAAATAAAAACATGCCAGAGGCATGTTCTGTTAAATATACGAAAACTCCGTTAAAATTTCGTAAAATAAATGACAAAATGCATAACTAAAAATACGACAAAAATTGTATGAAAGTTGGTCAACACGCATAAAATAATCCATAGTTGTGTTTCAGACAAATGGTTTGAAGGCTTTATTGGAACAACATATAAATCATCATTTTCAATCATTCTGTTTGTTTACTAAATCATATATTTTAATTAAGTACATCCACGTTAAAATAAATAAAAAAGCTGCAGTGATTAAGGTCTATTTTATTGAAGGTCCCAATTTTTAAATATTGCATTGCAGTTTTGCCATTCTCCTATTTCTCTCTAAAACCTGGCACAAACGTCAGCCAATTTAACAGTATTTTTGCGACACCCTGTATTTTCCATAATAGCCTGTATTTACAAGTTTAGAATGAAAATTCAGACTGATGAGAGTATGTTCATGTAGTGTAGAACATACTTAATTCGGTAGTAAATTGATAATCAAGCCACATTTAGAAAAAGACATCTGTTATGTATGTTTCATCTTAAAAATCTATAAATAACTTTTGTTTAGAAGGCCTTTAAACAAATAACATGCTAAAAGAATACAATTACGACTTTATTTGATTTTTACCATTATTCATCGAATCACTGAATTTTACACAAAGATAAGTGAGTAAGAAATACACAGATTGGAAATAAATGAGATTCATTGTGTTTGCTACGTATCCGCGGCACGGCAATCTATACGTCTATGGCTGGCTTGGCTACCCACTGGAATGTATGTTTAAAGACCTCATAATTATAATTTTACACTGTAAAAGTACTTCAATATAAGTCAGTTATAATTTATTGTCGCAGAGGTAAAACGTAATCCGAATCCGCGCGAAAGAAACGATAAAACGTAAAACAGTTTATAACGACCAGTAAGTTGGTAATCAGAACCACAATAACTATAAATTTAATAAAAAGAAACGCCTCAGCGCAGATTTGGATGCCGTTCTCCCATCGCAATATTTATACGTAGGTACGTAAAATATAAAATGTGACCATTATTTGTATAAGCTTTTTAGTCTATTGGCATTACGTTATAAAGATGTATTTACAATTTATTATTAACGACGTACGACCTTTACGGTCATTTTTAATTAGGATAAAAAACATCTACTTGTTTAGGGTCTGTTATAAAAATTAAGTAAATTCCATTGGTCCAATCATGGGAGTAATTTAGCAACACAACGTAAATTTTAAAATGCAGTTAACTAGCTAGAATCTTAGTCTTTTACCCACATTTGCTTGTGCGTCTTTCGGAGCGTGAGAGTGTAACAAAATATAGGAACTAGACTATCGACGCCCGACAGTCGGACAACGCAACCCTAATGCAATTTAACATTACATATCCTAGCAATGAAAAAAATACCTAAAACGAATACGGTATTCCTACGCACAACCGCCCAACGTTAAATATAATTACAATAAACATTCTTATCGCAACCGGAACGTACACCTCGCGAACAATCAAATATGATACAGTTACAATTTCGAAACTTACACGCTAAACGGATACAAAATCACACTAATAATACTCGTACATCGAAAACGCACTGGCTTGGATGCTCAGCACGTAGTCTCGAGGAGAGGGTCGGCCGCGAGCGGCGTCGGCGGCGCGGGCACCGGGGGCGGCGACGCGGCCACCACGGCCGGCGGGCACAGCGAGCGCGGGGCGCGGCGCGGCGCCGGCTCGTCCGCAGAGTGCTGGCGGCGCGCCGGCGACGGCCGCGGCGAGCACGTGCACTGCGGCGCCGCCGGCCGAGCGCACGAGCACGGCACGTTGCCGCACGCCTCGCATGCATCGCACACGCGTGCGCGTCGCTCCAGCCTCCCTCGTCGCACCCACGGGTCGGCGTCCAGCGAGCTCATCTTGCGCCACGGGTCGCCGACGAGCGTCGGTTCGCGGCGGGGCGAGGGGTCGGGCGAGGAGCGCTCGGAGCGCGCGAGGCGCGGCGCGGCGGGCGAGACGAGTGTGGCGCGGCTCAGAGGCACGGGGGTGCGGGCGCGCGGCGGCGAGGGCTCGGGACGCGGCCGGTCGGAGTGCGAGCGCGCGCGGGCGGGCGCTGCGCGGCTGGCCGGCGTCACGTCGCTGAGCGAGCGCAAGTGCAGGCGACGGCGCGCGGCGGGCGACGCTGCGGGAGACTCGCTGGCCGTCACGCTGATGCTGACGTTGTGCGCGACCGTCCTCTTCGGCTCGGCCTTACCGCTGTCCCTTAGGGGGCTCCGGGCGCCGTTTTTTGAATTTTTTGAGGGGCCGGCCCGGCTAGGCGCGGCCCCCGCTTGCTAGAGGAGTCTTTCCGTGGCCGAGCTTGATGTGCCGGAGCTCACGGTGGATGCAGGATTTTGGTCGTCTCCTAGAATAAAAAAAGAGTTGTTATACACTGATTGTTTAAATATTCCACTATTGGTATTATTTTTAATTTCAAGGCACCAACATTTCTATCCTAATAGCCAGTAAACGAAGGCATGTCTCAGCCAGGCTGTATATTCTACACCTGGCTGTTCTGATCACCATACGGCCTGGGCGTTGAATGCAGAGTTGATCAATGTGCCAAAGTCTCTAATATAACAAAATAATAGTCCAGTCATATTAGGGTTTCACGTCGAAATTCAGAGACATCCAGCTAGAAACGGAAGCTAAAAAATGTATTGTCTAGCGCCATAAATTTTGAGTACCGCCTAAATATGACGGTCAAAACTTTTTTTGATGTTGAATGACTACTTTATAAGTAAGGATACGATTTGTAAGACTTGCCAAACTACACTTAACACATAACAAGGAGAAATTCCTTAGAAACCCTTCAAGTTTGGCTCACAAATGTCATTCGATCTTACATTCGGACCTTCATTACCCTAAACTATGAAGATAAAAGTTTGTAACCATTCCGGGAAATGGAAACTTTATTCTATCTGATACTTACGAAAAATTTTAAATTAGTCAAATGAATAAAAAAATATTAATATGACGATATGGGGAAAACCGGACTATACAGAGGATATAAGGAAGGAAACTTTTTTAATTAAGATGGCAAATACCCTTTATTCACAAAGAAAATTATACTAGTATTTACAATTGAAACAATTGAGCTAACTGCAGACTGTTGCAAACAGTCTACAGGTAGCTCAACTGATCCATATCAATACCAGTCGGAAGCGTCCCCAAGACGCTGGCTGCATTGCCACGCTGTATGGCAATGCTGATGCGCTGTGCCAGATACTCGCCGCTCTCGGGTCACGCGTCCCTTCGACCAGACGCTCAGATAATTATTTAAAAACCCGCAGAGCCTCGGTACCCCACGGATCGAGGGTCTAGACTCCAAGGGGAGCAAATGTGAAGGCCCTATCGAAGACCTGCATATTTTCGCCTCTTGAGATCTTCGGCCAAATCTGCCGCCGCACCCGCCCTCACGGATGTCCTCGTTAGATGGGAAGGCACAAGGAAAGAAACTATCTAAGAAACCTTTAATTCTTTTCCTGTGAAGATTATTTTAGCTATTAATATGTATGGTTTGACCCCAGCGCGGTCTCCGCTCTTATCTCAAAAACGGTTGAGCTCATGAAAAAATGTATGGAACAAAATTTGTAGCAAATGTTATGTTCTACTACTATTTTCTTTGTTCTACTAGTTTATAATAGAAGTCGATATCATTGGAGCTATAGAAACCTAGATACCTAATTGTGAAAAACCGATTCCTATGGCATTAGACCTTGAACAACTTACGAATTTTTAGTTATATGCGCGATATTTAAGTGACATTTGAGACAACGTTAATAACGCCAATATGAAGGCGAGTTTCCAGCTGCTTGTCTCGGAATTCCGAGGTTGACCCTAGTTTTGGCTAAAATTAGTGGACTATAAGTCTTAGATAAAACAACGCATCTTATGTATTTGTTTAGGTACATAAATGTCATTCCTTGTTTTAAATAAGTATTTGTCAGAAACAAGAAACCAGGATAATTCAAAGTCACCTTGAATAATCTGGCCAGAGGCCGGCAGTCTTTGTCAGTTGAGCAGTTCGACCGAAACAAACCGTTTCAGTCTCTCCAAGTACTGGTTGAACAGTTCCACATCATTGTGGCCGGCACCCTGGAAGATGTGAAACATGCTTTAATTCTTCAGATCTGACAGATTTATAATAACAATAATTTCATTATTTACAACAGCCCATACCAGTCTGCTGCTGGGCTTAGGCATAGTGGCTGGTGTGGCCTAGTGGATTTGGGATTTTTCGTACTGCTGCTAATGCTGCTGGCCGTCAGCAGTGAAGGAATTAATCTGCACATTGGTTTACAGTCCTACATACCTCAAACTCAACAGCCTGTATTGGTCCACTGCTGGACGCAGGCCTCCCCCCGACACAGATATTATAATACTATACTAGCCCCCGATAAACGCCTAGTTGGCTTTTATCTCATGGGGGTAATGCCCATAATACCCACGTTGGGCATGCGGGTTGGGGATCGCAGTTCGGTGGTAGAATTGTTCTGCAGGGGGCGCTGCTGCCCGCCCCTCGATGGATGTACCTTATTCGCCTCGCCGTCGCGCGGAAGAGTTGGGGTGGTGCAAATTCTAAGCCGGCACCACACAACTAGTACTACATATATGTGTGTTAATATAGTAAAGGAAGTTTTTGCATCACTTGCAAACTCATTACGTAGCTATAGCTACTAAGGATCAAAACAAACGGCACTTCCCTTTGATAATAATATTGCATTTTATCTTACCTCCACCCACAAGGGTTCAACGGCTCGTGGGCAGCGCTCGTATATCGCTAGACCATGAGAGAAGTCTATAACCTCATCTTCGGTTCCATGAATTACTAGAACTGGAGAGGTGACTTTTGGAATTTTGTCGATACTGAAATAAAATAATACATACCTTAGAACTATGCAGATAATATAATAAAACGTCAAGTGCGAGTCGGACTCGCGCACTAAGGGTTCCGTTTAATTGTCGAAAGACCTTGTTTCTTGTTAAATATTATGATTCTAGGTCAACATGAAGTAGGTACCCTGTAGGTATATTTTGGTCGAGGGGGAGAATCAAAACTTATTTTTTTTAGTTAATAATCTTCAAATTTACCGTTTTCAGTCTTTAATCGTTATTTGTGCTATATGACCTTACTTCTTAACTAATTTTATGATTCTAGGTTAACGCGAAGTACCCTATAGATTATGGTCTATAGCAAGAATTAAAAGTATTTTTTTGTGAATAAACTACAAATTTACGGTTTTAGGATTTTCTCCTTTACTTGTGCTATAAGATCTTACTTCTTGCCAAATTTTATGATTCTACGTCAACGGGGAGTACCCTATAGGTTTTGGTCCATGGCGAGCAAAACAAGTAAGTAATTTTTTTAGTGATTAAAGTATAAATTTATGTTTACGGATTTTTCCCTTTATTTGTGCTAAAAGACCTTGCTGCTCACCAAATTTCATGATTCTAGGTCTACGGGAAGTACCCTTTATGTTTTGGGTGCATGTAGGTAATCACATTTTCTTCCCATGAAAATTTAAAAATTATGCACATAAATGGCAGTAACTTTTGAGTGCGTTGACTTCGAAGTTTAATTTATATTACGGCTTCAAGAGGTTAAGGACTTGAGTATTTGATGTTCATTTCAACTCAATACCTCCACTCGTTCCTGAGAAAAGGAGTTTGACCGACGACGGACAGACAGACAGACAGACAGACGGACCACAAAGTGATTCTATATTATAATAAGGGTTCCTTTTTCCTTTTGAGGTACGGAACCCTAAAAATCAAATTAATACTATTAAATGTGTTGTTGTTAGCGAGTTTGTGTTGGTATTGTATGAGGCATGCAATAATAAGACTCTTTCTCATAATTATTATACTTCAATATTTAGAATCAAGTCACAACAACCTCTGGGGCATAGTAGGCAGATTTTGTGAAAATGAATTTTACTGGGGTTACATTGATAATTTTATTGGTTTTAAGAATATATGTTTTCTGGTTAGAAACCTAGAAGAAAAAAAATGTTAGAAATTGTAAATTATAATAGTTTTTCTAACTAGACAACAGTTCTCCAAAAATAGTTTATGTGAAAATTCGTAAGCAACATCTGACTGACATACAATAAATAAGAAAAACCAAATTAAAGATGTAATTTGACCAGCATTATTGATTTAAAACTAGCTTCTGCTCACGGCTTTGCACTTGTTTTCCAGGAAAAGTACCATTTTATGTTATTACAGATCTAGAACTACATTTATCCAAAATTTCACTTGAATGTTTTAATGTGAATAGGTAACAAACATACATGCAAACTTTCACTTAGATAGTAACACATTTAAGTATAGTGTGATGATTTTTTTTAATAACTTGATAAAGCAGGTTTACCTACATAAATAACCAGACAGAATATTCTGAATGATTACCACAATTTTATTAAAAACATTATTATTACTTTTTCTAATAAGTAAGGTCATTACAATCTCAATTGGGCTTGATAAGATAAATATGCTGTGATTGTTTGGATTTAATCTCATGGTCAAGCCTTGAATGCAATTATGGCAGAATCACAATTTTTTTTAAATACCTAATTATCTTAAAATATTGCTATTTCAAAAAGATCATCATTATTTTTGTGCCTTGCTTGTAACAAAAACTTACTGAAATATTGATGAGCCAAAGAAAATTACAATTTCAAAGTCTGTAGTCATGTCAGCCTATATACCTAAAACATGAAAATGTAAAACTTGATTACATACTTACTCATTGCATATTCAATGTACAAGCTAACTTTCCACTAAACTGTGATACTTGATATGGTAGGTGCTCTAGTTAATGACATAAGAATGTCTCTGTCGAATGAATGTGAAATACTGGTAAGCCGAGGCCTAATTACTATCTGGGTCTTCAAACAATGAAAGTTAGATAATGACCAGCGATGTTAAGTCAGTTCAAATTATGGGTAAACATAATAAGACAACCACAACCAATCTGTCATTATTGTTACAGCTAATACATTTTAATGAATATATTTGCATTCAATTTGTAAATAAATATCATTTGAAGTTAAAAATGTTGTACATTGATCATTTGTGTGCTTGGATTTGCAATGTGATAATGATAAATAATAAATGGATGATAAGAAATAAAAACAACTTTGATTAATGAGTCACCTCTAGAATGTCATCTTAAACAGACTTAACTGATGTTTAGACATAAAGCCAAAGGTTTATAGATAACAGTTTCATTCCTGTGTTTGATCAAAATAATGAATAAGGACCATGAGTCACTAAATGCCTTCTTGATTGAATCACTCATCAATAAAGCAGTTTATAAATTACCTGGGGAAAGCATCAAAGAACCAGGTTCTTTTTGTGTTGGGGAAGGCAACCCGCATCCCTGACATTAGTGGAGAATGGAGCACTACCGCTCCCACTTCGTATCGGGCAGCTAGGTCCACAGTAGGCACGGTCCCGATGCTCTGTCCGTAGAGTATAATGTTCTCTGGACTGATGCCGTAGCGAGTGCGGAGCGCCTGCCACGCCGCATCTATGTCAGCATACAGGTTCTTCTCGGAAGGCTTACCGCCACTCACTCCATATCCAGAGTAATCATAGCTGAATATATTACAGTTTATCCTAGTTCCTAGCCCTAAGTAAAAACTACTCATCTGTCCGAGATCGACTGCGTTTCCATGTGAGAATAGTATCGTGAAGCGAGCATTTGGGCTGCAGCGAACAAAGAGACAAGCGATTCTGTTGCCTCTTGTCGTTCTCGAGTAGAAGCCTTCGATGTTTTCTTTCTCTCGTTCTGAATACTGCCACTCGGCACGCTCAGTAAGAGTCATTGAAAATTTTGCTCCTGTTTCATCTGGTGTGAAAGAATACGTTGGTTCTGGAGGTAGAAAGGCTAGCTTCGCTGCGATTTTGCCTGGGCATGGCGGACAACAAAACAAGCAACACAGTTCACTGAAACTTAACCCGTTCATGATGATTCTTGAAATAACACCAAATATTATTGAACTCTATCCATTACAAAATCACGCACACAATTTCACAAAATTACTGACTGGTCATGGCGAAAATATAATTTCATTTCACGAAATTGACAGCTCGTCAACAAATTTCATTGCAGTCAGCCATTGTTGCTTTGAAGTTTGATGACTGACATGACAGCTAGACTAGTGTTGCCCTCTAAATAATCCAATGAAAAAAGAAAACCCATTCTTTGCTACCTACTACCTTTGAGCAATGCTCTAGCCTACTACAAAATAATGCTGCACGCCACGTAACGTTTTACACAATAGTGTTGGTTCAGTTAGCGTTAGAGTGGAATGCCATGCCGTGGCAGCACTGCTGCCGCCGCCCTGCAGCCGCGCCGCGCCGCCGCCCGCCGCCGCCGCCGCTGCCCGGCGCCCGTCATCGTCGCGCGCGTCACGCTACATCAGCGTCTCGGCACGGCGGCGGCGGCGCGGCGCGGCGGCGGCGGCGGCGTCGCGTCGTGCCGAACGACCCGGCGGAATGAACAAAGTTTTTTTCGGGGCATGTTGAAAAAAACTTTGCAGCAGCGCCGCAGCGTGTTTTTCAAACTGATGCCCAGTTTGAAGAACACGCCGCACTATACAGGGTGTTTGGTGGAGGGTTAGACAAACTCGGTGGGTGTGTAGGTGGACCTATTTGTGAAATACAAATTGAAGGAAAAGACCCTAACTGTTTACAATTTTTTTAATCCTATTTTTTGTATTTTTTTAAGATTTTCCGAAATTTTACGTCTCTACCCCTAGAACTTTTTTTGGAAATTATTAAAATAAATGTATTCTAGTAAACTTTTTACTTGCTTTTGGTTTCAGATGTATTCTTCGTCTTTTGAAGGCATTATTTATTTGACAAAACGTGTAAATAATTAGTTATAAGCTCTCAAAGTTAAAAATAGTAAAAAAAATAATCAAGAAGGACATCTTTGCATCGTTTTAAAAAGAAAACTAACAGCGATCGAGGAGTTCAAATGCTTTTAAAAATTTCTCTAAACATCCTTTATTACAACGGTATACCACATGTAGCCGAAAAGTCTATAAACTTGTCAAAAATTAACACCTAAAGGGAAAACGGAGTAAAAATACAAAAGTACAAAAAAAAGGTTTTGATTTTTTTAAATTTACATATTTTGTTCAAAAACCTCTCCCCTATTTCTAATACACGCGCGACACCTACGTCGGATTTCTACTGTAGTAGTACGGAGCGTTATCTCGTCTTTCATCTTTGCAAAAGCTGCGTCAATTCTTTCAATCAATTGTTCCTTTGTTTGTATTTCTTTTTCGTAAACTAGCTCTTTTGCACGTCCCTATATGCTAAAGTCAAGAGGAGTGAGATCTGGGGACCATGCAGGCCATGAGATGGGGCCAAGCCGTCCAATCCACGAGTCGGGGAACGCGTTGTCTAGGAACTCTCTCACTGTGAGACGATAGTGTGCCGGACACCCATCATTTTGAAATACTATTGGTCGATCTTCATGAAATATCGGCACATTGCTCATCAATTCAGGGAGGTCATTTTGCAAGAATTCCAAGTAATTGTCCCCGTTAAGAGTGTCCGGTAAGTATTAAGGTCCAATGAGATGTCTACCAATCACACCTGCCCAGACGTTGAGAGAAAATCGCGTTTGGTGCGATGTTTGCCTAGTCGCATGTGGATTTTGACCCTTTTGTTCCCAGTGGTGTAGATTGTGTTGGTTGAAAATCCCCTCTCGTGTAAATTTCGACTCGTCCGTCCATAAAATGCTGTTTAATAAGTTTCCGTCCTCAATGTCAGTATTTAGTAAAAAACGACAGAATTGCATGCGTCGCGCATTATCACCTTTCGACTACCAGTGTAGTGGGATCCTCGTTGAACGCTTGGAGTATGGCTTCGTCCACACCAACATGCTGCTGCGTTGCACTGACTCGTGGTTCTCGAAGAGTTAAGTTTCCCGTTTCTCGAAGTCGCCGAAAGGTATTAGAAAATGTGCTGTGGTGTGGCACACGTCTATTGGGATGCAACTCTCTGTACAGTCTCTGTGCTGCACGTGTATTTCCATCACATCGACCGTACGCATAAATAATATCAGCGTATTCTTCAATACTGAATTCCGCCATTGTGACAAAAACAACAATAACAAAACAGAACAACAAAGAGTTTATCAAAACATAACAAATTACAAAATTTCTAAAACCATAAAAATCCGTAACAAATTACCAAAATAAGAACACAGATTACAAATATTGATTCGAATTCGAAATTCTGATTTCAAAATTCGAATGTTCGAATTACTTGGTATGATAAAAAAAAGAAAAAAACTGAAATTAATTTAGTGTTCCTACCTTTGTATTAGAAATAGGGAAGTGATATTTGAACCAAAATTGTTTTAATACAATGTTTTATTCTTAGCGTGTTTACTCCATTTTCCCTATAAGTGCTAATTATTGACAAGTTTATAGATTTTTCGGCTACATGTGATATACTGTTATAATAAACGATGTTTAGAGAAATTTTTAAAAGCATTTGAACTCCTCGATCGCTGTTAGTTTTTTTTTTAAAACGGTGCAAAGTTGTCCTTCTTGTTTATTTTTTTAACTTTTTTAACTTTGAGAGCTTATAACTAATTATTTACACGTTTTGTCAAATAAATAATGCCTTCAAAAGACGAAGGATACACCTGATACCAAAAGCAAGTAAAAAGTTTACTAGAAAACATGTTCCCAAAAAAAGATCTAGGGGTAGAGACGTAAAATTTCGGAAAATCTTAAAAAAATACAAAAAATAGGATTAAAAAAAATTGTAAACAGTTAGGGTCTTTTCCTTCAATTTGTATTTCACAAATAGGTCCACCTACACACCCACCGAGTTTGTCTAACCCTCCACCAAACACCCTGTAGAATAGAAGAATACTCGGCAGCCGCGCGGCGCGCAGCCCGCCGCCGCCGCCGCCGCCCCGCGCCGCGCCTACCGAGAGTACGCAACGCTTAACGCGCCGCCGCCGCCCCACCGACGACGACGCGGCGACGACGACGACGCATACTTTTATGCTACGGCCCAGGGGCGGATCCAGGATTTCATTTTGGGGGGGGCCATTTTGACAAAGTTCGGAGAAAGGGTTAAAATCACAAAGTAACAAAAAAAAGGTTTTTATAAGCAATTTTAAAAAATAAATTACAACGTCAGGCTCGGGCGGCGCGGGAGGCGGAGCGGCGGCGTTGAAAAAAAAAAACATTCTCTAAGGTAGCGGTTCTCAAACTCTTATCGACGCAACCCTTTTGCACGTCGAAATATTTGACGGAGCCCTTTTTCATTTAGACAACGAACTTAGCTCGTTATAAAGGAAAAAAAAGGAGAGAGCGGAGCGAGCCTCGAAATTTCTAAAGATTTTTTTAGCGATGATTGGGCAATTTGTGAGGGAAAAGGATAAAAAGACGATACAAAAACGGCGCGGCGAGCGGAGCGAGCCTCGAAAATTTAAAAGACTTTTAGCACCGATTGGGACATTTGCAAAAGTAAAAGCTACACATATAAAATAGGCGAGCGGAGCGAGCTTTAAAGTTTTCAAATTTGTTTTAGCGATGATTGCGAAATTTGTGAGAGAAAAGGAAGAAAAGACGATACTAAAACGGCTAACGAAGTGAGTAATTATAAAAGCTTCGAATATTTTAAAATCTTACCGCCCATTGGCAAATTAGAGAAAGAAAAGACGACATAAAAACGGCGAGCAGAAGGAGCCACGAATTTTTGAAAGATTTTTTTGCGACTTTTTGAAATTCGTGAGTGATAAGGAAGAAAAAACGATATAAAAACGGCGAACGGACCGAGCCTCGAAAATTTTAAAGTCTTAGCGACGACGATTTGGAAATTTGCGAAAGAAAAAACTATTTAAAACGGGGCGAGCAGAAGGAGCCTCGAAAGTTTTTAAGATTTTTTTGCGACTTTTTGGAAATTTGTTAGTGAAAAGGAAGAAAAGACGATATAAAAACGCCGCGGCGAGCGGAGCAAGCCTCAAAAATTGAAAAGACTTAGCGCCGATTGGGACATTTGTGAAAGAAATAGGCTTTTCTTTCACAAATGTCCCAATCGACATATAAAATTGGCGAGCGGAGCGAGCCTCAAATTTTTCAAATTTGTTGTAGCGACGATTGCGAAATTTGTGCGAAGAGAAAGCAAGGATGACTTAAAAATGGCGAGCGGAGCGAGCCTCGAAAATTTTGAAGACTTTTTAGCGACGGACGATTGGGAAATTTGTGATAGAAAAAGAAGAAAATATGATATAACGACGGTGATGAGCAGCGGTGCGAGCCGCGACAGTTATGAGACTCTAGCGGCGGGAAAATTTGAGAAAAAGATAAAAGCCAAAGCCAATATGATTATTGACTTCATTCATATATATTAATATATCGAATTATGTAAAATTTTCTCTGCAACCTTGTTTTAGTACTAAACCTATATATTTTTTAATTATGATCAGTATTGTCGCGGTAGTGGCCAGGGTAGTGCCCCGGGGCTCCGCGGAGCACACTTTGAGAATGGCTGCTGTAAGGGGATAGAAAATGGTTTCTGGTTAAGTTTACAAAAAGACTCGGCAATTTTTGGCTTAACTTTTCGATTTTACTTCCAGTTAAATCCATAAAATTTGATACCTATGTATAAGTATTTAGCTTTTCGGTCAGTAAATAAATAAGACGTGCTTCAGTGTTTCTGTAAATTTATCCCTTGAGGTATAGGAATTCCGTTACTTAGTTTTGTAGTTAAAGCCATGAAATATGGTAGGTATTTAGCCGATTGCTTGATGGAAAATTATATGTTCAGCGTTTTTAGAAATTCAACCCAAGAAGATAAAAATTTGCATTTTTAAGGATTTATGTTCATTTCAAAGTCCCAAGTGGACGTGGTTTTACTGAGAGTAGAATTTCACCTGTTTTAAACTTAGGTTGTACCTAACGAAAATATGAATGTTTCCTGATATATCTAACTGATCTACCGATGAATAGGTATGCCGTGTAAAACTGCACCTGAATTGAATCGAAATAATGAGTCGAAAGCATGGAATTCCTGGGTCTTTTGGGGGGGCCATGGCCCCCATGCCCCCCCCCCCCCCCTGTATCCGCCAATGCTACGGCCACACTATCATGATAACGCAAAGATTTGCGCTGCTCGCGACAAGACGTGTGGCCAAGAAGTTCATCTGTTAAGATGAACTTCTTGGCTTTTCTTGTGGCGATGATGCGAATCATCATCGCCACAACAAAAGCCCTTCGCGACGCAACGTTGCGAACTTTTTTTGTAATGTGGCCAAACACTCCGTCGTAGAACGAACACGAAGTTTTATCACGACAGAACGCGAAGACGAATCTTCGCCTTGTAATGTGGCCGTCCGTAGCATTAGAGCACATTAACCCCTTACCGCATACGAAGCCATGTATGGCTTTCAAAGTTTCTTATTTTTTTACAGGTTATCTAAAGAACACATTAAAAAATACTCCCTTGAATCATAACAAGCAATTCTTCGTAAAACAGAACGTATTTTTTTGTATCTGTGGTGTGTCACACATGGCGATATTTTTGAGGCTATGTGCAACGCGTCCGGCCGGTCAATTGAAAATAAAATAGTAACACTTTCATCAGTACAAAACAAATGTAAAATGGTAAGTAAGATCTTCTAATAAAATTATTTTACAATCTTTGATTTATCCTTCTCATAGGTTGCATCTTGTTTTTGCTTTTACTTTTGTTTTTGTTTGGTTTCTGACTAGTTTTTTGCAAACTCCATTTATGGCTTCGTATGCGTTTGTGTTCAATACACTGTCATCCGTATATGGCTTCGTATGCAATGATACTTCTTTCTGCTTCTTTCAGAGATGAACCCTTCACGCTTTTATGGTTCTTCCAAGCATGTAAATCCCGCAAATGGTATAAGAAAATATTCTTCCATATGCTAGATTTATGCATAGTAAATGCTTGGTAGTAATTGCTTTGGCGTAGGGTCAATACAGTTATAGTTTCAGAACATTTGCGCAAAGCAGGCAAAGTAGTGACGATGCCAAGAAAACGTGGTCGTCCGTCGAGCATTCTTGGAACACCGACGTCAAGCAGAGCTGGTACCCCAACAAGCCGAGTTGGCACTCCATCCAGCTGTCCGGATTCACCAGTGTCCTCAAAAAAACCCCGAAAAGCTCCAGCCAGGCATCAAGATCTGCCACTAAATTCAGTACGAACTGACAATACTGACCATTTCCCCACTTGGAAAAAAAATAATCGACAGCTATGTCAAAACTGCTCAAAGTTCCGTTCTTTCACAAAATGTGAAAAATGCCAGGTATATTTGTGCTTTAATGAGAAACGAAACTGCTTTAGAGATTTTCATAAAGTGTAACTGCCTTTTCACCTAAACACATACGAAACCATATATGCCAACACATCTTTTTTCTGGACTGCATACGAAGCCATACATGGCTTCGTGTAATAACTTCCTATATAATAATTGTAATATTTTTTTTTCGGTTTCTTATTGTTTGTGAGATATAAATAAATACATTTTTGCATAAAACAATTTTTTATTGAACCTCCTTCATAATTCATGCAGTAAGGGGTTAACGTTTTAATAATCATGAACCTTTATTTTACTCTAGAGATTCATGGTTTTAAACACTAATTTCAAAACCTGTTTTGAAACGTACAAAGGTACCTCGGTGGGGTAGCCCCGCCGTTTTAAATCACTATAGTAACTTGTTAATAGCCACCTGTATCTTCACACATCGCTACTATGTATATTGTGCTGAAACATCCCCTAATATAAATAAATAAAATAGTAATAAATAAGTAAATTAATTGTTGAAAAAGTTATTGTTTGCGAGGTCTAGGTACTGTTCGTAGAACTACTAGTCTAGACCCAAGCTAAGAGAGAAAACAATTTTGGTTCAAATATCACTTCCCTATTTCTAATACAAAGGTAGGAACACTAAATTAATTTCAGTTTTTTTCTTTTTTTTATCATACCAAGTAATTCGAACATTCGAATTTCGAAATCAGAATTTCGAATTCGAATCAATATTTGTAATCTGTGTTCTTATTTTGGTAATTTGTTACGGATTTTTATGGTTTTAGAAATTTTGTAATTTGTTATGTTTTGATAAACTCTTTGTTGTTCTGTTTTGTTATTGTTGTTTTTGTCACAATGGCGGAATTCAGTATTGAAGAATACGCTGATATTATTTATGCGTACGGTCGATGTGATGGAAATACACGTGCAGCACAGAGACTGTACAGAGAGTTGCATCCCAATAGACGTGTGCCACACCACAGCACATTTTCTAATACCTTTCGGCGACTTCGAGAATAGGTATTTTTTTATTATGGATAGAAAACATCCAGAACACCCTGAACATATATCTGCAGTTCGTACAAACATTCGTCCCGAGGCGGGTTTCGAACCCGCAACCTCCTGCGTCGCAGGCGGACCTTCGCTCGCTGCGCGACAGAGGTCGTCAACTATTAAAGATACATTTAAAAAAGCTTATGTATGATAGATATCGTCTACGCGCGGTCCGATTTTTGATAATTCAAAATAAGTAGACCATACCATTTTAGAAGACAATAAGGAATATTTGTTAGGTGCTCTTCTAATACCATTTTCGGCGAGGTTGAGGTGTAGTCGTATGAATGTGCGAGCATTCGGGGTTGGTTTATTGGGAAATCTTCTCGCATACTCTCTTACAGCAGCATTATCGTTTCCGTTGCACAATCCATAGATGTTGGCCACGTCACGTCCTGGCTGGAATAATGGAAATCTTCCATTTCTGTTAACTTTCGTCAGCGAAAAATACAATACTTAACAAAAATTAATCTGACAGCGCGCCCTTTTTTTTCAGTTTCAGCACATCCTTATCTACAACAAAGCACAGAATTGTCTATGGACACGCAATTCCTCGAAACCGTGAGTCCAGTTGCTTATTAGCGGGATATTTAAACTTTCAAGGGTTTCAAATTCAAATTCAAAATTTTTATTGCGACCATATTGTACAAAAGTTGTTAAAATTAGTCAGTCTCAAATATGGACCCGGCTAGGGCACAGCAAGATAAGTAAGTACTAGGTACTAAGTTATAATAACGCTCTATGAATAAAGTTTGGCTTTGTAAGCCAACTAGGTCAGATCAAATCTAGGGTCAGATTCAAATCGTCATAACTTCTAAACTATCTTACTCAGGGCTAAGATGCATGACTTATATTTTGAAGCACACATTCTGTACTATCGTTCAAAAACAAAAAAACATGTAGCTTGACAGTTTCAATTTTATGAAAAAGCTAAAAAATTTAAAAAAATGTTGAAAATATAACTTTTTTTTGTTTTATAAATTCTCTTTTCTTCTATTATAAAATAGAAAATGCAACAATGTTATCATTGCTTTATTGCCTACATTATTGGCAATCAAATGATTCCTCTATTGTCCTCCTAGAACCTCTGCATGGGTAGCTATAGCTTAAACAATACAAGCACCCGTGCGTGCTTCGAGGCAAAAGAAAACCAAATGGCTGCCATTTTATCAGGGAGCGAAAAAAAAAATAGGGATAGTGATTTGTCGATAAAATTTACCGTACTTCACCCCCCCAGTCTCCGACACCGGTAACCAGACACATTGTATATGTATAATCTAGGCCTAGTTAGACTACCAAACCCGTTAGCTTTTGCCTATCTAAATACCAGACAAACCACGAACTTTAGGTACCACCTAAGTAAATAAAATTCATTTATTAGTTTTTGTATTTATTGTATAAATGGGTTTAACAGGAAGAAATCGATACTTAATGCTTTAATTATTAAAATTACATGTCATTACTAGAAATGTAAAAAATTAGATAACATTTTAAAGCTCTCAGCGTTAGATCGTTAAGTAAACTAAGTCAGTAGCAGCAGTAGTGGGTACATTATACCTACCGAATGTTTTGGTCGTAATGAATAGGTATTGGTTTGTACCTACTTAAGTACAAAGAGAAACATACTCACGCTCTTCCGCAAAACAACTTAGCTACCCTATTAAGTTAGTTGTCTTGTCACCTTATCATTAACTAGTTTATGCCCGCGGCTTCGCACGCGTCGTTTCGATGGAAACGTTTAAAGGTGATTTCTATCCCATGGGAACTGATTCATGGGATAATAAGTAGCCTATGTGTGATTCCAGGATTAGAATTACCTGTGTGCAAAATTTCAGCCCAATCCGTTAGTAGTCCAGTAGTTTTGGCGTGAAGAGGTAACAAACATCCATCCATCCATCTATCCATCCATCCAAACTTTCGCATTTATAATAAGTTTATAGTAGTTTATCTTATAAGTTTGATTGCAAGTCTGAGTTGAGACTGGCAGCCACCGTGGCCGAAATAGAAGGACAATTTCCAACACGGCGGACATCAAATTTAGGGGACCTTAAATAATATTAGGGTTTCACGCAAAGATTGCACCTTGATGTTAACGTACGGTTCTTTCTTCAATCTGTGTAGATAGATACACATACACATGCTAAGGTCAATATTCTTAAATCTTAATAAATGAAAAAAAAAAAAAATACTGTAACATGCTGGCTGACCGATCCATTACAAAATATTATGCTAAAACAAACATAGGCATAGATTGTTACTTCATTGTTATATATTAGGGGAAGGGCGGGTAACATGGATAGGGCGGGCAAGATGGATACTCGAAATATCCCGAAGACGCAGCGAAATTTTACGATCGCGGCATAACAACAGCGTGCCTAGACGCCGGCCGCGTCCCCCCGATCAGTGCCCGCCCGTCTCCCGCGCGCGGCGGTCGTTGGAGGAGTGTGTTTATGTTTTGTCTTCCAAGGTTTCGATGTTTTGAAAGTAAGTAAAGTTGAATATTTCTATTGTTTTCTTGAAAATTGATATGGGTTGTTGTTATTTTACTTTGTTTACCATTGACCATGCTTGCTTGGAATGGATTATTGTCTATTAGTTTTATTTGATGACATATTTTCATTTTCGTTCATCATAAGCCGAGTGGGCAAGATGGATCACGTTATTTATGATATATCCATCTTTCCCGCCCATTTGTAAAACCTAATTTAATGTATGTTATTGTCTTTTTAGATGGTTTTTGTTATTGTTTTTTGATTATTATGTTTATGTTATTGTTTTTTCAGATGGTTTTCGCCATTGAACGCGATAAAAGGATTCGAAGCAAGTGGGATTTTTCCTTATAACAGGAATATTTTTGGAGATGAAATGTTCGCTGCAGCTTCATTGGCTCCTCCAGAACCAGATGCTAATGATCAGTTAAATTGTCCCTCAGCATCATCATCTATTATAATTCCAGTCCAAGAACCTACACAATGCACTCCCTCGGAATCAAATGCCTGCTCGACGGATGAACTCTCAACATCACCATCCAATTTGATTCCAACTCCAGAACCTAGGCAGTGTACTCCTCCCGCGGCATCTCTACCTAATGACCACCTATATGGGTTATGGCTCGTACTTTTGCGATGAGTGTGATGAGTAGAATACTACTTATAATCCATGATCCATCTTGCCCTCCTAGGTTATCCATCTTACCCACCCTGGGCGGTCAAGATGGATAATTTCCACTTTTTTATAAATGTAAGAGTTACACAATATTTGTTTAAGATTTAATTAATCTCATTGTTGCCAATGATAGTTTAATAAGTTAATGATTGTTCTAAGTAAAGTGTTAAAGCTTAATACACAGATTATCTATGTTACATGCGTTTCTTCTAACTATATCCATCTTGCCCGCCCTTCCCCTAGGCACTATCTATTAGATATATCACAGAAAATTAGCAACAAACAGAAACACGTGTAGGTATGTAGATTATTTACATGTTAGTCGGCAAATAGAGTGAGCGAGACTATAGTTTTTAAAACGCGCGTAACTAAAGTGCGTGTTTCAAAACGCCTAATGACTTAACTAACATAAACCTCACCATTGTACCTCGAGGAACTAAAAATTGTAGATAAAATCTGTTTTGAGAATAACAAACACAGTTTTTATCATGCTAAAAGAATAACAAAAGTAAAGTATAATGAATAATCATCATTAATTTGGTTCTTGCAAGTTTTTTATACACGAGTGTAGATGATTTGTTGCCAAGCTAAACCTTTAGGTTACCTCAAAGTAGATATTTGTTTGTCTGAAGAAAAGTTAGGATAAAAATATGAAGAAACGGCAGAATCACTGGGTTCTTCTCGGAATCTTAACACCAGTTCTAAGATGTGGGGTTGGGCACCCAAAACTCAATAGCAGAATCACATGTACCAACACACAACACTCCGTTTTGATAGCAAGCCTGTAAAAAAGGAAAAGTAAATATGTAATACAGTAAATTACATTACATTACGGGCCGCCGTGCCAGTCGGATATCTCGCCACGCTAGCCTTAACGACATCATCCGGCGGGCCTTTGTCATCGCTAACGTACCAGAAATTACATACTTAATTCGTTTTTTTGCTGTTTCTTGAAAATGTATAACAAATTGCTTTCAAAAAGTTTACTATAATAGGTAGGTAGACTTTTCGTAAGCCATCTGTTTATGAGTGGACTTTTTTAACAAACATTACCTCTAATAAAGAGGTTAAGTTTGTTTGTATTTATGGGTTAGTAGGGGCAATCTTTGACTACTGGTCCGATTTTGAAAATTCTTTTACTATAGAAAGCCACATTATCCCTGAGTAATATATGCTACATTTTATCCATTAAAAATAAATTCAGATATTCACCTTAGTGATGTCAACAGTATTGCTTGTCACTGAAGAGTATTCTTCAGGTGGGTAGCAATTGTACATAAATTTGATCTCAGATCTGTTTGTACATGCAATCAGTGTCCCCTCACTTTGAAGGCATCCAACTACTTTATTAGACGGTTTAATTATCGGCGGCTGCTCCCAGATTTCATGTGTCTTTAAATATTTGAAGTTCTCGGGGTGAAACAAATGGAGACATCCTCTAGAATCGCCCACATACAATGCTATCGGGCTCCAACTGATGCACGATGGGTAAGCCTTACCAGTAGGCATTTTTATATCTCTCTCAATAAGTTTTCCTGCAACTCTGTCCCATATAGCCAGGGTCTTATCATCACTTACAGATGCCACATAATTTTTGTATCTGTGTAGACTTAGTATAGGGCCTCTGTGTGGTTTGTAAGAGCTGGTGTGTGTATCAGACCGGAGATCAAAGAGTAATACTTTTTTGGAGTACAGACCAGCAATTACTTCCTGTCCAAAACCAATAACCGACAGAACTGATGTTTTACACCTGAGGACAGATTTCAAAGATATAAATTAAGTCTAGTCTACAATGAGCAGGTAATGGGTTTTTAAATACTTACCAGAACTTCTGTATGCATTCAAATGTACCCAAATCCCAGGCTCTAACACTGTTATCCCAGGAAGCAGAGTAGATTATAGATGCTGAATCAGGACAGTCAGGGGACAAATCCCAAACCCATCCGGCGTGAGCATCCTCTCTAATCTGACGCATGTTGGTATTGGCGTACAGGTCCTCTGAGCCATTTTCAGAAGCCACAAGATCAGAGACATTTAATATTGCCATACTGCGGTCCCTGCCACCTGATATACATAGTTCACCTTTCTGTATAAGAAATTTAATCAATTAAGAGCAATAATTCAAAGAAACTTATAAGAATCGGCTCAGTTTGACTTACATTTACGAGCAGCACTGCATCCACAGATGCATAGTGCATCTCTTTGATGACAATATGTTTCAAATCCTCTGCAGAATTGGTCCACTTATTTTTCTCAAAGTCCATATCAGCACATACATCTGCCCAGTTAATGGATTCCTCATCCCAAATCTTTAATCCTTGTATTGGTGGGAAGCATCCCTTAATTCTACTATGAACCCAATATTTCCAAATGTTATCATCTGCTAAAATGTCTTCCAACCTCTGGCACACTTTACCCAAAGTATTTTTGAGAAAGTAGGCATCTATGTATGAAAATATTTTAAGGATTATCTGAAAACAGATGAAAGATTACATTAGTTTAACAAATAGTTGATTATTTTGAAAATAATTTATATAAAGATAATTTTTCAGTTTTATCAGTTACTTAAATATATTATACTAGCTTCTGCCCGCGGCTTCGCACGCGTATTTTCGGTACAATAAGTAGCCTATTAACTAAGTTAGGCTTAGTTCTAAATGTACGCTAAATTACATGATATGTTCAGTGGTTTGGAGATCCTAGGTAACAAAAATTCAGATTTCACAAACTTTCGGCTTTATAATTGACGTCGTGAACGAAGTGAACGAAAGTCTTCGTTTCAAGTCTGACCAAAATAGCATTTCTGTCAGTATGTCCGCACTCCTCTACAGGTCGTATTTTACAACCGATCGGTACGAAACGATTCAACGATTTTATAGAATTTTTTGTCGTCGGGGTTTTTTGATTAAAGGTGTACTTCCTTCAAAAATAGGCAAAAAGGGGGGCTTTAGAATATCTCGGCTTTAGGACATTTGATTTCGATGATTATATTTTTAATTGAAAGGTTGTTGTTTATAATTCTTCTCATAAAAAATTGGTAAAGATCTGATCAGGATTTTTGGCATGACGAGCAGAATAGCTCCGCACGATGCAGTATAATGCAAGAGAATATTAACAGTACAGCGCCACCTATTAGAACATCTTTGTAACACTTTGTACTTACCTAGGTACTATGTAGCACGGCCACGCATGCTTGCCAGTTTGTGCAAGTAAATCAATTTTATAAATGGCGCTAATGCTACTGAACTTCTTTGATTTATTATGAGATTTGATTTCAAAGATTATTTTTAATTTTTAGTACCTACTCTACTTTAAGTTGTTTTCATAAAATTTTTATGAAGATCTGATGAGGCTTATCGATGTGATAAGCAGAGCTTCTCAAAATGTTGTGATTCGATTTAATAATATAGGTAAATCTAGGTAATTTTCGAGCTTCAAAAAGCTTATTGAATAAAGTAGGTAAAAAGTTTTTTTTGCTATCAAACGACTTTTATTGATTTAGGTAGTCATGTTCTTGGTTTAATCGTGGAATAGAACAATTTTGGGCTGATGGATAAACGCCATCTATTAATACCTACCTAGGTACAGAATTCGCTTTTCATTGACTTTAGTAGGTAGGTAGGTACTTGTAATGCTTGAAGCTGCCGCGCGAAATGTGTTTGTGCATTTGTTTAAAAATTACCTTTATCAAGTGAAGTGAACTGTACCTAATACCTACCTTTCCAAGTGTATGGGCAATTACGGTCCTACCTACTTAATTTGATAGCTATTCGCTCCAAACAATATTTAATCCGGTCTGGAGAAACAGACGCGTAGGTAGTTTTCTACCTACCTATTCTTGCATAGTGTGCATATTTCAAAGGTAAGGAAATCATTTCATTCGTTTTGAGCTAGGTACTTAAGTACTAAACAATTACCTTGGTAGGTACCTATCTACAGTTATCTTACCCGGGCGAGCGGGCATAGATTTCTATGGCAGCCGCGAGCTGCAAGCCGAACAAATGATGAGATGAACAAGATCCGTCAAGTGCGAGTGTAACTCGCGCGCCGAAGGTTTCGAACGTTTGTCAATTACTTGTACAAATACATATGTATCTAGGTATATAATGTGCCTACCGGTTAGAGACATTATTATTCTTTATAGTAAGTAAATCTTGCTATTTCATAAATACCTATAAATAGTAGGTCAAACTACATTTTAGATGGATCGCTCTGCATACCTACTTCGGAGATTAGGTTAATTTCAAAACATGTTTTGAAACATAAAAACCTTTCACTTGATAGGGTACCTACCTACCACTCCGGTAGCTAGCCCCCCCCCCCCCCCCCCCCTTATTGACCATTTTTCAAAAAGTGTTCGTTTTACGAACTTTTCTTTATTTTTCCTGTAAAGTATAGATCCATACCTATCCACAAACGCTACATACATTTCAGATGGATCGCTCTGCAATATTCGGAGATGGGATATAAGAATGGGTAAACAACTATTTTCAAAATATTTCAAAAAGTATGAAACCACAGCAATTTGAAGGTACATACAAACAGGAATTACCAAAAACATGGTACCTACCTACCCAAATATCCCGTTTAAATCACTTTAGTAATAAGTCAATTAATTGTAGAAAAAGTTAGTGTTCGCGACGTCTACTGTTCGTAGAACTACTAGTATTAGTAGGATTAAAGTAACTGTCAATGTATGAGTTGCTAACTTACATCACACTAATAATATAAATGTGAAAGTTTGGATGTATGAATGTTTGAACCTCTTCACCAAATCCTCTGAACGAATCAGGCTGAAATTTTGCACACCGATAATTCTAGGTCTGGACATCAAACATACACTACTTTTTATCCCATAAATCAGTTACCATGGGATATCACCTATAAACATTTCCATTGAAAAAATGTGCATGAAGCCGCGGGCAGCAGGTAGTTTTACTACATGGCCCCTAGTAGCTTTTGTAAGCTAAAATGGTTTCTTACCTTTGCTATTACTTATTTTATTACTTTAAAGACTGATAAAAATAAAAAATACTTTATTACCATTGCATCATAAGTTGAGAAATAGGAGAAATCTATACTAATATTATAAAGAGGAAAGATTTGATTGTTTGTTTGTTTGTATTGAATAGGCTCCGAAACTACTGGACCGATTTGAATAATTCTTTTACCGTTAGGAAGCTTACTTTTCAGGGAGTGACATAGGTTATATTTTATCCCGGGATTCCCACGGGAACGGGAACTACGCGTGTGAAATCGCGAGGCGATCGTCTAGTATAATATAATTTATGGTCTTACCTCCACTGGCATATCCAACAAATTTAACTGACTTTCATTCTCAAGGTTTTGTTCATTTTCAGTTACAGCTAGCTGTTCTACTGGCTCAGATAATTTATCACTCATACTGGATACTCTTCAATTTATCTGTAAAAGAGACATATAAATTCACTTAATTTTCAAAAACAAGATAAACTATGCACAATAGAAATAGAATCACCTACATTTATCTTGATATCACAGAAGGAATACCTATTTAGAAAACTTTCTAAAACTAAATGACACGATGGAAATAAAGTGCTACTGAATTTTGATTTCTATACCTAATAAGATAACACATTATAAAGAGATGATAAAGAAGCAAATGCGGTTTTGTTTTGAGACAATGACCTAATAATAAAATGTGATATATAGGTACCTACATAGAAAAGCAACAGCAGCTCCACAGCTGTTAGGAACAGCTGGTCCCCTGTGCACCACAGCTGTTGTTCAATTTATGCTTAGTCAGTGGCCATAAAAGGAAATTTGCATTTTATTGTACCGCTAAGAAAATAATAAGTTTATGCACCTATTAATAATTGCTTAATTTGTAAGCAGAATTATTTTGTGTACTTACGCACTTACAAAGACTTCTGAAACACTAGTTTTTCAGTATAAATTATGATTTTGTTGAGACGACTCAAAAATTACATTTTCAACTCAAATTTACGTAAATCTTCTCTTCTTTTTCGTCGTGACCTAAATTATTATGTCTGACAAAACGTGCAGCAATAAATAGTTTAGTTCAGAAAAATGTTATCAACCACAAAACGAAAGAAAATAAATAAACAAAGGGAAAACAATTCAACAAATCACTCTGAACAAATCAACAAATAGGTGATTCTATTTGTCAACCTGAACATGCCTGAAGTTGGCTTTGAGTTCTGTCCTCCTGAGGTTCTGTCAAGGAACATTATACTCTATGGTTCTGTCCTGTCCGAAATCAGCTCAACCGCTCAGCCGGAAATAAACTCCGATAAGTCCTTGCTTTGACCATAGAGGTTAAGAAATTTGGAACCATAGAGTTCTAATAGGATAATAAATAAATAAAACAAATAAAAATAAAAAAACTTTTTTATTGCGTGATAGGTGTGCATTGGCAACACCAAATTATTTTTATTCCACATGTAATTTTTGATCTACCCTCATTTTTTTAAATTGGCTGTAATCATTACTTTCTTGTGCGTGATTTGCTAACTTAACGATATCTACTTGTGGTTACCCAAAATTGTTAGTAAAATGTGCCATGAACCCTTGAGACAGTGGATCAGTGGTCAAAGAGCCTTATGAGGTTTGGAGTGCCTTGCAAAATAATCACTTCGTGTTTGTTAATTTTGCTGTGTTAATTTGCGTGGTGTTAGTAAAAAATGATTTATCTACTAAGATTCGGCTAGAAGACCTTTACCACATTCAGAAGACGTACTTGTTCCAACATTTTGTTCTTTTCGTGAACCATCATTTGAAGAAATTAATGAATGAAGGGAGTAGCGACAGTTTGTAAATGACATGCTAGAGAACTTTTAAGACTTAGGATGTAATTATATCTATCAAAGTGCACCACCTCCACAGTCCTATAGATCCTATAGCGAAGGACAAGGAGAGCTGTTTCACCAAAGCCTAAAAACTATGGAAGAAAGGGTTGCACCCTTTCTTCCATACTTTTTAGGCTGATGGGATCGCCTTATTGATGGCTGACTATTGCTGGGGGATGCATCGTGATAGTCCAACTACACTTCATTCACGAAAGTCGCATAAAAGAAAGTGTTTATTTAAATAATAGTAATAAATGCTGTTTTTTATGTAAATTTGTTTTTTCAAATTCAAATTCAAATTCAAAATGTACTGTACCTTCTAGACAAAATCTAAAAAACTACACCTAGTGTGAGATACAGTGTAATATTAAAGGGATTACGCCCGAGGTACCCTCACGTCGCGGCAGTCCGCACGCGGCGGTGTGCGCGTGCGGTGCTCTCGAGCGAGTGCGATCCATTAAAACATATTCGCGTGTTTCTGTTCCCAGTTCCCTCCCTATAGGAGTGACTGAATCCCACATTGGCGACGAGGACAAAAACAGTATGTACTAAGTAGTTACCAAATCGAAGTTCTCCCACCAACTTATTTTCGTAAAAGGGGAAGGGTAGACGCGTGATTGAGGTAAGTTTGCTGGAAAAAGTACTCCTTGCGTTAGGATTTCGCTAACGATATTATTTAGGTATTGTTTTAGTTCAAGTACAATTGATTTTGTTTAGTGCTAGGGTAGAAAGATAAACTATCTCCATACCTTATCCAACACTTTTAAGAAATTGAATACTCTTTCACTAATTGCCTACGATTACGTGTCTACCGCAACCTTAGCATTTTCTCGTCGTGGTTATTACAATCGAGCTCGAGGGGTAACGAAAACGACATAATATGTTGAAGATAAAAGGCATAATGTACCTGTCCATAGCAATAATTTACAAACTGTAAAAATATTTCTGGTAGCTGACTTATGACGGAATAAGTATAAACTGTATCATTGCTATGGACCAACTCCAGGGAATGGACACAAGTTTTTACACGCCTTGATAATTATGTTCCACAATGAGTCAAAAACAAAGTCGGGTAAATTATTTAGATACACATACAATGTATGTTAAGTATCTAAGTACCTACCTACTTATGAAGTCTGTCGGTTCCTACTCATTGTAACTGTGCCACGTATTACTATACGTTACTTTGCCATATTCCAAAGATTCATTGGGAAAATAATCTACATTACCAAGGTACGTAAGTATCTAATCTATTGGTTTCTTCTCATTTAAATTTTGCCAGGTATTTAATCAAATAAAGACTCTCTACTTTGCCGTATTCCGATGTTATAAAGCTAATAAGACCTATAAAATATTTGGGTGCTGATTGCACCTACATACCTAACTTGGTGGTAAGTAGACGCTATAGGTGAGTGAGTACTCCACCACCGAAGTCCCGTCTCAAAGCCGATCTCTGTTCATTAGAGACATCGGGTCGGGACAAGAATAAAAAGGGCTATAGAGATTTTTGTTGGTTTAAAGTGTAAAATGTATATATAAAACAACGAGCTACCTTACAACATTTCCGTGTCAGTGTTTAGTTTTATATTTTGACCTTTTCTAAGTGTACATTTATTGTATTTATGGAAATAAAGAGTTTTTGATTTTGATTTTGAACACTGAAGTGGGCTAAAACTACAGAAATATATTGCAATATTCCGGGTTCACTTTGAGCCTCAGTACCAAGCTACTAATAAACGGAGAATATTTTTCGTGGAAAGTAACGCGTAGTGGTCCTCCAGGCGGGGCGGCGCGCTCTGCGGGTTGCATTGCACCGCCGAGGCTGGCCAGTTGCGTTAAGCTCATGAAACAAGATCGATAAAAAAAAACGATAAGTTTGTATTTAGACTGCGGCATCAAAGTAGCAAATGCAACTTTTCAAATGAGAATGAGAACCAAATAGACCAAATAATCGAAAATGTACTTCGACAAAACTATCTTACAGAAATTATGTATGGTTGACAATGTTGACCTAGACAAAATTTTAACGGAAGATTTAAGCGAACGCGCTTGAAGTTGTTGAAAAAATTACTTAAGTACCTTTTTCAAAGGCAAATCAGTGGGCTGCAAACCAAGTGAAATTGAGGTCAAAAAGAAGAAATCAAACTGATTTAATTGCAATAGTTGATTGCAATAAATATGGTAGCAAAAATCGTAAGTCTGATTCTAATCCAAAGCTTGCCCCGCTTTAGATAGAATGTTGGAAATTGATGTGGCTACCGGGGACATTTCCATAGACACTGTCTACTAGATTATTATCTAAGAAAAATACTTTGGTTTCATATCAAACGAAAACTGTAATAAACTAAAACTTAAACCTAAAAACCTAATTCGAATTTTAGTACCTATCAAATGGTGAAAATATAATTATAGTAAGTAGGTACTTATTCCATTTCAAATGTTAGCACTGAAAATTCAGTAGAAAAACCTAAAACTTTGGTGGTTTATTTATTTTCCATCTAGACTATTCTAGACGATGACGCTGTGCCGAAGTAAACTGAGATTGATCGAGGGTCTCTAAAAATGCTCAGATTCGGGAAGTTTATTCAAAAGTTCTTGATAGTGTGTTTATTTGACGTACGTGTTCAAATTGGATCAGAATGGCAAACTGCCATATTCAATTTTGTTGGATATGGTATACTTACGAAATTAGGTAAGTACCTACAAAATTAATGATTAGGTATAATGTGCATAAATAATTGGTAAAAACATGACTGGCTTTGAATGTCTTGAAATAACTGTGTTACTGGTGCCTCTAAATATTCCAAGGAGAAGATGTTCTCACCATGTGAGGGTGTTGTAAATTTTTAGTTATTTCTGGGAAAATGACGAAAAACAGCGCGCACAGCTTAAACAGGTATCAAGTCCAAGTTTTAGAAGATAATGACGTTCTTCTGTTATTCTTAAAGATAATAAATGTATTTTTCACGCTAAACAGGTTCAATTTCTTGGACATGATCAGTCAACAATGGCGTTTAGCCCATCATTAAAATTATTGATGGAATTAAGTCGTTCCTAGAACTGTAGATAAAGTTCAGAGATTCTTAGAACTACCGACTAATATTGGCAATTGAGCCCCAAATCTATGAACTTTGACCAAATTTAACAGAAAAGTAGACAATGCGCACGCTGATTCGAGTTATTGGGGCAGAGTGTAGCAGTCTGCGTGGGTCGGTGGCAGTCAAAGTGTTAAACCTAAATAACATCAACTAAGAGATGTTAAGGCCCTGGGCCATAACGATCCGGATTATAAAACAATGGCTGATTCAAGCCTTGTTATATTTGGTTTACCTAGTGTACAGATATTAAAATAATATACTACTAGTGCAAGTAGACAGATCGTCCGATAGTAATTTTATTGGTAAAATTGAATTATGTTAGGATGCACCTACCCTTGCGGCGAAGAGTTCGAAATAATCGCGGACCACAAATCTTAAATTCATAATAAACCTTAAAATACCTTAAAAGTCATAATATTGGGCCCACGATCAAAAGCCCCAGTAAATTGACCGGTGAGTAGTTGGCTCCAAGGTTATAAACCGATTTAAGTTGGTACCGTGCCGAGGACAAAATATTAGGCCGGTCATCTATCTGAACTGTGTGAAAGTGGAAACTGAAGATGGCTGTGACGCAAATCATTATATTACTTAAAATATCCTCGACCAGTCACGGTAGGTAACTCTAAACTAATGAAGATCAAGTAAATAATAATTGTTATAAAGGAATCGTTTCAAAATGATTGTTTTCACTATAAATTGATTGAGCAAGAACTCCAAAATCGTGGTAATATTCCTGTAAAATTACGACACAGAATTTTATGAACTGCTCACGAAGGCCATCCCTAATTTGGTCGGCATGAAATCTTGACTAGGGATTCTTGTATGGCTTTCAAGTTTAGTGGCCCAAAATTGATGAGGAATATCGGGTCCATCTAGCTTAGTAAAAAGGTCCATATTTTCATCACAATTTGGGTGGATATTGCGATGCATTTTCTTGGTCTACCTACACTACCAAGTAACCCTGTTGGTGGCTCTCTGTTGGTTCCTAGTTGTAAGTTAATATAGTAGATTTTATTAAATAAAATCATGAAATGAACATTTAAGCAAACTAAACCGCAGAATTAAAGAAAATACTTTCAAGACTGGGAATTCCTACCAACACCACGCTCATAATGGAAGATAATTTGGATAAGTTAAAATAATTTTGTCTAATCTGCATTAGGCACAGCAGAACGGAAAAGTAGAACGTCAGAACCAAGAAAACTGACTGGAAAAAATAAAAGCTACCTACTAGAATATTTAAATATCTAAAATAGCAAATTAACAAATTCTCCAGGCAAACTACTCTTCAACAAACCATTTAGGACAAAGATACAGGCAGTTGCTAAAAAAAAAAAAAAAAAAACAGAACAATAAGGTCGTGGATAGAGACTGTGTTATGAATACCTATAGAGAAAAAGGAAAATACATGAACATAAAAAAGAAAAGCAAAAGAACCTGAATTAAGGGTCGAAGAGAAGGTTTATAACACGATTAGAGAAACTAAAGTCGGAATATCGTTAAAACGTTAAACGGTAAAAGGCCATCATCATCATCAGCCTATGTAAGTCCACTGCTGGACATAGGCCTCCCCTAATGAGCGCCATAGAGCTTCAGCTTGCCGCATCCAACATCTGCCTGCAGTTTTTCGCAGGTCGTCGTCCCACCTAGCCGGAAGGCGTCCTACACTACGTTTGCCGAGTCGTGATCTCCACTCAAGAACACAATTTCGCGAGATATGGCGAAACATTCCATGATAGTTGAATGTAATTGAATTCCTAAATGATTATGAAAGTAACAAGAATGAAAAGCAGAAGAAGAGATGGTGTTAACTTAATATAAGATTAATTTGACTAAATGATGTATGATCGGTTAGATTGATTTTGTGATAATCTATGAGATTATAGCTAGCCACTTTAGCCAGTCTATTTTATTTTGTAGCAATTCGATTTGGTTTGGAATTACTGTTTAAGTAACATATATATACTACATATATTTATTGAAATATATAACATATGTATTTCAATAAAATTGCAAATAATAGAGACGAATTACGTCTAGTAAGTATTCACACTTATGTAACTTTATATCCTACTTACTTACCATTATTTTAAAACTATTTACTTCGGGTGAACCGTTTAAGTTTTCATTCAGTTTTGTAAAAGGAAGAGATGTGAGATACAGTGTAATATTAAGGTGAAGTGAGTCCCAAAACCCACGTTTTGACTCTACGGAAAATCAATTTTAAGGCCAAAAAACATCAATTTTTTAATTTGTTTTTGATGACAATAAAAAGTTTAGGATTCTCGTTAGGGACTTATGGGAGTCGAAACACGATTGACTAAACTTGACTCGATAGAAAAAAATCGCAAAGTTACCTCTAAATCTTAATTTGTACAGTGGTACTTCTACGGAAGAACCAGTTTCATTTGCTGGTTAATTAACATATTTCAATGAAACTTCGTCTACGTGTTCCCTAATATATACTTTAGAGGATTATGGTTTTACATTATTGCGAAAGAACATAATTTTGTAGCAAAAACACATTTAAAAATAACTACTACTGAAATTGCGCGCGGGCCGGCCATAATGCGGCTCTCGCCTTCCATCAGTCGGCCGCAGCGCCTCGTCGAGAGCACCCGTGTACAACTTTTGCGACCCCTTGCCCCCCCGCTGCCGCCTACGCAACAAATATTGTACGGGACAGAAAAATGGGCAATAAAAAGTGTAATAAAACAAGAAAATATTCGCGATTGAAGCTCAAGAAACTCAAATTGATGAACTTGAACAGGTAAGTAAGTTTTTTATTGATCATCTTACAACTAATAAGTACCTATCTACCTAGATAGGTAGATACTTACATATTTTATTTAGATCGTTCTAAATAAAATATGTACCTATCTACCTACCTAATTGTTTGAATATTTTTCCCTCATTAGTTATTCAGTAGGTAGGAAGGTAGGTAAGTACCTATTTGTGAAATAGCTAGGTAGGTATCTACTTACATAATTTTACTATCTACTATGTATATTTTTATAAAATATTTATTTTATTCCAGGTTACAACAAAGAAAAATTTCAGCTCGATCCGTCAGTAGTTTTGACGTGAAGAGATAAGTAATAAACATAACATTATGATTGACATTCAAACTTTCGCTTACTTTTACGCTTACTATATGTAATAATTATGTGTTACTATAACTATAATATAGAGGTACCTACTTGCCAATATATAATACCATATTAGGTACCTAAATATAAATGTCTTTTCTGAATAAGGTACCTGACCCAAAGATGGGCCCGGTGCCTAAGATGGCCCACTTTTGAAAAACGTATTTCCACTGATTCAAAATAATAAAAATTTCGCGGGTATGTGTTACAATCATAGTGCATCTATAATGTAGTGGAGCATCTTATGAGCTTCGACAAGGTTCCTTAGACAGGCGCGGTCCCAGGGGGGGAGGGGGGTCACGGGGGTCATGACCTCCCCCCAAAATCTTAGTTTAGGTACTTAAAAATTGCAACCCACAGCTTGATGATTATTTTATCCTGTTTACTTCCGTTACATTGATTATGGTTACCAACTGCAGCAATAAAAAGAATCGCGGCTCGCTCCGCCCGCCGATATTACTGTTATTTGTGCTGATTAGCACAGAGGCAACGTTCCCAATTTTATTGGTCTGGCTGGTCCGCTATTGTCAGTTTGTATCAATCCAACCACCACAATAAATAGCACAAAATATAACAAATAATCTGCGAGTTCACTTTGTCAACCAGTACAAAAAATTAATAGACAACAAAATTTTCGCGTTTTGGTCTGGTCGCTGATAACATTTGTTCCTTCTGACTATGATCTAAAGCTCAAAACCCGGCCCGCTTTAGGTCACTTTGCCAAATTTTCTAAAAAGTTGCCCAAAATCTAACAAAAACCAAAAATTGTCGCAGCTCGCTCAACTTGCCGGCAACTTTACACTGTCTACCTCTTGTCATGGGCTCATCCCTCGTTTGAGGTCAGTTTTCCAAACACTCTAAAAATCAAACGAAACCACTAAATTATCGCAGCACGCTCTGCTTCAGCTTTGCGGCCCAAACTTCAGAAAACATCTCAAAAATTTCGAGGCTCGCTTCGCTCGCTATAACTTATACCTACTATTGTTGGGAGTTGAATATAAATTTTCCGCGGCTCGCTCCGCTCGCCGATAAAGTTTAGACGTTTTCGGTGGGGTCTGCAACCGCCTACAAGTACATTTGGTGCTACGGCCCGCACCAAGTGTGACCCCCCCAAAGTCTTGAGCTGCGACCGCGCCTGTGCTTAGATAACCCAAAATATAATTCAAAAAATACCTACCGATTGTGATGTAATCCTGAAAATACCACTGTTACCTACATAATAATATATAACCTGTTTATCTGTTTCGAACAAGATATTGACCCTAAGATGGCCCGCTGCCTTAGATGGCCCACTTTTATAAATAAATAAATAATGCTGGACAATTCACACACAGCAATATCTAGCCCCAAAGTAAGCAGAGCTTGTGTTATGGGTACTAGATAACTGATATACTTAATACAATACACTACATAGATAGATATTTTTTATTATACATAGAAAACATCCAGAACGCCCTGGACAAATGTAAGTAGATCGTACAAACATTTGTCCCAATTGTTTGTTTTTAAGAAACGTATTTCCACCGATACAAGCCTAGGTTCTTCAAATGGCTTTAGCCGTTAATAAATCTAATTGCACGGAATTATAGCAATTTGCAGAATAGTGGGCTATTTTAGGGTCAAATCACATGAATCACAACATCTTAGATATCTACCTTATTTCTTCAGTTAGTGGATAGTTGTGGTTAGTTTAGTACCCCGAATTAGTACGCACACTTTGACAGTACACGCCTATTTGCTTTCAATATTACATTTATGCTTACCTTGATTGTTTCAGTACTTCAGAAAATCTTCGAGTTAGTGACGGATTTACTGAACAAGTATGACCACAAGTGCATGAAATATCGGAAGTTGCACTATTAGACCTTCAATCAGTGTCAGTCACACTCCAGCCTTGTGTATTAAATGGAGATGATGGATGGATGGATTTTAAGAAAATTCTCATTGAGGCATCAACTCTAGATAATAATAAAGATAATTATAAAATATCTACCTACCTGTTTTCTTCAATTGAACCAAATTTTGGCCAACTCTATATATACCTATGCATAGTATACTCATATACGTGTTTTTGAGTGGAGACCGCGACTCGGCAAACGTAGTGTAGGACGCCCTCTGACCAGGTGGGATGACGATCTGCAAAAGACTGCAGGCAGATGCTGGATGCGGCAAGCTGAAGACAGTGCGCTATGGCGCTCATTGGGGGAGGGCTATGTCCAGCAGTGGACTGATATAGCCTGATAATGATGATGATGATGAGTATGCTCATATTTTTTTTATAAAAAAGCATACCATGAAACAAAAATCATGCAAATAAGTTTTTCTAAAAGTGGGCCATCTTAGGCACCGGGCCATTTTACCTACTAGGTACGAGATGAAAAAACAAAAGATGACATTTTGCCCGACTTATAAGAAGCGTAGGTAGGTACCTTACTTATCTAATTCAGTATTGGTAGACTTATCACTATAAGCAAAAGTGGGTTTTTTATATAGGTAGGTAAGAAATAAAACAAACTACGTAATCATAAAAATACTTAGATACCTACCTACCTAGTACCTACCTACAGCCGAAAAGAGAATATCTTCCTTTTTACAAGTCCGTTTATAAAATTACCTACTCGCGCATCTAACCTACATAAATATCCTCAATAAATAAAAAAATAGGAATACATACATACCTTCATAATAAGTCTTAGGTATAGGTACATTTCAATAAATTATCGGAAATTATTTATAAATAAATCCCCTTTCTATCAAATATACATAATTGTACGTAAACTTATAGGTGTACCTACTACCTACCTATTTAGTATTAGTAGTTTAGCTAGCTATAGCGTGCGCGGCGAGGGGCGCGGGCGCGGCGGTCCCCGCGCCGCGCCGCCTCGCGGGGCGTTCGCTCGTTGCATAGCTGCGCAACCACGATCTCACTTCGCCTTAAAGGGATTACGCCCGAGGTACCCTCACGTCGCGGCAGTCCGCACGCGGCGGTGTGCGCGTGCGGTGCTCTCGAGCGAGTGCGATCCATTAAAACATATTCGCGTGTTTCTGTTCCCAGTTCCCTCCCTATAGGAGTGACTGAATCCCACACCTAGGATATTATTTTTTTGCTATAAAATGTAATCAGTGTAATCATGCAGCTTCTCGGCACCTAGTGTTGATCAGTGTATGTAATCAAATTTAAGCGGCGCCATTATGAAAGAAGTTGAAGTTGAACCTACACTATTTATTTTTAATTTAATTAATTTTGTTTTGTTTTCTTTCATGGATCATGCATGCGACTATGCGAGCAGCGGTGTTTGTTTTTCGCGTGTGGAAAGTTTAACGTATTGTACTACCTACCTTAGTGATTTTATTCTCTTTGGTTGGTTGGTGGAAAGCGGAGAACTTCACAAAATTGATAGAGATCGACTTATTTTTAGTGCAAAATCCAAGTTCAGGCACTCAGTTGTAGGTATAGATATATATGTACCTAAATAATTTCTTTTTACCATCTTACCTTAATTTCCGGATCAGAACAGACCTGAATTCATAGTTCCATCATGGATTATCCATCTTCGAGTTCAGCTGCTGAAACTAGGGCGATGGATATTGATAAGGAGCTTACAAATAAGTACTTGAGCGGGGAAATGTCTTTCGCTGAGTATTCCAGTGAATGGTATGAAAATGACGACGAGGAAGATATAGAAAACGTAAGGCAAAATGAAGAGGAACCAGTGCCATCAGTAGAAAAACCTATCATAAAACGAACTCGCCGGGTTACAAAACTTTCCCCAGCTCTTATTGGACTCATGGGTGAGTCCAACTTGCGTTTTGCGAGAGGAGACACAAAAACTGCTGAAAGAATGTGCCATGAAATTATCAAACAATTGCCGACAGCATCTGAACCTTATCAAACGTTAGCACAAATATATGAATATGATAAAGAAAAACATTTGCAATTTTCTTTATTAGCTGCTCACTTGAAGGCCACAGATGCTGGTGAGTGGCTTAGACTTGCTGCCATGTGTAAAGAACAGGCCGATTTCAGGCAAGAAATGATATGTTACACGAGAGCCATTCGAGCACAACCGCATAACCTAGAACTGCATTTAATTAGGATTAACTTTATTGACAAACTGGAAGAAATATCATATCCCATAACGACTCTGACTATATCAAGGGTAAAATGTTACCATCGAATTGTAACTTCAATGCCTGCTAGTGAATCGGAGACTATAATAAAGTATGCAAAGATGGCTGCGACTCTGTATCACAATAATGATGAAATGGAACGAGCATGTGAGGTCCTAAGTATAGCATATGAGAAATGTTCTAGGAATTTTGCTCCAGAAGATTTAAACATTTTCTTAGAAATCCTTATTGCACAGAAACAATATCAGACAAGCCTACAGGTATTTGTGGCAAATGCAGGAGTTGATATTGAGGCAGAGATATTGACAGTCAAAAACAGCAATGATGAGATAGAAGAGCAAACAAACTATCTAAATTGCTCAATACCAAATGATTTACCTATCGATCTAAGATGTAAACTGTTGATTTGTTTTATATACCTAGGAGCGATGGATCTTTTTGCCTCTCTGATGCAGGATTTTATGGGTAAATACAATGTGGCAGCAGCTGGGGATTTGTACATGGATATTGAGGAAGTGCTCACATCCCAGGGATACTACGAGCTGGCCTTCCGGTTACTGGACCCATTGGTTAAACACGAGAACTACAACCTCGGTGCTGTCTGGCTGAAGCATGCCCAGTGTCTCCATAACATGGGCAGGATTGAAGAATCTGTGAACTCATACTACAAAGTTCTGGAATACGCTCCACAACATGCAGATGCAAGAAGAAAACTATTTGAAATTCTTGAGAAAAAGAATGAGATTGATGCAGCTCTGGAAATGCTACAGCAGGATTATCACTTTGTTGTGAGCGCCAGCCTGCTCTATGAACATTGTGTCACCCTCAAAAAGTATAATAGACTTGCAAAATACCTAGAAGTTGGTGAAGCCTTTTTGTCTAAAAACTTTCTTAGGTTCAGGCACAGTGAAGAACTAATGCTTGCCTTCAGAGTGAGAGGGGCAAGTGACCACATTCAGTCTTTTCGCACATTGCGAGGAGAGAACCCTAACAATGAGGATGACATTCAGTTTGATGATGAAGAAAGATTTGCTCTGACACCTGAGCAAGAATGGGAGTTCTTCAAGGACTTGTTACAAGTAGCATTTGACCTCAAGAAGTATGTGGTTTTGCAGAGATTAACATTTGGAGCTATAGCCTCTAAAAACTTGGCAGCACATCGAACACAATTGGAATTCTACTGTCTCCAGGCTTCCATACTCAACAATGATCACATAAAAGCTTTTAGATTCATAAAGGATTTTGCAACAAAATTACAGACTCCTGTTGCATGGAATTTACTAAACCTAACCATGAACAATTTAGATGAAAATACACATTGTAAATTTTTATCAAGATTGTTCCAAAAAGATGGCTATAACAAAATGAAATGTTTGTTCCTGGGAAAGAACTTTCTAAACTCTGGGAGATATCTGGTTGCACTGAAGTATTTTTTGGAGTATCACAATGAGATTCAGGAACCAATGACGGCACTGCTGGTAGCCATCACAATATTGGTGATGGCATCCCAAAGGACTGTGGATAAACACCACAATCTAGTTCTTCAAGGAGTTTCCTACTTGTTGAGATACCAAAGCCTTAGAAAATGTGATCAAGAGTCCTACTATAATATGGGCAGAGCATATCAAATGCTAAGCATTAATAATCTGGCAGTAGAATATTTCGAAAAAGCGTTAGCCTGCGATGGTATCACCCATTGTGAAAAGCATGGCAAAATTGATCTAACAAGAGAAACTGCTTATAATTTATACATTATGTTTAAGGAAAATTCTCCCCAAATAGCAAGAAAATATTTGTTAAAACACCTTGTTATCGATTAGTGTTATTTCTAAAATATGTAAATAAATTAACTGATAAATTGTATAAACTGATTTTTTTTATTTTCATTGTTTTAGATACCATATCTACAATAATCAGGCTAATTCGTACAGAAGATAATAATGTCAAGCCAGGTTGTCCCCGCGAATTCAGTTCAATTTGGAGATCTTTGCTTGGTTTTAGACCAAATTATCAAGAAGAAACAAAAACCAGAAAAGCAAAAAATCTTGAACAAGTTCATTATTGATTTTAAATTTACTGCAGCAAAGATTCAAGAAGATAAGGTACCAGCTTTATTCCATCTACACTAATATTTTAAAAGAGGAATGATTTGTATTTTTGTAACAAATAACTCAAAAACTAGGTAGGTACTGGACTGATTAAAACATACTCGTAGGCTATATTTATATGTTTAAAATATAAATGTCCACACTTTCGAAGCCGGGACGGGCCGCTAGCACAATAGATAAATATAATTTATCTACTGTGCCGCTAGTAACTAATAAATTATTATTAGATAACTAATAGTGGTAAGCCACACAACACCATCTAGCCTCAAAAGAAGCAGATCTTGTGTTATGGGTACTCGATAACTGATATCATACATACCCAGATATTATTATTATACAAAGAAAACACTCAGAACAAATATCTGCAGATCCAGTATTTAGTATTTTTATTGCAAGACAAAAATATTACAAAGTTTTGTAAGTAGGTATATAAGAACCCTGTCTGATGATTCAGATCTATTGCCATAACCAGATAGGGTTCTCTTAATTTTAATAAGTAGGGTATCTTAATCTAGGACATAAGATAAGGACCTAATTAAGTATTTTATACAAAATAACAGTGATCTCTTAGGCTTAATATTTGTACAAACATCTGTCTCGCTCGACATGGGAATCGAAACCGTTATCCCGTGCGTCGCAGGCGGACCTTCGCTCTGCGCGACAGCACAGAGGACAACACTAACAACAACTAGTACCTACACTAGGTAGTACTTACTGCCTGTCACATGCTTAACTTAGCGATGCTTTAAACTCGCTTATAAAATCGGATAATTGACTTTTTTGATTTAATTTGACGACCTCTGTGGCGCGGTGGGCGAAGGCCCACCTGCGACGCAGGAGGTTGCGGGTTCGATTCCCGCCTCGGGACAAATATTTGTACGATCTGCAGATATTTGTTCAGGGTGTTCTGGTCGTTTTCTATGTATAATAAAAAATATCTATCTATGTACTCGTATATTATTATGTACATCAGTTATCTAGTACCCATAACACAAGCTTTGCTTACCTTGGGGCTAGATAATGCTGTGTGAATTGTCCAGCATTATTTATTTATTTATTTATAATTAGTTTCGAAAAAACTAAAAACCGATTTCGAATTCTTTAATTTTACACTGTTTGTAATGTATCGGGATAAATACTAATCCCTCGGGAATAATATTTTTATGGGATCACCTCGGGATCATACTCTATTACAATAGGTAGCGAAATAATTTTCAAAATCGGTTAATAATTGACGGAGAAATCAACGATCATTACAATTTTTGTTTATAAAAATAATTATCAAAATCAGACTACTGTGTAAAAAGTTATGCGTGCTCATAATCTATATCTATACTATCTATACTAATATTATAAAGAGGAAAGATTTGTATTTTTGTATGTTTGTTACGAATAAACTCAAAAACTACTGGACCGATTTCAAAAATTCTTTCACCATTAGAATGCTACATTATTCCTGAGTAACATAGGCTATATTTAGTTCTTGAAAACATTAGGGATCCCTACTAAAACTTCAATAATGTAACCCAAGGTGTAAAAAAATTGGCCATAAATTGTCTATCATCGCATGCGCTGCGGAAACTATTGATTATAGAACAAAAATGTTCTACAATATTACAGACTATATAAATATCTACAAAAAACTCAGCGATACCATAATGTCCAACTATTGTAGTTATGTCAGTATAACTATTTTTTTACTTTTTAAAAGTTGATAGAAATACTGACCGAAGTCTGACCATGTTAGCCATACCTCTGTATTAATCCTTATCCAAATAAATCATTTCATAATTAAGACTGTTTCAATACCTGTAGATTACTTTTTGAATTATTCAAATCGGACATTCCATTCAAAAGATATTAAAAATTTAAAAATGTCAATCTAAACAAAATACCTACTATTAGAAAAATAAATGACGCCGCACCCGGGCAACGCAGCGAGGGAGGTAGGTAAAAATAATAATAATTAATGTCCTCCTAGCCGAATTTCGACCACGGCGGCCAATCTCATCGGAGACTAGCCAGATGCGCAGGACATATTATAGTGCACAAGGGTGGCGCTGGTGTGTGGTGCCGGCTTAGAATTTGCACAACCCCAACTTTTCCCGCGTGTGTCGTAAGAGGCGACTAAGGGATATCCATCGGGCACGACCGGGGAGAGGTCAAACGCAGGACCAACGGCTTAATGTGCTTTCTGAGGCACGCCCCCGTGCCTCGGAAAGCACGTTAAGCCATCTAACACCGCCAATTTCCTTACTCCGGGCTGCTACAGTGAATATTTCTTGCTAGAAAATACCCAATAACACAAATCTTGGGCCGACCCGGGATTTGAACCCGGGACCACATTATAAGCGGGGCAGTCGGATAAAAGTATAAAATGTCCTGCAACATAAATATTAGAAACGTACGTTTATCCCAAATTTTTTAAAAATTAATGTCCGCCCGTGCGAAGCCGGGACGGGCCGCTAGTCATTCATAAAAATAAAATACGCGTCGTCGACTTGAGAACCTCCTCCGTTTTTCGCTGGTTAAAAAGATGCCTAGGTATGTCCTACCCACGCACGACATAATCTATACAGGCATCTTCTTAAATTCAGCCGTTTTAATTAGATATGGATTGAAAGTTAGTACAAAATCTGATATAAACTTTTCAGAACTCCAGTTTCTTCCCGATCCTCAGGCTATTACTGCCAAGCCTGGACAGAGAACGAGGCGCGTATAACCTTAAGGAGTCCAAACTGGGCGCGTTACTTGTCAAAGTCCTCTCTATAAAGAAGGATTCTAACGATGGGAGGAAGCTACTGAACTTCAGATCTGCTGGCACTTCGATAGAAGGGGACTTTGCTAGTGTCGCCTTCTTTGTGCTTAAGAGTCGGATGAGTCAGACGGAAAGCAAGATGACAGTGGGTGATGTTAATGATGTCTTTGATAAGATCGCGTTTATGGAAGCTGGGAATAAAGGACGTGAGTATGATACTATACTTATACACTAGCGAAACTCGACCTGGAATGTTTACCACGGCACAAAATACTTAAATTCACTTAAGGTTTTTGTTATTTAGTGCGTTAGCCCTCACACAATTTGACCTAGTGATGTAGTTGGTTAGAACATTGCCGTACTGAGGGAATGATGCGGGTTCAAGTCCCGTCGAAGCCGAAAATGTTTTGGGAGTTGTTATAGATATACCTAAGTGAAATTCTGTAGAGATATGGTTCGTTCTCCCAGCGCTAACTTAATACCTACTCCCGAATTCTACTTACATCGGAGAGACTCCTGGCATAGCTCTCTCCATTGCTCTCTGCGCGACCTTGAGTCTTCTGACGAGGTCCATAGTGAAGGACCACGTTTGTATTATCTACCTATTATCATGGATAGAAGAGTGCTTCTTCTTAAAAGTATCTTGTTTTATTTTCTCTTGTAGAAATGCTAGACGACCTATTCAGCCACGCAATGCGCAGCCTGACAGCAGAACACATGAAATGGTTCCTACGTCTGGTGCTGAAGGACCTTAAACTGGGCATGGGAGTCAACAGGATCCTATGCTGCTTCCATCCTGACGCACCTGAGGCTTACCACGCTTGCGGGAATTTGGCTAAGGTTAGATAATAGATAATCAAAGTAGACAATTTAGGCAAGATTGAAGGTTAAGGCTCAACACACACTGTGATCGTAGCGGCCAGTCTTCAGTTAAGACTTAAGACATTATCCAATATCTTAAGCCTCTTTGCTGTAGGTGGGCAGGACGGTCCCCGTCGGTCCCAGGACTGCGAAAAATGATAAACCAAAAATTGTTTCATCGGCACCTATATTTATCGATATATAACGTTTTTTAGAATCCTTGTTTCGGTGACGTTTGTGTTGGTTTATCCATTATCCATAAAAACATGTATGGTTTATCATTTTTAGCAGTCACCTAATGAGACCCGCGCATTATAGGCGCGTGCTTTTGTGCGCCAGCACCAGTTTTTCGAGCTTTTACTGGTCTTTTAGATATTATGTAGATAAAATGTAAAATTATTTGTATGTCCGCGCGGTAAACTTACATGGGGTCATGGTAATCATAACGATAGAATCAACATAGACGACGTTACGACGATTTAAATCTTTGGTTAATAGAGTAATAGACCCGAATATATCCGTAATAGATCAGTTTCACCCTTCGGTTAACCCTAAAGCGTAGTTTCATAAACTCAAAACACACTTGGAACCAAAGGGAAATAAAACTCAGTCTTTGACGAGCTATATTTTATTTTATCCTACTATGTATTTATGTTAGTTTTTGGTTTATTAGACAAGATTATTCATAATATCTTATTTTTCTGTTTTGGATGTAGTACCTACACTTATCTATCCATATTAATTCCACTACCTTTCTCTACACCCAAAAGGTTTGCTTTATGAAAACTCTTGTAGGGTTAAGCTCGCCTTTGTACGTGTCTTTTAAATTGTCAACTTTTGTGTATTGTTTTATTTGTGTACAATAAAGATTCCTAAGTCATAAGTAATGTTTCCTAATGAAATCTACAGGTATGCGAAGACCTAGAAGATGGAAACGTCTGTCCCCTAGAGATGGGCATTCAGATGTTCTTTGCGATCAGTCCCATGCTGTCTGAGCGGCTCGACGTCACGGATATAGCCAATCTGCCGACAGGAAGGACCTACCAGGTGGAGGAGAAATTTGATGGGGAGAGATTCCAGGTAAGAAAGCAAGATATTTTCTTTCCATCTTTAACATTTCCGAAAAATTCCTCTCAAGACACATTATCTGTCAATCTGCCGGCACCGACAGGGAGGACCTACGAGATCCTTGAAGGTGGAGGGGAAATTTGATGGAGAGAGAATCCAGGAAAATCGACGACCTCTGTGGCGCAGCCGGCAAAGGTCCGCCTGCTGTGTGAATTGTCCAGCATCATTTATTTATAATAACTTCCACCATCCTTACCCACTATTAGGCACTTAAATGCCTGGGACTTGGTTTCGTAGTTCCAAACAGCTAGTACGAAAATTCACCAAGTCAGGTCAATGAGTTAATCTCAATTTCTGTTGAGCTATTTGTAGATTGTTTGCAACAGTCTGCAGTTAGCTCAATTGTTTCAATTGTAAATAGTAATTCAAATTTATTTATATTATTTGGTTGTAATTTTCTTCGTCAATAGCACATACAATAGCAATAACTTATTGACGAAGAAAATTTAAGTACTTAACATTTTTTTTATATTAATAAATCTCACTAGATTTTATTAATATAAGAAAAGTTACTTAATCTAATAATTCTATTACTTCATTGAGTTAGGCCAAAGACATTTTAACCACAAATAAGTGGCTAAAGTTGAATGGTTAAAATGTCTGAGTAACTTTCTATTTCATATGCATGTTCTAAGGTATCTATGTATATCTACCTACCTACCTCCCATGTTGTTTGAGCGGCTCGACGACATCACGTATATTATACCCAATCGGCCGACAGGAAGGACCTACCTATTTAGAATCTCTGTAGTTTTATTCCTTGGTTCGTTTGGTTCTTCGTTTTATTTGAATTGCGCGCGAAACTGACTCAGAATCCGTGTCGAAGAATCGGTAACGGAGTTTCTGAATAGCCCTTCAGGTGGAGATGAAATTTGATGGGGATAGAGAATGCTCGCGATAGCCCGCTATTTTTTTTGTGGTGGTATGATTCAGTCTCCTATCAAAATCTTCAAAAAATTCCTGCGATTCCATTCCAATGTGCATTGACCCTTAGAACTCATTAGAACCCATTTCCTTCAATATTCTTCAATTCTTTTACAATTAAAACCACCAAGTCAAGACTCGAATCGAGAATGGTAGTAACTTTTTCTTTGTTCTTTGTTTCTTTGTTCCAGATTGTATTCAGATCTACCCTCAAGCACTTCTTTTTTTTTAATCCAGTGTAAAGAGATACCTGCCGTAAAAAAAATCCGCTACCGAACACTAATAACACAAAATTTCAAAGCTTTGATAACTAGTTCAATGGTTTAGTTGGTTAGTGCAATCGTTACTTGTCATGCGTGCGATCGGATGCCTGGTTCAATTCCCACTTGGTGATACAATTTTTGCTTTTAAATCGGGCGACAAAATGCAACTTATTTGAGGGGTTACCCTTCGATCAAAAATCCCATTGGATCCATTGGGGATTTTTGATCGAAGGGGTTACCAATTAATGCTTCTGTCTGTACCTACTAAGCTACTAGGCGATAGTAAAAGTCGTAATCTTAATTCTGTAGGTAATTAACGAATTCATTAAAATCATTTTTTCTTACACAGTTGCACATGAAAAACGGCGTGTTTGAATACTTTTCCCGTAAAGGCCACTCGTACACCTCCAATTACGGAAAGACTTTCGAGAGCGGCCTCTTGACTCCTCTTCTGAAAGACAGCTTCGGTGCCAGTGTTACCAGCTGCATCCTCGATGGGGAGATGATGGGCTGGGATAAAAACCAACAGTGTTTTGGATCTAAAGGTAATTATCGATAAATACAGAAGTACTTATAAGGTAAGATTTTCAAGAGCGGCCTTTTGACTCCTCTTCTGAAAAACTGCTTCGGTGCCAGTGTTACCAGCTGTAGGTAGGTATCCTCGATGGAGCGATGATGGGATAGGTGATTTTTGTCAGAATTAGCACTACTTGTCGAATTGAGCTCTTTCCTAATATGCATAATACTAATAATTTTATTTGGTAATTCAACGCCAAAAAGAGTTTTTATTATTGTTTACAAACATTGTACCTTGAAAATGGCATGAGTGTAGAGGACCTGATTTTGTACAATGTATCTTAGTGGCGCGAAACAGAAACGGGTATAAAGAGCGCAGAGATGCCACTGCCCTGCTGTGAAGCAGTAAAGACTCTCTAAAAGACATTGTTTCTGATAAAAATGTATTTTAATTTTACTGGAGCGCCTTAAGATGACTAAGGAACCAATTTCAGCTTTAGTAAAAGTAAGTAAAAGTAAAGTAAAAATGAGTTTATTTTGTAACCAATACATACATAGCACATACAAGAGATAAAGGTTAATACAAAAGTAACATAAATAAAGGTCACAAAAATGGCCAACACTCAGCAGATGCTATGGTAGGATGTATCCTGCCATAGCGCTGGTCTTCCGTGGAGGCCAGAATGAAACACGAGCCGCGGCGTAACTCACACATAACATAGGAAAATTTTAAATAGGCACATCACACTAATATTTTAAATGCGAAAGTTTGGATGTTTAGATGTTTGTTACCTCTTCACGCCAAAACTACTGCACAGATCAGGCTGAAATTGCATAGAGATATAAGTTCTAGATGGGATATAAATAACCTTTGAAAGTTTCCATAGAAATAACGCGTGCGAAGCCACGGGCAGAAGCTAGTAATAATCATGTCTACTGTCTGTTATGTTGTGACCACTCTACTTGCTTTCTAGGAATGGCATTCGACGTAAAGAAAATAACCGAGCGATCTCGCTTCCGCCCATGTTTCTGCGCATTCGACATCCTTTTCTACAATGATCGCAGTCTCGTGGGCCCCCCAGAAAAAGGGGGGCTCGCGCTAAATGAGAGGCTCAAGATATTAGATAAGATCTTTACTGAGGTCCCTGGGGCTATACAGCGGAGTAAAAGATTCCTTGTTCAGCAGACGTAAGTTGTTATTGTTTGATATTCTCCTTAGCCCCCAGAAAGGGGGGGGGGGGGCTCACAATGAAAGAGAGGGTTTAAGTTATTAGATGAGATCTTTACTGAGGTCCCTGGGGCTATACTGCGGAGTAAAAGATTCCTTGTTCAGCAGACGTACCTAAGTTGTTATTCCTTGTTATTCTCCTTAGCCCCCCAGAAAAGGTGGGAGGGGGGGCTCCCGCTGAAAGAGAGGGTTAAGTTATTAGATAATATCTTTACTGACTGGGCCACACTGTGGAGTAAGAGATTCCAGCAAATGTAAGTTGTTATTCGTAGTAAGTAGGTGGTAGGTAAGTTTCGTTGCGGTCGCGGCGTAAGAATTGACCCCTCCAACGCCGCCCGTATGGATATCTTAAGCGCCGACTATGTGAATCTACTAGAGGAAGGGCATCAGTTACCAGGGGGCGCTGCTGCCCGCCCCCGGTGGATATCCTTTAGTCGACTCTTACGACATCCGCGGGAAGAGTTGGGGTGGTGCAAATTCTAAGCCGGCACCACACAGCTGCTTTTTGCCCATCAGGTGGATGAAATAGGCTGAACAAAAAAAGATACAAATGTACCTAAGTACATTCATTTTAGTAGGTTACTAGAAGGCATTTATAGTTATATCTTTTTGATGCTAATCGATAGACTTTTTGCTCGTTTAGCTCAGACATCCTGAACGCCCTCAACAAAGCCATCGACAGCCAAGACGAAGGCATAGTCGTCAAAGATACAGACTCGTACTACATCGCGAATCGACGCAATGCGGGATGGTACAAAATTAAACCCGAGGTACGTGTTATTGCCCGATTATTCGATTATTGGATTATTTCCTGATTATTGGGTTCGATTCCCGCCTCGGGACAAATGTTTGTACGATCTGCAGACATTTGTCCAGGGCATTCTGGATGTTTTCTATGTATAATAAAAAATATCTATCTATTTAGTGTTATGTTAGTATTAAGTATATTAGTTATCTAGTACCCATAACACGTCAAGCTCTGCTTACCTTGGGGCTAGATAATGCTGTGTGAATTGTCCAGCATTATATTTATATTTATTTATTTATATTATTACAGTTACACCTTCTCACTTACTTTACTTAAGCGATTTGCCTACAATGTATATTTAGGCAAGTTAACTTACATGTTAACCAACAGTAGTGAAAAGAAATCCTTAGTAAAATAGATGAGAACTCATTGCCTAGACAAACCTAACATAGGCTTTAAGGCATTACCACGGAATTAAAGTAATTAATTTAATAATTTAATTAATAATTTCTAAATTCCGTGGGCATTACTAACCAACAACCTATGAAATAATTTTTTATGAATAAATTATATATCTATCTATCAATCAATAAATTATATTCAGTACCCATGTATGACAACCGCTGTGGCGCGGCGGGCGAAGATCCGCCTGTGACGCAGGACGCGCGTTCGATTCCCGCATCGGGACAAATGTTTGTACGATCTGCACATATTTGTTCCGGGTGTTCTGAATGTTTTTAAAATATATCGATGCAGTGTACTGTATTAAATATATATTATAAGTTATCTATTACCCATAATAACACAAACTCTGCTTAGCAGGGTATTGTGAACTTTCCAGCATTATTTTCATTTCATTTTTTCATGGGTAGGTACCATGTGTAAAAATTGTGGACATTTAACACAAAACCTAGAAACAAAATAGAAGACAAACTTTTAAAATGACATTTTTTTGACACAAACGTATCGTACATAGAAATATAAATAACAATATTTAGATTTCTATGGTATTGTACTTACACTGAATAAAAAATCAACCCAATCAATGCCATTTGGGGACATATTCCACTTTCAATAGAGTGACTTTTAGAACAAGTGTTGGCGGTTTGTTTAAACATTCTGAATCGGGTTTGGCTAGTGTATTTTTTTTCTTTCATAAGTTTTTTATTGTCTATTTTGTGAATAACAATGGCTAAGTTCTGCCGCCTCAGTCGTAAATTTTGGGATAAATAAATTCTTATTAAAATGGGTAATGTTGTACCTACCTTATGACTTTTATTTTGTAGTACACGGAAGGCGCAACCGTGGATCTCGACCTGGTCATAATCGGGGCTGATGCAGCAGAGAACAAGCGGCAAGGGAAGGCGAGAAGCTTCCTCGTAGCGTGCTCCGATTCGGTTGGCGAAGGTTAGTTTTAAGTAAAAACCTGCTTATTGAAATTATTATTTTTGTGTATGTAGATACTTATCTTAGGTCTTAGGGAAAAAGACAAGAGAATGATGATAATGATGTAATTTTTTTTGGAAATACGTGAAAGGAGTTGAAAATCTCTCAAAAAAATATGGATAATCTCTTCATCAGATCATTTTCCGGTACCTTCACCGGTTAAGGAACCTCTCCTTACTGCCCGTCCAAAAAATCCTAAGCTCACCCTATTACATTTTACAAAGAAATCGAAAATCACACTAATATTATAAATGCGAAAGTTTGGATGGATGGATGGATGTTTATTACCTCTTCACGCCAAAAAAACTGAACGGATCGGGCTGAAATTTTGCATTCAGGTAATTCTAATCCTGGAATCAAACATAGGCTACTTTTTACCCCATAAATCAGTTCCCATGGGATAGAAATTACCTTTCAAGTTTCATAGAAACAACGCGTGCGAAGCCGCGGGCATAAACTAGTAAACTCATAAAAGGCTAGCTACATTGGAAGCGCGGAACTAGATATACAACTGGCGCAGTCGGAAGGATTTCTTGAGTCCTAAATAATTTTTAATTTCAATTAATATTATTATTTATTTAGTTCTGTATTTGGTCCAGCTCTGGGATGTATTATACTAAATAAATATGATGCCTAGCAACCTAACCATATTAACACGGTAAAATATGTACATATTAACACGTTTTGGTACAAAATAATGCGAAATACGCTACAATTTGGGCCACGTAAACGGCCCTAGCACTAAAACTAATTGTCCACAGGTGCTCCACACCGCTGGCTTTGCGTAGGCCGAGTGGCGACAGGCCTCTCTCACGACGAGAGAGAAAGAGTCTGCGCTCACCTCGAGCAGCATTGGACGCCTTTAAAGGCGCGCGCGCCGCCGCCAGCGTTGGTACTGAACAAGATTAAACCAGACTTTTGGATCATGCCGCAGAATTCTATCGTTTTACAGGTACCTATGTATACTTACAGGTACACATAGATTGTATTTATTTGGGCTGATCATTAAGCTACACTAATATTATAAAAAGGAAAGATTTGATTGTTTGTTTGTTTGTATTGAATAGGCTCCGAAACTACAGGACCGATTTGAAAAATTCTTTCACCGTTAGGAAGCTTACTTTTCAGGAAGTCACATAGGCTATATTTTATCCCGGAATTCCTACGGAAACGGGATCTACGCAGGCGTATCCGCGAGGCGATCGTCTAGTATGATATAAAATTATATTGCTTTCATGTTGTACGTAATACTACGAGTACTATAAGATAAGGTTATTGCTACCAAACGACACCAGCCACCCAGACCCAGCTTGTAGTACAATTTGTAAGGAATATTCAAATAATCTTACTAAATAATTTTCATTATGTTTTTTTCAAAAGGTGCGTGCTACAGAATTAATTCGAAGCACAGACTTTGCGACGTCCCACACGCTGCGCTTTCCGCGCGTCGTCAAGATCCGCGAGGACAAACCCGTCGGAGACATCATGACTTTGAACGAGTTCGACAAACTTGTTGGAGTAAGTTGTTCATATTTGGAATTTTGGATCAAAAGAAAGATCACAGCCACAAATCACAGCTCTCTAAAGTATATGTCGCACCCCTAGAACAAGACGGAATTATGTCGAAAAATCTCAAAATCGACTTTTTTGTATATTTGAATCGCGAAAATGTTAACGCGTGTACTACAACTTGTCTTGTAGTCTACAAGCATTCATTATCGTAATTCGCAAAAATGCCTAACTGGCGGCTCTCCACGTCACTCTTTGTATATGAATGAGTGCAAGTTCATACCACGAACACGAATTTATTTCTGGCATTTTCTGGTTGCTACTTGGAATTTGCGTCTTCCATGGAAAATGTACGTGATGCGTATACACAAGAATAAATTATTTTGTCATAATCTCGTGTTGGTGAATGGCGTACGAGATTTTTTGGATATTATTTTGATTTAATTTAGTGTTGAGGATATTTTCGGCGTTTTTTGAATATTTCGAAATAAGTTATAGATTACTGTTTACGAACGTGTGTTAGTCTTTTTTACTATTCCAAAATAGTTCAGTATTGTTTAAAAAAGATCAAAAACTCATATGTTCACCTTATAACCTTAACGCGAATAAACTATGTAATGTAATACTCATTCAAACTGGATTCTTTACATGAATCGTTCAAAAACTTAGCAATAACTGTTATACAACAGCAGAAAACGGTTTTTCGCCGATACTGAAGAAAGTTATATTTTGACTTAGCGCTGGCTTGTTCTAGGGATGCGATGTATAAGTTTACCCACTTATACCTACCTGTAGTAATTAGAATGGGTAAGCGACCACAGATCTAAGTAAAATCTGTTGATATAGTATGTTCTACTAGCGCTTACTCAATAACTCGCTTGTGTGACAACTACACGCAAACACCCGCTCACAATTAAATTTCTAATCTTTGCAATAATTATGAACAAACACGAAGAAATTGCTGTAGTCTTTTAGTCAATAATTAATCACACTTAGGTATGTACGTCGTAGCAACAGCGTAACACGAACGCCGCCGGTTCAACTATGACTGACGCGGGTGGACCTAATTGCACCTAATTTAAGCCTTCCACTTTCGAGAAGCTAGTACCTCATCTTATTTACGTAAATCGATGGTACTTGCCTATTTTGTTTTCTTCGCGACTTCCGACACGTTCCGCTTTCGCGCGTTATCAAGATCCGCGAGGAGAAACCCGTCAGAGATATCATGACTTTAGAAAAGTTCGACAAAATTGTTGGAGTAAATTATTTACTATACTCCAGCCATTCCTCAATGTACAATGTTAACAACGCTCAACAAAAAAAAACAAAATTGTCTGTTTCGACAGCAAGAGTATAGGAGCAATGTTCACAAACATTGTAAGTATAGATATTCAGTTTGACCAGAGTATAGTCGGACCGCATCGAAAGATTTGGACACAAAAGTGGACAAACTTGAATCAACATGAGAGTTAGTAGCTAAAAAGACACGTTAAAATCTACAGAATGAAATTATATTCTTTTGATTGCTAAGAATGGTCTTAGGTGTAGCTAAAAATTAAGTAAAATTTCAGCGTTGCAACTTGCAAGTTTATTCGCAATAAAAATTAATGTGTAATAAAAATTACAAAAGAAGCGAAACTTCTAACTCCAATGGGCACCTACTCCAAAGCTGGATTTCAGTTTTAGTTCTCGGTATGATGAGCCTCTCTTATCTATCTACATATTTCACGTGATGTATTCCTTTCAGAATAAAGGATCCGTCATTAAAATGGCCAACAAACGTATAAACGAAGAACAAATCGGCGACGCACCAAAAACACGCAAGAAACGCACCGCCAACGTACTAAAGGTCGCCGCAGATTTCAAAACAGTTTCGCACGATGACGTAGAAGTGACATCGAACGCGCTGTTGAATAGAAAACTGTGTGTTTTGTCGGACGATGAAGACTGTAAGAGGGATGAACTGATCAGGATTATTGAAACGCACGGAGGGAAGCACGTAGCTAATTATGGTGAGTTTCATAGTTAATGTTACTGCAGTTACTGCTCATCAGGTGTTTTTAGGATTCTTTGCCTCAAAAGGAAAAAAGGAACTCTTATAGGATCACTTTGTTGTCCGTCTGTCTACCCCCTTTTCTCAGGAGTGAGTGGAGATACCGAGTTGAAATTAACACATAATACTCAAGTCCGTAGCCTCTTGAAGCCTCGCGATATAAATTAAACTTCTAAGTCTACGAAATCAAAAGTTACAGCCGCTTATGTTCGAATATTTTTAAATTTCCTAGGAAATCACATGCACACAAAACCGGGTTACTTCCCGTAGACCTAGAATTATAAAATTTGCCAAGAAGCAAGGTCATATAGAACAATTAAGGCGAATAGTAGGGGTGATAGTGGCGCCACTACATATTTAATTTAATCATTAAGTTATACAAAGGAATTATCAAAAAATCGGACCGCTGGTAGACGATACCTATCACAAGCTTTTATTTAATGTATCTGTAATAGTTTTGTTTTGTGTTATTCAATCAAAAACCTTGTTTGGAGAGCTTGGTGGCCACCAATAGGAACTAAACTCTTGAAACAAGTATCTGCCTAAATAATACAGTACAAAACTATTAAAGATACATTTAAAAAAGCTTATGATAGATATTGTCTACGCGCGGTCCGATTTTTTGATAATTTCTTTGTATAACGTAATTATAAAATTAAATATGTAGTGGCGCCACTATCACCCCTACTATTCGCCTTAAAGGAAATATCCGAAAACACTTTTCCGGTATAAAAAATAGCCTGTCTTTCCCACAGATGTAGGAATACTTTCCCCGGGCTATAATCTAACTCCCTGCCCAATTGCATTAAGATCCGTTCTGTTACTTTCGTATTAAAAAAAAGAAGATTAGATTTTGAAAAAAAAGGTGACTACTTGACACAAGACGCGCTTGAAAATCGCGGCTGTGGGTTGCAGGCATAATACTATCTATCTAGGTACTTACACTAATGTTATAAAGAGGAAAGATTTTTGCATGTTTGAAACGAATAACTATAAATACTCAAAAACTATTGGACCGATTTCAAAACAGAATTAACCATTAGAATACTACATCATCCCCTGGCTATATTAAATTATATGTTTAAAAAATAAATGTCCACCCGTGCGAAGCTGGGACGGGCCGCTAGTGTATAATATTTTATCTCCATTTTACCCAGGTCCAGACACATGGTGCTGCGTGGTAGGGAAGCTAACCTACCGCGCTCGCACGGCCCTAGACTCGCACGAAGCCGACGTCATATCCACCGCGTGGCTCCGTTCCCTCCCCCCCGCAACCGCCCCCTGTGCCATCACCCCCCTCGATCTACTATCTATGAGGAGAGAGACGAGAGTTGCCTTCGCGAGAGAGTATGATGTCTACGGTGACAGTTACACGGAAGAGATTGATGTGGGGAAGTTGAAGATAATCTTGGAGAGAATGGATAATGTGAGTATTTTCTGTTTACATTGAAAAATATATAGCACAGATAAAAAAGTAGGCTTGTTTTGAGGAGAAATAAAAGAGACAGCTACATGGAACGTCTACAAAAATTTTTACCCCACGAGACCAAAATAACTTTGGCACAATCGCTGCTTTTGTCAATCAAAAATCAAAATCAAAAACTCTTTATTTCCATAAATACAATAAAAGGTCAAAATATTAAACTAAACACTGACACGGAAATAAAGTGATATTTTTGTTTTCTGTCGCTTAAGTAGACTAAAGTAAAGAAGCGACGAAGAAACCTTTAGATGGTTTTTTGTTATTTTTCGAGTTGGAGCAAAACCCGTCCCAAGCTTTTTTATCCTCTAGATAATCTGATATTTTATAGTAAGCCTTTTTGCACAGCAAGGTTTTGACAATTTGTTTGAATTTATTTACTGATAATTTTTGCAACTCACTATAATAAGAATTAGAATAAAATATCTTTATTTTATAAACAGGACAAGTATTCAATAATATAACATAAAACTTAATTTAACGAAAAAAAATTGGTTGTCTGTAAAGTCGGTTTACTGACGATAGTTGAACGTGACAACGTCTTAAGAAAAGAGCGAGGTAACGCCGCATGAGGTAACGCCGCATGACGTCATGTTTTTTCGTGCGTGCAGCCGGCTCTATCGAATTATAAGACGTTGTCACGTCAAAAAAATTGGTTGTCTGTAAAGTCGGTTTACTGACGATAGTTGAACGTGACAACGTCTTAAGAAAAGAGCGAGGTAACGCCGAATGAGGTAACACCGCATGACGTCATGTTTTTTCGTGCGTGCAGCCGGCTCTATCGAATTATAAGACGTTGTCACGTCAAAAAAATTGGTTGTCTGTAAAGTCGGTTTACTGAAGATAGTTGAACGTGACAACGCAGACGCATCGCTCACTCAAGTAGGAGAGAGACGGATGTCGAGCGCTCTCGCTTGAGGTAACGCCGCATGACGAGGTAACGCCGCATGACGTCATGTTTTTTTCATGCGTGCAGCCGGCTCTATCAAATTATAAGACGTTGTCACGTCAAAAAATGTGTACTTAGGTCAGTTTACAAAATTGGTCCTGACTCAGCATGAGTTGAATGACTAGCGAGCTAGCATCCAACGCTGGTCTTCCGTCAGAACCACATGTTGGCGTTACGGATAAATTACTCACAATAATATAATTGAACCAAAACACACTAAAAAAAAATCAATAAAATACAAATCAAATAGGTACACACGTATTCAAATAAAATGTAACACTAAGTAAATGGAACTAAGTAATTGTACAAAAAAAAGAAAAAAAATACGATCTACAGGTGCTGTTTCCATTCACTAGGAGTTTTGTTGTAGAAGCGTATAGGTACATTGCCCTTTAGAAGATACATTTATTTTGTGTAGCCTAGTTGTGGGCACAGCGAGTTTATGTTTATTTCTGGTATTAAAATTATGTTTATCGCTATTTTTAGGGAACCGATTTATATTTTTACAAGTGTACAATAAGTTTTCATAAATATATTGACATGGTACTGTCATTATGTTTATTTCTTTGAATTTATCACGTGGAGATTCTCTGGGACCCATATTATAGATTGCACGAACAGCCCTCTTCTGCAGCACAAGTACGGTGATAATATCTGCAGCATTCCCAGCAGTATTACTTCCCAGGAGTATTATTCCACAGCAGTATTACTTGACTACGCGGATGTATGTTTCTTAGACGTCTCAGAAGAGCCTTCTAACTAAACAAATTAGAGCGTCTTCAGTACTTGGCCATCCGATTTATATACGGGCTGCGCAAGTTTGATCATATTTCTCAGTTCCGTTCTCAGCTAAAATGACTTCCCATACGTCGCCGTCGCACAGTGGTCCCAAATCGCTAAAAAGCGGGCATAGGATTTTTTTTTCGAATCAGAAAAAAATCTGATTTCGCCATTCGATAACTCAAAACTAAGAAACTTTTGTTCTATTATACTTTTGGCTAGGTCAAGTCCAGGAGTTAAAGGCAAAAAACTCCTTTGTAAGGTTTCGAAGATCGGTTTCGAAACCCTTATGGTTTCGCTTTGTCTGTCCTTTTTTCCCTCCTTAATAACTCAGCAACTACAGCAGCTATCAACTTGAAATTTAAAATAATAATACATTTCGTGCGCTTGTACAGATTTTAAGAAAAAAAAATGAAAAATGAAAATGAACATTTTCCATACAAATTGAGATGTCAAAATTTTAAAAGAGACCTACAGAGTCAAATGGGGTATCAAATGAAAGGTATTCGTTTGAACATTTCAAAACAGTTTTTGAAATTTCTGTAGATCTCATACTTTTTGAAATATTTTGAAAAAAGTAGAAATTTTACCCGCTCCCCCCCCCCTATCTCCGAAGTTTGCAGAGCGATCCATTCAAAATGTATGAAGCGTTTGTAGATATAGATCTATATTTTACAGGAAAAATATAGAGAAGTCTGTAAAACGAACCCTTTTTGAAAAATGGTCAAAAAAAGGGGGGATAATTTTCAAAAGGGGGGGCTACCCCACTGAGTGGGGTATCATATGAAAGGTATCGGTTTGTACATTTCAAAACAGTTTTTAAAATTTCTGTTGGTTTCATACTTTTTGAAATATTTTGAAAAAAGTCGAAAAATTTACCTATCACCGAAGCATGCAGAGAGATCCGTCTGAAATGTAGGTCGTACCTACTAGATTTAGGTCTTCATTAAATTTCGGAGTTTCTAACCGGTACCTATAGTACATACCTACTTGTTCACAAACGTTCGAAACCCTCGGCGCGCGAGTTACACTCGCACTTGACGGGTCTTGTTTTTGTATGGGAGGCAAGGCAATCTTAAAAGTTGAATAAGTGTTTCACCTTGTTTCGACCTGAAATTTTTATGGTTTGTTTGTGGCGTTATTTGGCATCAACTAGTCATAAACAGATGGGTGACAAATTGTATCCTTTCGAGTTATGGCGCCAAAACCGAAAAAAAAAATAGTTTTTGGACATTTTTAAATTCGTAATATCTTTTGAATGGAATGTCCGATTTGAATAATTCAAAAAGTAATCTACAGGTATTGAAACATTCTTGAATACGAAATGATTAATTTGGATAAGGATTAATAGAAAGGTATGGAAAACATGGTCAGATTTTACTCGGCATTTCTATCAATTTTTTAAAAGTAAATAAGCAGTTATAGTGACATAACCACAATAGTTGGACATGGTATCATATATAAAATATCAATATCTACAAAGTTTTTTGTAGATAATGATATTTTCTTTAATATTGTAGAACATTGTTTTGTTCAATCATCAATAGTTTCCGCAGCGCATGCGGTAAAAAACAATTATAATAAAAAAACAAATATTAATGGCTAATGTTTTTACACCTTGGGTCGCATTATTGAAGTTTTAGTAGGGATCCCTAATTTTTCTCTTGTAATAAATATAGCCTATGTTACTCAGGGATAATGTAGCATTCTAAAACATACAAAAATCTAAAAATACAAGTCTTTCCTCTTTATAATATTTTATATTATATTACTAGCTGCGCCCCGCAGCTTCGCCCCCGTGGAAATTTATGTTTCCAACTTTCTTAATTTTTTCTTTCATAAGAACCTTCTCCTGACAATAACAAACACAACAAAGAAAGAATTAGCGAAATCGGTCCAGCCGTTCACGCGTAATGCCGTGACCAAGGAAAACGGGTTTAATTTTTATATATATAGAAGATTGATAGATTATTGTAATCTTTATATATATAATTCTTCTGTGAGTGTGTATGTCACTGAACTTCTCTCAAACGACTGGACCGATTTTGATGAAATTTTTTGTGTGTGTTCAAGGGGATCTGGGAATGGTTTAGATTCACAATTTTTTTTTCACAATATAAAAATATGAAGGTTTAAAAGGCGAGAGCGGTACGAAGTTCGCCAGGTCAACTAGTTTACTATATTATTATAAGCGTAGATTAAAGTTTGAGATATGTAGTTTGGTACCGTATTGAAATGGCTGTAACTTCTGTGTTCTTCAAGTGCCGTGCTATTGTCCTGAAATGTTGTGTATGAACTTAATATACTTACAAATTTACAATTAATTTAAAACACACGTTTCGGGACTTTTATAAAAATCTCTAAATTAGGATAAAAGGGATCAAACTTCCCGTGTTCGTATGATGTCGGATAAGTGTGAACAGCTTCATTTCAAATTTTATGTCGGGCCCGACACCAGCAAAGCGTCTACCTTAACCAGCGCCTGCCTTGAAATTAACACTGCATTGCACAATATTTAACAACTCACGAATGTTTTTATCATTTTTATCGTGGATTATTTATCGGTTAATAACATACACCGTGCGTGTCCTTACTTAGGTGCATATCTATTATTAGATCGTAGCAATCGATTTTGCCTAAATACGGAGTGTAGGTATAGAGCAAGCAATGAACAGGCAGAATTAAATGTAAACAGATAAAGATAAAAACTGCTTGCCGACTATTTTGTCTGTTTGTTTATTTTCTGCCTGGATTTCTTGGTTTGTTCGTAATGAAACAAATTTAAATAAATAAAATATACCTAGCAGTAGGTACTTTATAGAACTTATCTGTTTACCTTTGCGTGGATATCTTTGCTAGCACAAACCACAGCCTAAATAGTAGGTAATTATGGATATTATCATTGAATTCCAAGGATTCTTTTGGTTGTTTGTGTAATACTTTTTTCATTGTGAATGGGAATGCCCCGGTTTTGGAGCGATGCCAAGGCCAAACGTGACTCATCTCATTATTTATTACGTGTGATTTGTTTATTATTATGTAATGGGAAACGACCAATGATTAATAGGATTTTTTACCGATAAAAAAGAATACCTAATGCAGTTCTCATTGACTGTCGTCCTACCCGTCTAGGTTTTATTCAACCTTTTATTTGAAGAATGATAAATGAGAAATATTTATGTAATTTTTTTATTGCAAATTTGCCATTTACGGAGACCTTGGAAGGGTCAGTTTAGGATTCAAATATGGCATTTTAGAACTCAGATGGTTCCACAATGACCGAGTTGTAGATTTGACTCAAATTTGGAGGGTCTATCCAATCTAAATGCAAATATCTGAATGATACACTATCTAATTGGTCCAAAATTTTGAAAAAATTCAAAATTTACCCACAACTCAGTTTCATTCACTAAACTCAACACCGTACAACGGAGTCGAGACAATCTGACTCACAGTGAATCAGTCGATCGGTAGTGGGGCCGATTCGAAAAACAGAGCGCCTAGTCATGTCGATTAGACATACAAGAAACCCTTTTACACTTACGTACGCCTGTTTGGAATTCACTACAGACAAAAGTCCTTGCGGACACAAATTTGGAAGGCAACCACTTAAAGCGGTGGAATTGTTTGACGAAGATATCAAGCAAAAGATATGTTTTAAACTGTACTTGAAACTTAAATGATGTCTTGAAATAGACATGTTCAAACTTGTACTTAACACTATGATGTCTAGAAATAGGCATGTATAAAACTGTATTCAAAACCTGGATGTCCTTTAATGGGCATGTATATAACTGTACTAAAATTACCCTAATCGGTGGATCACTTGGCTCGTGGGTCGATGAAGAACGCAGCTAACTGTGCGATGTAATGTTTACTGCAATTCTGAAACATCGACAATTCGAACGCACATTGCGGTCCTAGAATTTACTTTCAGGACCATCTCTGTTTGAGGGCCGAATGTAAGAAATTTCTACCACATTGCATAAGCATGCTGTTGACAGTTCTGTTTTCATTAAAAACAGTCTGTTTAAAAATAAACAGTGTTTTTGACTTTCGGATGTTGATTGATACACAACTGTGGGTCTGTCTCCGAGACTTATTGTCAGAGAGATTACCTGCTGCCCGTGTACGGCTCTGTTAGTTGAAATTCTGTAGAAACCTTGTAAAGGGTTTCTGTATAAATTTGGCCTCAGATCAGGGACGATCACCCGCCGAACTTAAGCATATCAGTAAGCGGAGGAAAAGAAACTAACCAGGATTTCCTTAGTAGCGGCGAGCGAACAGGAAAGAGCCCAGCACTGAATCCCGGCGTTTTGACAATATTGGGAGATGTGGTGTTTGGGAGGTTCCGCTTTCTGGTTACCTAACTGACGTCTAAGTTCATCTTGAATGAGACTTTGCCCATAGAGGGTGCCAGGCCCGTAAAGACGTAGAAAGGTGACTAGAGGAACTCTCCTCAGAGTCGGGTTGCTTGAGAGTGCAGCCCTAAGTGGGTGGTAAACTCCATCTAAGGCTAAATATGACCACGAGACCGATAGCGAACAAGTACCGTGAGGGAAAGTTGAAAAGAACTTTGAAGAGAGAGTTCAACAGTACGTGAAACCGTTTAGGGGTAAACCTACGAAACTCGAATGAATGAAAGGAGAGATTCAGCGCTGTTTCTCGACTACCTGGTTAGCTTGAGACAGTGTGCACTTCTCTCTCAGTAATACATCGCGACTCGTTCGAATTTTGTCTATGTGTCATTGTTTTATGAAGGTTATTAATGTGACCAAACAGTGGTGCTGGCTAGTTCGGATGGTACTATCAGTTAGTGCACGCGTTCTTACGCGTCTGGCCCGACACTAGGCAATCTGAACTTTCATACATCGCCAGATGGATTATAGTTGTGTGCGCCTGTCAGTTGTCGTGATGTCTCGGACCGTGCACTACTGTCGGCGATGTTTCAGCTTCGGGCACTCGCAGGACCCGTCTTGAAACACGGACCAAGGAGTCTAGCATGTGTGCGAGTCATTGAGATTGAAAACTCAAAGGCACAACGAAAGTGAAGGCGGTCGGAAGACTGCTCAGGGAGGATAGAGTCTCGATCTTTATCGACCTCTCGCACTCCCGAGGCGTTCTCAGTCCAAGTAGAGGTGAGGATGCGCTCTGAGCACAGCTGCTGGGACCCGAAAGATGGTGAACTATGCCTGGTCAGGTCGAAGTCAGGGGAAACCTTGATGGAGGACCGTAGCGATTCTGACGTGCAAATCGATCGTCGGAACTGGGTATAGGGGCGAAAGACTAATCGAACCATCTAGTAGCTGGTTCCGTCCGAAGTTTCCCTCAGGATAGCTGGCGCCGATTGATCAGTCTCATCCGGTAAAGCGAATGATTAGAGGAATCGTGATCGAAATGAACACGACCTATTCTCAAACTCTAAATGGGTGAGAACCTTGGCTTGCTTAAATTGAAGCCATGGACTGATGACGGTGCTTAGTGGGCCAATTTTGGTAAGCAGAACTGGCGCTGTGGGATGAACCAAACGTAGTGTTAAGGCGCCCAAATAAACGCTCAAAGTACTCAAAAAGACGTAAGACCTATATGACAACAGGACGGTGGCCATGGAAGTCGGCATCCGCTAAGGAGTGTGCAAAGACTCACCTGGCGATGGGTTCTTGCTCTGAAAATGGAAGGCACTTAAGTGTTTTGCCGATACACTACCGTTACGTGCATGTGCGATGTTTTGTTGACGTCATGAAGCAGTAACGAGTAGGACGGCGCGGCGGTGAGCGCAGAAGAGTCTGGGCGTGAGCCTGCTTGGAGCCTCCGTCGGTGCAGATCTTGGTGGTAGTAGCAAATACTCCGGTGAGAGCCTTGAGGACTGAAGTGGAGAAGGGTTTCGCGCGAACTGTAATGGCACGCGAGTCAGTCGATCCTAAGCTCAATGAGAAATCTGTCGATGCGGCGTGTTATCGAGCGATAAATAACGCCCGTTGAGCGAAAGGGAATCCGGTTGTTATTCCGGAACCCGGCAGCGGAACCGATTCAAAATCGTACTCTTGCTTACAGCGAGATGCGACGGGGCAACCCAAACTGGCCTGAAGACGCCACCGAGTGGTCTGGGAAGAGTTCTCTTTTCTGCCTGAGCATTTCAGCACCATGGAATCCTTTCATAGGGCGATGTGGTTCGAAACGCGAAGAACACCTCAATTGAGTGGTGTCCGGACCCTCTCTGTGGACCTTGAAAATTCAGGTGAGGGATGTACGTGGAGATGTCGCGCCGGTTCGTACCCATATCCGCAGCAGGTCTCCAAGGTGAAGAGCCTCTAGTCGATAGAATAATGTAGGTAAGGGAAGTCGGCAAATTAGATCCGTAACTTCGGAATAAGGATTGGCTCTGAGGACCGGGGCTGGTCGGGTTTGGAAGTGAAGCAAGGTGGCGGTGCATGACTACCTTGATGCACTAGTGTAAACTAGGCAAAGAGTAAATTAAGCATTAGCCTTTTGTGAATTTTTCAAGCTTTAAAACAGCGTCAATTTGGCTATGTGCGAAATTGATAACTGTTTTTCGGCAGCCACTAAACGGTCAACTCAGAACTGGCACGGACAAGGGGAATCCGACTGTCTAATAAAAACAAAGCATTGCGATGGCCCAAGCGGGTGTTGACGCAATGTGATTTCTGCCCAGTGCTTCGAATGTCAACGTGAAGAAATTCATATAAGCGCGGGTAAACGGCGGGAGTAACTATGACTCTCCAAAGGTAGCCAAATGCCTCGTCATCTAATTAGTGACGCGCATGAATGGATTAACGAGATTCCCACTGTCCCTATCTACCATCTAGCGAAACCACAGCCAAGGGAACGGGCTTGGAAAAATCAGCGGGGAAAGAAGACCCTGTTGAGCTTGACTCTAGTCTGGTACTGTAAGGAGAAGTGAGAGGTGCAGCATAAGTGGAAGACCGTTCGCGGTCGCCGGTGGAATACCACTACTCTCAACATTCTCTTTACTCACTCGATTGAGCGGAATCTATTGCTATCATGATCTTCATGATTTGTAATAGTATTTCGGTTGATCCAAGCGTGAACGAGAGATTTTAGTGAAAACTAAGATGCTAACTCCCGCGTGATCCGGTTCGAGGACACTGCCAGGCGGGGAGTTTGACTGGGGCGGTACACCTGTCAAAGAATAACGCAGGTGTCCTAAGGTCAGCTCAGTGAGGACGGAAACCTCACGTAGAGTAAAAGGGCAAAAGCTGACTTGATCCAGATGTTCAGTACGCATAGGGACTGCGAAAGCACGGCCTATCGATCCTTTCGTGTAAAGAGTTTTTAGCAAGAGGTGCCAGAAAAGTTACCACAGGGATAACTGGTTTGTGGCAGCCGAGCGTTCATAGCGACGTTGCTTTTTGATCCATCGATGTCGGCTCTTCCTATCATTGTGAAGCGAAAATCACAAAGCGTTGGATTGTTCACCCACTAACAGGGAACGTGAGCTGGGTTTAGACCGTCGTGAGACAGGTCAGTTTTACCCTACTGATGGCTTGTCGTTGCGATAGTAGCACCGTTTAATCCCACAATAACAATAGTGCCGGATATCTGGTCGAGCACTCGGCCGAGCGGCCGGTGGTGCGAAGCTAAATCCGCGGGATAATGTCTGAACGCATATAAGAGAGAAGCCCGTCTAGGCATGGCAAGGATAATACAGGGAGACCCGAGAGTCGAGAGGCTCTAAACAATGTGACATTTCTAGCCGGGCTACTTCGTAAGGCGCGGCATCAAGGCCCATTTGGGCTTGGAGATCGGTGGTGGTTAGAAGACCACGCCATGGCTCCAGGTTCAGACGTAGCTCAGTTCGATGTCGGGACTCGGAAGCGTTTGTAGACGACTTACGTTCCTGGCGGGGTGTTGTAGGCGGCAGAGCAGTCTTGCTGCGATCCGCTGAGACTTAGCCCTAGCCAGGAGATTTCGTTTTTTTTATATTTTTTTATTATGTGAACATGTATTTATCTTAAATTGATCACTTTACTCATGCATGACTAAAGAAAAGAAAGATGTTAAAAATAAACAGCATAAATTTTAAGCTACACACATCAACTTACCTAAATCTTTTTTTCCATACTTTTTTATATATATATTTTTTATCCCAATATTTAATTAGGATAAAACCTTTTTATTTAATTAATTAGACTGTTTGCAACAGTCAGCAGTTAGCTCAATTGTTTCAGTTGTAAATACTAGTATAATTTTCTTTGTGAATAAATTAGGATAAAAATTTATAAAATATCACTTGACTTATTTAAAGAAAAAAAATCTACAAAAAAAAACAAGACAGAGAGGCCAGGAGGCCTTGTTTTGTTTGTAGATTTTTTTTTCTTTGATTTTTTAAAATGATCAAAAAGGGGGGAATAATATAAGGGGCTATCTCACCGAGTGGGGTATCAAATGAAAGCTTGTAGTACATTTCAAAACATTTTTTGAATTTTTTTGTAGCTTTCATAGTTTTTGAAATATTGGCCTTCATTAAATAGCGAAGTCTCTAACCGGTACCTTTAGTTGCCTTTGCCCAGTAGTGGGACGAATTTTGCGGACGAAAAACAAATTTTCCTACTTATTTAACATTCGTAAATCATTTCTATCAAACCTTACAGGACTCTGAAACATGTCAGATATTTCAAATGATTTGTGTTAAGGCGAATAGTAGGGTGGATAGTGGCGCCATTACATATTTAATTTTATAATTACGTTATACAAAGGAATTATCAAAAAATCGGACCGCGCGTAGACGATATCTATCTTAACATAAGCTTTTTTTAAATGTATCTTTAATAGTTTTGTACTGTATTATTTAGGCAGATACTTGTTTCAAGAGTTTAGTTCCTATTGGTGGCCACCAAGCTCTCCAAACAAGGTTTTTATTGAATAACACAAAACAAAACTATTACAGATACATTAAATAAAAGCTTGTGATAGGTAACGTCTACCAGCGGTCCGATTTTTTGATAATTCCTTTGTATAACTTAATGATTAAATTAAATATGTAGTGGCGCCACTATCACCCCTACTATTAGCCTTAACACAAAGGTAGGTATTGTTTTGTGCACATGGAGAAGCGCTAGTCCAGCTATGCAGTCTTCTGTCATGGAAGCTCTTGGCCATGTTTTAACCTACGGAGGGTAGAAAGCGACCTTTCTGCCGTCGCGTCGCTACCTACACTAACTGGTAGAGTTGCAAGAATACATAAATATTTTCTAACAGGATAGGTACATTTCATCAAAATTTTCTACCAAATCCGAAATCAACTGCGAAATATTATAATTACGCTGCCATTTTACCTTCCACAGCCGATATTCGTTTATAACGACAAAGTTGGAGTACTGTCTAATAACAATTTTTATTTGTTGGCGAGTTCTATAACAGTGTCAATGCCTTCATCTTCAAATAGTACCCAGAAGTGTAATGATACTTTTCAGAAGCAGAACTCCTGAAGTTTTAATGAAAACGTTCTTAGAAAAATGACAGAACCAAAGATATTTTTGTTTTTCGACCTATAAGAAGAAACCTTTGTCTTAAACCCGATGCATGCTATTAGAACTCCGATAAAACTTGCTCTACTTGAGTTTGAATCACTATAATTTCGACGAAAATATCATAGATTCTGCCATATTTCTAAGTACGTTTTAATAAAAACTTCAGGAGTTCTGCTTCTGAAAATTATCAAAATCATAAGGACATCGTTTTTAGGGTATCGAAGATCGGTTTCGAAACCCTTTTGGTCTCGCTTTGTCTGTCGTTTTTCCCTCCATAATTTAATAACTCAGCAACTACCGCAGCTATCAACTTGAAATCTAAAACATTTGCTCCCCTTGGAGTCGAGACCCTAGGTTCGTGGGGTACCGAGGCGCTTCGCGCTTGGGGTTTTTAAAAAATTATCTGAGAGTCTAGTCGAAGCGACGCGTGACCCGAGAGCTGGTGAGTATCTGGCACAGCGCATCAGCATTGCCATACAGCGCAATGCAACCAGCGACTTGGGGACGCTTCCGACTGGTATTGATATGGATCAGTTGAGCTACCTGTAGACTGTTTACAACAGTCTGCAGTTAGCTCAATTGTTTCAATTGTGATACTAGTATAATTTAAAATAATAATACATTTCGTGCGTCTGTATAGATTTTAAGAAAAAAAATTAAAATGAACATTTTCCATACAAATTGAGATGTCGAAATTTTAAAACATACCTACAGGGTCATGTGGGGTATCAAATGAAACGTATCAGTTTGTACGTTTCAAAATAGTTTTTGAAATTTCTGTAGGTTTCATACTTTTTGAAATATTTTGAAAAAAGTCAAAAAATTTACCTAATCTCCGAAGTACCTATGCGGAGCGATCCATCTAAAATGTAGTTTGGTACCTACTATGTTTAGGTATTCGTCTCTTACCGGTACCTTTAGTACATATTTGTTTCATTGTCAAACGTTCGAAACCCTCGGCGCGCGAACTTGACGGATCTTGTTTTACAAATCAATGCTCGCTAATAGACTTAATCTTATGGCTAACGCGATATTATTGTTAGATAATTACTCGTAATGCGGCGAACCTTATACCTTTAGTAGACCGAGCGAACGAAGGTCTGTCCGTACTCGTACGATCGGTACGAAACTTGGTGTACAGAGTCTAAGATTTTATAGACTTTTTGTCGTCAGAGTTTTTTGATTAAAGGCGTACTTCCTCCAAACAAGACCCGTCAAGTGCGAGTGTAACTCGCGCGCCGAGGGTTTCGAACGTTTGTGAACAAGTAGGTATGTACTAAAGGTACCGGTTAGAGACTTCGAAATTTAATGAATACCTAAAACTAGTAGGTATAAGCCCCGCAAGTTGATATTGCGACTGGCGGCCATCTTGGTGACGTAGTCGACGGCGCACCGTCAGTACCGTTCGCAAGGTCAGCCCGCGCTTACGTGCTTACGCGCATCGAGTACTTGCTACTTACTTGCTTTTGGTTTTTGTTATCCTGTTTTATTGTTATTTTTAAGTTTTGTTGTTTAGTTTTGTTACCTGTTACCCGTTAAAATGGGTAAGAAATTAATTAACAGTCGTGCTCGTGGAATGATAATTAAAGTGGACAATTATTTTTGACGTGACAACGTCTTATAATTCGATAGAGCCGGCTGCACGCACGAAAAAACATGACGTCATGCGGCGTTACCTCGTCATGCGGCGTTACCTCGTCATGCGGCGTTACCTCGCTCTGAGTTGTCACGTTCAACTATCGTCAGTAAACCGACTTTACAGACAACCAATTTTTTAAAAGAGAAAGAAGACGTTATCCAAAATATAAACTGTGCCTTAAAAAGTGCTTCGAACACTACTGAGAATATTTTAATGTCGAAGCAACTAGTAATAGACATTTTGAATATTTTGCAAAATTCTACCAAAGTCACGGAACGTGTGGCCTGGTTTAAATACAAATATCCCATAACCCTAGCTTATTTAATTTTTATTAAATTTTTTTGCTATCTGTACTTTTTTGCGACGGATGACGTCACGCAGCTGTTATTGTGACAAGGTTCCATCGCAATATCAACTTGCGGGGCTTATAAGTACCTACATTTCAGATGGATCTCTCTGCATGATTCGTTGATAGGGAGTAGCGGTAAAGTTTTCGACTATTTTCAAAGTATTTCAGAAAGTATGAGACCTACAGAAAATTATAAACTGTTTTGAAATGTACAAACCGTTACGTTTCATTTGATACCCCATTCAGAGGGGTAGCCTCCCCTTTTCAAAAAAAGTTTCGATTTTTTTCAAAAATATTTCAAAAAGTATGAAACCTACAGTAATTCGAAATACGGTTTTGAATTGTACAAACCGATACCTTTCATATGATACCCCATTCAGTGGGGTAGCCCCCCCTTTTGAAAATTATCCCCCCCTTTTTTGACCATTTTTCAAAAAGTGTTCATTTTTCTGACTTCTCTACATTTTTCCTGTAAAATATAAATCTATATCTACAAACGCTCCATACCTTTTGAATGGATCGCTCTGTAAACTTTGAAGATGGGGGGGGAACGGGTAAAATTTCGACTTTTTTCAAAATATTTCAAAAACTATGAAACCTACAGAAAGGAGGATGGGCATTTTGGGCCCGTTTGGGTAGTTTGTCCAATCAAGACGAGTCATACGTCGTTGGATAGCTATTTTCATGTAGACAAAAAAAATCTACTACGACGAACCCGTTACATTTGTCCGTCATGAAATATATTTCTCTCAAGATGTTGAATTTTTATCAGATAAAAATTCTACCATCAGGTTCAGCTTAATTTTTGCGAAAATCACTGAGTGTAAGTAGATGACAATCCCTCCTCATTATAAACCTCTCTTGGGCAAATATGCATTGGAAAGGCTGAATAAGAGTCGTTTTTTTAACCGAATAGACCTTTGCTGGACCACAATCTCCGATGTACCGATTAATCACGAAGGTTTATATTTATTCGCTCTAGTCTTGAAGAGACCCATAATGTTGTTCTGTTGACATAAGTCACATTGTAAAAAACATTTCTTAGCCTATTAAGTATAAGGGTAGGTACTTAGTAAAGCACTATCGCATTCACTCTCTGCCTCGTTGGTCTAGCAGTCAGCTTGTTCAACCGCTGATTATGAGGTGCTGGGTTGCGAGTCCCGGGTCGGGCCAATAGTTGTTATTGGGGTTTTTCTAGCAAGAAAAATTCTCAGTAGCAGCCCGTAGTCAGGAAGTTGGCGGTCTTACACCCCCGTGCCTCGGAAAGCACGTTAGGCCGTTGGTCCTGCGCTTGACCTCTCCACGGTCGTATCGGTCTGCCGATTATGAGAGTGAGGGAATAGAGAGTGCACCTGTGTTTGCACAAACACTTGATATTTCTTGCGCATCTGGCTAGTCTCCGATGAGACTGGCCGCCGTGATAAAAATTCCGCTAGGAGGATATTATTATCGCATTCACAGCCCAGAATCGGCGGCCGGTGTGACCATGCTAAACACGAAGGCCTTACTGAGCCAGCACTGTTTTCAAATGGTACCAAGACATTTGCGCGAAAAACACTTCGCGAAGGACATTAGTGCGAGTAGATACTTGCGCGAATGCCACATGGGTGAATGGCATTTGCACGAGTGACCATTTGTGCATGTAGACACTTGCGCAAAAATTCCAAAACTCCTAATAACTCTCGAAGTAGACGTCGCATATTTCACCGTAGCTAGGGAATTGTTAGGGGCTCTTGCCTCTGATATATCCCACGTTCCCTTAACCCTCCCCCTTTCTTTAGATCTTCGTAGCACGTGCTACGATGGGCCGTCGTAGCATGTAAAAGACTTCAACGCCACCCTTCTAGCACTTTTCTACCCCACACTCAACTGCTCATAGCTACAAAACTAATACACCTGGCGAGTTGGGGTTTTCGGAATGATAATGTAAAGCTTTTGCTCTTTACAATCAATGTACACATTTTTGCTACCCCTGCCCCTTACTTCTCGAACATAAATATGATATTTCGTAGACTTACGAAGCGCATGCGGCGTAGCCAACGACTTTTTTACGCATTCATGTCTGCGAACAGTGGTCCTTAGTAAAGTGGTGACTTGTTTTTACTTATTACTACTGGCAGCTCTGAATGTCTCATGTACACACACATGAATACGTAAAAACCTCGCTGGCTATGGGCTGCCGGGCGGTCCGCCGTAGCATAGTAGCTAGCACTACGAAGGTCTACAAAATAACACATTGGTCTACTGGGAAGTAAGGGAGAGGGGTAGGCAGAAAACATTGATAGTAAGGAACGAGAACTTTCCTTTGTCATACTGAAAAAAGCAACTCGTTAGTTGTATTTTTTGTGTATAGTAGAAAACTGGGTGTGCGTTGAAGTCTGGTATGCTACGACGACGGTCCATCGTAAAATCGTTGCACGTGCTACGAAGATCTACGTTAAAATGTGTATCGTTATGGGAAAGTAAGGGAGTGGAGCAGGGGAAGATGAGATGTGTCAGAAAAAAGAGGGCAAAATCACACACAATGGTGCGATCTGCAACTCTCTGCAACGTCTATTTCGAGAGTTATTGGGAGTTTTGTGATTTTTCGCGCAAGCGCAGCGTCTACTCGCGCACATGGTCACCCCTGCAAATGTCCTCCGACCAAGTGTCATTCGCTCAAATGTCTAATCGCGCAAGTGTCTACTCGCACAAATGTCCACTCGCACAAATATCTTCTCGCGCAAACGTCTTTCGCGCACGTTTACCGAGATTATTATTATTAATAGTTAATAATTGAAAAACGCAGATTTTCTGAAGGATATGGTGATTCGTATCGTAACTAAACTAATACATCCGACAGTCAATAATAGTTATATCGATGTAGCTCAAATAATTAGCATTATTTGAGCCGGCCATGTCTCGCGCGGTTCTGCTAGGGTAAAAGTGTTCTGAGTTGAGACTGTGACTCGGCAAACGTAGTGTAGGACGCCCTCCGGCCTGAGTCCAGGTGGGAGGACGGCCTGCAAAAGATTGTAGGCAGATGCTGGATGCGGCAAGCTGAAGACGGGGCGTTAAGGCGCTCATTAGAGGAGGCCTATGTCCAGGAGTGGACTAATATAGGCTGACGATGATGATGAATTGTAAAAACAATATAACTTAAGCTTAAAATGTAAAATAAGACATAATATATTTTTTAGGCACCTTCTAAGATATCTACTATACTCTAGTAGAAAGTGTCAAAAAACTCGAAAATAAGTAACTTTCAGGGTAGGATTACTCAAAACGGACAACGAACCGGGACTAGCGCCACGGTTATTCTTATTCTTCAGAAAAAGAGCTTTCCAACGATGTATCACTCATTTCGATTGGTGCCGGTACCAGGTTCCATACATTTATGCCCATCATCCTTTGAAAAACTGTTTTAAAATGTACAAACCGATACCTTTCATATGATACCCCACTCAGTGGGGTAGCCCCCCCTTTTTAAAATTATCCCCCCCTTTTTGGACCATTTTTCAAAAAGTGTTCGTTTTTCAGACTTCTCTATATTTTTCCTGTAAAATATAGATCTATATCTACAATTTGATAACCCACTTGATTTTGTAGGTCACTTTTAAAATTTTGACATCTCAATTTGTATGAAAAATGTTCAATTTAATTTTTCATTTTTTAAATTTTTTTTTCTTAAAATCTGTACAGGCGCACGAAATGTCTTTTTCAAGTTGATCGCTGCGGTAGTTGCTGAGTTATTAAGGAGGGAAAAAAGGACAGACAAAGCGAGACCAGGGTTTCCAAACCGATCTTCGAAACCCTAAAAAAGGCAAAAAGTGGACCTTAGAATATCTCCGCTTTAAGACATCTGGATTTTTGGCCTGACAAGCAGAATAGCTCCGCAAAATGCAGTATAATGCATGAGAACATTAACAGTACAGTGCCATCACATGTTTGTAACTCTTCGAGAGTATTAAGTAGCACGGCCACACATGCCTGCCAGTTTAGGAAAGTAAGAAATCAATTGTATAGATGGCGCTAATGCTACTGAACGTCTCTGATTTATGAGATTTGATTTCAAATATTACTTTTTAGTCGGTAGAGGACGTGCAAATCTTTATGAGCTCTGTGAAGTTGGCTTCAACGGCTGCGCACCGTAGGTAAATAAGGCGTTGAGGGAAAAGAACAGGGTGAGAGGATCTGTCTGTCAAACAAGGGTTGCAGCAAGAATTTTAAGCAAGAAATTTGGTATTGAAGTATTTTTATTTAGTCTAGCACATTTTGTTAAAAATAAGTAGGTAAGGTATCGGTTACGATTACGAATTAACATTTCCTGTGCCCTAAGGGCAAGTTCTCATTATATACCTACCTACAAATAGGAATTACAAAAAACATGGTACCAAAACCACCATGGTACATGGTTGTAAATTAATTGTTGAAAAAAGTTAGTGCTCGCGAGGTCTACTGTTCGTAGAACTACTAGTTTAGTTTAGGTTAGTATATGGCATTCACTGCCCAGCCTCCGAGCCGAGACACGGATGAGTAGACTGATAACTGCGTCTTGTGCATGTGTTAGTTTAGTATATTTTAGTTAAGAACAAATAACACCCCGAATTATCCCTTGACCCTTGTCCCCAGAACCCGACAAAACACCTCACCTCCAAAGAAAGGCAGGCGCTTGACAAAGAGCTCTACACCGAGGACTAAATCCACACTCATTCCTTCGCGGCTGCACTGTAAGCGTTGCAGACATAAGCCTGATTGCGATCCAGGCTCAGATGTACGGAGCTAAGATATTAACCACAACATACGACGATACACCGACGCATGCCTACTGACTACTGCCAAATATGGAGTTTCAGAGCAAGTTAAAATAGATTCTTTCAAATAAATGTTATTTTATTATTCTATACATGAATTTTTAACTGATTAAGATTGTTCTGCTTCATGACATTAATTATTTTTAAGTTGCTTTCATCCAACATTAGTTTCAAGTTCAGCTTTATTTTATTTTATTGTAAGCTTAATAAATTGTTAATGTTTTGTACACAGACATTGCACAACGTAAAACCGGTAGTAACACATAATAAACATAAAAAAACCTGTACCTTACCTACATGTATTTCATGCAATAAACGATAAGTACTTTACATGTTGTGGTTAAAGATTGTACGGTGAAAAGTGTGGACATTGCGTTGATAGTGTCTGAACACTGGTTGGAAGCAAAAGTTGGTTGATGACTGATGAGACAGAGGAGTCAGTCTTAAAAATACTATCATCACTATATCATCGTATCTATTCACAAAACTAAAACCGGTGTCAATTCAGATATCACCAAAACTAAACTTAACCAATTTGACAGCACTAAAAATTATGCCATCCTTTTTATTTCGATCGGTATGCAAAGGAAGGCAACATTTTAGATTAGAGTGATGATAGTATTTTTAGGACGGACTGTTAGGTACTATAGATAGACTATAGACGGTATTGTATTATGTAAAATCGGTAGGTATGAGTCATTTTTAACCCCCGACGCAAAAAGAGGGGTGTTAGATTTTTGTTTAGTTTTTTTTTGTGTCATAGATAATTTTATCCCAAGTGTTCTTAGCCATGTTTCATGAATATCTGTTCAGCCAATAAACGTCGGCGGGTTTTACTTTTTCAAAATATTTCAAAAAGTATGAATCCTACTACGTGATCTGATCACACTGTAATTTGTGTCGGTTTTTTGCTTCAAATATATTTACAGAATGTTTTTTTATTAATTAGGTACATGTTTATTGAAATCTCAAATTGATATTTTTGTTATTATATGTGTTTCGAAACGGACAGCATGGTTTGAAGAATTGCAATTTGAAATATGGATGTATTTATGTGCTTTTATCGTCTTTTTGTAATCATGCTGTGTGTTTTTCCGTCAAAGTCATAGCAGCAAGTCCCTGTCATTGTGACATCTGTCAATGTCAACTCATAGCGTTTGAAATTTTCAGCGGTGTATGCAGAAAATTTTGTGTTTTTATGGTTTTTTTGGTGAAAAAACGATGTTTACGGTGAAGTACAAGCATTTACTTTGTGCAAAATTCGTGCCCATCTCTCCGAGTTATAATCCCGACCACTGACTATGAGGTAAGCGTGGAAAACTCATAATAACGAGCCTGGCACAAAGTTCCCATCGGATGGTAATACTTTGTATAGTTATGTCGCCGGTACCATCAGGCCGGCGGTACACACACGAGTGTGATCCTTTAGTACAGCTTGTCTTATCAAGTTATTGCGATAATAACCCAGGTTGAAGTACATAACCTATAGACGGAAGGTGCGGTGCCACCTTTTAGCACCCTAGATCATGTTAAATCATTTTGCAATCTCTAATTGAGTGTTACAAACATACTTTTGATGAAAAGATGATGAATTAGTAAACTACTATTATAAACAGAGTTATGTGCATGTAATAGGTATGAACTAATTGTTTGAAATAAAAACATCATTGACACCAAAGTTTGGCAGGGCAGGGCAAATGCCTACATAAATAACAGATCGAAATCTTCGTAGGCTACCTGGTAGTACCTACCTACCTGGTTTGGTAAATAAAAAGTTGACACATTAATGCAAAAAGCTGTCATACTAAACACTTGTAGGATTGTCAGAAAAATCCTGCAAAATGAACTACCTAGCACCTGAAGTGCCTTAGGCCCATGTGCTTTGTTTTTTACCGGTTTTTTCACAGAGAAGATTTAAACCTTAGCACAATAATAATAATCATAATAATAAGTTCCCAGGTTCGGTTTGTACTGTTCGGGGCAGAATCACCACTTTATTTTGAACAATCAGAATTTAGCTAGGTACTTATTTCATTGTTACTGGCAGACAGAGTACAGAGAGTATATCAGAACAAGAGCTGATTTTTGACTAACTAATCTATATTGTATTGGAAGTTAAATATAATAATAAGAAAATGCCCTAAGTAGGTATATAATTATAGCTTTCTTTTGCTTAAATTATTTAAAGAACAGTACCTACCTTAACCTAACCTTATAACTAATAAGTTAAAAGGTTCTGCAAATTGACCTTTCACATTACAGCTTGTAAATAAAATTACCTGCAGGTATGTTTAACACTTACTCGGAGTAAGGTGCCAAACATAAAAATACTTTGTAGTCTCTCATTATGTTACTTTCATTGTATTGAAACTGAATATGCTCTAGATCATTGTCATGGTGATCTCCGACATTTTAAAGTACCTATCTAAAACATGATTTACTTCCAAGATCTGATGACACCAGTTGGAATGAACATCACATGTCATATTGAACCTAGTTTCACATTCCCAGAATCATAGGTTATTTCCACAGTTGTTACCTATGGCTTTTATAGAACAACTTTATTTAATAGTAAGTACCTAAAATTATTTCTTTTATTGACCCCGCATTATTCTGAAAATCATTTAGACCCAAAGTCTGAAATAATCAAAATTAAATTCTCTGCAACAAACTAAAAATGATCAAGACAAACAGATTACTATTATTAGCCTAGGATGTCCAACAGCAGGGCAATGGCATTCCTTTAAATTAAAGACAATTTCCTACTGCTATTTTGTTTGAGTTAGTGCAACTCACTTCAGGTGCAGGTTAGTGCACACCAACACACCATCAGAATCTGGTATATTAAATTTTTATTACAATATTCAAGAGTGTGTAAGTCACAAGAGCTCAGTTTTTTCATAGCTTTGTTAATTAAGTAGCAGAGGATCATTACATAATTATTTGGTTTACAATAAATACTTTGAAACCTCATAGATAACCAAACCTTCACAGTTGGTTTCACTCGGATGTGATCCACATTTTGACGAGATGCATCGGATGCACTCATTTGAACGAGAGGTTCCAGTCAGGTGGGCAGTGACCCTATCAAATATCTGACACTCAAGCCAATATGTGGGACTATACCATTTCATACCGGTAAACGAAACTTATTATTTTATGTATAAAATAAGGGAAACTTTATCCTGTCGTCAGAAACAATGTAACTGGAACTAATAATGGTGATGTTCATGAGAGAGTTATGTTATAGTTTGGCCAACTAACAGTCAAATAATCAACATAATACCGGTATGGTACTTATTGCCCCTGGCCTCGGAGGCTATATCCTAAATTAGGGGCCATCGCATGCTTACTTGGGCTAGGCGATGATGTTACTGGAGCTGTCTTGACGACGATTCAGGACACTACTACGGCAGCATGCCTCTCGGGGAGGTATAACGGCATGGCCGTCTGCCAGCCAAATAATCTGAACAGAGTATCGGAACGGTACTTATTGCCCCCGGCTGCGGAAGCTGTATCCGGAACATGGGGCGTGGCATTATAGACATGAAATGAAGGCTATTACAGTAAAATAGTACAATACTTCTCATTATTATATTTCTTCTCATATTAACCAAGTGTGCCTTGTGCTCCTATGGCGAATAAATTTATGAGTATGAGTATTACCCCATCCATGGCCTAGACTCTGCGGTGTGACCCGCAGAGGTGGCGACTCTGGTGCCCCGTTGCTAAACCTGATAGGTTAAACTAGCAGATGGACACTAACAATATTAACTCCAGTGCGGAGGAGATACGGATGCGATTTTTCGTTTAGCCTTCAAAGGCGCGAATGGCTCTTAATACCTTTGGCCTCGGAGGCAAACTAGCAGAGGGGAAATGACAATGTTAACTCCAGTACTGAGGAGGTTCGGATGGCATTTTTCGCTACGCCTTCAATGGCTCGAATGGCTCGATCATCATCAGCCTATATTAGTCCACAGCTGGCTATAGGCCCTGTTGGCACTTGGTCTTAAAAGCGATACCTCGCTATAACAAGGTCAGGTCGACTTTTATAACACCTTCAGTCGAAGTGTGATCAGTCTTGTCTGAATATACACGTCGCCCTCGGAGACTGTATCCGGATGATGGGGCATACATACTAGGCGATGGACGCCCCAACAAAGTGCCTGACATTTTGCCAATATATTCGAGCCTGAGAAGATAGCACACAATCTATGATAAATATGATAATGCTTCTGGCTTATACATTTTAAATCTTGTATTGAGGTTCTGTCTGAGCTCCTTTAATGTTCTCTCCCCAGTGAAGTCCCTCCTCAGATGGAGACACTGGAACTTTTTGTAAAAAAGTGGGGGGGGGGGGGGAGAAATGGTACGGTGAAGTAGACGAGTGGTAAGACTAGGCACGTCACCCACTGTCCTGTATCAGATTGTCCATCATTATCACCAACCAAGGTACCATTACCCTTTACCGTCGGATATGACAGGGTTCTCCGCAATTAAATATATATCGTCTAGCGGGAACACCATGGAGTTATGGTGTCAGTGGATTCATAACCAAGTATTTTTCATGAAAACAATAACATACCCAAGCAGACACCTGTTTTGGTGTTTTCTGCAACTGGACCTGATTCAAGTACTTATGTTGTTCAGTTCAGAGAACTAACAAGCTATATGTAGATATCATTAACTACCATCTTTATATTAAGTACATACAAATACCTATAATTACACAGCAAGGGTTATAGCGAAATAACCCCTTGTAAATAAGTTATCCATACCATAACATATTTTATTTTATATTTGTAATGTTAAAAGTCCTATTTGAACTAAATTCAATTATGGACAGTTAATTAAGGATATACATAAGAAGTAGGTACCTATGTTCATGTGAATCCCAGATCTCAATAGCAAGATCAATTAAATTTATTAATTCTAAAAATGAGCACATTACCAAGCATGTGATCAACAAATAAATCCTGAATTAAATAATATTAAAACTATCACATTCAAACTGAAAATATTCTACTAAGCAGAACTCCACTCATTGAAATATTAGACCTTGCATTTTAGAGCAGTAATTTCTGATCAGCAAGATTTTATGAATACCATAATCCTATTTAATAAATTGATGAATCTAAATGGTTCATAGTAAAGTTTCAAACAGAAACCAGAACTTTACTCATTTAAATAATGAAATACCTATATTACCTATACATACAATATTTTCATACTTAGATCACTGCCTTTTACCCAGTTTATGACAGTTTTAAACATTGTCCGGCCCCACGAAGCGATCTGCTGTACAGCGACAGAACTGCGGCGTCACCGGCTGCCACTATCCAGACCTAAGCCCCAACGAAGTGACCTGCATGACGGCGCACAATACAACTGCAGAACGGCGTCGCCGGCTGCCACTATCCAGATCCATGTGTACCTATATGTGCTTCAGGGGCACTTTGTGTGATGCTAAGTATCGTTGATTTCTGATCAATTAGATTTGATAAACACTCAATATTTTGTTTTACACAACTTTAAAGTCTTAGAAGTTATGTCCTAAGATCTTTGACTTGTTTGACTGTTATTTATGTATTACATGTAAGTACCTACTTAGTTACATGTCATACATTTTATTTTCACATAGCGTTTGTCCGTCTTTCACCAGCAGATAACAAACAGGTCTTCAAACCATGCTGTCCGTTTCGAAACACATATAATATTACCGTTTTGCACAAAAACAAAACGGATATTATGTGAGTGGAGAAACGGACAGCATCAGCAAGGTACTTGCTGGTGTTGATGACACTATGAGTTGACATTGACAGATGTCACAATGACAGGGACTTGCTGCTATGACTTTGACGGAAAAACACACAGCATGATTACAAAAAGACGATAAAAGCACATAAATACATCCATATTTCAAATTGCAATTCTTCAAACCATGCTGTCCGTTTCTCCACTCACATAATATCCGTTTTGTTTTTGTGCAAAACGGTAATATTAAATAAATCTAATCTTTTATCTTTTTACCAGTTCATCTTATATAACATGCTCTCATAACCCAAATATAGCTTTTATAATATATCCTTTTAAAGTCAGTAGGTCTTTAACGGTCTTTACGATAGGGCTGGTCCACCAATTCAAAGTCGCTCAACGAGCAACGGAAAGTGCTATGCTCGGAGTTTCTCTGAAGGATAGGATTCATAACGAATACATCCTACAGAGAACCAAAGTTATCGACATAGCCTAAAGAATTAGCAAGCTGAAGTGGCAGTGGGCCGGCCATATCTCGCTAAGTACCGACAACCGCTGAGGTATACGTGTTCTTGAGTGGAGACCGCGACTAGGCAAACGCAGTGTAGGACGCCCTCCAGCCAGGTGGGATGACGATCTGCGAAAGACTGCAGGCAGATGCTGGTTGCGGCAAGCTGAAAACAGGGCGCTATGGCGCTCATTAGGGGAGGCCCGTGGATTAATATAGGTGATGACTGTGATGAGGTCTTTACAACCGCGATTAAAATTTTTGGTAGGTACCTAAATGTCAAGAACACAGCTATCGTAAAAAGGATCAATCAAAATAATATAAAATCTCCTTGAGTGGAAAACAACACCTAATTAAATGAGAATACGGTGCACCGGCTTGTTGGCAGCGCACAGTGCACAAAGGGCAGTCATGCGCTAAATTGATCTCACAATCACTGAGACATGGGCTTTGAAGAACAACCACCACCTTGTGGTGTTTAATGAGGCGCTTTATTGCAAAAAGGTAGCTAAGTATATTTAACGTAGGTATACAAACAGTGATTGTTTGTTCATGCATGTGTTATTAGCTACCTACTAGCTTCTGAAACCAGCGGCTTCGGACGCACTTTGCAGGGATAAGAAGTAACCTATGTCCACCCCTGGGATACCTGCTGTCTACCTCCCTGCAATCCTTCATTGTGATCTGTTTAGGCAAAAAGGTAGCAAAATATCACAGATTTAGAAATATACAGATTGAATGACGCGCGTCAAGAGTGACGACGTTGAAACTCTGCAAGTTTAAAGTAGTTAGCATCAATTGGTCTATGGACAGGCGTCCGACGTGTCGTTCACACGCATACACATTTAGCTAGGCTTTTAAGGAAACACACGGGGATCACTTTCACACGTAGGTACATGCTACGTTTAAAGCACTATTTGTTCAAATAATTAATAAATAATAATAAATAAATAAATAATGCTGGACAATTCACACAGCATTATCTAGCCCCAAGCTAAGCAGAGCTTGTGTTATGGGTACTAGATAACTGATATACTTAATGCAATACACTACATAGATAGATACTTTTTATTATACATAGGTACATAGAAAACATCCAGAACGCCCTGAACAAATGTCTGCAGATCGTACAAATATTTGTCCCGAGGCGGGAATCGAACCCGCAACCTCCTGCGTCGCAGGCAGACCTTCGCCCGCTGCGCCACAGAGGTCGTCAAATTCAAATTAATTTTGTTTCCAACTAGGGTTGCCATCTCTAAAATTTGGCAACCAGGACAAGACGCGTTGAAACCCCGGATTTTGGAGCCCAGAATCCGGACATGTCAACAGGTTTTTTAACATAGTTTAATAGTAAAACGTCAAGTGCGAGTCGGACACGCGCACTAAGGGTTCCGTATAATTGTAAGACCTTGTGTCTTGCCAAATATCATGATTCTAAGACAACGGGAAGTAGGCAGGTTTTGGTCCAGGGTGGCAACCAAAAGCAGTTAAGTACTTTTTTTGCGAATAACTTAACTTACACATTTACTGTTTTCGGATTTTTCCCTTTACCTGTGCTATAAGACCTTGCTTTTTACCAAATTTCATAATTCTAGATCGACGGGAAGTACCCTATAGGTTTTGGTCCAAGGCGAGAATCAAAAGTATTATTTTTAATGAATAAACTAAAAACTTATGTTATTCGGATTTTTTATGCTATAAGACCTTGCTGCTCGCTCGCAAATTTCTTGATTCTAGGTCTACGGGAAGTACCTACCCTATTGGATTTGTATTTTGTGAATGTGATTCATATGGAAATATCAAAATATTCGGACATAAGCGGATGTAACTTTTGATTGCGTTGACTTAGAAGTTTTATTTGTATTGGGGCTCCAAGAGGTTACAGACTTAAGTATTTGGTGTTAATTTCATCTCGATACCTCCTCGCGTTCCTGAGGAAAGGGGGTTGACAGACGGACAGAAAAGTGATCCTATAAGGGTTCCTTTTTTCCTTTTGAGGTATGAAACCCTAAATAACAGTTAAAAATGCTATTAAATCAACTTTTATTTATTTTCAGACTAAATTAAATTTAGTCATCTTCTATCATCATTTTAAATGTAACAAAACAGAATCTATATAAATATTATTCAGTTTGTAACAAATCGTTTTAATAATCTAGATATTTTTATTTATAAAATAAAACACAAATTGTTATACTTACTCTGTTATGAAAACAAAACCTTACTAAAATATTATAATATAACCCACTTTCAACAAATTTAAATTAAATTTAAACTTTACAAAAATTGACGGAGCACCAAGAAGTTGAGTTTTTATGTAAGAGAACGAATCCTTTGTACGGGCTGATGATTTTAGACAAAAATGAAAAGAAAAAATACTTTTTAGCCCTAGGTATTAAACTCGAGTTTTAGGCCCGCTAAGCTACACTATTATGATACACTTTTTGAGCAAGAGAAGTGAAAATACTATTTTAATACAAATAATAGCAGACCATGGTGAAAATATGCTCAAATTACAAATGATTTTGGTACTTATTACGTTTGTATAGGAAATTCATCCGTCGCCGGACCCTCTCCCGTTTTATGGTCAAGGTGCAAAAAAAAGTAAAATACACATGCCTGACTCGGAATGTTCGCGAATGGCCGCGACTTTTTAAGACCTCTGTAGCGCAGCGGGCGAACGTCCGTCTGCGACAGGTTCGCTTCCCGCCTCGGGACGGGGCACATCCTTGTACTAACTGTTATTAAAACTGTTCGAAACAAACGTTTTAAAAATAATTTATTTTGAAAAAGTATTCAATCCCATACCACTTGTTATCTTTGAAATAAATACACCAATCGGAACACTATACGACAGGTCAATTTAATTACAACAAGTAACAGAAGAATGCGCAATGGACAGGATCGTTTGAAATCTGAGACATAATTGGCAATCGCCCTACGAGATTGGATTATCGGATACTTTCTTCAATATGTTTAATATCAATAGATTTAGGTACTTATTTATTGTTGGTAGGTAGTAGGTACTTCATCTTAGGTTATCTATTTAGGTAGGTATAAATATTACTGCGATGCGTCCAGCATAGCAAAGCACACATCTAGCCCCAAGCTAAGCAGAGCTTGTGTTGTGGATACTAGACAACTGATATACCTACCTGAGCACATTACAATACACTATAAACATAGATATGTTGTATGCATGTTATATTATACTACATAGAAAACATCCGGAACACCCGAAACCAATATAATTGTAGATCGTACAAACATTTGTCCCGAGGCGGGAATCGATTCTGTCACAGGCGAGCTTTCGCCCGCCGCGCCACAGAAGTCGTCAACACCTTTTTTTTGGAACTTGCTTGTGTGTTGATATTGATCTAGGTAATTAGGAAAGACCTACCTACCTGGCAACAGCTATGTGATTAGATTAGCGTAGCATGTCTAGTTATGTAAGCTTTCACAACAATTACATATTAGTCTATTGTTATTCCTTCAAAATTGAGAGGAATGTTGAATGACAGCTGCTGGCAAGCTTACAAAATCACGTCGGAGACAATAAAAACTAAAAGTATTTTTTAATCGCAATTATGATTTACATGCAGATTCTTTGAAAAAATATCAAACGCAAACAATAAAATCATAGAAACGTATAAATCTCTGACATGAAATGTATCATTTTACTATGAAGAATAAAAAGCTAAACAGTGAGCTTTTGTTTTGACCCGCCCACTAGCTTCTGAGCCAATGGGAAGGGGGGAATAGATGACGAAGGGCGGAGCGGTGTAGGTTTGAGCCTTCGCTGAAACTATCGCGGAACATTTCAAACTTGAAAGCCGTGACAGGCGTCAACTCTCCATTTCAGAGATTGATATTTCAGCGCGAAAAAGCGAAATTCCCAAGTGTTTTCCATTGCAATGTAGTGAGTTTTATCAAAAAACGGAGCGTGTTACTTGACCATTTCTATAGTGATGGAAGGATCAGAAGCTCCCGAGGTCCGTAGGGCTCTGAGAACCCCAAAATGTGCCCGGTGCCGCAACCATGGAGTGATCTCGTGTTTGAAGGGACACAAACGGTTGTGTCGCTGGAGGGATTGCCGCTGCCCCGGGTGCTTGTTGGTGCTTGAACGGCAGCGGGTTATGGCGGCTCAGGTAAGTAACTCATTAAGTATTTATTTTAAGAGCTTTACTCATGTCGGGACCTAAGTCAACTTAAGTGTCATTATTTCTTGAAGGCAGTGGACAGAAGAACCCTGACGTAGTTGGTTAGTTTAGTAGGTACATCGCATTAACCTTAGCCGCGACAAGGCTATCGAGTGGCACGTCTTGCGCCATGAAAGTGTTAATTTAGTATATTATATTAGGTACCTTACAGGTGGACGAAACAATGACGTCATAAAAAAATGAATGCCTCAACCCCGGGGGTACCCGAAAATACCCCATGTACGAGTATGTATGTTCCCCGATTTTTCGTAGTTTTTGAGTTATATTATGATTGTATTAAGGTGAACCGAGGCTATTTTGACTATCAACTTTGAAGTTTTAACTTTACCTTTTGCCATAATCGTCCCGTTAGATTAAATTGGCGTTCTAATAAACCAACATGGTTAAGCATATATCTATGAACGTTATCACATCAAAATAACGTTGATTAATAGTAAACTTAGATAATTATACAATATAATCGACGTGAAAACGGAAAAAGTTACATTCGCCTCAGTTTGGGGTGAATGTGACTTTTTAGTATAACTTGATTTTGCTTATTGCTTTAAAGCTTAAAATTGCATAACACCTACTTTGAACTAATATTTCCACATAAATGATTTCAAACCGTACCAAAACACAGTTGTATAGCCTAAAAAAATGCTTTTCGTTTCTTCTGGGGCGAATGCAACTACGCTCCATAGAGTTAGTGTTGAGTTAGTGTTGGGACTACATTCATCGAAAACTTTTTCCTAAGTGACTAATGAACCGGCATCGATGGGTTTAGGAAATGAAACATAGCATATTTTTTATTCATTAAAAAAAAACATTATAAAACCAACTAAAAAAATTAAATAAACCAACATACCTCTGGACTAAATCAATGGCACTTAAGTACAATTTTACTTCACCAATTTTTTATTAGGTAATTTCTGTTTAGAAAAGTAGTAAAATGAAAATGTAATGCAGTACCTACTGTATATTTATTTAGGTCGTCGGTATTTATTTTCGCTGCTCTAATTAAAATTCATACTTCAGTTTATTTACAAAATATCGATATGCTATTCTATCGACACTGAACATCACTAGCGATTTACATTTCCCATACAAAAACATAGGGGCTATTGTAACTACCTCAAATTTGTCAAAATAGTTACAAACACCCCGAAATTCAGAAAAATGTGGCGAAAGTAACTATTAGAATATCATACGAAATAAATGACAAAGGATTTCAAATAATATTGTAAAAGCAACTTACAATTAGTATTTCTTCTTTTCTTCTTTCAAAACTTCATAAAAACTCCGTTTACTATTTTTTTGATAAAAACTTGTGCGGAGGTTGTCAACATACACTGACCCGAAATGGTGACTTCCAGAAAAAACGCTATCAATCAAACAGTTTCATAGGTAATAGCGTAATCTGTAATTTTTTGAGAAAAACTAATTTCTCTGTTGACCAATAGATGGTGAGCTCAACAATAACCGTTGGAATAAAAGAAAAATCGATTAGTCGCATACACCCCATAGTCACAATAGCCTCGGTTCACCTTACCTATGTTTTCAAATCGAGACTCGTCTCGGCGGTCGTCGGTCCACAGAATATTGTTGAAAAGGTCTGGGTCTTACTGAGATCTCAGAAGCATTACCTATTTCACAGAAAGCAACTCTTCTTGGATAGTCCGATTCCTGAAGATGCTGGACGCGCTTAGCATGGTATAAGCGTGATACCTTTCTGGAAAAAAAACTTCGTAAAAGTCACGACCGGCTAGAAAGAGCTTAAAAGTTAAAAATGGTTTTATTTAGTTAATATCACTTTTTTTATGACGTCACTGTTTGGTCCACCCTGTACTTACGCATTAGGATGCTGGTTCAATTCTTGCCGCTGAATAATTTGAATAATTAAATGCATTCGAATTTCTAACAGGCTTTGCCGGGATGAGAAACGCGAAAACTTGCGGTATAGTGTAACTCAGTCTATAAAGCCAATTTACATATTAATTCTTAGGTACTAGTAGGTAAACTAGTGTGTATGTTGAACGATAAAAATCACTGAATGAGGTTATTTTTCCAAAAGTAATGCATGTCTGAAACTTGTAGGTTAGCTATAATATTTAACAATTCATAACGTTCAGCTCTTTTTGTATGTATTTGATCGACATTTTTGCATATTCAACCACTGCTGGTCGCAGGTGGCGCTCCGCAGACAGCAAGGAGCCGGCACTGAAGGCCGAGACGGCGAGGCAGCCGCCCTGGCTGCAAGGAAGCGAGCCTACCGCGCTCGGCTGCGCTGCGTTCAGATGACACGCACCTACCCGCACCATCCCGTCACTGTTTACGGTAAGCGGTCTCCTTAAGGCGCTACCCCGACCCAAATCAGCGCCACCACCTATTTAATTTAATTATTCTGTTAATAGAAGGAATATAAGCCAGTTTGTGCTTCATAGCATAGGCTTTTTTTTAATGCCTCTATAAAAGTTTTATTTTGAATACTATAAGCAGAGATGCGAAGTTGCTCGTTTTGGCCACCATGGTGGGAAAAAAGAGCAACTTCGCATCTCTTCCTACACTATACAAACTAAAACATTTATAGAGGCATTAAAAAAAGCTTATGATAGGATGCACAAACTGGCCAATCGATTTTTTAAATTTCCTTCGTTTAACAGAATAATTAAATAAAATAGGTGGTGGCGCTGATTTGGGTCGGGGTAGCGCCTTAAAGATGATAAGCTTTAGAGATTAAGTATTTAATTATAGTTTTAAGCTATAGTCTAGCTCTTAGAACCGAGATGGTTACGCGGACCCTAAGGAAAGTCTCTCAGAATAATCTCAGAACTGATGGTCGTTGGGACTCTCGAAGTCTCGAGTGGTGAAATGACCGATAGCTAGTTGGTGAATGTCGCGAGAAACTGCTGGATGCGGGTATTGGACTGGTGATTGTGTTAATCTTTGGGGAACGCCTACCTAAGTATGTCCAGCTGTGGATGTCTTTTCGCGTCTTGGCCGTTTTCAAAAATAATAGTAGGTAGGTATCTCTCAATTTTATGACTACCCCCTACCTCAGATTTAAGCACGTCTTAGGTGACGAGTTTCTGACAGATTTCCATTGAAAACGGTAAAAAAAACATCGCGAATTAAGACGTGCTCAAATTTAAGTTGCGTTTCAGTATTCGGGAGAGTATACTATACTTACCTACCAGTCATCCGCCGTGAAAAGATGGCACAAGTCCTGTAGATTCTGCAGGAGTAGAGTATGCCATCTCATGTCCAACAGTTGATGAGCTTGCAAACTTACATTCTACTGCTGCAGGGCCAAGTCCACTATTTGTCCCCCTGGATCCTTTACTTTACTTTTCACGGTCATATAGGAAGGTACAATGGTACATACCTATTTACTATAGAGAAAGAAGGACTAACCTTCCAAACGGTCAAGTTAATCCCGCCATCTCGATTAAACCGAATGCATCGTAAAAATTGCAGTCGAAACGAACTGCTACATCTCACTAACCCTTTCAAACGCCATTCATTAGTTTAAAAGCACCCGGTTCATTATGCATTAAATCCGTACACAGAAAAACACTTCTAATTTGTCAGAGCATGTGTTAAGACAATAATACGCTGTTATTTTGAATGTAATCAACACTGACAGAGAGTAGGGTGGGTTCCGCACCTTGTTATTATTGTAACGGAGTCCACACTCTGTCGTGTGTTTCGTTTCTCGAAACGCTAAATGCGAATTAGCTGGGTAAATATTTACTTTGGAGCGGTGAGAGAGTTAATGTGAATGCACGTAACGGCTGAGATAGAATTTTGATGGACGTTAAGTGGTGTCTAACCAAGCAATAAATAAGCGAGACGGAGAGTCGCAGATTAATTCTACCCGTCAATTACTCAATGTTCCTATTCTTGCATTCTTTTAGTTTATATAGGGTGCCACGTAAGTAAGTACCTAACATGTGTACTAAGCCTTACGGGGGTGATTTAGGACCCCGACCGAGGGGATCAACCTGTAAATAACGATTTTTTTTTACGAAAATTAAGTTGTTTTTTTCTTCCTATTCGTGTTATTTTAGGTACCTACCTACCTACCTAGGTCTATATCAGAAATAAATACCAAATAGGTTTTGTTTTTTTTTTTGTTTTGTACTAAGTAGTAGATACAATAAGTTAATAGATAAGCACACTCGTACTAAAATTTAAATCTAATTAGATAGGTACCTACTTAAATATAAGAACTAGTTTTGTTTTTGTTCATTTAAGTGAACTGTATTTAGGTAAGTATGTTCTTTGAGAAAAAAAGAATCTTTAAACCGAGATTGGGAGCGGCAAAACTTTACTTGCGAACTTATGCAATGTAAAATTAAATTGAGTACAAACCTATTATAAGTTATAATTTAATATCTTAATTTGTAATTATCTATCAGCTGTTTGTAAAGAGTACCTACCTACCTGAGTAGGTAGGTAACAGTCCGAATTTTTAACTATCACCGCCACCCGGAAAATATTGCATCTGCGACGTTTTTGTTTTCATGAACCAGGACATTTCTGAATTCTGATTTACACACTTCACCTCGAAATAGAACGGGCTGTAATAAAAAATGTGAAGTCGTTTGAAAATGTCCCCGCTTCATTACAGAACAAAAGCTGTCATCTAACACTCGGCAACATTTCACTGTCTATTAAAACTTTTAGAACAAAAAAACTAGAATTTCTTTTAACTATTTTTATGGCCTCTAAAAAATGTGTGAAGATTGTTTTACAAGAGAACGCGGAGGCGGCTCTTTGTGGCGTCTCAGGTTACTGTTGACTGTAAACATGTCTTTCCGCTTGTTGAGTGATCGCTGCCGCAGGCACTGCGGGTGCCAAAACGGTTACGTTTTATTACACATTTTTGCTTTATAATTGTATCCTATTTTGAAATAAACTTTCCATCATGTCTGTAGCATGGGATGCATGAAGAACAAGGCTAAGGAATTCTGCTAGGTATGTTCCTCAAAACTGTCATATCTCTGGTGTTTGGTAGCTGTACTTAGGTACCTACAGTTAGCTGGGTTGGTACTTGTACTTTTTTACAAATTTTTGTACTCATTGGACTTATGAGTAAGTTTGCCGCGCTCGCCTTTCTCCGGTGCTTGTCTGAGCTATAATGATCCAGCTCACCCTTTGCAAAACCTAACCATGTCTCTTCTTCCCAGGCAACGACAGAGTATTCGCAAGCGACCCATCCTGGACCGAGCGCGTGCGCAGACGCAGAGCCTTCGCGGATGCGGAACTCGAGCGCACATTCAACCCCCCGCCCCCTCCAGAGCCTGCTCCCCCCGCGGCCTTGCAAGGCATGCTTTGTAGGAACCTTCTAGCAGCGCTGTTGACGACGTATGCACCGATACCGCCGCAGCCTCAGAGGCAGAAACTGTCCTTCTCGATTGAATCTATCATCGGTGTGCAGTAAGTAGCAGCCGAGCAAAGCTCATGGAAAGAAGTGGAATCGTCCGATCAGAAACCCCGAGAAAAAAGTGCGTGTATTTTTTACTCAGCTATTTCGAATCAATGTATGGTCCGTTTACTCCCACCTGTTCTCTTTGCTGTACGCGAGTGGAGAGCCCAGAAACGCGCCTTATCGTCGATGGCTATCAAGCTTAGACCATCTAACCAAAAAGTTATAGGTTATATTGTAACAAAGCAAAGTTTTAAAGCCATAAAAGCCGCCACACACAAAAACCGTGGCCGCCGCCGGAGGCGAAGGCGTGGGGGTTGTAGTATCATACGAATTTATATGAAAGACTACACATGTATGTGTAGTCTTTCATGTAAATTTGCCCAACCCGCACGCCTTCGCCTCCGGCCCGGCCACGGTTCTGTGCGTGGCGGCTGTAAAACAGAATAGATACTAATAAAATAATAATTTATATCAGACCCAGAGAACCCGTTATTACTGTACTGGCCTAATTAATAAGGAATATTTTGTAAGTTTGTAATTTTGGAATGGCTTCTCTATAGAATGCTATGAGACTGACTCTCGAGTGTTGCAGCCATGACACGAACTAAGCCGCAGGCAGAAACTAGTAGTAAATAAAATCACTTAAGTTTTGAACAATGAGTGCTTATATTAACGAAATGTTCGGTAAAAGAATGTCTATTGTGAGGTCATCGTGTTACAACCAGAACTTATGTTTTAGAAAATGGTCAATAAACTAAACTATACATTTTGAAAATGACCTTATAATTTAGTGTAGTGTGTAAATAAAATGAGTACAGAAAGTTTTCCGTAAAATAGATTTACAAAATTTCAAATACTTTTACAAAAACTATGGTTAATTTATCTAGAAACATTCGAACGGTGCCTAATACATTAGGCCTTTAGAGGTAGCGCCTACAATACAATAACTATGTTTGACATGGGACCTGTACTCACTTTATACTCCACAAAATATTTTACAATCTTGAGTGTAAGATTTACTTTAACAATTTTTACTAAGTACTCGTTTACTGCTTTAAAATTAATACTTTACAATGTAAATAGGTACGCAATTTTTTTTATAATGACAATGCAAAAATATCCACAAGAATACAACCAACAAAAAATAAATAATGTATGTAGGTAGTGATTTGAATGATTTTATGTGATAAATAAATAAATAGTTATGAATCTATACATTATAGTGGATTAAAATATTGATTTCATAATAATTTAATAAACCTACTGTTTAATTTTCTCAAAAATATGAACATATTACTTATACATGAAATATCGAATTATGAAAATATGACGGTGATACATAATAATATATGTTTTTTATAGTTATCTACCTAAGCACATTGTCGATGCGCTATCTTCGCTATTATACATGTTAAGCTGAAAGTAAAAGAAACAATGTAAAATAAAAACAAACAATCAAAATGAAACTATGCTGAGAGTACAAAACTAATCAACAGCAAAAAAATAACAATTATGTAGGTACCTACTAACTCAACATAAAATATAATGATAAACAAAGCGAGTGCAATTCGACAATGCGATCATCAAACAGATATTTATCTAATCATATTAGATTTTTAGATACAAAATACTTATAATAAATATAATATACATATATTTACGTAAAATTTTATATATAAAACGCTATAATAATATGTATAACGCAAATAACCTACAAAATATCGACAATCACAAATGTTCGTCATACAATACAACATATTTTCGCAATAAAAACTATGCCTCAAGGAAGGGAGTGCCTTTACGAATGCCGCCTCATTCACACGCACATGCGCAACACTTACTGAACTATTATCACGGTTTCTTTTTTATTTAGGAAATAAACGAAATCAACTACAATTAAAAATCAGACAGATAAAACCTACTAACCTTAAAAATAAATTACGAGTGACCCGTAACATTCATATAAAATGGATTCTACTTAAAAATAAACAATGCTTCACAAATTTGTTTCAAAAAATACTAAGTTACACAACGGTAATTTTAATTCCTCTACGGGTACCGATGCTGACGTGGCATATGCCTTCCGAGACGTTTTTTTGAAACGCCTTCATTGGTGGCAGGTGGGAATAGTACTTCTAGGTCCGTATTTTGAAAGCTGGTTTGCTCAGTCACCTTTATGCTTACGTGACGTTTATGACATAGAAAGCTTTACTTATGCATAGATGGATGATTGTGCAAGCTTTCATAATACAGGCCTCTGATACTTACAACTCGAAATGCTTTCAATAAGGTACAAAACTAGCTTGTTCCGCTACAAATCAGGCGATTCAAGTAAACGTTGACAATATGTGGGCATTACGCAAGACATGTGAGCTAAGTATAAATGTATTGTCGCGATTACTTTACGAGATGAGCATACATCCACACATGCCCGGGATTCGTTGGCACATGAGGGATAGGACTAGACAGGACTCGGGATAGGAACTGATTGGGACTTCAGGGATAAAGGGACTTACACGAAAATATACTATAAATAATAATTTTGCACAAAAATAATATACCTACTCCTACCATGTAAATATTTAAAGTGCTTTAGCCAAAAGAAATTTAGATCTGACGGAATGTTAAACTTTGTCCCCGAAATATAATAAATTTTTACTGCACGTTTATGCTAAAAATTGCAATCATAATAAACTAACGTTCACAAGAACTACTAGATTTCAGACCCCGATCTGAAAGAAATATATTATGACTTATATAACAAGTGTTTAAAGTCAGACTTTTAGCTTTTATAAAACAAAAATATAACAATTTACTTGAATACAATAATAAAATACATTGCAATATGTATTCACATATACATAATATGCACGAATATATTACATTAAATATTCATGAGAGTTGCCCGCTTCGACTCGTCAGTCGATACATCGTCTACCTGGATGAAGTCTGAAGATATGGTCTTATAATTTGAAGCAAGTAAAGATTTTTTGTAATATAGTAGTAGTCAATGCCACGAGTGTAAATCGCCGCGGGCAACACAAACATACAAATACGGTAAAACAACATACAACGTAAAAATACTATTTGGTATATAATATAGCAGATAATCTAGCCGTCATAAAATCTATCAAAGCAGTATATTAAATCTACACAGACATAATTGTACACATATATTAGTAAAAAAAAACCAGTCACAAATCACAGCTGACATAAATTCTCGATTTCACTAAGTCTTGTAATTTATACAAAATAATAGTAACATACAAATTTTAAACATCTACTAAAATATATTTGACAGGCTCTAGTGGAGTTAAATAAATGCTTTTTTGAAAATATGAAATGTTAATGTTTGAAGAATTCGCGAAAAACAGGGTTAGTAAGAAAATAAACAAACAAACAAAAATATTCGTTGAGCGATGAACATCAGCAGTCAACCTACAAACTAACTAAGACTTACGTATAACAAGCATATCATTGTGGACATGCTAGTTAATGAATGACTATCAAATTGCACAACAGACTGTGGCTTGGACTGTAATCAAATTAATAAACATTAAAAAGAACCGAAAATACAAATCAATCTTTCTATTCCTTTTCATTCACAAGCACACATTCACAACACAAACAAGGCAAAACTTGATGGTTATGGGATTCCAGTGGCAATTCAAAAATCCGAATTAATAGTAGTTACTCATTGATTTAGTACAAATTACATTAGATGTCTCAGCAACCGAGTTCTAAACTAAGAACTATCACTAATCATGCATTATAATATCCGAGCGAATTCCGCTCGGCGCCATATGAATAGCTACAGTCCAATAAGTAATTATCCGCCGATAAACGCAAGCACACGTGCGTTGTTTTGACACGATACGATGCTGCAAGCTAGCACCGCGCGGCGCTCCCGCACTGTGCGTATACTCTGCCTAAAGCCGCGGCCCTTCCCCAAACAACGCCGGAAGCTGTCAGGTACGAATGGTAGTTAACTAGTACTTGGAGTGGTCTGGATTGTTGGCGCATCTCGTGAAGATCGCTCGGTGTGTAGTCAGGTACGAACGTGATTGTAGCCCGGTGCTCGGCGGCGGCCGCGGTGTGACGTGATCCCTACGCGCTCGGGCGACAGCTCGGCTATCGCCCGCAATGTCTTCCCGACCCGTGCTGACATTGGTTCCCCTGAAACAAACGCACTTCTTAATACTTAGGTATATCACTTCTCAGAGACCAGAGGATTTACTGATGTTAAGATCGGATTTCGCGACTCCGCGAACGTAGTGTAAGACACCCTCCAGCCAGACGGGATAAAAGACTGCGAAATACTGCAGGAAGATGCTGTATGGCAAGGTTGACAGGGCACTATGGCGTTCATTGAGGGAGGACTGTGTCCAGTAGTGGACAATTATTGGCTGCTTATGAGATCTGTTTGTTAAAGGGCCCTCGCTCAAAGCAAACGCGATGCCAGAATGTCAAAATGTAGCATATTTGACAGAGATTGTCTAAGGCTGCTTTCTGAAGCCGAGTGGATTATGACCTCATACAGACAGTTTCAAGCTGGGTGATCGATTCTTCTCCGCTCTGCATCAGTGGGAAATAGGTGCGTTCTCTCTGATGCATAGCAAAGGCAGTAATAAATAGGAGTCTAAGAATACATTCAAACCAAATATATAAAATACTCACCATATCGAAGTAGTAATGTCTATATCCCGCACATGGCCGTGAGTCTCGCGTTGAGCTGCACGGGAAACTGATCAGTGAACCGGCGCCAGTTCTCCTCACCCACTTGGTTCTTGAACCCGTGCAGGATCTTCGTGAACATATCCTTCAGATCGTCTTTAGGGTGCGACCAGGACGCCACGGCATCGCAGAAGAACATGAAGTCTGAGACTACGCCTCCGGGGTTCACTTGTATCATCTGACAGATGCCCCGGAATGCGGAGTCTTTCTCGTCATTATCTCGAATGTTCCGTAGCGAGGTGCACCTACAAATTTTTCAGGTTATACGCCTAATGCACGGGCTTTAGATAAAGGCGCTGGATTCTATTTCGAGAATCAAAATGCACCTTTAATTTATACTTAGCTATGAATAAGTTCGGAGGTAGGATGTGATTGATTCTCGAAATAGAAATCTCCTACAGTTTCTAAATGTAATTAATAAATTGAATAGATTACAGAAGCAAACTTAATGATATCTTTAAAATGTAGAATGAAATAACTAAAGTTAAAAGTGAGAATTTGAAATACGCACACAAAAAATATATTATGTGGAAAACTCATAGGAAGGCCAAACTGTAAGATAACAAACTGAAAAATATATTATTTTAAGCAAAGGTATTTAACAGAGAAAAATAATCAAAGGGTTCACTAAATCATAAAATACTGCAAATGTTTTCCAAATGTATGTCTCACAGTTTGGTGGATAGTTATTAGCAGTAGGTAAATACTTTAGAAAGCGGATGGTGTTCAACACAATAGAGCACAGCACTGAAAAGAGAATGATCAAAATAATGCCACCCATATCAGTGAGTCCCCCATGTGGCCCAGTGTCACCAAAAAACAAGTAAACATGCTTGGTTCAACTCAAATTACAAACATATCGTAAATACCAAAGAATATTAACAAGCCACGAACAAACACCATCCACAATCGAAATAATATAGGTTAATAACTTATTTAATAGTAACGTAATAGTAATAATATAAAGTAATAATAAAAAAAATGACTACAGACCACTGGCGTACAAATTGATGTAATACGGGTGCGACGTCGTGGGGACAGACATAACCTAGCCGACCGATAGTAATCGCTACAGCCAACCACGACCACGACACGACATACCGAGAACAAAACCAAGAAAACAAATCAACAACCCATCCAAACATAAATATTATACTATCTAGTAAGTACATAAGTTAACAGCAACAAATCAAGTGTTACAAATGGACAAAAACGTGAAACAATTTTTAGGCTAATTAACACTATCAAACTTAAAAATGGCAATATAATAACATCAAAAGATGGCCCAGGGATCGAATATTTTAGTAGTATCAACTTCAGCTTTAAATGACTGAATCCAAAACATTCAGAAGTAACGGAAATGTAATTTAGGATTTTTATGTTTGTGCATTTTTTCCCAAAACTTACATAGCACGTGTACGTCATATGTAAATGCTCATAGATTGATTTAAAATTTCTATACAATGAACACAAGCAAAGATGAATGTTCGAATTCTAACTTTTATAAGGAAAACCATCTACGTTTGTCAACCGACTGAGCCATCTCTCAAAGAGTACTTGTGTTGGCACTACATTGCAGGTAAAGGATATTTACATTGACCCCATAAAATCATAAAACACTTGTAAGTAAGCCATGGTGACTACCTTGTGTAATCATTTTCAAACTGATATATTGTGTAAATCATTAAAATATAATACATCAATAGGTTATAATGTTATAAATTAAAAACATTCATTTTCAATCAATAAAAATCATAGGTTTAGCAGGTGACACACTAAACATAATAGGGGCTATGATGATCAAATATGAACCACATAGGATAATAATATGTATAAAGCATAGAAAGAGTCATAATAGTAGGTATGTTCAAACAATATAATCCATAACATGACTGCCACCAAGAATGTCTGTTACTGAAAATATACTTAGCAAACAATAGATAAATTATTATGTCTCAAATAGTAGTTTCTGTTGTGTTATACTATAATATAAATGTTTGTTGGTGTGTGTAGGACACTTACCCGTGTTCTCAAGTAGTGTTTTAGGGGTGTTGGGTCTATTTATGATTTCAACTAGCTGATTGAGGAAAAGGGGGATATACTTTGAAGTTTCAGGACCTGTAACATTAAGAAGTATTAAACAACATAAGAAAATTTCATTTTATTTTCAATTGCGTCTCTTACTTGCAAGGTACATACCCAACTTAATGCTGATCTCGCCAATAGCCCAAGTGGCATTATTGCAAACTGAAATTAGCTCAGGGTTGAGGTTCATGCCCAATATTGGCAGGAACTCCGGTATGTACGGATGAACGTGTTGGAAACAAGCTTTCGTCAAGTCCCCCAATAGGGCGAAAGATGACTGGCGAACCTGAATAAAAGATGAAAGACTAAATATTGAAGTTGATTGTGATGAATGTAACCCATCACCCATTTGTTAGTGAATTACTGCTGCTGTCGTGAAGGATAATAAATTATTTTAGTAACGATAGTATAGGATTAGTCCCTTACCCATAAAGAGGTTATTTGATTACTCATTTTGAATGAGATAGCAGGTTTTAAATTTTGATCTGATCAGTTATCAAAAATTACGTGTGCGACGGGTTATTTTTATTAGTTAGTACTTTTTTCGGTAGTAGTTTATGACCCATGGCCGTTATAAGAGGTATTATAATGCTTTTTTGTTATTAAGTGAAAAAAATATACAGGACACATTAGTTCAAATACATAGCGTTTGATAAATTGAACGAAATTATTAGCATAAAACTGTACTACATAAGTTGACAAAGAATACCATTTTAACCAACAAAATAACAGATACCAAAACATACATCTACTTTACATACAGAAATCAACTTTTACATGAACAACCAAATAACCCATTATAAATAAAATATAAACTGGTTAAATAAATTTAATATCCTTCCAAAATGATCTGGTCAAACTTACACTTACAATGATTGATGAAAATAAAAATGATGACAATCAAAATTACTAAATATCAGTTACATCTTAATAAAATGAACAGTGAACCAACAAAGTTAAACAACATGCTCTCATATAAAATTAACCAAATGAAATACAAATTCAACTTGCAAATGAACTTTGACCGAGCCAAGCAGCAAAATTAGTAGTTATTATTACAGGACACCGTTACCTTCAAATAAAAGTTCCCTATGCGCTCGGTGTCCCGAGAATAATAAAGCAAGTGTTACATACAAGATATACCTCAGGCATGGGATCCTGCATGCACTGGTAAAGTAACTGCATCAGATTGGAGTTTAGGACCAGGGTATCAATGTGTCCGTCCAACCCCTCAGCAAGACCACTCAGTAAATCCAATGCTACAATCATAAAGTCCTTGTCAGGAGCATCAAACTGCTCTGGACTTTGATTGTTTGCCTAAAAACAATATCATTTTATCAACATCAATTGACTCCAATTACTCCCCTTATCGTATATTAACGCTTGAAACAAATAACCTTAATAGATAACATGATACTTACAATGTTTTGATTTAGAGTTTGTTCTATCAGGGAAACGCAGCGTCTAAACACAGGCTCACAGTATGGCAGGAATCCTGATTGCAAAGCCGTGGCTACTGATGACAAGCACTGTAACATTACATTTTAAATCACCTTCCACTCTTGTCACAAAATAGATCTTATTTTGTTGAGAATAAAGATAAAAGTTACAAACCTCTAGTAAGGGAAACAGGTCCTTATCCTCATCCTTCAGAACATTCCACTTATTGATCAGCGGCGGCATCAACAGGCTGATATACTCCGGCTTGTTCAAATGATGGCCGACCGAGTCCGCCAGTGTACCGATCGCATCGTACAGAATAAGCAAGTTCTTATGCTGGTACTTGCTAAAGGCGTAGACCAATGTTTGCAGGATGTAGCCTAAGTAGGGGACTAGTTCGGTGCACGCTTCCTCCTCGAGTGTAGCGAACGCGGAGCACGCGGCTTCTTGGACGCGTTTGTTGTTGTCGAGAACCCGTTTTAGTAGCTGGAATAAAATTTATACTGTGGGTGTATCTGTCGAGAAATGGGCATTTAAAGTTTTCACCACATTTATCCTCCTTCCTGCGCTAGTGATAAACAATTTTAAAGAAACAAATACAATAAAACATATTTACTACAATAAATTAATAATGGTACCCAAATGGGTACCATTATTAATTTATTTATTCTTAGAAATCTATAAGAAGCAATCGACGTGAGCGGCGCGGGCCGAGAGCCTGACACTGATATGAGAACCTTTTATGCTAGTGTGTTTGGAAAGATAATCGGCCAGCCAGCAAGTTTTGATTCACGGTTTTAAGTTCATTACGGATGTAAGCGGGTTAACAGCGAACCTTATGTTGGAAGAACACCAACGTTTATAAGGGACTTCTTCAGGGTGAGTGCGGGTCGAGTCGCGCACGTTCGCGTTTTTTAAGTTCACATACATAATTAGTAACTTTGTGTTTAGTTAATCGACGACAGCTATTGACGGTCCAATTATCTTTCAAAGAACACAACTTGAAGGGTAGTAAATAAGTTTAGATCAGTTTGTCTAGCTAATACACATACCTCAGTCATAACCGGGCGCAGATACAGATCGTGGCTCTGGCTGACGATCCAGTGCGAGTATCTCGAGAGGGTCCAGCAGGTGATGGCGCGCACGAGGGCCTTGCGCTCGGCGAGGCAGCACACGAGATACGGCACGAGGTCGGGCAGGTGAGGAACCATGCCGCTCATACAGCCGTCTGCTACCGCGCCTAGCGCGAGGATACCGCTCTCCTGGAAAGGTATAGACATTTTGTAGGTTTCAGACTAAGGCTGACTGACTTGCTACAGTTGCTTGAGCAACTGGTACACCCTGCGTACTATAGAATGACTCGTGCTGTCCTGTAGTTCGAATCCAATTTGAGCGGGAGACATGAGAGATGACGTCATTCTCAATCCCTTTGTTTTAGGCACGCAGGCTTTAGTTTCTGCGACTAAACTCGAGTAGAAAATCTGCTTAGAATAGAGCCTAGGCAACGGCAAGGTAGCTTAAAGAAACGGAAGCTGCAGTAGCTATTGCTCACGCGAAAGTAGCTAATGTGGGGTTCACTTAGTCAAATTAACGCACGCAAACCAAAGCCTAAAAACAAGTTTGGACTCTGTCCTTTAGTTCCTAAACCTTACCTTGATGACCCAATCTTCATGGAACAGCGTCTCCTTGAGTATAGGGAACAGCACAGGCAGTAAGTCCGCCCCGAAAACGTTGGCTAGCACGTCGAGCGCGGCCGCGCTGCACTTGCGCAGGTTCCAGTCGGAGAGAGGACCGTCGTCTGCGTCGCCGCCGCCATCCTCATCGTCGTCGGATTCGCCGCCGCCTGACATGTTGCTGTCGCCTGCACCGGCTGTAGAGGGAAAACCAATTTGGTTAGTCAAATTTTGATGAAATTACACACGACCGGTTTAGTAGGTATCATCTTCAACAACTCTCAGGGTGCGTTCTCATCGACGCACACATATATCTACACTAATACTATAAAGAGGAAAGATTTGTATTTTTGTATGTTTGCAACGAATAAACTCAAAAACGTCTAAGACGATTTCAAAAAAAATCTCAGCATTACAATGCTACAATAAGTAACATAGGGATTTAGTTACTGGTTTATGCCCGCGTCTTCACACGCGTTGTTTCTATGGAAACCTTGAAAGGTTATTTCTATCCCATGGGAACTGATTTATGGGATAAAAAGTAGCTTATGTTTTATTCGAGGCCTATAACTTGTATGCAAACTTTTACGCAAAATTTCAACCCGATCCGTTCAGTAATTTTGGCGTGAAGAGGTAACAAACACCCATTCATCCATACATCCAAAAATCCAAATTTTCGCATTTGTAACATTAGTGTGATTTTATTACAAAGATGTTGGAATGTTATCCCTGGAACTGTTTCGGAGTAAATCACTAAAAACTGATGCCGCCGCCGCCGCCCGTTAACCGTAGGCAGATGCCTACGTAACGGGTAACGGGTGGTAACGGGCGGCGACCGAGCGAGTGACGTCACACGCGCCCGCGGCGGTCACTCAGTGAACTTCGCTAGTAATTTAGTCATAACTTCGCAGATTCGTATGTAATGGTCCGATTTGGATAATTTAAAAAGATATATTATTCTTATGTCATACATAAAGAATAACGTGGATACTAGTTCTATTGAAATTGCTATAACGTTACGGATCCTCATTAATATTAGAGAAATTAAGCTAAACGTCGGCGTCGGCACCGCGGTGGCCGCGCAGAGATCACGTCCATTTCCGAGTATCGCATACCGCAGAGAGCGCCCTACAATTTACCTACATTTCTGGTCTATGGCTATTTAGAAATATTGCCATTCCAGCTTACTATGGATAATGATGGTACTCACCATTATGCTTGATCCCGGGAGATATCGCCGCGCATTGCACCTTCAACTTGCTAATTCTTTGTTCACTAACATTAAATGGTTTTCGAGAAACGTTCTATGGGCTGCTATGAGATATCTGTTTACTGGTTGGGATCCAAGTGTAGCCTTAATGTTGATGTACATAACTCACCATTATGCTTGATGGTATGTGAGCGCGGCTTGTGGAAGCGCGGTCGGATGTCGGACTCTCTGTCCGGTTCCTCTTCGTCCGCGTCATCGTCGCGGTCGCCGCGCAGTAAGATCACGTCCATTTCGGAGTAGCGCATGCCACGGACTAGAACTGGTAGCAGTGTTGCCAATCGCGGGCCTAGCACCTGGATATTTTAAATTACTTTTAGAATCGAGCCTGGTGTTTAACGGTTAGAATAGAGCCTGGTGTTTAAAGGTTAGAATTTTCCGCAAATCATAGTATTCATATTAAATGTATGTACGAATGATCTATCTCTAGCATGTATTGTGCAAGAGGGGAGGGTTTTGCCATAGTCACCACGCTAGGCAGGCGGATTGGTGATCACAGTGAAAGGTTGGATCAAAAGATCTGCTGCCCTTCTGTAGGTTCCCTAGTCAGCCTTTGCGACATCCACGGTATGGGCTGGAGGCATCGATTCTTACGCCCCGACGGCCATGGCGTACATTGTTTACATACAGGGTGGTTTTTTGAGACGGGTGGTGATGGCCATGTCCGAAACCACGAGAGTTAGAGAAAAGTCGTGAAAGAAGTCATGCCCTCGATTTATAAGAAAACAATAACTGCATATTTAGGTTTTTTTAACCTTTTACTTTTGACAGAAATCAACACAAATGATTTAAAAAAAAGAGCCTGTATTATTGAACCAATGGTTTTTGTTGCTGATAAGGATCAATTTTGCAAAGTATTACTTGTGTAAAAAATGTATTACTTAAAAAGAAAGGAAATAGCAAATTTTCACTATTTTATTACTTTTACACCATTGATCAAAAATTTCCGGCCGGCCCCCCTTAGATGCACAATGCGCGCCCTGAAAACGTCAGTATTTGGCATTTTGGGATTTTTCAACTAGTGTCATTTTAGCTCTCGGACCGAAAGCATGGTCAAGTGCTCGTATAAAAAATGCAATAATCGACCGACCAAGCAACAGAAAAAGGATGGAATTTCTTATTTTCAGTAAGTTTTAATGTAATTTTTACCTGTGTATTGTGATATGAGCCAATTGAGCCTTATATACTTGAGAAATCAGCATTAAATATTGTTGTTGGGTTTGCCTATGTAAAAATATTTATTTTGTTCTAAGTTGATGAATGGAGCGGCTATTGTTTCTAATTTTTTTTAAATTTATTTGTGGTAAGTTGTAGGTGATAAATTTCTTTTCATGAAAAGACATTTAAAATAACTGGTTGAGGTTTATAAAATAACTAGCTGACCCGCCCTCAATTTTATTTGCGTGGACTCTCTAATAAAAGAAAGACTACCAAAAGTATTAAATTTAATCAACTTAGTATTTAATTTTTATCCTTATAAAAATAAACAGTGTATAAATTATTTTTAGGTACCTTCCTATAGTGACCGGCATGAGTCGTGAGCACAAACTGACACCTGCACAGTAGTTAATTTTTGAAGCCATGGGGGCGGGGCGGGGTGTCATTCGGCTACTGTACACTTTCGTGCAATTTTATCGACTTACGTTTTGGATGTTAAAATAGTAAGTTAATTTTGTTATTTCGTATTTGTTAAGTGATTTTGTTTTAATATAGTTTTCAACACACTTGCTCATAAAGTGGCTCTATGGTCACCGCAATTAGGCACAGAATGACACTCATAATCAAACTGTGACTTTTTCATTGCTATACCACCCAGACCTCAATCCCATTGAAATGGCATGGGCTGCAATAAAAGGCTAACGGGTTTTGTTAAGGAAAAAGTTAATTTAATGGCAGCTAATGAATGGACAAAATTTTGTCAAAAAGTGAAGGAAAATGAGAAGGAGTATATAAAAAACGATCACATAGTGGATGCAATGACAGAAGAATTTATAATTCACGTTGGTGACGATGACTCCGAGACCAATTCGGAGGATGAGGACAGTGACGATGTTGAGCCAGAGATGAATGAGCCAGTGGCCTCTACCAGCACCAACTCAGCGTCTAGTTTTATGGAAGGCATATTACCTATTCCTCCAGATGGAGGCGAATTTAAATAATTTGAAAAATAAAGAAAAACAGTTATAAGTACTCAGATTATAATTGTTTTATTGAGATTATTATATTTTATTCACGAAGGCCTACAACATTACTCTATCAAAGTAAAATTTCAAGTACCACTAATATTTTAATTCGTTTGTATAGGTACCTATCAATAATTTTGGTAAAAAACGGTTCCAATAAATTTGGCCAAAAGTGTACATGCGCGAGCTTACGTCATCGGTGCTCACGACTCGTGCCGCTTATTATACCTACTTACAAAATAAAATAAAATAAATTCGACTCCACTAATCTCTTGTTCCGCATGCAAAAAACTTGACAGGCTCTGCGCAAACTGTCTGCGTCAAAACAAAACGTGGACACTTTTGAGTGTCATTCTTGTAAGGTTCTAGGTATCTACGGGGGAGGCCGCATACTTGATCGATGTTTTACACACAAAAAACTTGCCTCCTATTCAAACTTTTTGGTCGTTATGTGTGAAACTCATTTGTCTTATTAGCGGGATACTGTGGTGATACTTACAAATAAACAAAAGATTCGATATCACGTACTTACATACCTATTTGGTACACGTTTTTTCGAATAATGATGATCGATCAGTATGTTGCAGAAACCCACCTATGAGTAACAGAATCCATTGGTTCAATAATACCGGGTGTCTTTTTTGATAAACCATTTGGGTCGATTTCCATCAAAAGTAAAAGATAAAAAAAAACTAAATATGCAGTTATTGTTTTTTTATAAATCGAGGGCATGACTCCTTTCACGACTTTTCTTTATGTCCCGTGGTTTCGCACTTGGCCATCACCACCCTTCTCAAAATACCAATATACATACATCGCCTATTTGATTGGATATTGATTGGGAATGCACCCTTATGTTCTGTTTTCTATAGAGAGATTATAATGGTTTGAACCCCTCTTCAGTACCCACTAGAGTTAGGCATCCTTTACCCAAGAGACTACACTGGGTGGGTAGACTAGCATGTGACAGTCAACAACAGTGACAGATCTGCCTGCTGTTTATTTTTAGCATAGAAAATACTGTGGTATCTACTTTACCTCTCTGCAGACATTTTGTTCAGCTAGAGACAGCCAAAATTCACAGGCTTCTAATGCAACCTTCTCTTCTGAATCCTGGGTTCGCACTAACATGTACTGTAACAAATCATTTCATTGTTTTATGTTCATCTTCTACAGTAAAATTGGAAATTAGTTTGGAGTTTATTTAAAAATAAGACAATTTTAATGCATTTATGCATGGTCATATTTGTCATCAACAGGGAAATTTGGCAATAAAGTTATAAATTAACTTGCTGTTAAGAAACTTATTATTATTTTTGGACCTGATTATCCCACTGCTGGGCAAAGGCCTTACCCCAGTCCGTCCGGACATCACTATCTTGAGCTATGTCTGTCCAATAGAAAACTCTAGACTATAAAGAAATATTGAGGGTTGATGATCTGGCAGTTATATTTAAATAGAATAGACCTTGAATTGCAATGAACATGTTAGTAAGGTCAAGAAGATGGAAGGTTTCAGATGATGATGGATTTATGATAACCTATGAAAATTTGATAAGCTGTGTAGGGTTCACCTATTAAATTATATTATGTATTTTAATCATATTTAATTATTGCAATCAAAATTTTATAAGATGTGGAGGGTACACCTATTAAAAATTATAATAAGTATTTAATTATTGCAATCATTGTGTACATTTGTATATCATAATAGTTATTAGTTAATTAGTAATTTAGGCAATGTTAAGATACACAATGATTTCCAAGCAGGGTGTGGAAATATGGAGAGTAGAGGACTGGATTTTAGAAAAGTTTTTGGGTTTTGTTTTCAGCAGAAAATATAATACTATAACATTGCTTTTGTAGGTTTTTATAAATAATATGCAATTTTTTTATTTATCACCAACAAATGAATACATAGGTACATCTTAAATCTAAAAAACATGAACGAATGATCCCCTTTTTATAGTTGGCATTACACAAAAAAGGCTAAAATTGCTAAAAGTAAAAATTAATTAATGATAAAGTTATAAATTAAAATTTAAAATATCGTCGGCTTATTGCAAAAAGTCATTAGTCGCAAGAAGTCACTAACTGCGTTAGATATACCATTGAGTTCGTCTCGATGAGCTCTACATTTTGGTAAAACTCATAAATTTGTAGCTCTTCAAACTTAGAAGTTATGGCTTGGTTATAAAGTCAATAACTGCATTTTTGGTATATCTGGTTTCATAAAATTCATTAACTTACATTAATAAATTTTAACAAAAGAAAAAAAACACAATTGCCATTTTTATTTTCATACGTAACTCATTTATGTGACTCAACAACATTTTGAAAGTGCTTTTACGTTCACAAACGTTTGAATAAGTTTTGCTTTAATTCATTATTTGCACCTTAACCAGTTTTATCGTATCGTATTTTTTGGAAAAATAATACTAACGGTTTTAAATGACTTCTATCAAAACGAGTAACGTCTACACTGAGTTTTTTATTTTTTATAGAATTCATTTTTTACACTTAATTACTTTTTTCGAAACATAATTAATGGTAAAAGAATACTATTCGAAGGAAGTATTGTTTTGTTAGTGATTTTTGTTATTGTAAAAATAACCGGTAAATGTAAGGTAATGACTTTTGCACACATACATTTAAGTGTTGTTATGCTACTTATGAGACCGCGTGCCGTGTACCGGAGTCACGGAAGCGGGGCAGAGGGGTATTTTGTTCGGGGCCGCTCGCGCCTCTGCCGCGCCGCGTAGTAGTTCGTTCTTTCCGGCCCTTGTGGGGGCACAGAGCGGGGCATCGAGGCTTGGCCTCTTTACCCCGGCATCAACTCGAGGGGTGACGACTCCTCGGTCCTTGGGTTTCGCTAAAAAATGCATTTATTTAGCTTGTTCATCATTTTATTTTTTTATTAATATATTTGCATGTTTTTTCTTTTTTTTTTGTTTGGTTTGGGTTAATTTTTTTTTAAATTAACCCACGGTCTATCCGGGGGGTTCCGCGGGGGTGAGGTCCCAGGGAAGGAGCCTCCACGGGCGGTCATCATCTGGGGGCCGGGGTTGGTGAGGCGCTATTTGGTGAAGGTGGGCTTGGTGGCCGTTGTCTGCGCGGTCGTACATTCGACGACTGTACTGTACGACAAACTCGTCTATGGATTGGATCTGCGGGTCGCGGGCGATGACATCGTCCTGAAGTATTGGCTCGCGCCAGTGCAGATCCTCAGAGCCACGTTTTGCAGCCCCTGGAGCCGGTCGCTATTCGTCTGGGAGACTAGTGAGTACCAGGCCGGCGCTGCATATGTGAGTCGGGATCGGACTTAGCCTTTGTCGACCCACACTTTGGTCCTCAGAGGCAGGCGAGATCCCAGGACGGGTCGGAGAACGGTCGGGCGACGCGCGCTTGTTGCAGTGCGCTGTCAACCTTCGGCTGCATCCTCAACGACCTGTCGATCCCGAAGCCGAGGTACTGGATGTGCGGGCTCCATGCCACGTTCTGGCCCCGAAGTGTCAGCTGCGGTGGGTGGCCGATGCGGCGGGAAACAAACAGCGCAGCCGTCTTTCCCACATTGACGGCCGTGCGCCATTTGTCCAGCCAGGGCGGCAGGATGTTCAGCAGCCGCTGCATCCTGCGGGCTGCGATGGTGGGGCTGGTGGAAGACGCAAAGAAGGCGCTGTCGTCCGCGAACAGCGCTAGCGACACATCCCTCTCCCCGGGGCGTAGGTGGCCCTCCAGGGTGGGGATGTCGTCGGTATAGAACGCGTATAACGCTGGCGACAGGCTGCTACCCTGCGGTACATCAGCAGAGATGGATCTAGTGGAGGATGTGGCACCTTCAACTGCGACGAAGAACAGCTGGTTGTCGAGGAAGGATGCCACAATCCTGATGAGAGCTGGTGGAGTTGGGGTTTGCAGGAGCTTGTACAAAACGCCGGGGTGCCCAATACGGTCAAAGGCCGTTTTTACGTCCAGAAAGACCCGGACGGTGCAGCGCCTGGCGTTGTGCTCGTCTGCAAGGTGGTGCAGCACCCTGGTGAGCTGCAGCGTGGTAGAGTGGCCACTCCTGAAGCCGAATTGCTTCAGGCGCGGCTCGATAGTTGGAGCCAGGCGCCCCAGGAGCAGGCGTTTCAGGAGCTTGCTTCCGCACCTCGGCAGGGAAGATGAAGTACTCCCCGTCTAGGGGCGGTGTTGGGCCAGACAGGAAGTCCCTCACTGTGTCCTCGACCTGGTGGTGGTGGTTCAGGGTTTCAAAGGTGGCGTCGGCTGCAACGGGGTGAGGCGAGAACTGCTCCGCGAGGTGCTCAGCCAGAATTTCGGTACGGTCGGCGGGAGCAAAGCGCCGGACTCCATCTCGGTCCAGCAGCGGGTAAGTTGTTGCCGGCTGCCGTGTGAGCGCCCTATTCAGCGCGTACTGGTTATTGTCCTGTTCGGAGGCCCGGTCGATGATTCGGTCCCAGGTCTCACGCCAAACCTGTACTGCGGCCGAGAGCTCGGGAGATATCGGGTTGAGTCGCGTCTTCAGTCGCGGGCAGCGGGAGCGCGCCCACTCGCGCTGGAGTTCGCGTTTTCTTTCTATTACCCTCTTAAGGTGTTGGGGGAGGTCGTTGCGCTGGCCTTGGCACCTGGTGATGGGTACGGAAGCGGCTGCCTTAGCCTCGATGATGCGCGCCATCAGCGCTGAGGCCTCGGATTCCACCTCTGCAGGCGTCTGGAGAGGTCCGACGTCCACGGACTCGAGTGCCTTGGCGTACGCGTCCTCACGCCCTGGGACCGGGTCCGTGGCCAGGTCGAGCGTTATGAGGAGGGTAGATAGGATAAGAAGGTTTTCAGGTAAAGCTCAAAGTCTGTTACTGAATATTTTCTAATCTAAATAATAGTTTACTTAATCGTTTCCAACCTATTTATGTGTTTATAACTCTTTGCTGGCTAGCAGAATTATTTTCTAAAAGCTTAGAACGTGTTTTTGACTGATTCATGTGCCATTATTACTAATTTTTGTTATTTTATTAAGTGTTTTCGACAAACAAGGTAATTTGTTTAGCTTTTAGTGATAAAAGATGTTATTTTATGATTATTTTGTCTTTTAATACTCGAAAGAGGCCACCAATAACTTCTTTGCAGAAATACTTAACTCTAATTTAGACAAAACTTTTTATCGCAAGAAGTCATTATCTTTGCATTTTTAGCTTTTAAAAAAATTGCAGTGGTTGAATTTGTACTGATTTCAGTTAATTATAAAATAATTACATATATCTATATATTGGCGTTTAAATTATATTGATAACTGTCGTAGTTTTGATGATATGGGCTCTTAAAGTTATAAAAACTTTAAACTGCTTTTGCCAAACTTTTGGATTTGTCGGTTAATGACTTCTTGCAATAAGCCGACGATATATACAAACTAAACTCGAGCAAGATTATTTATTGTTTAGGTACAAAACAAATAACAATGTACCACATGCTAAAAAATACAGGAACTTCAAATGTTCAATAACATTATATACTCACATCGATAATGTTAGGTAAGTGTGGTATGAGCCTGTCTAGTCTGACCTCCAATAGAAGGACTAATGCATGACAGACATTTTTCCTAACATCAGGGTCTTCGTCAGCTGCCAAGTGGAATAGGTTCTGAAAAGATATCATATAATTTAATATTTATGGAACAAAATAGTTTTTGAGAGCATTAATTCAATAGTAATTGTATTATCTTGAGTGGGAGAATTTTAACTTACTTCAATAAAGGAGTCAATATGAACCATAAGCGCCTGTGTTCTACCCATAATAAAGTAGTTCACACAAGCTATGGCATGACATCTAATTTTAGGTGTGGAATGCCTGAAAAACTGCAAAAACTTTGGAATCAAGATATTCAGTGGCCTATTCAATGCATCACTGTCCAGTAACTCAGCTGTGTCTTCACAGATCTTCTGTAATGCTCCAAATGCTCCCTGAAAACAGATTGTTATGAATAACAAAATAAATAGATTTTGCTGGAAGGTTATTATATTAATGCATTAATCTTTTGTTATCAAAGATAATTTTAGCTAGACATACCTCACAAACATTGTAATCCTGTGAGTCTAACATATTGCAAAGGGCAGGTAGGAGTTCTGGCCATGATGTCAGCTCACCCTTGCTTGCAATGGTAGTAATAATAATGCCCACAGTTGCCCGGATCAAAGGGGACGGATCCCCGACAGCAGAAAGACATTCCCGCTTTATAAACTCTGCTACTTCAGGCATAAAGCTGTTGTAGTGGGCCTTCACATTGTTCTTCAATATCAAACCACTGAGTGACCTTGTGGGTTCTTCTTCAGTTATAAGCTTTGTCAGAACAAATATCAGGTAGTTGTTGAAGTCAGGATACTTGTTCAACTCTTCCAATTTCTGAGATTACAATGTAAGGACAATATAATGCTGTCAATGACTGTCATGTCGGAAAAATCGATTTTATCGCAAGCGTCGGGACAAAACGTAAATCCACCTGAGATGATTAAGGATAAAACATGTGGCTGGCAATCGTTAAATTGATACAAAACAAGCTGATTAATGTATAGAAATAGAGTAAAGATCGGTAAAAGTAGCAAAAATGATCCACGCCGATAGATGCATCTGTGTCTGTGAAAAGGATACTTGTTGTACAGCTCGCTGAGTAGCTGTGTCCGGTGATTGAGACTCTTTCAACAGTGTAAGAATCTGTCTCAGCCCTTCTTGCTCTGGTTTCCACTCCATTTTCATAATAATTTCGCAAAACGGTTTTTATTCACTCGGTCCCGTAAAGATCAACCATGCCAAAATTTGATGAAAAATTGCCAGAGATAAAAAAATTAACCTGTCGACATGAAGAAGACGAGAAAATAACGAAACGAGACGACGACGACGACGACGACCGACGCGACGACGACGACGACGACGTGACAAAACGTCGCTCTCATGGACGAACGAAATTACTTCCTTGTAGCTGTTGTGCTTTTGTCGAGAATGTCATCAATTAATTTTACGTTCCACATTCATATTTGTTTGGTACTTTTTAGAGGATTCAGAGCATTGGATGTTTTGACTCTTTCTTCTTGAAATTGAAAGAGAAGAAAGCTAAAGTTTATTTTTATGCAACATCACATCAAGCATCAAAAGTCTGAAACTTGGAACACTTCGTCCAACCAAAGAAAGTGTGCTGTTTTTGTTGTTATTTTGTGAGAGGAATACACCAGCGTACCTAATCAAATCAATAAAAATGCCCAAAATCAAAGCAGAAAAGAAGACCAGAATACACAATGATGTTGCCAAACAAGGTAATATCAAATTGTATTGAGGTTATGTTCATCTTAGGATGTTTATTTAAATACCTTAAATTTATTTCGTTATTCTTCCATGACTTCAGGAATCCAATTCAACAAGGACTTTGGTCAACACATTCTCAAAAACCCCCTCATCATCACATCAATGCTGGACAAAAGTGGGCTGAGACCTACAGACGTTGCTCTTGAAATTGGTCCTGGTACTGGTAACATGACAATCAAAATGTTGGATAGAGTCAAGAAAGTAATTGCTTGTGAAATTGATACTCGGTAAGAACAGTGCTACAGCTGCCACCACTGATAATTTACTTTGTCCAAAACAGATTCAGCCTAAAATCAAGTCACTTTCCCTTTCAGACTGGTAGCTGAACTTCAGAAGCGTGTGCAAGGGACACCATACCAGGCAAAACTTCAAATCCTTGTAGGAGATGTGTTAAAGACAGAACTTCCTTTTTTTGATATCTGTGTTGCTAACATTCCATATCAAATCAGTTCCCCTCTTGTTTTCAAACTGCTGCTCCACAGGCCTTTCTTCAGATGTGCAGTACTTATGTTTCAAAAAGAATTTGCACAGAGACTTGTTGCTAAACCAGGGGATAAACTTTTCTGTAGACTGTCAATAAACACTCAGTTGCTGGCCCGTGTTGATATGCTTATGAAGGTAAAATAACTATTACATTATACTGCGTTCCTTTCATAAAGTGTGCCCATAATAATGTATACCCATGTGCACAAAGTAAAGGTATTTTTTATTTCAGGTTGGTAAAAACAACTTTAGACCACCACCTAAAGTTGAATCTAGCGTTGTTAGAATAGAACCTAGAAATCCACCACCCCCAATCAACTTTGTAGAATGGGATGGACTGACAAGAATAGCATTTGTGAGGAAAAACAAAACTCTATCAGCTGCATTTAAACACTCCACAACAATGGCAGTTCTTGAGAAGAACTACAGAGTACACTGTTCTTTGCACAATAAGGTATGCCACTTAAGTGCAATAAATTTTTTGCAGCTCATTTGAAATAACAATGTAATAAACACAGTTATAACTAAAAATTAATTTCCAGGATATTCCAGAAGATTTTGACATAAAACAAAAGGTTCAAGATATTCTGTTACACTGTGAAGCAGACCAGATGAGGGCCCGGACCATGGACATTGATGATTTTATGAAGCTACTGCATGCCTTCAATTCTGAAGGCATACATTTTGCATAGAATAATGTAACACTAATACTTGTAAATATTTAAAGATTTTATTTGACTAATTCTCAACTCAACAAATAAACCGCATCAAGCATACATTTTGGGTAATTTAGTTCTCACTTCTTTTCATACAGAACTGAGGTCTTGAATCCCCTATCAGCATAATCAGCCCCCTCGCAACGCTCAGACTTCCATGGAAAACCTGGCTGGCCAGGAAGAACAGTGGGTTTCGTCTTTAGAGTTCTCCAGCCACCTTTCTTGGTCCAATCCTAAAATATTTATTTATTAGACTAATTAATAAATAGAATATTAACTATCATTATGAGGCTAGAACATTGTTTTAGGAACCAGTAGATGAGATAATTTCTGCCAACAAGTTAACAGTGAGTCTACTACTCACTGTACGTGTGTTTTCAAACTTACATTGCCATTGTACTTGAAATAATAATGTGTACAGAGAATGCCAAAAGCAATGATTCCCAGTTTTCCGGTGATGTAGCGGTAGTCAACAGCGCGAGATTCGCCCTAAAACAAAATAAGAATGTAAAATTTGTTGATAGCAAACCGCTGATAGGTTATTGTTATGTAATCTTACCAAAACACCTGAGAGTTTGGTAAAAATGATATCTAGAGGCGCGCGATACAATCGACGCAATGGATTTATCCTTTCTTTCCAATATTCCGGAACTTCAACGGGTTCGCTAGGATCGAGAATCTGATCTTTCAACCATTGCTTGCGCCAAGATCTTTCAGCATCGGTCATGCCAAGACAACGCTCCCTTTGAAGAGCCACGCGGCCAGCTATGGTCATAGGCTTAACTCCCGCTAATTGGGACATGTTGGCGATTTGTCTTGCACAGTTTTAATTATTTGAGAAAATAACGTACGAATCTAAGGCAAAAGACAAATCGAATCGAAGACTTGTTTTGATGCGTTTTAGTCTTTTGTTTTGTTTGACATAACAACTGATGGACTGACTCTGACATGCGTGACAGTTGAACTGAAGTCCCACTCTGCAATGTAAACTTATGAAATACCCAACTTCATACAAATTCCGTTAGAATATATTGTTCTGTGATACAAATGCTATGCACTGTTTGGAACAGGCTGGTTGCAAATATCGGCATCAACATCCGCTGATCATGTATACGCTTCTACAACAAAGCTCCAAGTGAGTTGTAAAAAATTGGTAGTCTGTAAAGTCGGTTTACTGACGATAGTTGAACGTGACAACGTCTTAAGAAAAGAGCGAGGTAACGCCGCATGAGGTAACGCCGCATGACGTCATGTTTTTTCGTGCGTGCAGCCGGCTCTATCGAATTATAAGACGTTGTCACGTCAAAATTATCAATAGGTATATAAATTAAAATCCACCAAGCTGTTCTCACGAGTGGTCACGAATCGTCTCGCCAGGAGACTCGACGAGTTCCAGCCACCGGAACAGGCTGGGTTCCGCGGAGGATTTGGCACCATAGACCACATTCACACAGTGAGGCAGATTATACAGAAGTCCGAAGAGTATAATCAGCCTCTGTGTCTGGCCTTTGTGGACTATGAAAAAGCCTTTGACTCTGTCGAAACCTGGGTTGTTCTGGAATCCTTGCATCGATGCCAAGTAGACTATCGTTATATCGAGGTGCTGAGATGTCTCTACGAGGCAGCCACCATGAGTGTCCAAGTACAGGGCCAGTGGATGTTATATCCCCGAAACTGTTCACGAGCGCGTTGGAAGATATGTTTAAGACGCTGGACTGGAAAGGTAAAGGCATTAACATAAACGGCGGCTACATCTCACACCTGCGATTCGCTGATGACATAGTTTTAATGGCGGAGTCACTAGAGGAGCTGAACCAGATGCTGAACGGCCTAGCGAGGCTGAGCTCGCGACGCATCGGTCTCGGCATGAATTTGGATAAAACCAAAGTCATGATCAATGGCCTCATTGATTCGGGACCGGTCGTCGTACATGGCCACCTTCTCGAAATTGTTTCCGAGTATAAGTACTTACCTTGGGCAAATTCTGCAGTTTGGTAAAAATAATTTTGAGAAGGAGGCCAAAAGGAGGATCCAGCTAGGCTGGGCAGCGTTTGGGAAACTACGTCGAGTCTTCTCGTCATCCATACCGCAATGCTTGAAAACTAAAGTTTTCAATCAGTGCGTCCTACCCGTCATGACCTACGGAGCTGAGACGTGGACGCTCACGGTAGGGCTGGTCCACCAGCCGCCAGTTCAAAGTCGCTCAGCGAGCTATGGAAAGAGCTATGCTCGGAGTCTCTCTGAAGGATAGAATTCGTAACGAATACATCCGACAGAGAACCAAAGTTATCGACATAGCTCAAAGAATTAGCAAGCTGAAGAGCAGTGGGCCGGCCATATCTCGCGAAGAACCGACAACCGCGGGGGTAAACGTGTTCTTGAGTGGAGTGGAGACCACGACTCGGCAAACGTAGTTGACGTCGTGAACGTTACTGAACGAAAGTCTTCGTTTCAGGTCTGGCCAAAATGGCGTTTTTGTCAGTATGTCCGTACTCCTCTACAGGTCGTATTTTACAACCGATCGGTATGAAACTTTGTGTACAGATTCTATGATTTTATAGAATTTTATTGTCGTCGGGATTTTTTGATTAAAGGCGTACTTCTTCCACAATAAGGCAAAAAGGCGGATTTGGAATATGTCCGCTTTAAGAGATCTGATTTTGATGATTGTACTTTTAATTGAACGGTAATAACTTTATACTGTTCTTATAAAAATTTGGTAAAGATCTGATGAGGATTTTCGGCATGACGAGCAGAATAGCTTCGCAAAATGCAGTAATATATATCAACGCCATCTATTGATACTAGGTACAGAATTTCGAGCTTTGCTGAGGAACGTAACCTATGTACTTTGTATGGACAATTGGATGTGTTTTGTGTTTGTGCAACATTTCGTTCAAAAATTCCGACAACAATCGTATCGCAAGTGAAGTGATCTGTAATACCTACCTACCTTTCCAAGTGCACCTTACCTACCTCACCTACCCTACCCACAAACAAGATTGAATCCGTTCAGGAGAAACAGACGCCTATTCTTGCACGGTGGGCATTATTTCAAAGGAAATCATTTCATTAGTTTTGAGCTAGGTATATAATTATACCTACTAAACAATTACCCTTACCTACTTACCTACCACCTAGGTTGGTAAGTTGCCCAATGCACACCACACTAGCGTAAACCAATATTTAGGTAGGTACCTACCTACCCATAGGACTTTTCTTACAACGCGTCCAAAAGTAAGAGGCACCGATAATAACATAGATATTAGGTACCTATAATACTTATGACAAGTTTAACGCCATTAAAGGAAGGCTGGCGCCTACCTGTGCTGGTGCTTATTCTGATAAGAGGGCACTTTTGCTCCGTGATAAGATACTTTCACACTGGCATGGCGATTCGCAAGGAGTCACCGCCTAAAAACATGGTAGGTACATATACCTAAGTACCTAAATATCCCGTTTCATATAACTTTAATACTTAATATAATATAAGTTACTAATATGTTGAAAAAAAAGTTAGTGCTTGCGAGGTCTACCGTTCGTAGAACTGCTAGAACATCATTGAACTACTAGAACATGTACAAGAACTTTTGAAAAGGTGTTAGTTTTACAAACTTCTCAAAGTATATTTTTCCTGTAAAATAATAGATCCATATCCACAAACGCTACATAGGTAGGTACCTAGGTACATTTCAGATGGGTCGTTCGATGGGTCTTCGGAAATGGGGGGGGGGGTAAAGTATGAACCCCACAGAAGTTCTCATTATGTAGGTACCTACCTAGGTACCAAAATATCCCGTTTTAAATAAAATTACTTTAGTAAAGTCGGTTTACTGACGATAGTTGAACGTGACAACGCAGACGCATCGCTCACTCAAGTAGGAGAGAGACGGATGTCGAGCGCTCTCGCTTGCACTTCAAGCCTTACATGGAACGCCTCAGAGCGAGGTAACGCCGCATGACGAGGTAACGTCAAAAAGTTAGTGTTCGCGACGTCTACTGTTCGTAGAACTACTAGTGTAGGACGCCCTCCGACCAGGTGAGATGACGATCTGCGAAAGACTGCAGGCAGATGCTGGATGCGGCAAGCTGAAGACAGGGCGCTATGGCGCTCATTAGGGGAGGCCTATGTCCAGCAGTGGACGAATAATATGGGCTGATGATGATGATGATGAAATTCAAATCTGGGTAAGCACCTACTTAGCCCAGACGAGCTAAGAGACTTTACCCCGAGAAGAAAATCGTACAGTTCCTAGCAGCTGCAAGGGTTAGTGGCGAATTATGGACGCTGCTCCTTCGAGGCTGAAGACACAAAGTGGCGATCACAATAATAGGCCTATCGTGGCCGCAGTGATACGAAAGCCACCAAATGCAAATGGATATAAAAAAATTGGTTGCCTGTAAAGTCGGTATACGGGCGAAAGTTTTACGTGACAACGACCGTAACGCAGTTTCTTGAAGTGAGCGGAGCGTAACGCAGTTTCTTGAAGTGTCACCCGGCAAACCAATTTATAAGACGTTGTCACGTCAAAATATCCAGACCTCGCATGTTATGTTACATTATGTTGAATTTTGTATGAAAAGCTCTGTGAAAGTTGCAACTGTCTACATTTCACGGTTCAAAAAATACAGCCCGCTGACATGCTGAAAGACAGGCAGACAGTGGAAGCTTATTAATAGGGTCCCATTCGCACCTTTTGGGGAAAGAACTCATGGCATAATTTATCGAGACTCGGTTTCGATGATGGTAGGGCCATCTACACTATAAGTGCGAAAAGATTAAAGTTTTCGATCAAGATTAAAAATCTATTTTTTTTCTCGATTAATTATAATTAACCTAAGTAAGCATCAGTATCCGCTGAATTTATGATGTGAAAAACTGCACACTGTATTTACTGGCTACCTAGTGCACTAGTTTTTAAGTTGTAAAACTGGAGTAAACTCTGACATGATTCACGTTGATCACATATTGATAGATAATCAAATTGTGTTTCAAGAAATAAATGGTTTTTTATGTGATTTATTTATATTATTTATACCTAATTACTCTAATTAGGTGCTTACCTACTATTACGCTGTTTGATGTATAGGTACGCTGCCATACCGCCAGCTCGGAATGTTATTCAAAAGTCTTGTTCAATATCTCCGTTCCTATAAGAGCAATCATTATGAAATTTTGCATTGCTCGTGCGCGATTAATGCTCTATTTTTGTGTGTAAATTTTGGTGCTATTTATGAGTACGGTCACGTGTACGCTAGCTCGATCGTTATGCTAGCATCTTCGATCAAATATAATTTGATCGAAGGCTAGCATACACACTAAGAATTGTTATTATTTCTTGAACCAAAGAGGCGCTATTTATGTTACTTTTGCACGAATTATGCTCTATTTATATTATTATTGGCAGAACAACAAACGTGAATTCGATTATGTGTACGCTACCATGACGTACACAACACACATGTTCGAAGTGCGGATCGTATCGCTGACCGGCTGGCGCTAGCGGCGCTTCGGCGGCGACGGGCCGCGCCGCCGCGCCGCCGCGCCGCGGCGGCGGCGCGGTGGCATGGCGCGGGCGCGAGCGAGCGTAGAAAGAGAAACATAAAGAACTCGCGCAATTGCCATCGCATTCACACTAAAGAGAGAACGACTTATGCCTAAAGCCTAAGAAGAAATGAAATAGGACGATTAGCTCTCTATCTCATCCAGCGTGCCGGTTTTTGCATTGTTTGGCACCTCCATGTGCTACACAAATTTCCTTTGTCATCGACGGAGCTCGACACGAGACTGGTGAAAAAAGTTTTAAAAGTTCTAAACTTTTGTTTTTTATGTTTGAATGTGATCAATGTGTTTATTTGGACATTCCCGCAGCTAAAAACAATAAAAAAGAGAGACAAATATGGTGCGGTGCAGCGTTTTTGCATGTAGAAGTGCTATTGAAGAAAAAGTGCCGAATATATCATTCCATTCGTAAGTACAAGTTCTTTTGGCTACAAAAAGGTTCAAAATTTACAGTTTCATAGATTTACATACACACAAGGCTCAAACATTATGTTTTATGCTATTTTTAGTTCATCTAACTTGTAATTGTGAAAATTTAGGGTTGCCTGCACCCGATGATAAAATTCCCCGAATGGCGCATTGAAATATTTTTTAATAGGTACCTACATAGCTAGTTTATAGATGATGTAGCTCGCTATGCATAGCAAAATAGTTTATGCCCACGGCTTCGCACGCGTTGTTTCTATGGAAACGTTTAAAGGCCATTTCTATCCCATAGCAACTGATTTGTGGGATAAAAAGCCTATAGGCTTTTTATATAAATCCTGGAATCTAACATAGATGTTATATTCCAGGATTAGAATTAATTACCTGTATACAAAATTTCATCCCGATCCGTTCAGTAGTTTTGGCGTGAAGAGGTAATATGTAAGTTGTTGCTATGACACACATAGCCCATCGGACTTCGTGAGATAGAACAACTATAACAAACATCCATCCATTCATCCACACTTTCGCATTTATAATATTAGTGTTTTTATTTGTTACAGATATCCCGAAGATAAAGAATTACGTTTGCATTGGATCAAAGCAACGGGTCGCAAAGATTGGGAACCTAAAAAATATTCGTAATAAAAATGTTTGTAATGATTCTGTGATATTTTAAATGATTCTGTGATTTTTGTACTTAATCTAATTCAACTGTCCAAATATAATCTAACTGTCCCATATAAATAAGAAAAAAAATATCTTAAGTAGGTTCTTGTAGAAATTGGTATGCTAATTTTAAAATGATTCTGTGATTTTTATAATGATTCTGCGATATTTTAAATGCTTCTGTGTAAATGCGTGTGTATTTTTTAATAAAAAAAAAATGCTGTGACTAACTAGGTATAAGTACCTATATGCAAGTACAATGAAAGTTAAGTACTTTTTAGATAGCAACATTACTTATTTTTTAGCAAATATACGATGTTACGTTCGTAAGTAACCATTTTTTGACGTGACAACGTCTTATAAATTGGTTTGCCGGGTGACACTTCAAGAAACTGCGTTACGGAGCGTAACGCAGTTTCTTGAAGTGTCACCCGGCTGCTCACGTTATGCGCTCACAATGAGAGCGAGTGAGAGGCACGCGTCCCTTCCACTCGGGCATGGTTAGCCCGCCTAAGAGCGAGAGAGACAGACATAAAAAGTGAAAGGAACTCAAAGTCGTTGTCACGTAAAACTTTCGCCCGTATACCGACTTTACAGGCAACCAATTTTTTTTTTAAAGTGTTATTAATTTATGTAAATGTTATTGTATAGGTAATATAACTGAGACATTTATAATTAAACTGTGATTTTATGATTAAGTAGTAATAAAACGAAATGTTGAAGACTGATTAAAACTGTAAAATTTATAAACGTTAATTATTGTAATAAATATTGATTATTTTAAAACAAAAACACTTGTTTCTCTATCTGTACTACTCACCTTAATACCTTCATAATTATATTTACCTACCAAAAACAACCTCGGTCTGCCTTCCACTTGTAACGCCAAACAGGGTTGTGATACTTACTTGTATAATTATAATGACCTAGCAATAGCCTTTATTCACAAAATAGAAAATTATACTAGTATTTACAATTGAAACAATTGAGCTATCTTCAGACTATTGCAGGTAGCTCAACTGATCAATATCAATACCAGTTGGAAGCGTCCCCAAGACGCTGGCTGCATTGCCACGCTGTATGGCAATGCTGATGCGCTGTGCCTGATACTCACCAGCTCTCGGGTCACGCTTCGCTTCGACCAGACGCTCAGATAATTTAATTTTTTAAATTTATTAACTGGAAAATCGCAAATCCGATCTACCAACTAAGACATGAAATAAGGAACCTAAAATCGGGGTAAGAAAATTGCATGGCAACACTTTTCCCCCACCACCTCGTATACTTTGTCTTGCTCTGGGGCATGCTCGCTGAAGATCTACCTATATTTAATCTGAGATCTACCTATATTTAATCTGAGCGAGCGAGTATGGCTGTTAACCACAGAGTAAAATCAGTCGTCAAAACCGACTTGTTGTGTTGGGGAATTGACAATGTCATGTCACGTCAACGTCATCCGAATAGTCGTAGCGAAAAGCAAGCGGCGCCATTAAAAAAGAAGTTGAAGTTGAATGAAATTAATTTATCTATCAGTCTTTGTGGGCTGTCTTGCAATTTTTCGAAAGTTTTATTTTCCTAAATCTTTTCTGACCGTGTCGTGTGAATAATCTAGTAAATAAATCACTATGCCACGGTTTCACAAAGTGGAAATCAATAAAACAGAATGGATCGTCCCCGAGAGATATCAAGCTCTTACGCCAGTCGGTTCAGGAGCGTACGGCCAAGTCTGGTATGTCCAATTTATTTATTTGCAAAATAGGCACTATGCCAGTGATAATAATATCCTATTAACGGAAAATTTCTTTCTTTTTATCTCCTGAAAATAATAAAACATATGTGAACAGTTATATGATTTTAGAATGTCGATGTTATTTCGGTACAATGCCCTACGTGGGCGGAACGGGTTTGAAACAAGTACTAATAGTTATTCATGCACTTCACATTGTAGCTCTGCGATCGATACTTTGCATAGCATGAAAGTGGCCATCAAGAAGCTTGCAAGGCCCTTCCAGTCCGCGGTACATGCTAAGAGAACCTACCGTGAGTTACGGATGCTGAAACACATGAACCATGAAAATGTTATTGGTAGGTATAATTACTCTAAAAAAACTTGCTTGCTTGTTGAACATAGTTTATTAATAAAGTTTGAGAAGGTTCAAAAATTTTTTAGTCCTTATACTCAACACTACCAAACACTGGTCAGTGTTGGGTATAGCCTACTAAAACTGGTCCAAACTGGCCCACTGGTCACACATCCACAGAGTTGGAGTGATAACGAAGGGAAAAAGTAATATTTACAATCTTGAAGAACCCATTCTATGTTCATAGTACATTCTTACCATGTTATTAATGCTTATGATTTATTGAATTCTTTTTTGTTGTTGTCTTATTACATTCAATAAGCCACTAACACAATCTTAAACACAACAGGTCTTCTTGATGTGTTCAGTCCCGAAAAGACCTTAGAAGAGTTCCAGCAAGTTTACCTTGTAACACACCTGATGGGCGCTGACTTGAATAACATTATTCGCACACAAAAGCTGTCAGACGACCATGTCCAGTTTTTGGTCTATCAGATACTCCGTGGCCTTAAATACATCCACTCTGCTGGTATTATTCATAGGGTAAGTTTTGCATAAGGTTTAATCGATACATACAAAGAGTTGTTTTATACTCTGTTAATATTTGTAAATATAAAAAGGCCACAGCAGGTGGCACATGGTCTAGATTGGCTAGCAACAGAGGTGAATGGTCAAAATTAGAGGAGGCCTTTGTCCAAAGTGGCACACAGACGGATGCTGAAGAAGCTGTTTTAGTTTAAGTCAAAGTATCTTACTACATATTGTAAACTGTCTGAATAAAAGGCTTATATTATTATTATTATTAGTATTTGTAAAACAAAGCTGTAAAAATAAGCATAGATAGCAGTTAAGAAGCGACGTTAAAATTAAATTGGTTTTATGTATCACAGTAGTTGCACCATTTCTGACATAAACAGCTGTTTTACATCTTATTATATCTTTATATCATTTTATGATTCAGTTATTTTAACCATCTATTTAAGGACTTGAAGCCATCCAACATTGCTGTGAATGAGGACTGTGAACTGAAGATCCTAGACTTTGGATTAGCCAGACCTACTGAGGTTGAAATGACTGGTTATGTGGCTACTAGGTAAGCTTTTCAACCTTATTTACATATATATATTTACATACATTCTAAAAAAAGAAACTTTATCTTCGATGAGACAATGATGACAACCACCCAATTTATTTCATAACCACAAATGAATGAGAGAAAAGTGCCAACTACAATTTTGTAATCAATAAACCAATGATTTTTACTCTATAAAATTGGTTATTCATTTTTTCATCTGTATCTAAGCTTTAATGATGTGTAAACAACACAACGATTAATATTCCAATAGATGGTACCGAGCGCCAGAAATTATGCTGAACTGGATGCACTACAACCAGACAGTGGATATTTGGTCTGTTGGCTGCATCATGGCAGAACTTCTAACAGGAAGGACTTTATTCCCTGGCACTGACCGTATCCTTTAAAACAGTTCATTAACAGATGATTGAAAATTATTTTTTACAGAATAGTTCTCAGATATTTGTTCAGAAATGTAAGTAACAATAGCATTTTATAAAGGTAAGGAATGCTAGAAAGATATACTGAGGTTATATACTAAGGTTTTATAAATGCCTTTATTGTATATACACTAGCTAGGTTATTCTATATAAAATCGCGCAAATTTTATTTTGTGTTTGATATTTCTTTCTATTTCAAATCATGACTCAACTTCACTAAGTACATACAGTAATTTAAATCAGTTTACACAGATGTCGGTCTGTATGGTCAACATTCAGTTGTACTTTATTTGTTTCTATCTGGTTTGTATTTTACTAAAAACTTGTATCCAATTACGTCGATTTCAAAATCCATACTAATATTATAAAAGCGAAAGTAACTCAGTCTGTCATATCTGTTACCTTTTCATGCCTAAACAGCTGAACGAATCTTCATGAAATTTGGCACGGATGTAGATAATATCCCGGGGACAGACATAGGAAAAGCGCATGCGAAGCCGTTGGCAGAGTAAATAAAAAATAAGCTTTGTTTCTGTGACACAGGCTTAATACCTACCTAATTTATTAGCTTAAAAAAGTAATTAATTACGAGTAGCTCTAGGATTTAGTTATTCTCTTGCCCTATCAGAAAATTAGGCGTTTTTCGTAAAAGTCTGCTAATGTTCTTTGTTTTCCTACTCAACAATATCAGTGGTTATCTGTCAAAGATAAGATTACGTAATGCACATAGTTTTGTGCGTTACTATTATCATGTTATTAAGAGCACGTAAACATAGAGTTAACTAATGATGATCTAATGTGTGGTTCTTAATCCTGAAAAACTAAATAAAATAATTATTTTTATTTTATTTCGGTTTAACGTCAACCAATGAACGCAATTAGTATTAGACTATTTTAAAAGACTATTTTAAACGTTAATCAATAAGTTATCGTTGCTCAAATTCTAACAAAGATTGTATTAAATATTTGAACAAAATATTATGCAGCTTTGAATCAGTGCTATTTATTTCTACCCAAGGCATTGTAAACTCGAAGTCCAATTTAGCCAATTGCAAGAATTAACTTCTCTGCCGAGCTAGTAACAATGAATTTTACTATTGCCATGCCACCCAAGTATCCGAGCTCAATATCATTTGAAAAGGCCGTAGGTACTTATCCCGTGATTTCATATCTAATCTGAGGGCAATTTGATACGGAATTAGCGCGATTGGATACAATTATATTAGCATCTCATAGCACACCTAGCTAAAATCACTAGTATTAGATTTCTTTTGCTCGAACCTATCCTGGATAATCCATCCGGTAAAAGAATACCAGGCACGTATCCCCGGACTACCGAAGGTTAATTTTTCTTTTAGTTTAAGCTTTTGGTCGATGTCACCTGTGGCTTTTCTTAATTGACAAGACAGATATCCATCAACTGAACTTGATCATGGAGGTGCTTGGTACACCAGCTCAAGAGTTCATGCAGAAAATATCTTCGGAGTCTGTAAGTAGACGGCTCTTCAGTATTGTAAAGGTCGACGCACATTGAAAGAGAATCGAAGAATCTGATAGAATATTGACACCTGTCACCACAATGTAAAGCACATATTTCGAAGAAATCCCTACGATTCGCTTTCAGTGTGCTAGGCCTTATGTATGGTCCCAGAGCGTTGGCAGATGTGGAATGTCGAAAGTATTTGTCTTTTCTTCATCTTCAAGGTGTCAGGGTCAATGTAATAGCGGATATAACAATGCTTTGCATTAACATGCTTTTAAATGTCGTTTGTACAGATAGCTTGTGTAAGTTTGATGCTTGTAACCTTAACATGCGTGCGTCAGATATCGACCACCTCACAAGGATACTGTTTCTGTGCGGGACTCCTGATCAAGAGACGGTCGACAAAATCATAAGCGAAGACGTAAGTAATATAAACGTGGTTTGACATCACAGAAAAGGTAAATATCTAGTGGTAAAGTCACTTTTATGGAAAGACTAGGTATCTTAGTTTTGTGTCAAAAATTAAGATTCGCATAAAAAGTTGTAAGAAACAAAGTAACATATTATCTGATTTGGTTTGTTAGTTTGGTTATTAATTTCCTTTAATACCTATGGCATCTAAATAACCCAGCCTTGCTAAAGAAATTTAGTATTTTCCTTTTGCAACTAAACTTATTAATTTTAATTTGCTGATCTTAAAAGTCGTAAAACCCGTAAGAATCCCAAAATACTTTCCTACCAAATAAGTAACTTGTATTTCCCCAGAAGCTATGAGGACAGGATACCTATAACATCTTTAGGTACATACCTAGATAATTTATCACCTAAAAAAAGACAGTAGGTACATGCATAGTATACCTACCTGTCTGTGATTGAGTTATGAGTTACTTCTGTGTGTGTTTGTCCCATCTATGTTTTGCAAAGTCGCATCTATACCGTAGTTATAATAGGTAGATATAATAGGTAGGTAGGTAAGTTTACCTACCTACCTTCCTATCAACCTATGTGTTTGTGTTTCGTATTATTGTTGTGATTAGCGTGGTAGAGGGGACCAAAGTCGTGTGCGAGGTGAATCGTGATTCATACAATCGTGTTTGTCCACCGTTTTAATAGGTGTAATCTCCTCAACCTCACCTCAACAGCCTGTATTGGTCCACTGCTGGACGCAGGCCTCCCCCTGATACGCGCCTTGTTGGCTTTTATCTCATGGGGGTTATACCCATAATCCCCACGCTGGGCATGCGGGTTGGGGATCGCAGTTCGGTGGTAGAATTGTTCTGCAGGGGGCGCTGCTGCCCGCCCCCGGTGGATATCCCTTAGTCGCCTCTTACGACACCCGCGGGAAGAGTTGGGGTGGTGCAAATTCTAAGCCGGCACCACACAGGCTGTGGCCTGTGTGACACAGCTAACACAGCAGGTGTAATCTACCTACATACTTATTGCTTACAACATGGTATGATAAAATCATGCCAAATCCCAACTAGGGGGTGCATTTCGAAACTTCGAAGTTCAGTCTTTTTTGGTCGTTTCCGCGTATGAAACGCGGTCTTCAAGTAAATCAGTTTTAAAGTGACAAGGTATACCTAATACCTCTAATATTTCTCTCCTCTAATATCTAATATTTATGCAGCTGACTGTACATTCCGGAGCTTTATCTTCAGCTTTATATCTTTATTTATAGCATTGTAGCTTTTATTAAGACCAAATTACATCCACTTCCAGGCTCGCAACTACATCCAATCCCTGCCGCAGCTGAAGAAGCGTGAGTTCACGGAGGTGTTCCGAGGAGCTAACCCGCTCGCCATCAACTTACTGCAGCTAATGCTTGAGCTGGACTCTGACAAGTAAGACCTACGACTCATCTTCAAAGGGGTTGGAGATTTTGGCCACCATTTTGTTTTCAAAATCGCCGCGCACGATAAAAGTATATAATTTGAATCGAGGACACAGAAACAAATAAAAAATATCCTAAAGTGTCAGGTTTCCGAGATATTCACAGATGAAAATAACTATATTTTTTCTTCAAATGTGAATGCGCGGCGATTTTAAAAAAGTCAAATGTTAGGGCCACCCTCCATACAAAAATCTTCAAACCCTGTTAAACTTATTCCTAGCGCAGCTCTACATTCTATGGGATAATCCCATAGACATCTATAGCTACTCTGTTTTGGAATCCAATATATTATTTGTCAACGAAGGCATTACAATACTAAAGAAATATTATGAAAATAAGATTCCGCTGCAGTTCATCCAGCCGTTTCGAAGATATGTTACTGCAGCGGCATCTGCAATATCTCACAAACCACAGGGTGCACAAATGCCGCTGCTCGGCCCGGGAAGTGCTTAAATATAAGCTATCTTCTAAACTACTTTAAATTTGGCTAAGGCTAATAGCACTAAATACCAATACAATTAATATTTTTTAAATAAAATTAAGACAGTTGCTGATTGAGAAGGCTTATTACAGTGTAAATGAATATTTAATGGACAAATTATAGCATAAGACAATTAGTTATAATAATTTAGTTATTGACATAGTATTTAGTATATACCAAATATGTTAATTTGCATGCTGTCAAGCCGATCATGGCTGTGCCCACTCTATATTTTAATTGTCATCCTTGTAACCCATGTTTCGCAAAATAAATGAATTGAATTGAACTAATAGTTAAAAATATTGCCGCTGCAGTAAAGTTTTCAGACGTTACTGCAGCGGAATCTTATTTTCTCGAATTACTCTGAAACTATAGTGAGCACAAATTTTCTTTTTTGGACTCACTTACAGGACATAGCGCTCTAATATTTCTACATTATATTCATCTTGATCCGAGTCAACTTGCGCCCCAGTAACGCGCACGCGCGCACCTTGTTGCCTACTCTGCTGTGACCTTGATTATGTCTGTTATTATTATTTATCAGTTTCTGCTAATTTTCATACATAAAAGTCTGTTTACAAAGAATATCTTGATTACTAGTACACTAATACTAAAAGCCACGCGCTGCTCTCACACGCGAAATTCGCGCGGAGGATAACCGCGTTTTGTTAAGTTAAATCTACGACGATCTCATTGTAAATAGCATCAAAAGAGGATCAAACAAAAGAGGTTTGCATCAGCCCTTTACACTTTCCTTGCCTATGCATGTCGCACACGGAGGACGTCTTCAACTAGCTCTACCTGAGGCGTGCCCTTTCGGCTCACACCGCAGCACCAGTGTTTTACGAGAGCCGCTCTTGTGACATCCCTTTTTTAATCCAGATTCCTATAGTTTGAATCAATTCAAATGCGGAGTGAAACTCCCGCGAAATTAATTTTTGAAAAAAACTTTTTTCACCAGATAAATATTAAAAAAATCAAAACTTCTATAACCTAAAAACAATAATCAAATTGATAATGATGGTAGATAAAACTATCGACGGCGCACATTTTAGTGCAATAAGAAAATACCTAAGTTCAACCGTTACGAAATTATTAGAATTTTTTTCATTTTATATATTTATTATATTGTTTTTAGATTTTAGAAGGTTTGATTTTTTAAAGTAAGTATTTATATCTGGTAAAAAAATATTAATTTTCAAAAATTAATTTCTCAGTAACTATGATTAATAGACACGCGGGAGTTTTACTCTCCCATTTGAATTGATTCAAACTACAGGAATCTGCATTAAAAAGGGATGTCACAAAATCGGCTCCCATGAAACACTGTGCGCCGAGGCGGTAAATGCGTTAACTTAACCTCAACTATTGTAATACTCTTCGAAGAACACAAATGTCTTCTCTTATATTTATTACATTTGGTTAATTTCTCTGTGCATCTATTTCAGGCGTATAACAGCGGAACAAGCGTTGGCTCACGAGTACCTGTCGCAGTACGCGGACCCGACTGACGAACCCATATCGGCGCCGTACGATCAGAGCTTTGAGGATATGGAGTTGCCAGTTGACAAGTGGAAAGGTAATTTTTAAAAAGTAGCCTATATATGTTATTCTACAGTCGGATCTTTATCTGTGCAAAATTTCAGCCCGATTCGTTCAGTAGTTTTGGCGTTGTCTTCGGCCAAATATCTTCAGAGGACCAACTTTCACCTTTAAAATATTGGTAGGATGTGTGTCTGAAGACGCATGTGAAGATTTTTTTCTATTTAATATCAAAACGACCAGAAAAACCAATTGCGTAGGAAGATCATAAGAGGAGTCTTTGGTTTGGGTGCGTCATCTCTCTGACGCGAAGCGGACTTGATCATCATATTGATTGGTTAAAGTAAACATTCGTCAAGTGTCTCGTCATCCCTCTTGTTTCTGATTGGTAAATTCGGCTGCTACGCGTTAGTGGAAACGCAGTAGCCTTACCTCATTAGCGCACAAATCCACTGAACATGCTTCCCCCAATTGAGGGGAGTTTTGTCATAATAAGAGGGGTGAGTCTATTTTACTTCAGTAAGTAGACGTGATCGTGACGCCTCCTTTTTCCATACAATTTGGTACAGCAGCGACTCTATCGTGCGGACAGGGAATTACGCAAATCCCCATACGAAAAGGAGAGGTTACGATTAAGGCGGTTGTATGTTGTATGCCGCACACTAGCGCCGCCACCTATTCTTATTAGTAGTATATTATTGGGCACATCACCCCACTTTTCCTCCAGTGCCTTCGGCACTTACGGGTGGGGTGAGCGCCCAATAATATTGAAGATATAGTGGAGTGAGCGCCCAATAATATCGAAGTTATTTGGATATAACTCATTTAACTATCTACTAACTTACCTCAACAACTGCAGCAGGATGACAATCAATCACATTACACATTTATATTTAAAGTTCACTTTGTTGACTATGTCGCTATCTTAAAACTCAGGTTTGTAACTGTGTCATTCTACAGAAGTAAGAAACAACGGATTATTACTGGTATGCAAGACAAGCGCACTCAGTTATGTGAAGTCAGATTGGTATCATGAAAACTAAACTTTGTAAATTTTTTCGATCAGAATGACACCATGTCTTCCACAATAGTTAGAGGCAGATAAATACACACTTGGTTTTCTGTGACCGGATTGGCACGAGGACATCAGAATAACTCAGTTTATATTTTAATTCAGGTCAGATTGACTCATATCGTTTCACAGAATTAGAGATAGCGCATTTATGTATAATACAACACACTCTAGCAATCTGTAACCAGTTTGGCACAAAGATATCTGAAATTAAAATATATTTACTGAGTTTCCGGTCAGATTGACTCATGTCTTTCCACAGAAGTTAAAGTTGGATTAAATACACCCTCCGTTTTTGTGGCCAGATTGGCTCGAAGACAACGAAATAGCTCAGTTTTATTTTCAGACCAGATTGACTTGTCTCTCACAGAATCTTCACAAGATAGAGATAGCACATTACCACAGTACAGGACATACACTAATACTTGACTTTCTAAAATCAGAATAACACAACAACATCCACTGAACTTTAAAATATCGATATCTACATTTATTTAACTTAAATTTGAATCAGTTTGACTCGTGTTGTTCTATTAAGTTTATTTTAGTAACTGCAAGAAGACACTACTTGATAATAAGACATACCTACTTTTCCGTACTGGGAATTATTTTGCAAGTGTGCAATTAAGCTCTAAACACACTGCGGCAATTCGGAACGATGGCGATAATAGAAATATTGATGGGTAACTAACTGCTTGCTTAATATTTTGATAAAAGTAAATAGCTCAACTATAACGGGACTGTAAGAAAATAGTTGACGATTTTATCTGTTTTTGATGTGAAACATCTAATGCGCCGGGTCAGACCGCATGTTGAAAATAATTTTGTTAAGTAGGTACCTACATATATGAGACATCGTTGTTAGATATATTTAAGTTTATGCGAACAAATGTAACATAACTAATTACTCATTTAGTTTTTTAATAAATTTCATATTTTAGGATAGACCTACTTTTTACTTAATCTACAGCGTGGGTATTATTAGGTACCTAACTTCAAGTTTATTTTGTAAAGTACATTACAAAAGGAAGTTTTAGTGTGCTTCAGGCTTAATAATTCGTTCTGACTAATAACAAAATTAATGTGAATGAAAATAAGTATTTTGTTTTGTGATTGTACTCTTTCACATAGCAAAAAAAAACCGAATTGAGATGATTTTTTCACAGTTACAATTTGCAAAAATTAAGTATCTACTAAGTAAGTACACTAAACAACGGTTTAAAGAAAATACGTAACGTACGTGATGATGATGTTAGTTGTCTCATCAGAAAGTGATACAGTTTTCGTCTCATCTGATGAATATTTTATTATGATAAAATAACCTATCCATCTACGATGTCGCGCGCAATAGCTGGTCATAATAAACAATAGGTTTGTAGTCAGCGAAAATATATTATCGTGAGAATGCCGCAGGTATTTTATAATTATGACACCGTGATGTAGACTGTTATTTATTCTGTTGTAGCGTTGTTAGCAAAATGATATCAAGACATACATAGGTACTAACTTTTTAACGTGACTTGGTTTAAACCTGATGTTATAAATAATTATGTATGCAACAATTTATAGATTTGATAATGATGTACCTAATACCTTCTCAAAACAAACTTAGATGTTTCTTAGATTATTTTATACATCTAATTTACCTAAATCAGTACATCTAAAACTTTTTTGCTAGATTTACCTTGCTTAGGTATAGGTTGTTTTCGTTGACTCAACATACATAAAATAAGATGTGTTTAATAAATAATGATAATACTTACAATCTTTAATCCTATAAAGTTATATACGAGAAATGTATAGAATTCATTAATATCATAAGTAGGTAGGTATCTACTAAAAAGTCTATTAGGGTTTAACGAGCAGACAAACATACATTTTACCTAAGACTTGCATTTAACCGATTTTTTGTATACGCAAATGTTTGTTACATTTTACGTAAACGAATGTAGGGTTACCATAACATAATTTACAAATGTTTACAATGGACATTTTCCTTCAACTTAATCGATATAATAAAGGTTCTTAGAATATTATTATTAACATTTATGCGTGTTTGATCTTAAGTAAATTTATAAGCAAAGTACCTCTAAATTTTGGTTGTTATTGTAGTTTTATTTGACAAAATTTCACTTAAGTATCTTCTACATTATAGTCAAGTATCTGCCTTGGTACCTAAGCACCCATGCAGGCTGAACAAATAAATGTTCGTAAATAAAATTTTTTTTTTTCGTAAAAATCGAATTCACTTTATTTTTTACACTTAATCAAGTCAGCAAAGTACTTGTTCAATATGTTCGACAAGGTTACGAATGAGTACGTCGGTACGAAGTTGCTCGCGTTTGTTCCATGAAATAGGAACTTATGGTAACCCTTATCATATGTGGATTCCAGATAATTACGGCTTCACTTTTGTCGGTGACAATAAATGGATGGTGTTTTATTTCATTCTCACGGGAACATGAAACAACAAAATAATGCAATATTTCAATAACGATTATTTAGACGTAACCGACCTCATTATAGTCATGTCACTTATTACATGTAACTAAGGTTTAGATTAAGAATGTGTTCAATTTTACTTACGAAGCATTACTTTATGTGTATAAAATCTAATAATTGGAGTGAATAATTACCATTCGCTTCAGAACCTTCGAGTGACAAAGTACGACGTAATTTATCATCTAAAATGTACGTAAGTACCTTTCTTAGTACCTACTTAGTACTTTTTTGTTCATCAAGATGAGCCTCTGCGGGACGAACCGGTTCCATTCAGTACTCTTATAGCTCTAGTCGTTGCAAGCGCAGCCACTAGCAGAGGTGCGGGTTCGATTCCAAGTTTTCTTAATATCACTCAATCGCGAGATCTGGTGGTTCAGCAGGACCGTTACATTTGTGATGGACTCTTTAAGTAAGCTCTATTTCCAGTAGAAGATTTCTCGACTTCTCTGTCGGCTGATGATGATGGTAATTATGTGTTATTAATCCCTTTCGTTCGATTTCAGGTCTGACTCAGAGTGCTCAGAGATTCAAGCCCGTTCAATTGCCGTTGAAAAGGCTCCTAAAAAACCAGCAGCCACCAAACGCAAAAGCCCGATCACTAAATCACCTTCGGAACCCAAATTAAGGTAATTTACCTACTTTATTATTTAAACCGAGTTCTTGTGTTGTGTTATTTCATGCGAATTGAGCTAGTAACTTCGATGTTAGACTCTCTGACAATCGCTAAGTTATTGGGTTCCTACTAGTAGAATATTAAGTTACTGGCTGTTGCCTGCGACTTCGCGAGTGTTCACTCACTTCGAGATTGTTTGTGAAACAAAAGGTAGCATATAAAAAAGATAGTAAATATTATCATATCATGCATGATATCTATTTTCTTGCAAAATTTCATCCAAATCCGTTCAGCCGCTTACACGTGAAAAGGTAACAGACAGACAGAGTTATTTTCACATTTATAATTTGAAAGTTTTGCTACCTGTAAATTGTTTGCAGTTTGTCTACAGTTGTCAATTGTCTACAGTTAGCTCAATAGCATCGATTGTAAAAACTAGTTCTAATTTATTTCTATTATTTGATATTTCCTTTTTTCGATAAAGACTAATTATTATCAATGAAAGTATTGATTTGTTATTAATTATGAATTAAGCGGGGATCGCTTACAATCATCATCATCAGTCCATCTCAGTGCACTGCTAAACAATATAGGTAATAAATATTTTAATGTTTGTTTTACAGAGCTACTTCATCTAAAGGGAGCGCATTGTTTGCGGACTTGTTTGGGCTAGAAGACTCTTTCGTGATCCCTCCACCGACTACAAGTGGAGAGCTCACATCATCCTTAGTGTCTCGCGTTGCCAACGGGAAGGTGCGTCGCACGGCAGACTTGACTGGCGCCTATTTCGTAGAGGTAAAGGTGTATAACACCAAGGAGATAGCCCATACCCCAGCCCAAGAAAGATGGAAAAAAGCGGAGGTGTCCTTGAAGGTTCAAATGGAGAAGGATACCCCGCATTGGGGCAGCCTACAAAAGTTTATGCTTCGCGCTCATAATCTTTTCGATGCATCGGAGCCGGTGTACTACGCAGATAAAATAAACATACGTACATAAATATAAATAAGGAAATTGTGATTTATGCAATAAAGAACACTTATCTACTTAATCATAAGAACTACATTTTTATTTCATAAGCATTTTAGGTAGTAAGCAAATAGGTTCGTCAGTTAGTCGTTTAATCCATTAGTCCACCCTTTTGAGATAATACTTCGATTTAAAATTATTTATATATATAATGAAATAGGTACTAAAATAAATAGCTATATTAACTTTATCGCACATAATACTTAACACTAGCATACATATTGTAAGATAGCATTCTCTACCTGCTAACCTTCAAGGAAAAGTAGCGGTAGGGTCCTACCTGGTACTGTACGTTATTTTAGACTTTAAATCTTAGGTAGTTACGACTTGTTAGCACATTGATCATAATCTGAACGATTCGTAAATATATTTTCGCAAAAATGCCTTTCTGTACTGTTTGTAGCACAACTGTCAAGCGCAGTCACTGGTTAGGACATCTACGCAGCACTAATCATAAAAATAAAAACATTTCACATTTTTGTGAAGGTATTGAAAAAATAAATTCTGCATTTCGTAATCGCATCGCGACTTTCAGAATTATGGATCCTGATGAGAATAACTGTTCCATCGAATTATTTTTTAATAATATTCAAGACAAGATCAAAATGTTAATAGACATGGCTCTTAAAGACCATACAAATTTGAAAATCAATTTTGAATACTATGCTTTATTTTTGATGGTTAAAAATGATACTCAGGAGATGAAATCATTTTGTACAAAAAATTTCACTATACATAAAAATTATGACAGTGATTCATTGATGTCTCAACTAAAAAGCACTTTCTTAAAGAAAAATGAAGAATTTCAGGATCGTGATAGTGGTTGGACGTTTCTGAGCAGTTCTCATCTAGAAATTAACATAAATAAATATCAACCTCTGAGTGGTTCAAGCTTTATCAAGTTGCCGGCTGCAATAAAATCAAAAAGAGCCTGCGTTAATATTCACAATAATGATAAATATTGCTTTTTATGGTCCATTGTTGCTGCATTGCATCCCGCTAAAAGTCACCCTGAAAGAGTAACGTCATACCCCGATTTTCGTAACGTGTTAAACTTTCAAGATATTAAGTTTCCATTAAGTTTTTCGGACATTGAACGATTTGAAGCAAATAACCCTGAAATCGGTATTAATATTTATGGTTTAAAAAATAATACCGTAGTAGGACCGCTTTACAGAACAAAAACCACGAATAGAAAAGTGATTCATTTACTTTATTTAGAAAATGATGATTTATCACATTACTGTCTTATCAAGGATTTGTCACGACTTGTAAAAAATCAAATAACAAAACACCATAGTAAATTGCACTTGTGTGACGATTGTTTGTCATTTTTTGAATCAAGCGATAAGCTTAGTTCCCACATTTGTGGAGGAGTCGCTACTGAACTACCTCCGAAGGGCTCATTCATACAGTTTGAAAATTTTAATAGAAAACAATCTGTACCGTTTGTTATATACGCTGATTTTGAAACGATGCTCGAACGCTACGAATCTTGTGAACCTGACCCAACTACAGCGAGTACAGTAACGCGGCAGCGACATGTACCTGTAGCTTTTGCTTATCACATAACGTGTACGCTAGACGAAAGCCACAATCGATTGGTTTCATACCGCGGTTCCGATTGTGTAAAAAAATTTGTAGAATCTATATATGAAGATGCTCGAAAAATATATTCTATTCTAAAAAATAGCGTACCGATGATTTTCACAGAAGACAACGTTCGCGATTTTGAAAACGCTGTTACATGCCACATTTGTGACCACATTTTGGATGTTGATAGAGTTCGCGATCATTGTCACTTGACTGGTAAATACCGAGGCGCTGCCCATAGTTATTGTAATATACAATACAAACTACCCAAATTCATACCAATATTTTTTCACAACCTATCTGGTTACGACAGTCATCTTTTTATAAAAGAATTGGGCGAAGCTCCAGGATCTATTAAATTGATACCTAAAACTAAAGAAAGCTATATTTCCTTCACCAAGTTTATTCCAATTTCTAACGAAGAAAGCATTCAGGTTCGGTTTGTTGATTCTTTCAAATTTTTGGGAACTAGCTTAGAAAAATTAGCAATTACAATGAACAAACAAGACTTTAAACAATTGAAGTCTTATTTTCCTAACGAAGAACAGTTCAACTTGCTTACTAGAAAAGGAGTGTATCCTTATGACTATATGTCTCGGAAGGAACGTTATAAAGATACTAGTCTGCCTTCTAAAAATGAATTTTATAACTCCATCACCGATGAATCAATAACTGATGATGACTATGAACATGCCCAGGCTGTTTGGTCAGTGTTCAATATTAAAAATATGGGAATGTACACAGATTTATATGTAAAAACGGATGTTCTCTTGCTAACAGACATATTTGAAAATTTTAGAAAGACCTCTAGGCGGTCATATAATCTTGACCCCGCGTTCTATCTTACAGCACCAAGCCTATCATTTGATGCCATGCTATTGAAAACAGGTGTTCGGTTAGAATTGATAAGCGACGTTGAAATTTTTAGAATGATACAAAAAGGTATTCGTGGAGGCATTTGTTTATGCTCTAAAAGACATGTTAACGCCAATAATGAATACATGGATACTTTTGACCCATCTAGTAAAAAGTCGTTCATTATGTATTTGGACTGTAACAATTTATATGGTTACAGCATGTGTCAATGCTTACCCTATTCTGATTTTAGGTTTATGAACAGTGACGAAATAAATATTTTACAATTAAACTTAACAAATATAAGTGAAACTGATGAAAATGGATATATTGTTGAAGTTGATTTAATGTATCCTGAGACATTACACACTGAACATAATGATCTTCCATTTTGTCCAGAAAAATACATACCATCAGGTGGCAAGAATAAAAAACTTATACCAAATTTGTATGATAAATTCCACTACATTATTCATTATGTTCATTTAAAAAAATGTTTACAGCATGGTTTGGTCTTAAAAAAAATCCATCGTGCTATTACATTCAAACAAAGTAATTTTTTAAAGCAATACATTGATCTTAACACTCAGTTGCGTCAGGAGGCAGAATCTATATTTGCCAGTGATTTTTACAAATTACTGAATAACAGTGTGTTTGGAAAGACGTTAGAAAACAATGAAAAACGGATAGAAGTAAAGTTAGTAAACAAGTGGTGTGACTCGAACAATATAACGAAAAAGACAAATAGTGCTGAGAAATTGATAGCCAGCCCATATTTTCACAGTGCTTCAATATTTTCTGAAGATTTAGTAGCAATCCAATTGAAGCCTTCGCATGTTATTCTCGATAAACCGATATACATAGGGTTTACTGTATTAGAATTATCTAAGAGTCACATGTATGATTTTCACTACTCCGTTATAAAACCATTTTATGGTAACCGGGTTGAATTATGTTACACTGATACCGACAGTCTAGTTTATTATATACAAACCAATAATCCTTACCAAGATTTTAAACTAAATTTCTTAAAATATTTTGATACCAGCAATTACGACGTTAACAACGAATTTAACTTACCCATCATAAACAAGAAGATTCCAGGACTATTTAAGGATGAAATGGGTGGTCAAATTATAAAAGAATTTGTAGGACTGCGTTCAAAACTTTATTGTATTAAAACAATAGACAAAACAATAAAGAAGGCGAAAGGTACGAAGAAATCAGTAGTAAGAAAATTTAATATATCTGACTATAAAAATGTTTTGTATAACTGCAATGTTATTCGCAAAAAGAATGTACTATTCAAGTCAATAAAACATGAAATATTTACACAGAGTGTAAATAAAGTAGCACTTTCTAGCAATGATGATAAACGGATACTATCGTCTGATAAGATCTCCACTTTAGCCTGGGGTAATGCTAGTATATTTAAGAAATAAATGTTTTCCAAAATAAATAACATTTAGATGTCTATTATTGTACTATAAGTGTTAGAATGCTCGGACCTCTAGATTTAGCATGCTCAGATCTTTATAGCGTAGAACGGACTACAAACCGATATACTATATAGTGCTAGCTACTTAGTATAATGCTCTGTAATCTAGCTTGCTATTTGATTTCCGTCAGTAGTAAAAATAATAATAAACCAGTACCTAAGCATCCTTTCAACATATAGAGGTTCGAAAATCCTAAATAAATACTTAATATAACGACTTATTTTGTAAAAATTTAATTAATAAGTAAATTTAAAATTGTTTTGTGCTCTATATCAGGCTAGCTTTATTGCATAACTAAATAAATAAATAAAAACAGACACTGTAACGTTCGTTGCTTGATAATGAAAAGGTTCTTTGTGATCTTATAAGTAAGAAAAATAGAATAAAATAAATAGCTTAGACAATAACTGATTGTTTTTTTTTACTTAATACCTTACCTACTTTAGTTAGGTAGATATATGCATCTACATACATGTTCCTTTTATCAAAGCGCATCAGTTTGCAGCAACTTCAAAGTGGAATATAACACCAGACAGGTGACCATAAAAACTTGTTAGAACACGAAAATGCTGAATACACGTATATTGTTCAAATTCACATTTATAAGCTCAACTTATTACTGCAAACAGATCACTCATTAGTCAGCTTACTGTCGAAGGTGAAACATAGGATCGAAGTCAGAAATTGTAAGTAATAAATATTTTTTCAGAGTTTATCTTAAATTTTATTTAAAAAACCTAATTATTACCTTTTCTGTCTGTTTCAGATCCTCGAAAGTATATCTACATATTTCTTCAATATTAGTGATCTCACAATACAAGTCGCGTTTTATTAAGAAGTTAAACTACTGGTAAGATTTACTTTTTCAAAATTAATAATATTTAGTGTATCGTGATTACTCCATGTCTATTTGTGATTAATGTTGGTATTTTTATTTACAGATAATGACAGATCTTGGAAACAGAATTATTGATGAGACCCAGGACGGTCTTTTTGGGATTAACACTCAAGATCTACTGTTCCACTGTGGACAGGTTCCTCCTGGGGAATCGGAGGAAGACTTGCCTCTAATCACATTCAATAGTTTAACGAAGCGAGCTAAGAAAACAAAGTCTAAGAAGAAATTAGACGGTGTAGATAAGCAACGTCATCGATCTAATCAATCGACATTCGTACTCAGCCGCGATATTTGTAAGGGTAGGAGACTGATTCAAATTAAAATTACTGATATTGAAAATGACAATGAAAATGTGATAGTGTCGGCTCAGTATATAGTTAAAAGCATGTATGATGAAGTGTTGGATCAAACAGAACGGATTGTAAAAAAGATATGTGAAAATATAACATGTATTCCCTAGTTCTAAGTTATTTTAATATATATTAATTACCTAGCAGATATTGGTTTTTTATTTATAAATTATAGAATAAAACAAAGTAGGTGAATAGGAATTAAAACAAATTTATTCTTTCAAACATACAATCAGTACTATTACTAGGTTCTTAATTATTAGGTATTAACTTCATAAAATAGTAACATGATGATTATAATATTAATTTAAAAAAACATTTAAGACTCAGGTAATCTTATTTTATTATTTTCACACCACATTTTAATACACAACACATTTTTCAAAGCACATGTTTTCCTATGATGCACACAGTTCAAATAAATATTTGATTTTTCATAGTCACTGTACAATTTCATAAAATTAGGACATCCCTTATCGCCTATATCTAAAATATCACAATTTAGACACAATTCTCGTATCCATTTAATTTTTTCCATGCCTTTAGTTACAATTTTCTTGTTATTCAAATAAGGTATGATGGTGCGCTTGAATTCTCGATGATCGATAAAACCTTCACTCCAGAAGATTCCACGATTATTTTCCAACCACCGTACGCGCTTTTTTTCTTCATTAGATAGATTGTTAAAGGGATACGGAGGTTTAATTATAAATGTTTGAGTGTATCCGTTAATCAGAATAGCAAACTCCTTAATAATAAAATAATTATTAATGTCTTTGAATCCTTGCAAATCTACTATTACTGTATTACAATTCATGTTATTTTCTTTACTGTATTGCTCAGAGGTCTATACTCAATTAAGCAATCGTTTAAAATGAGGCAATATGCAGCTGTCTGATCCGGAATCTCTGAATTACACTCAAGTTCAACGCGAACGCTTACTACAGGACCTGATTTAAGGTTTTCGCTTTGCCTAGAACAATCAATTACAAAAAGCGGTGCTTTTTCTTTAAACTCAGAAGCAGTTAACAGTGGTTCACTTCTACGTCCGTAATATGATTGTTGGAATTTTACATACTGTTCATATATTAAAGCAAATTTAGAATTAAGAAAACTGACATTAAAACTTTCATAGGGAAAATATGTAGAGTTGAGATAAACTTTAACATCTCTTAAATTACAATGATCGAACTGTGACATGTCTTTTTTTGCTAAATTTTTTCGGTCTGTTTGTAGTCCAATGATGACGTATCTGGGTTTTTCAATCTGTGATGACGTTTTTATTGACCAGGTATGTTTAGTAGTTCGCGGTAACAATGGATACTCGTATAGATCCCAATTTCTAAATGCAACATGCAAAGGACGATCTTTTTCTAATAATTTTAGTAAATTAACTTTTTCCTTGTCCGACACTTTAACGTGCGGCACACGCCAAACTAATTTGTTTATTATTACGTCTTCAAGATGATCATCTGTTAGAATTTTTATTGAATTTAAATTGGTATTACTGCGTAATAGTATCAATTCATGTTTACAGTTTATAATAATTTTTTTATAATCCTCAGCGAAACCTAACAAATTGCTAAGAGGAATTGAAGCTGCAAAACTTCCATCAGTTATTGTTCCATTAACATCCCAACCCCATGCTTTCGACACTCTAGCATCATTTAGATTATAGGATAATAAACCTTTCATTGTTGTAGTAATTCCAGCATTTTTGATTCTATCTATTTCCACTCCATTAATTTCATATCGAATATCTTGAAAAAGATAAATCAAAGGATTGTTAGTAAATTCCACACTCGTAACCTTTTGTTTGGAATCCTTTTTTACGACATTCACTGATCCTTCTAAGTAAAGAGTGCTTGCTGATGGTAAAACGTATAGATCTTGTTGATTGATAGGTATGCGAATTTCATCATTCCTGTTGAAACTTGTTATGTATGGTTTATATGAATGATATTCGATACTATCGATGGTATTATCGAAAGCTGGTGTACTTGATATATCCAAAATACTCATTTTAGAAGTCCAATTAATTTTAGAAACCTCTTATTTTCTTCGGTTAATTTATTTATTCTCTTAGCTCTTACTTTACGGGTTGTTCGATTGACACTGATGTGTTTGGTTTTTACATTACTGTATTTATTATAGTCGATCATCTTTTTTTAATATGCAAATACAACTGAACCTCTTCACCACGTAAATTAATTAAATTATTCTTATTATCCAACAATCTAATGTTTATAGAGCTTACGGTTGTTTGATTGACAGGAAAGTATATGATATTTTTAGGTATTTCTATAATTCGATATCCTGGTGGGACGTTGGGTGCAAATTCATGAATGATATGACTTGATTTTCCATCAATATACGAGCCGCTCACTATATCACATTCGATTCTTAGCACGGTCGTAGATAAAATGTTGACTGGAAGTTGTGACTCATGTAATATATTGGCTTTCAGAGTTTGTTTACCAAACCCTAGTAATGTTCCGAGAGATTTGTCTTTTTCAAAATGTATGTCTTTGTTGCAAAAAATAAATGTTTTCAACGTGTTGTTATTACAAAATAAATTGAAAGTGATTCCCTTTAATTTTAAATTTTGTCTTATGTAGTCAGAAATATCTTGTAGTTCGTATGCACCTTCCGGTATTTCTAAATTTTCATTGTTTCCATAATGAAATATATTGTTTTTACTATCGATGTTAGGAATTGAATTAAACGTTGATAAGTGCAATAGAGCGCATTCATATTCACCGTCAAATTGCAAAGCTGGATAATATAAAGTTGATAAAGCTGATTTATTACCAGTTATGGACAGTGTAAAGGACATTTTGCTAATGCGTAAATTAGATCAAGTGCATTAATTTATATCATTTATTTAATAATTTAAATAGCTCTAAAACATTTATCCCAAAATTCATGCAGAAATTTTAAACAAAGATGACCACAATTTATCGTGTTGAAACGTTGATAGCTACAATAGTTGTACGTTAAATTTGATTTTAAATATTTAACTATCTCTAACGGAGGTTTTAAATCTCCAAAGCTGTCAAAATATTCGCAGTAACCAAATTTTTTCACATAGGCTACCCAATGTGTACCTTCATTCTCTGAACTATCTAAATTAATAATACCACATTCGATATCTTTTGGTTTTTTCGGTAATTCGTCTCTCATATAAACACCTCTAAAATAGGGTATGTATTCAAAAGCATATTCAGACAATTCTACATCAGTAAGAGCATGATTGGGTAACCTTTTCATCAGTTTTTTGAACTTTTGACAAACAGACCATTCCCTTTCTTGTAAGGTTTCATATAAAGACCTTTTCCTAATGCAATAGATTCCATCATTTTATTATGTCTCTGAGCTTCTTCAAAGTTCTTTTTGGCTGATTTGTGATCATTTACCGCTTTAGTAATACCTGCAGCACCTCCAGCCAACGCACCAAGTGCAGACAGACCTGCAAATATTGGTATTAGTGGAAGAATACCCCCTGTTTTTGGTAATGGTATTACGCGAGGCATGCGAACTCCTTTATGTTTTTTAACGAGTTTCTTCGCAGCTGAATATGCTACTTGTATAGCTTTTGAATTGTTTGATGGTTTTAATTTCTTCAGACGATTGCGAATTGTAGAAACAATAGATCTGAATGATTTCGTTCCTGCACCGTGCTTTACTTTGTTTTTCATTACTTTGCTTACTAGCCACGAAGCTAATTTCTCTCCTTTCCCTGCATTCTTAGACTTTATTCGCTGTTTAGCCATGTTTAATAATTCTAAGTCAGCTATGTGCCGATCTTCTAACTTGTTAGAATTATTATAGGCAATGTCGTGTTGCATACAAGCGTTATCCAACTGATTAATTCCTTTATCACCTCGCAATAATCGTTCTCTCAATTTCGTACCAGGACCACAATAATTATATCCCGGTAAATGCAGCTCAAATGGTAAGCTATTTATCAGACTGTTAACTAGTCCTCCACCGCGCATTATTTAGATGGTAATGACTGATTACAATGTGTAAGTAATACATATTTTTATATAATTTTTTAACCCTCTTCTATAACAGGGCACGTTTTTCTATCCAACTATTTTCACTATTCGCGAGACCTAACCATTTAACATACAGCTTACTACCTTTTTTTCTTAGAATTTTTTCAATTAAATAAATATTAGGACAGCTTGTTTTCTGAAGTTCTTGAGCATAAAAAGTCCCCAAAATGGGATTTTTGTGCAAATCTTCAATAACGTATGTAATTGGTTTTGTAGGATTAACTTTCTTAATTAAAAATAACTCGGTAGACCAATTGGGTGTATAACCTTTTTCGAAAGTACTTTTATATTTGCTTATACGTACCAAATCTCCTACAGCTAATTTGTTTATCTTTGATTGATAATTTGTTATCTGTGACTTTTTTATATTCCTCATTACTGTTTTCTGATTTGACTTGTTAACATCGTTTGGTTTATGTTTTGTAATTCGATGTGTTGTATTATTGTATGTACCTACAACATTTTCTAACGGCTTCCCAATCCATTTATAGCTACCATTTAAACTAAAACATTTGTATAATTTATGTTTCAGAGTTTTTATGACTCGTTCAACTATGGAAGCTTTTTTTACTGAATATGATGAATAATGGTTAATTTTATTCGAAGATGATATTTTATTAAACTCGTCGTTATAAAATTCTGTACCCATGTCCGTTTGTAAGTTAACAGGTTTACGGTTTGTTGTAACTAAAATATTATTAAATGCATTTGCGATCTCGGATTTTGTCTTAGTTTTTACTGGAATAGCCCAGGTAAACTTTGTGAAACAATCTAATACTACTAATATAAAACTAAAGCCATGATTAAAACATTTTAAATTTTGAAAATCAATAAGATCTGCTTGCCATAAATCATCAATTCCTTTTAATACAACAGGTCGTCGAATAAAATTTTTTCTTGCTGCTTTATGAATTTCGTTAACAACTTGCAGTTTACTCATTTTTGATTGATGTACTAATTTTATCAATATCGGATTTTGTAAAGTAGTCCTTCACAAACTGCTGAATATATTTTTGAAAGTCTAATTTTACAGTGTTTAATAAATCATAAACTTCTTGCTTGCTTGCAAATGATTCAAACTGTTTATCTACGTATTCTTTATTAACAGCATCGTTTACTTTCAAAGGAATTAAAACACCAGTCAATCTCTTTGATTGTACATCTATTTCTTCTGGTATTAATGCTTTGTCGGAGGTTTCTAAGAAATCGGATAAGCGTAATCGTTTATTAATATGGTGACCAAATTTATCCATTTTAATGGAGAACTGATAGGTTACAAGGATCAGACTTGAATGAAAGTATGTTTTGAACTGAATCTTATTTATTTGAAATAATACCACTCTCACGTAACTCTTCTAATATAGATATTATTTCATTATCCAACCCAGTGTTACCAGCATCTCGAGAAGCAATTAATAGTTTCAACCTATCGACCAATTCATTAGGATCATCCCAGTAAACATAATCAACATTTTTCTTCCATTTCTTCAAAATAGACAACCCTTCTCCTCCATGTATATTCGGCTGACTACTGTCCGTGCTTGCAGAAATCTTTCGTAACTTAAATAACGGCTTAATGATGTGTAAGTATTTGCGTCCCCTGTTACTTCTAATTGGTTTATGTGGATCATAATCTCGCCGATGAACATTTGTTTCTAACAACATCAACTTATAATGTCTTAAATCTTCGTCAGTTATTGTTGATAGATTAGGAACTTTTTTAAATAAAAGCTCGTCTAAGCCAGGAGTTTTTTTAAATTTGTTTGTACCTACTTGGATATCATCATTAAAAATAAGCACACGTGCGGATCCCATCATGAGTTTACCACGTTCATTTCTTACGCCGAATGGAACATCGCTTACAACTTCTGAATTTAAAGGCCACGAAGAAACTTCATTTTCATAATTAGGCTCACTCGTACCTGATTTGAATGATTCATCATGTTGATCTTCATCCTCAGATTCTGAGCTTTTCGAGTTGTCTGATGCGTTTGAATCTTTATTTTGTGGACTAAATACATTATACCCAACACTTGAAGATACTCTCTTTTTCAGTGTTTTATCGAATGGACTTGATGTTTCAAAGCTAGGTTCATTTGTATCAACTTTAAATTCTTTTCCAACCATTTGATTCAGAGGTTTTGTTATTGGTTTAAAAAATGAATCCAAAATATAACTTTTCTCCGTGTCAATGCTTCTCATCTTTCGTACCTTTCTTTTTACAGCTTCTGCAGCATTTACAATTTGTCTTTTTATATTCTTTTCCGTCATATTATAACTAACTTTGAATGAACTATGCGTTGTATGTGAGAGTTATAACATAAGAATGGGTAAATTTTAGCCATAGTTCTGTTATTTATAGTAGTTGTTAAAAATACAATCTAATAATATTAGTGTACACTTTTCTACACATAGGACAGTTTTTGAAGATTGAAAGAGCGCACTTGGCGCAAGCCACAGCATGACCACAAGGTGTGAAGCATGTGTTTACGTCTTCTACCAAACAAATTCTGCAGATAATAGTTGTAGTTGTTCTTATAAGTTCATTTTCGTTAATTTTGTAAGAATCATCACTGGGTACAGGGGAGGTGTTAGTTTTGTATCCATCATCATTGGGTACCGGATTTTTATACATCAGATTATCAATATTTTGTACATATTCTTCACCTTTCACAATTAAAACATATAAACAGGACTTGAACCAGCGTGCGTGTTCTTCCCATGGTTTGTCCTCAGGAGGCCAATCCTTAAGTTTTCCATTACAATAATAACAAATAACTCTATCACCTTGTCCTGTATAAAAAAATCCTGCATCTACCATATCCAGTGGCTTTTGAGACAATCCAATAGGCCAGTTCTTGAAACTTTCCAAGCGCATGCTTTCAGTAGCATAGTAACGATGTACAGGATTCATATTTCCTTTGTTTTTATTTTTAAGTTGACGATGAAGTTACAACTCGCACGACAGACACTTGCTACGTTCAAACAAATATGACTAAGTGAAAACAGATATCTTCCATGAATCTGTGGATGATTGTTATTTAATTAAACTCAATAAAAGTATCAAACTTTTTACGATAACATCCCTTATTTTTTTCACAATCTTTGTTAATCACTAAATAACTATAAGGTTCTCTCCAAACATTTGAACACATGTTTCGAAATTCTTGCCATGTCATATCCGTGTTAACATGTTCATCATAAACATGTCTCATATTAATATCATCTTGCTTAAAGAGGATAATTAAATTTGCATTATCTCTTACTAGCTGTTTGGGTATTCTGCTATAAGTTTGATTTAAATAAAAACAATCTATATACTTATGTCTACCCATCGCAAAATAATCACGCACATTATTTTGATTTTCACATGCTACGTCATCAAATATAATAATGGAATTACATTTTGCAGCCTCTGGTTTCAAAACCTCTTCATTTTCATGATATTTAGAAAATGTTATACTTGGAACCATCATGAGAACGCGTTCCAAAAATACATACTTCGGCTGATAAAGAGTTTTTGAATACACATAAAGATTTTGAAACTGCAATCCATTTTCATGCAGGAGTAAACCTATTAATAAATTTGTTTTTCCACAGTTAGATGGTCCACATATTATGCACCGTATGGTATTTGGTAAAAGTTTTCCATGACGTAAGCTAGTTTTTTCAGAATCAATACTAATGTTGTCCAATTTTAGCGAAATCGGTTGTTTAACAAACTTCATTATGAGAGTGTTGGAAGTAGAATGACAACAGCTTTAGGTGACCAAATGAGTTATATCCAAATAACTTCGATATTATTGGGCGCTCACCCCACTATATCTTCAATATTATTGGGCGCTCACCCCACCCGTAAGTGCCGAAGGCACTGGAGGAAAAGTGGGGTGATGTGCCCAATAATATACTACTCTTATTTATAATTAGCTGCGCCCCGCGGCTTCGCCCCCGTGGAAATTAATGTTTTCAACTTTCTTAATTTTTTCTTTCATAAGAACCTTCTCCTGGCAATAACAAACACAACAAAGAAAGAATTAGCGAAATCGGTCCAGCCGTTCACGCGTGATGCCGTGACCAAAGAAAACGGGTTTCATCTTAATCTTATAACTATCTATAAAGCTCGGTTACCACTGACTGACTGACTGACATAATTGTTCTCCTTGATGGTGGAGGGGGAGGTATGTTTTTTTTTGCAGAATCATGTAGGGGGTGTCCGGGGGACCTAGGGAAAATTGTACTAGTATTTACAATTGAAACAATTGAGCTAACTGCCGACTGTTGCAAACAGTCTACAGATAGCTCAACTGATCCATATCAACACCAGTCGGAAGCGTCCCCAAGACGCTGGCTGCATTGCCACGCTGTATGGCAATGCTGATACGCTGTGCCAGATATTCACCAGCTCTCGGGTCACGCGTCGCTCAGATAGTTTTTTGAAAACCCGAAGAGCCTCGGTACCCCACGGACCTAGGGTCTCGACTCCAAGGGGAGCAAATGTGTAGGCTCTGTCGAGACCTGCATATTTGCGCCTCTTGAGATCTTCGGCCAAATCTGCCGCCGCACCCGCCCTCACGGATGTCCTCGGAAGATGAGAAGGCGCAAGTGTGTCGACGCATGTAGCGTCCCACACAATGGGCCTCCCCAACTCCCATGGGACTAGTGTCATACCGTCGGGCCTCTTACCATCGTCACGCAACAGACCATTCGGTTCGAGAATAGCTGGTACGTTAGCGGTGACGAAAGCCCGCCGGATGATGTCGTTAAGGCTAGCGTGGCGAGATATCCGACCGGCGGCCCTAGTGCACGATAATCCCTGATGACCAAGCTGTTCGACAGCAGTACCGCACTGGCATTGATGAGGCGCGCAACACCTTGCAACCAACCGGAGACATGTTGCGATGCGGAAAGTTACGGGATCCAATAAAGTGCCAGTGTTATATGAAGGAAATGCTTGCAACCAATGTCCTGACTCCCATTTAGAAACGGCCAGGAGGCGGGCACGATCTGCAGAGCTGGAGCACGTTTGTAACAAACAGTTCCGTGTCAACTCACACAGAGGCCCGTCCCATTGCCGTTGGGACAAAAGTGATTTTGGGGGAGCAGCATCGGGGCAAGCACTATGCCAAGCCGTTCGAGCTTCGTCTAAAAATTAAATTTTCAATGACATTCCAGGTGGGACCAAAAGAGAAGGATTTAAAATTTTTTCAACTAAAGAACTAGTGCTGTAGACAGAAGACAAGAACGCTGGTAGGGCTACACTTGAAATTTTGCGTATACCTAAGCCTCCCAATTTGACAGGCAGGGAGGCCTGCGACCATGCTTTGTAAAATGAATTTTCTAATATAATTATATATGACGGAGAAAAACCCTCCATACGCTTTTTAAAAAGGGGGACGTCAGCATTGTTGACGTCACTGTCATCATCGTCTCGCTGGGATCCATTGGAAGGAACACACGAAGTTCTTGTGGCAGTCGATTTATTCCATGCAGAGGTCTGTTCCGTCTGACGACTCGAGCAAGAATAAATTCTAGCCTGGCCGACGGCCGTAGGTATTTATAGCAAAGCTTAGCTCTGCGTCGAACGATTACGAACGCGAGCGAAAATCGCCGTCGCGAAGCTAATTCTTTGACTTTTTACAATGTTTTAAAACCTAACTCAATTCTGTGATTAGATTTAGTGGTTTAACAATTAAATAACTCTCAAAACTAGATTTTCCCATTTAAATAAGGTCTTCGCGCCGACATATAATAATATTATTATAAGAAAGAAAAGGCAGCGGCGCTTGTTTGAGGCATACAAAAACAACCGCCTTAACTCCCGTTAACAACGTCAAATAGACTCGCCCCTTGGGCAGGATTGGTGATCGCAGTGGAGGTGTAGTATGTGATGAATATAAGCACAAATAAAGAGTAGGTATTTATTCGAAAATAGCTTGTCAATAGTCAAAAACTTGTTACTGTGTGCCTGTAGGCCAAAACTTTAGTACAATCCAACAATGATTTTCATATACTTACTTTTCTTTTTTCCAGAACTAATATGGAAAGAGACTGTGGAATTCAAACCCCATCCGCAGCACATGAACACAGTAGTAGAAGTCAATCAATCATAACTTCTCTACAGACCAAGCAGAATCGCTCGAGCGTTTTACCCTATGGTAATAGCACCTCTAAACGAAGGCAAATAGAATTGAAAATAGACACTGTCAAAGGGCAAATGACACTATTGCACTGGTTTTAGCTTGGTTTTCAAAGTTTTGCGGAAGTTACAGTCCAACACACTGAATGGACCTTCGGCTTCTTTCTGTAGGATAGGGTGCCTCAGTATAAGTTTAAAGTGCTGCTCAGTAATGTTGAACATAGAGTTGACACTGTATTTTAAAGGTAAATGTAATGTCTCAATAACTTTTTAAGTACATATTAGTATGTATTGTTCGCATATTCATAGGTTGTGAAGTCAGTCAGGTGGATAATAGATAGATACGTAGCTGTGTTAATTGCTTATCATATTGTTAAGATGTTACCTAATATAATAAGGTCTAACGGGAATGCAAACTGTAAACATTAGCTAATTTAGCAAGCACCGTCAGTGTCTTAGAAATAGCTCAGGAGCTATTTCTAAATCACTGCAGGAAACCTATCTGGTTTTCAGCAATCATTCTGCTCGGTAATTATATGGAATGGGTTGTTATGTGACCTTTCTTATTCATGGCCTTATATACAACGATTCATATAACATAAGGCTTCTAAAAAATTTACAATAACTTTTTATTATAAGTGGTGTGGTCGAGGGCTTATACCTAGTGATTGAGTAAAACCGCAACAAAACTGGTCACGTAGATGAAAGATTTTACGATTCATAGCCTGGGTTCGTAGTGTCCAGTCGAATGCATAAAATGCACTATATTTTTATTAAGTATGTTAATGTAATTGGCTTTTGTAATATACGGTGCTCATTCTAGTATTGGATTTTAAAATGTAATTTTCGAGATTTTGACAGATTTAAGATATACTGGCAATTTATATACAATTTCAAACTGATCCATAGCAAGTCTGGCGCTTTATAGGAACATGCTGAGCAAAGTAGTTAGTTCCTAGGAATGACAAGAACATTTTGTCCTGCAATGATGTTACCATAGAGCGATCTCAATTGTCCACTAAGATATCGAAAAAAATATTTACGCAGACCAATGTAGATCAATAAACTGATAAAATAATGATAACTTTCATTTATCAATGTAAAATAATATTTTCACTGTTTGAAGTTTTTATAGATAATGTAATGTAAATTATTTTAAGATTTGAGAAAATATAGTTTTATTTTGCGATATTTATAGTTTTATTTAACGCCTAACCATAAAAGTATTAAATAAAACACATGCATACATACAATTTTCTAGTTAAGTAGATTATATTTTCAATAAGATAGGTACTTAATTAATTACAAAATGTAGGTAAGCAAAATAATCATAAAAACTAACTAATGCTATGAGTAAATTTAAGAAAAAACAAACAAACTATTTACATTGGAAAAATCACATCAGTTTTTATAAATAATTTAATACCCGTACAATAAATAATAATAAGGGTATTGAAAAATCAGCTAACCCATATTGGGTCACTTTTCTTCTAAACTGGCCTTTAGGACCACTGGCACTGCGTGTTTGTAACTTAAACCCCTTCCAAGAATATTCAAAAAACTTTGTTATTTTAATTGCTAAGGTGGCTTTTGACCACCACCACACTTATGAGGAGACGGAGTACGCTTTCCCTAAAGGAACTTATTAATTAGCATTTCACGTTTCAGATATCATAAAATCAACTTAAGCGCAAAAAAATTAAGTCTATTATATTAGTAGATAACTCTATACACGAGCCAAACTTGATGTGGAATGTTTGTAAACAACCACCCATACTTAAACTAAAATTCACTCAGTTGCCGCGTTTAAAAAAAATATTTACATTACTTGTCGATTTGAAGGCAGGATGCCTTCAATAAAATATTGCTTACAATTTCTGAAACTCAATGTCAAGCAATAGTCAGTTTTTGTGTCGTGGTTTGTTTACAAACATTCCACGTCGAGTTTGACTAGTGTAGGTGTAGGTGGTAAATTTATTTACCTCCTCCCAAATCAATCCCAGTTTTTTACAATTTGTCCATTAGGCATTCATTTACATCAAATTATTCTACACATTATTCGCAATACTCGTCAAATTACGTCTTTTGAATCTAATTCAAGAAACAAAAGTATCCCAAAGAGTAGTCCTTTACACAGATATAGATAGGTAGCTATCTACCCTTCAATGCTTTACATTACGACAATTTATAAACCCTAAAAAAGCTAAATATAATAATTTTGTCTTTATTGTTTGCAACAGTTTGCGGTTAGCTCAATTGTAAATACTAGTTATAATTTGTTTCTATTATTTGATTGTTTTCTTTTACATGGTCTTGATCAAGAAAAAGAAGAGATCAAGTCAGAGATAGTAGATAGTAATAGTTATGGTAGTGAATAAAGAGGTTCAAAATTAATAAATAATTATCCATAGAAATACGAAGTAATTAAATTAGATTTGTGTTTTGCATTCTTAGGACACAAGAAACCCTATCTATAATCAACGAATCAGTCACAAATAGCAATCAATACCTAAGTTTGGTGGTGTACCTGTATATTTACAATTAAATGCTTCAGTTTTAATTCACGGCTCGTAAACCTCATTAAGAAATGTGTGTGTAGTGTGATAATGTCCAGTGGGTCTCTGTATGGTAAGGTTGAGGGGAATGTCATCATCGGAATCCGAGAAGCTATCTGAAGAAAGAGGCGGCTTCTTAAAAGCGTTTGATACCTGAATAACCAAGCTTGGGACAGAAACAGAGGTACTCGAGCTGCTTGCCTTTCTCACAACACTCTTCACTCGTCTTTTATGCTCGCGGCGAGTAGGGATCTCATCGGAACTTTTTCTTTTTAAGTTGCTAGGCCCAGCCTGTGATGGACCCGGCTGTGCATCAGCTGCGGATGCTCTAGATTCTGGGGATTCCTCCCGGCGAGATGATTTCGATCCCTTTCCGCTGGAGCGCATCGCATCTGAGCGCGATTCGTCTGTAGAGGGTTTGTGTTTACGTGTTTCCGGTGGATCCCTCTTTGATGACTTCACGCTTTTTTCACCATGGCGAGTAGACGACTCTGGTCGCAATTCATGGTGAACTGAACTAGACCTTGATCCTATCGTTTCAGAAGGTAAATCTCTTTGTGTGACTTGTCCGCTTGATCGACTTGACGACCCTGAAGGCGATTCTATAGATTCAGCTCTTCGCGAAGTTTGGCCTTTACCTTTGGGCCGGGAGGAAGATGCAGGGTCTGTTCTAGGTTCTGCCGTCGTCGATTCGGAAGGTGCATCCCTTTGAGATGATTTAATCGTCGCATCTGGCCGAGATGAAGGTCCTGCTTGTGGTTCGTCATTAACATTCGTAGATTCGCCGTCATCCAATGCTTCTAATACTTTTGTAATTTTAGCACGTAATAAATCCAGTTCAGATGACTTTCCTACTTTGCTGCTGGACCGCGATGAACCTGGGTTATTCAGTGATTCCTTTGGTAACTCTAAAGCTTCGTCCCTTCGGTGCTTTGTTTCTCTTTCCGCGGGCCGAGACGACGGTCCCGGTTGCAGTTCTTCTTGACGTTGTATCGTCACAGCCAATTCTCTCCCAAGATCAATGATATCTCGGCGGGTCCTCACCGAGTTGTCGCTAGCTCGAGATTCCAGCACCGAACGAGATGCATAGACTTCCATAGGCCCAGGTCTTCTCGAGTCTATTGTTGGTTCATTCCTACGGGATGACTTCACACCCTTTCCGTTGATAGACTTCCTTTGCAAGCGCACATCATGGTGCTCGCGGTCCGGGGACGACCTATCGTTGGCAGAGGAGCCGGCCGTGACCGACGTGGACGCTACCGAAGTCGACGCCGATGCAACTTCCGATCTCTGTACCTCTCTGTTATTTTTGCGTTTTCTCTTATAGCTTTGAAATTTAGACTTACGGTTTCTGGTCCTGTCCTTACCTTTTTTCTGTTTTACAGTATTGCGTTGGGGGATTTCGTCGTCACTCGAGGAGGAGGTGGAGGAGGAATAAGAGCGAGAACTTCCCGATGAGGGCACGGTGTCGCTCGAGCTTCGCCGGCGCTTGATGGGCGGCGTCGGCGGCCGAGGCGGCGTGTAGGTCTCGTCATCACTGTCGGACGGGCTGGCAGGGCGCGGGCGAGACAGCGTCAGCATCACAGGGAAGCGCGACGCCGGCGGCAGCGGCGGCGGCGAGGGCTCGGTCACCACCACGTCGCTGTCGCTATCCCGCAGATCGACGACATCGGGCGTTCGTTGATGCGGTGGTTTGATATACCCCGTGACCATTACTTCGTCATCATCCGTGTCAGAATTCAATATTGTCTCTATCGGTATAACGCTGTTTTGGGGTAAACGATTTCCTTCGGTGGGTGATGTGATCAAGTTAAGAGGGTATACGGGTTCTTGCGAGCGAGCGGTGGTGGAAGGCCCCGAAGAGAAAGGAGAAGTCAGAATGGGAGTAACGGGTCTGAAAGCAAGGTGGGATCCACGCTGGCTGTCAAGAGCAGCGTCTAAAACTTCCACCGAGTGCTGCCTGTTAACCGCGGTGTCTAAGACTTCCACCACATCCGAGTCTCCGCTATCCGTATCCGTACTTGAAATGTCATTGACTGTGTTGACGTAAACACGCGAATCCGTAGTGTACTGCACGCTCCGATCGTAACCCGTTAAGTCGTAAGGCGTGGATGCAAAACAGTGCAGCTCATGTAGAAAGTGGTCCGTTCGGCTTCCGAAGAAGCGGTACATTTCTTCCCTGAATTCCGGCGAGGTGATGTGGAACTGGGGAAGCAGCTCGAGGATACGTTGGAGTACGTACGCGATATGTCCAGAGTTTTCGAGCAGCAGGTAGGTGAGCTCTCGGTTCAGCCAGGGCACGAGACGGTGCATTTGTGAGTCGTTGTACCTGCAAGAAAAGAGGAGTTTAGAGATGTAGTAGGCCTCTCAATAGGTTTTAGGACACAAGTCAATGGGTCAATGGCAATGGTCAATGGTTATAGCCTTAACACAGGACACAAGACAGGAGACCGGGCATTGAAACTATACCTGTAAAATTCTGGTGTGCAGTCTCTATGGCGTCCCGTGAAATCAGGCAACGGGCGCGCCCATAGATTGTGTCTGTACACGGTTCTACGAAAGGAGCTGGGAGACCGACGGCGGCGCGACGACGGGAGCGCCGCGGGGGTTATGCCCGGCAGCTCTCCGGACATGTCCACCATGGCTGACAGAGGAGGGTAGCGCATCAGCAGTCTATGGAAGGCTAACTGCTCCCCGCCTCGGGGGAATGTCAAGGTTGTTCTGAAACAACCATCATAACATGACATGAGCCTGCAGTAAGATAAGAAGTAAAAATAAATAAATATAAATAATACACACTCACTCACACACAAACAAACACACTTTCCCCAACAGAGGCTGGCTGTTTAAGAATCACTGTAATATTTAATTTATTTGTAATTTTTTGGTTGTTCATTTCTTTTTTGTTTTTATATTTAAATTTTTAAAACTAAATTGTAATCATACTTAACTGTAGATAAATAAGTAGCTTATTTAAGTAATTTTTTTTGGAACTCTATCCATATTAACTTCGGAGGAGGGTGTTGTCATCTGCGACACAGTTTTTTAAACTTCTGCAGATGACATCTTTTTTCATTTTATAACCATGTAACCATTGTTTTTGTTCCTTATTAAACGATTTTATTATTATTATTTTTATTATTGGACAAGTACATAAGCTCTAAGCTAATACGAGCTGGTGGAATAGGTTCCAGATAACTGAGTATATTCAATACATTACATATGTAGATGTTTTTAGGGTTCTGCACGCAATGGGAGAAATCACAAAGGTGGGACCCTAGTCAGCAAGCTGTACATGTCATGACATGACATGAACCATAAAAGGTAGATAGTTGAAATGTTCACAGAGTGTGATTTACTATTGCCACAACATATTTTTATAATTGACAAATAAAATAAATTTAATATTAAAGGGTAGTAAATCCATTCCAAGTTGAATAATGATCACCAAAGTTAAGCAACGTTGGGCTTGGTCAGTACTTGGATGGGTGACCGCATTATATGGCTTTTAGCTTTTCTTGCGACCTTTAAATTTTATTTTTATTATTTGTTGTTATTATTATTTATTACAGTTGTAGTGTTACTTACTTTTAGAAAATTTTAAAGTGTTAAATAAACCTATTAAGATTCAAGATATACAGCCTACAGCATAACTTGACAAAAGTAGTCAAAAAATCATATTTCTTGTGTGGCAAAGGACATGATTTTTTTTAAATTTGTTTTTTAATATTTATTTGATTTTTATTATTTGTTGTTATAGCGGCAAATACACAGAAATTTCTGCCTATTACGGTTCTTGAGATGACTGACATATGGACGGACAGACAGTGGAGGCTTAGTAATAGGGTTCCGCTTTTAAACCCTTTGGGTACGGAACCTTAAAAATGAGCATAATTTTTCGAGACTCCGTATTGATCCATCCACATTAAATTAGTGTGGAGCACTCGGTTTGCGAGTAAGACACGCACTTGACCAGATCAGCATCCACCTGCTGATGTCAAGATCATTAATCAGCACCAGCATCCGCTGATGTGTCTAAAAACTGCATCAGCAACAATCCTGGTACAGACATTTGTTCCAAGGCGGTAATCACACCCGCTGCCTTCTGCATCGGAGGTAGTATCATGTAGTTAGATTTTAGACAATTTAAGTAGTCTCATCCATCATACATAACACCAAAGCTTCCCTTCAAACAAAGAAGAAGACAGGAACAAGTTACTAATAGATAGTAGTAACAATGACATCATTTGAGTAAGCTTTCATAATATTGTGAAACAGTGAAATTGCAAGTCATCTTTCCCATTGCCTCTATTAACACATTATCTAACTTTCAGAGGCCCATTCAAGGATGATGTACATTTTTATGATGTACAAAGTCAGGATAAAATATCTTGCTGAATATTATTGGCCATTTAAATGTTTAAATTTAATCAACTTAGAATTTTCAGTATCATTTATGGAAATTTAATTTAATTTTGCAAAAATAATATTTTGTTGAATTTACTCTGAAGTTTATGTGACATGAATAATTGAAATCTGTTTTTATGGTTACTAGTTAGTTTAAAGGTAGAGATAAACCATTCTAAAAATGCTGGCCCCTCCACTAAATGTCATACAACGGGTGTGCATTTTTAGAATGGTTTATCTCTAGCTGTATTAACAACTATAAAATAAATTGAATTTGAATTTAAAAAACCTTCATACCTGTATCTAAACCGTCTGGTGGCTGTGACAAGATCATCAATGTCAATCCTGTCTTCCTCCTGTTCAACTCTATACTCCTCATATTGCTGGTTCGACTGAACATTGTGGATTATTGATTTAAAGTTCTGCTTGCAGAGAGGACATACGGTTTTTACCTGAAAATTCAAAAGCACAAGACCATTAATTTTTTATGCATCACACTATAACTTATAGCAATTAGGAGTGCAGTCTCATTATCCACTCCAAGCTTAGCAGGTAATTATGGTATCAATTAATCCCCTTTGTTTATTAGTGGCATGGCTTCTTTACGCTTACATAAGAAGCTCATGGAAAAGTCAATTTTTTATTTTATATCATTATCAAATAAGAAATAAAGTGATAATGGATTTTCGCTTCTAGTAGATGTGTTAGCTTACCTTACTCCATGTAACCAGACACTTGAAACAGAATTGATGAAGGCAGGAGTCAGTAAATGATTTGTTCCTGCATTTTCCAAGGCAGATGGCACAGTTAGGAGGCGGCGAGCCTCGTTCACCATCAGGAGGTGGACTGCCATTTTCACTTTTCACACTACTTGGATTGGCCCCAGAACTATCATCTTGTGCTTCTGATACAGTCTCCATCTGTTTTTCCAAAACAAATCTTAGTCTATCAATGGCTGCCTAGCCAGACCTTTGATAAGTCCGGAGAGTTTATGATAAAATGTATTTAAATTGGGATATGTAGTGTACAGGAAAACAAGCTTTGTTAGGCCTAAAGGAGACTTTCCAGTATGCAAAACATCTAATTCAATGGCCAATCGTTGAGTACAAGAAAGTCAATGAGATGGAAGTCTGCATTGCCACTTATTGATTTTTCAAAGGTAAACTAAATCTACATGTGACACAAATAGGTAGGCAATAGGTAGGTATGGCACGTAATTGTGTTTTTTAACTAAAAGAACGAGATAGGTAATAAAATTATCGTCTCAATGCGATTGGTAGAGAGAGGGTTCGACTGACTGGACTGGAATGATAGAAGATAGAGTGACATGACGGGAACACTGAATACGACACAAAATACGAACGGAATATCGATTCACGAGTACGAAATATTGGGAAAAATATATTTTGAACCTATCTTTTGCCACCTTATTGATTAGAAGTCCTTTAGATTTAATGGATTTTACAGAAGATTACACTAACTACTAACCCTTTAACTAGAGGTGTCAAAAACAAGAAAACAGACAGGCACAAATAAATTCACAGAAAAAGAAAAGGCAGTGAGGCCTTAAGCATGAGGAGAGAGAACTTTGCTTTGGTCTAAATTGGTTTGCTTCACTTCGTAGGTTCGACGAATACACGTCAATCTATCCATGGAATGGAAGTCTACAATCAATCAAACACTTTGCAAGGAAGGGTAAGAAAAAGGAACCATTTTACTTCCAAAAAGAGTTGCCAGCTCAAAAAGTTAAAGATGTGAATGTGACCTTCCTTGCATTTCAGCCGCCCCCGAGAAGGTCAGGTCGAAGGTGATTTCCAAAGATCGAAATAGATCGAAAGAGAAAATAGATAGATCGAAAGAGAATGGAATAGACAAATAGAGTTCTTCTATTATTACATAAATCTTAATAAAGAGGTCGATAGCTAGGTCTAACAGCGACAGCTAAGTCGAGGCACAGATGAGGCGTGGGCGAGCTTAGAGTCGAGGGGAGTCGGGCGGCGTGTATGCCATGTTTGATGATGCATTAAACATGTCCTCTTCAGAAGATGAAGACGTGCTTGTGCTCATTGAAGTACTCAATTTAAATATACAGGAGGACATTAGGATACTTTGTTTTTGTTGCATTAATCTGCACATCTTTTGATCGTGCACAGAAGGATTTCTGTACATTAAATCAATAAATTTCACATGTCATTCCAAATCTCGCATGTTTACAAGCCACGTATAAACAAACGGTCCTGCTAGAAATTGAATGACGCAAAATGGCGGACAGGCGAGGTGGAGTTGCGGAAGGGGCACGCGCGGCTCCTGCGCCTCGTCCCCGCTTCGCCCGCGCGCCTCGACTCTCGCTCTGTTTAGAAGAGGCTTGTTTTTTAAGCGCCCGCGCCTCGACGTCCGTTTCTGTTAGCAACATGCCTTACAGTGGCTTACAGCCTTAGCAAGTTTTTAATTTACATTTTGAGGAGGTACAACATGACTCCTGTGGCTCGGTGTTTTACTTAGATATTTCTAAGCCCTGGGTTGCAGCTCCGCTCAGCTTCTCCCAACCCCAACCATTCATTGGTCTGTTGGTTTGGTTGTGTTTCTATGATTACACCAAGCAACACATGATTTGTTTATGTGGATTATTCGATTCATGGAAAGCTACCATGAATGGCCCGAACTGATAAATTAATGAGAAACACTATCATGGACACTCTTTTACATCTCACGAACTTCCTTTTCTTTAGTCTGGTGGAGTGAGGCTCTTGGAAGGTAATCGTATGCCCATATGGGTCAATATTTTAGATATCTATTTATCTATTGAACCCCCAAACAAAGATACACACAATATTTAAAAACTAGATTTGGGACTGAAGCTGCTCTGTAATATTTAATGCGTTAATTGAACACATGTAAAGGTTATTTCCATAGGTATCACGACATTTGCGCGAGAACATTTGCACGAGTGGACGTTTGCACGACTAGACATTATGCGCGAATGGACACTTACGTGAAAATCACAAAACTTTTAATATCTCTCGAAAAAGACGTCGAAGAGAGTTGCGGATTTCACCATTGTGTAGAACATTTTGCTCTTTTTTCTGTAATATATCTTATCATCCCCTACCTCGCCCCCTTCCTTCACCATAACGAGAAACATATTATAACGTAGCAAGTTCTACTGATACTACGATGGACAGGCGTAGCATGCAAAAGACTTCAACGCGCACCCACTATTTGACTACACACTAAGTATAATTTCCTCATAACTCCGGAACTAGATCTAACAAGATGCAGTTTTCAGTATGATATAGGAAAGCTCTTGCTCTGCTTGGTATGTACCTACGGACTTTTTTCTACCCTCCATTGACCCTTTCTTATAAATAAATCCCCAGATTGGACCTCCCAAATTGAGCCAATTTACCCGAACTTTAAACTCACTTAAATTAAACTCCTGATTCTAAGCATACAATGGTGTAATTGTTGGTAGGTGTGCTTAAACACTTAACGTAAGTTCATCATCATCATCACATCATCAGCCTATATTAGTTCACTGCTGGACATAGGCCTCCCCTAATGAGTGCCATAGCACCCTGTCTTCAGCTTGCCGCATCCAGCATCTGCCTGCAGTCTTTCGCAGATCGTCATCCCACCTGGCCGAAGGGCGTCCTACACTACGTTTGCCGAGTCGTGGTCTCCACTCAAGAACTCGTTTACCCCAGTGGTTGTTGGTTCTTCGCGAGATATGGCCGGCCCACTGCCACTTCTGCTTGCTAATTATTTGAGCTATGTCGATAACTTTGGTTCTCTGTCGGATGTATTCGTTACGAATTCTATACTTCAAGGAGACTCCGAGCATAGCTCTTTCCATAGCTCGCTGAGCGACTTTGAACTGTTGGACTAGCCCTACCGTGAGTGTCCACGTCTTAGCTCCGTAGGTCATGACGGGTAGGACGCACTGATTGAAAACTTTAGTTTACAAGCATTGCGGTATGGATGACGAGAAGACTCGACGTAGTTTCCCAAACGCTGCTCAGCCTAGCTGGATCCTCCTGTTGGCCTTTACCTAACTGCAAAATTTGCCCAAGGTACTCGGAACTTATACTCGGAAACAATTCCGAGAAGGTAGCCATGTACGACGACCGGTCCCGGATTAATGAGGCCATTGATCATGACTTTGGTTTTATTCAAATTCATGCCGAGACCGATGCGTCGCGAGGCTGAGGCTAGGCCGTCCAGTATCTGGTTCAGCTCCTCTAGCGACTCCGCCATTAAAACTATGTCATCAGTGAATCGCAGGTGTGAGATGTAGCCGCCGTTTATGTTAATGCCCTTACCTTTCCAGTCTAGCGTCTTAAACATATCTTCCAACGCGCTCGTGAACAGTTTCGGGGATACGAGTATAACATCCCCCTGTCTCACTCCTCTGCGCAGTTGGATGGGTTTAGACTGCTGACCCTGTACTTGGACACACATCTTGGCGTAGAGACATCTCAACACCTCGATATAACGATAGTCTACTTGGCATTGCTGTAAGGATTCCAGAACAGCCCAGGTTTCGACAGAGTCAAAGGCTTTTTCATACTCCACAAAGGCCAGACACGTAAGTATGTTACGTAAGTTACTTATAATTAACTTAGGGTATTCCCTTATTCTATTTTATATTTTTATTTTTTTGATATGTATTGTGAATTTTTTGCTCTACATGTTTTGCTCGTATGATTCTCTGTATGCACATAATTTGTGAAATGATCAAGTTCTAAACCCATATTATTTATGTTTGGTATATTATGTGATTATTTTATGTTTTGTGCGTCAAAATTAAAAGAAAAAAATAAATTATGTTATCTCATAGACCTGTGTAGCGCGTGCTACAATGTTACAATGCTGCAGACTGGCAGCGCAGCGTAGCCACATTCAAAGCTACTAAGAGTATTGAATACGTTTGTGATTGGTCTTCTTCATTTGAGCGACCTCTTTCAGCATTCACATGTGTACATCTCTGCTTCACTTTTACGACTTCCACGGGAATACGGATTGGTTATTCCATCTGTAAGTTTAGCACCATGACCTCACGTGCCGTACATGAGGTCGCCTCATGATAATGTTCTCTAATCTAAGATAATACCTCTCAACACCGTCTATAGTAAGACGAGGAAGTATAGCAGTCACCGAGAGTGCATTTCAGCCATTATAGTAAGACGAGCCCCCGAGAGTGTAGTTCGGCCACCCTCGGTTCGGGACCCCATTATAGTAAGACGAACAAGCATGACAGTCCCCGAGAGTGTAGTTCAGCCACCCTCGGTTCGGGACACCATTATATCAAATACAGAGACCATGCAGATCAAAAAACATATCATCTACAAAGGCTCGGGTACTTAGCTGATGGTGTATAAAGGCGCTCTCTCATAGCCATCTCCCAGGCGGCTCTCGGAGCGGACCGCTCGTTAACCGTAGAAAATGATAATAAATGACGGAACCAAAGAGATTTGAGAGATCCATCGAATGAAAAAAACTAAAAAAAAAATCATTCAATGGGTCTCTCAAAACTGAGTCTATTTGGCTACGTAATTTTTTTTCCTAAGCTTATAATTTCGGAGTAAATCACTAAAAACTGACATCTGCCTACGGTTAACGGGCGGCGACCGAGCGAGTGACGTCACACGCACCCGCGGCCGTCACTCAGTGAACTTCGCTAGTAATTTGGTCATAATTTCGTCAATTTTTAATTTTTTTCACTGTGTGTTAAGGATTTCTTAGCTCTATAAATCGGCATTCTCAACTAAAAACGTTACGGATCCTCATTGTAGACGAGTGCGCCTGCTGCCTGAGGCACCCTGAGGGCGGCGGCGGTAGCCGTCGTCGTGGCGGGGCGGTCTGTCGAAGGATGGTTGTGAACCACGGAGTTTGAAGTAGTTTTCTACCGTATAGGAATTAATACACTTTCTTGACATTTGAAAGTCAGTGTCATGATAAAATCCACAGTTCAAAATCACTGCTCATCGAGAAATTAAGGAGACGTGATGCCATAGCCAAAATGTACTAAGATTGACATTGTGTGGTGTAGGCATACGCTACTAGAAATTCTACCTATTCGTTGGGCGTACGTAACCAATATTTGACGTTAAAGGCTTGGCCAAACCAACGCGTTCAGCTCGCGTTCGCGGTGGCGTGCGCGGTGGCGGTCAGTTGTTGTGTACGAACTTGTAGCGACGTATTCACATCGATGCGTCCTCTGATTGGTCGCGGCGTCCGGTGCAGCGTCTGCACGCGGCGGTGGCGATCAGATCGGGCTTGTTACGTTAGGACGCTGCACGCAGCTATTTATTTGTTGAGAAGAACTATGTTGTTTAGTTTTAGTAGTAGTCAATGACGTGACTCCAGCCTGGTGAACGCAAGAACAAACGCGACGGTGTATACGACTTTTGCACGCGCAGTATCGCCACCGCGCACGCCACCGCGGACGCGAGCTGAACGCGTTGGTTTGGCCAAGCCTTAAGTTGCTAGTGAGTGAGTGATGTAGTCATTGTAGTTATTTGAATTTTATCGATAGCATCAAAATATGTTTTTTAAATCAAATTAAAAAAAAACATTTCCGACAGGTGACATTGTGTTGTTATAACAACCCTCACCCATCAAAAAGACTGATTGTAGATAAAAATATACTAACGATCATTATTTTTTTAAGCAACTCTACCTTTAATTGTCTTGTGACACCTAAGAATATCATCATAATTACCTGATTTTAGTTTAAATAAAAGCTAAATTTTATGTAAGAATTTACCAAGTAATCCACCACGCGGGTAAACTTTACTTATAAACTTAAAAAAGTCCATAGAGCTTATCCATCCTCATCAGCGCTCATGCATGCGCGCATGAAGTCGTTCCTTTCCTGTTCTCAACGCGCTGCGAGACCGCACGGGAACGCCCACTTTGCTCCGGCCCACCCACACGCTCGCACGGGAGCGCATGAACTGCCTCACCTTTTCAGCAAGCTCGTGCGTAGATGATGTCTTTTGGGCACGAAATTTCAAAAGTTGTTTGATTTCTCCGTAACTGGGACGCCATTTCTATCGTAAACTCGTCGAGTAAAATGCAATGCACCGATCATCGCGGCTAGAACGCACAGAACAATTCTACTCTACGAGCTAGAACTGGAGTAAACTCTGACTGACCTGATTTGAAGGTCAAATTTTTGGCGTTCCTTTTCAACGATCGCATCTTGCGCATCGGCGCTTAAATGAAATGAAACGGACTCTCGTGCACGCCATGAACCTCGTTTATAACCTGGATTGTGTAGTGTTTCATAAAAACGAGCCGAGTGAGAGGCACCAAAGTAGTAGTTCATCTCTTTCTAGTAGGATGTCCATACATTATGTACTTTTCTATAAATTCTAAAGGCGCTTTTAAACGGGCTATACTTTGCTGCAATTTGTAGCTGCAATACATGTGTCTGGTATGGCCCGGCAACATTGCCAGCAACACCAGATACACTATGCAATCTTGCAGTAATGGCCCGGCAATCATTTTCAAACATTTTCGGTGTGGCCCGTATAGCCGGTATTGCTCGCAATACCGGCCATACATGGCCGAGCGATCGCTGACCGATCGATCTGAACTGAAATATTGCCGGGCTAGTTCTATTGTTGTTTCAGTCGCTCCCTATTGTAACGGCATAGTGCATCTTTTTCTACCGACATTCTAGTAAAGTTTGTAAATAATTTTTCATCAAGGCTTATTTCCAGACTTAAATTGCCTAAAGTTTCACGCCTATTTAGGTAAGGTCGAATCCACAATATCTCTTTTTTCTTTTTTGATTTTAAAATAATATAAGCCGCTGAGACAAGTGTGATTTCGTCAGCCATTGTTGCCGAATTGTGTAGCCCGTTTAGGAGTCTGCATCATGAGCCACTGTATAGCCGACATGGCCGGGCCATGTGCAACACATGGCCCGGCCATACATTGCCCGGACATCAATTGCCGAGCAATGTTTTTGTAATGGCCGGGCCATCAGTTGCCGATAATGCAGCTACAAATTGCAGCAAAGTATAGCCCGTTTAGAAGCGCCATAATGAAACTGTGATGTGTTGGTAATAGATAATAACTTGTTGTTTCGAAAAATGATAATTTAAAATAACATAATATACTTGATAAATTAAGTTTCTACTAGGTTGTAATAGTATTCATTATCTGATAGCCATTATTGTATACTAATTTCGTAGTGCGCAAAAGATTTTAAAACATGTGTTTACCATTCCTACAGTAATGTTGTTGCTTAATTGGGACAACTTTTTAAAAAGTACATATTCCAGAAGTAAGTTTAACAGAATCTTTGATCAAAAGCCCTGTTACATCGTATTATATTTTCATGGACACCCTACACCATGTTGCAACGTGCTAGACCAGGACCAACTACTTATTTCAAGCCCTCTCACTCGGCTCGTTTTTCTACTCTGAGATATCACAAAGAATAATGAATGAGTCTTATGGGTATGAAATGAAATTACAGGGTACTTTTTAATGAATAAAATATGTTCGTGCGCGATCCAGTTTATTATAAAGATTCATGGATGGTGCACGCGTAGCTCGTGCAGTGGCAGAGCGCTTTAACTGTACGGAACGCATCCTCAGTCTACTTTCTGTCAAATGTCATAGCGTAGTGTCACCCTCAGTCAGTTTCATTCGTAGAAAGCTCTGTAGAAAGAAAGGGTAGAAAGCTCGTAGAAAGAGAGAGATTGGCTTGACAACTGGACTGGCGTATGGCTGTCTGTCGGCAAGACGGCTGCGCTTCTGGTTGGTCGTCAGCGTTCTCTTCCAGACCCTCTAACCCTTCGAGGACAAACCATCGAATGGCAAACCTCGGTGCGATACCTGGGGATTCACATCGATCGGTCGTTACGGATGAACCCCCAGGTGGAACATGCGATCCGTCAAGCGCGAACCGCGCGTGCAATGTTGCGACCGGTACTAGCGTCAAAATTGCCTATAAAAACTAAAGTTGGGATGTATAAGACCTACATAACTAACATATGCGGCCCCCGCATGGTACGCGCTATGCTCCACCTCAAACAAAAATCGCTTAGAGGCTCAGCAAAACATTTCCCTCCGTGTCTGTGTTGGAGCAGGCAGATATTATGTCAGAAATGACGTTATCGCACGGGATGTACAAATTCCGTCAGTGGCAAGTTTTGCGTGTACGTTGTCAATCAAGACACATGTTTCACCGCGCAGATCATGCCCACTTGCACGGATTTGCCCCGTTGCACGCGCGACCCCCGGACGGGCGTCCACTTCCAAGAGAGCTAACTCGTTCGCTTGACTCTCCCTCCAACAGCGAGGTCGAATCAACCGACAGCTAATTTTAGAGGAAAACGGAAAGGGTCGACTCATGTACTATGTATAATATATATACGGGTATATATTACGTATTAGATTATATTGAATTATGTGTATGTATATAGTAACGTATTGTGATGTATATACGTAGAAAGAATATGTATGAAGTTGACCATTCATGAAGTACAAAAAAAAAGAGAGAAAAAAAAACAAAAAAAAAAAATTATAGACCATTGACCAAGGAGAATCCCATAATTCACCAAAAGGCGACAGGACACCGCTTCTTCACCAAATGACCCAGGGGCAGTTGCCTCTGCGAGTAGAATTGGGTGGGGTAGAGAGGAATACCTCGGAGCCCTTACTGAACGCTTCGGAAGCAGAAACACGAAGCGTTTGAAGAAAACCCGAAGAGTAGAAAGAGGGTTTAATCTGAGGAGAAGCCTATACTTAATCTGTGGTTTCATTCATTTGTTGTCATTGGAAATCTCAGATTAAATATAGGTAGATCTTCAGCGAGCATGCCCCAGAGCAAGACAAAGTATACGAGGTGGTGGGGGAAAAGTGTTGCCATGCAATTTTCTTACCCCAATTTTAGGTTCCTTATTTCATGTCTTAGTTGGTAGATCGGATTTGCGATTTTCCAGTTAATAAATTTAAAAAAATAAATTATCTGAGCGTCTGGTCGAAGCGAAGCGTGACCCGAGAGCTGGTGAGTATCAGGCACAGCGCATCAGCATTGCCATACAGCGTGGCAATGCAGCCAGCGTCTTGAGGACGCTTCCGACTGGTATTGATATTGATCAGTTGAGCTACCTGCAATAGTCTGAAGATAGCTCAATTGTTTCAATTGTAAATACTAGTATAATTTTCTATTTTGTGAATAAAGGCTATTGCTAGGTCATTATAATTATACAAGTAAGTATCACAATGTGAACCCTGTTTGGCATTACAAGTGGAAGGCAGACCGAGGTTGTTTTTGGTAGGTAAATATAATTATGAAGGTATTAAGGTGAGTAGTACAGATAGAGAAACAAGTGTTTTTGTTTTAAAATAATCAATATTTATTACAATAATTAACGTTTATAAATTTTACAGTTTTAATCAGTCTTCAACATTTCGTTTTATTACTACTTAATCATAAAATCACAGTTTAATTATAAATGTCTTAGTTATATTACCTATACAATAACATTTACATAATGTCACGGGTTCCTACTCCGCCGGGCTAGCCTAAATTTGAGCGGACCGTGATAAGTTTTACTCCTACCTACCTAACCAGGGAACTACCTTTATGGAAGAAAACAAGCATAAATATGGATACCTTATATTAAGCAAATAACACAATTTACATGCAATTTATCAGTCTTATTCTATTAGTGAAGATCTTACGTTTAGCTCTATACAAGGCCAAGATTTACCTCATGGATTCACAACTTATGGCTAACTTGAAACTCACAACGAGCCTCTGATGTTGTCTTTCAGAAAAAAAATGGGTACAAAATTTATAAACAAAAGTTACACATTGGTTTCTTTCTAATATTATCTGGAAAATGGTTACAAAACTTATGAACAAATGTTCCAAGAAAAAAAAAGGATACAAAATTCTATTAACAAGGTCAAAATTGATTCTATAATGACGTGACCACCTATTCACAGTTCTTACGGTCAACTCCACCTAACCTTATGCTAGGCCAAAGGTGTCCACGGATAAAGCCGAAGATCTGCTCAACAAAACAGGCAGGTAATGGGTGCGAGAAGCGCCTCCACCCGCTCCTGTTGCCTACTTCGGTGCGGCCAGCACTAACAGGTCCGACTCGTAAAGTATTTAACCTTTGGAAGCGAAGCTTCCAGGGGCAAAATGATGTGGACTAGCAACGGTTGCCGATACAGTCTACCTAACAGAGGATTCTGCGATTCGAGCGTTTCACTAATTCTATCCAAAGAAAGTAATCCTAACAACAAAATTTTACCTAAACCGAAATATAACCAATACAAACACACACTAGGATTCTGGAAGAGACAGGGGCACCGATCCCCAAATGACTGGAAAGAACACACCTTGGTTTCCGACGTGCGCAGTGGCTGGGGTTCCCGCGATCGTCGCCACGTCGACGCTCAGGATACGGGACTCTGCTCCCGTCGCCTTTCGCCTTCGCGGCCTTTCCGCTGAACGCCTCGGCCTCGCCGTTGCTGGATCGCCTGCCCGTCGGAGCTGTAGTTCAGCTCAACCTGAAATTCCCCGAAAAGGAAACACGTCAGTTTATGCTATCCACAAGGCGTTCCCGACCGGAACAACCCTTTCTACCCTCCCCGTTCCACCGAGAAAATTCCCACATCGCACGTATGTTACCTGGGCAATTCGTCTCCCGTTTTCTCCTCTCCTCTCGGGGCCTGCTCCCGGCTAAAAAAATGTCCTGGGGACTCCGACGCTCGCCTAGCCTTCCTCGGGGTTTGTTACAGTCCTCTGCGCCGACTCCTGGATGAAACCTCCTCTTGGGTTGCGGCGGGAAATTCTCGGACGTGTCGAGAAGCAGGAATTATCGGCGTGGGCGGCGCGGATCGTTCCACCAAATCCAACTTGAAAATCCTCCGAGTCCAGTCTCACCCCCGTCTTTATCACTCCCAGAATGTCACTCCGCCTGTGAGCGGTCCGATATATAACCTTCGTCTTCGAACTTTCTAGACGGTCTTGCTTCGAGCTGCGATCACTTCTTTCCTTCCGGCAAACAAGATCGAATGTTCTAGCATGAGGGCCACCGCCCACCTGTCCCTCGCGCGCGGCGTTTTTCGTCGTGCGATCATTTTTTCTCTGGCGAGGTAGTCCTGTTTGGAAATTATTGGGTTTCTTCCTCGCGAATTGGGACTGCCCACGAAGCCTGTGAACTTTTCCATAACATGATTCCGAGAACAACACATATTTCACTATTTTGGTCCAGAGATGAATTAATTTATTTCGTACGATCGAACGTTTCCGAAGCCGACGAATAATTGACTCGTTGTGCGTCACTCTTTATCGAGCTCCCAGTGTGAGCTTTCGCTACTCCTCGCAAGATGTCACCGCAAGCATATTTTTCCCGACGCTGTGCTGTGAAAACCTGACTGCCTCATTGTTTCTCCTTTTCACGTTGAGTTTCCATCGAATTCCGGCATCCCTTCATTCTTTTAACTGACCAAACTAGGTAGCGCTTTTAGAATATCTAGGCCTCATCCGTGATCTCGTTCAATCCCTCGATAATAGATGTCGCTCTCGGTGAGGGAAACAATGGCTGAAATATCTGTCTGCGCTAAGGATGCGTACCAATCTAATGACTTCGCTCAGAGCTAGGTGGCGCTGTGAGTCTCGTAATTGAAATAATTCGTGACAATACCCTCCCCGCTGACCAAAGTTTCAGCTCCTGGCTGAAACTACGCTGCCCTCAGCGGTCCTTGGCTAGTATTTTGGACTCCTGTAACAAAATCTGCTCAGCGCCACCACTCCAATTCGTCAAACGCCGCTGAAATAATTCAATCTTACACTCCGAGGATCCTCCAATGTAACCAAGGTACGAAAGGCTTCCTAAATCTTCAGGTCCTTGATATGCCAAGAACCCAGTAACTTCCCTTGCATGTTCTCCAGCTCTACTACCAAGGGTGATAGGATCTCCTTTACCCTACATTTTTCGTATTTGGGACATAATTTTGCTGCCCTAAACTTAGCCGCGTCGCTCAGCGGGTACGTCTTCTTCCAGACTATGTCCCCTACTTTTACACTCGCATCCCTTCTCCTTAGGTTGTAAAACTTTGCGTTTGTCTCGTGTGCCTTTAACATGTGATGACGAACCTGGTCAAATATGGTGCGCAAGAAACTTAACTCGCCCGCGTAATCTTCTCTTGGCATTCCTGCCTCGTAGTCGCCCTCATCTGCTTTGTAGAGCGAGCCATCTACTACCGGTTCCCTGCCGTGAACTAGAAAGAAAGGCGAGAACTGTGTGGACTCATTTACGGCGCTGTTGATTGCAAATTGAATTTTCGGCAGGTTGATGTCCCATGATCTGTGATCCTCCTTTACGTAGGCTGATACCGCTGTCATCACCGTCTTATTGTACCTTTCCACCAAATTTACCTGCGGAGCGTACCGTGGGGTGTAGTGTGTCTTCGGGACCTTATAGTTCTCCAGCAACCTGCGGAACTCCGATCCTGTGAATTGCACTCCGTTGTCTGCAATTACAGTTTCTGGGACCCCGTGTGTCAGAAATACGCCTCTTTCCAAAGCTCCTGCGACCAGTGCACTAGTTGCCCGCCTTAGTGGGAACAGAATTGTATACTTTGAAAAACAACACGTAACTACCAAGAGAAAAGTATAACCTGCCCTGGACCTTGGTAGAGGACCTACCAAATCTACAGAAAGTACCTGAAATGGACGATGACAGACCTTTGGCTTTCCCATTAAACCTGGGATTGTGCGATTGCTCGATTTGTATGCCGCACAAACATCGCACTTTTCCACGAATTCCTTTATGTCCTTAAACATCTTCGGCCAATAGTAAAACAAGCTAATCCTTCTGTGAGTTTTGAAGGTACCTAGATGTGCGGCTGTTGGGTCTCCGTGGTTTGCCATCATTACAGCCTCCTTCCGGTCACATCTGACGACCTCTTTCCACTCGAACTCCTTGTTGAGTGTGTATTTCGCCTTTGAAAATCTCATCAGTTTGTTGTTCTCTATTCTGAAATTCGGGTAGTTATTTGGGTGTGTCTTTAGACCCTCCATGATGTCGTCGAACCACGGGTCTGGTACCTGGGTATCCGTTACATCTCCTAAAACCTCTACCTTGAGCAACCTCGAGAGAGCGTCTGGTACTACATTCTCCGACCCTTTCCTATGTTCTATGTGAAAATCAAACTGGGACAATCTACACCCCCACCTCACCAGTCTACCTGTGGGATTTTCCAACTTCATGAACCATTTCAGTGAAGCGTGGTCAGTTACGACTGTGAAGTGCCTTGATCCCAAATAAGCCTGAAATTTCTCAATTGCGAAGATTACCGCTAATGCTTCACGTTCGGTAGCGCTGTAGTTGCGTTCGGCCTTTGATAATGATCTGCTCGCGTAGGCTATAGGGTGTTCCGCATCGTCGAACTTCTGGGTCAGCATCCCGCCTAAACCGAAAGCAGATGCATCACAATGGACTATAAAGGGCCTGTCGAAATCTGGGCAGGCCAACACGGGGGCTGAGACCAAACTCTCCTTTAACTTTGTGAATGCCTTATCAGCCTCTTCGGTCCATTTAAATTTCGGTGCCTTTTTTGCTGTGGATGTCAGAGCATTCAAAGGTGCTGCTATCGATGCGAAATCTCGAATAAAACGCCTGTACCACGAAGCCGTCCCTAGAAACATTTTTACTTGCTTGGCTGACTCCGGAACAGGAAAATCTAGGATTGCCCTGACCTTGTCTGGGTCCGTTCTCAGACCTAGCTCGTCAACTACAAAACCTAAATACTTTAAAGAACTCCTGAAAAATTTGCATTTCTTGAAATTTACTGTGAGGTTGGCATACTTGAGTCGATCTAATACCCTATTCAACAGGGTTAGATGGGATTCTAAGCTCGAGCTAACCACCACGATGTCATCAACATAAACGTACACCATCCCGTCTACGATGTCTTCTGCAAAACCTGTATTGAACAATAGATCCATCAACCTCTGTTGTCTGGCAGAAGCCCCACAAAGCCCGAATGGCATAACCTCAAAGCGGAATAGTCCTCGCCCTGGCACTGAAAAGCTCGTCTTCTCCTTGGAGGCCTCGTCCAATGGTATCTGCCAGAACGATGAAGCTAGATCTATGGATGACAAAAATCTGGCTTCCTTCAGGCTATCTAGGATCTGAGGAATGTATGGAACTGCATATGCGTCCCCCTTTGATACTGCATTTAGCTTCCTAGAGTCTAAACAGAACCGCCATTCCCCCTCTGCCTTCGGGACTAGTAGGACCGGGTTATTCCATGGGCTCTCGCTGGGCGCGACCACCCCTAGTTCCAACATCTTGTCCAGTTCCTTCTGTAGTGCCTCCCTCTTCTCGGGTGAGAGTTGGTATTGCTTTGTTCTAACGGGGGCCGCCTCCCCAGTGTCTATGGTGTGTTTTATTAGAGTGGTCCTACCTAGCCCTACTACCTCCGACGAAATCTGTTCGAATTTACTTATGACTGTGTCTGCCAAAACCTTTTGCGACGCAGATAGTGTTTGATAAGGCAAAATTGTATGAACAGGGCTATCCGACAAACTATTTATAAATGAGCTCGGCTTTCCTGCCGAGGTCACGCTCCAGTCGAAGATCTCTGGTGCAATATCGAAACTTCTCCAAAAATCTATACCAAAAATTACATCGTTTGTTGCTCCCGGTACCACGTACAAAGACAACACCCTCGTCTTCCCCTGAAATGTGATCGGCAAGTTCATGACCCCTGTCACCTTCATGTTGCCCCCGTTCGCCGCTTCGATGATTTTCTCGAGTGGCTGTAAAGAGTACCCTAGATTCATCAGTCTCCTATGCGAATTGTTCCCTAATAGTGATACCGAAGCTCCTGAATCCAATAACCCACAAAACTCCAGATCCAACAACTTTACTTTTAAAAATGGGCGAGATTCACCAGTCCCTGGTGAAAATAGGACCGACGCTGAACCTTTTTGGTTCTTACAAGAATTCCAAAAATTCTTGATAGATTCCAACCAGGCTGCCCATTCCGTTTCCGATGTAAAACCAGCTCGGTCCCTCACGCGTTTTTTGCTGCGCCTTCTGTGTCTCTTGGTCTGGCGGGGATGTTTCCGACGGCTTGTGGTCCTTTGGGCACGACCTAGAAGTGTAGCCTATCTCCCCACACGTAAAGCACTCCACTCGTTTACTGTTACGGCGGCCCTTACAGTCTCTAGAAAAATGACCCTCCTTGCCGCAACTGAAACAGCGAAAAGACCTCAGCTGGGCCGGAGATTGTGTTTGGGTGGGAACCTGCGCCTTGCAATCCCTCACGAAGTGCCCTTCGTTCCCGCATCTGTAGCATTTTGGTGTTGGGGTCGATGGAGAGGAAGCCGCTACCGCCTGTACCTGCGCTGCTGCTTGTGCTGTGGCCTGAGGAGGAGGTGGATTTGACACCGCCGCTGCCTGGTTCTTTGACTTCGTAGACTTATATGCCAAATTTGGATGAAGTGTGCTTTGATTGTTTTTCGTTGGCTCTTCGAAAAGCTGCGACCTTTGACGCGCCGCCTCCAGTTTCCTACAATAATCTTTCAAAGTTGCTATGGAATTGACCTCAACCAACGCTAATTGTTCTGCAAAAGCCGGACGAATATTGTGCAACAAAATCTCTAGCTGGTCCTGTTCTGATGGGATCACCTTTAGTCTTGAAAACATGCTTCTCATGATCGCGAAGTAGATGTGGGTAGGTTCCTCCAAGCCTTGGGTCCTTGCCCTAATCTCCCCTATGAGTCTGTAATCGTAGTCTATGGGGTTGAATTCCTCTAGCAGTAGGTCCCTTAGTTCCTTCCATGAGTGTACCGAGTCTCGAATACCCCTGAACCAAAGTAGACCTTGGTCAACGAACAATTCAGCTGCCGCTGCAAAGAGCTTGTCTTCATTGATGTTGTTTGCTGCCGCCAGTTCCTGTAACCTTTCGATAAAGGATCGGACATCCGATGATCCATCAAACTTCACTCCCCATCTCGCAATTGGAATCCTGGGACCTCCACACTCTATAACCAAACTCTCCCCCGAAACCTTGTCCCCCATTGTACCTCCGGCTGATCCATCCATTTCGGGCATAGACCTATGTGTTGCGATTAAATTATCTGTTCCTGTGGCTTCCTTTCCCTCGATTTTCTCTAAGTGGGAGGAAACAACCTGTAGATCATTTTCTCTCAACGTTGTGACCTCAGCCTCCTCCCCCTCCACTGGTCTTGAAAGTCTGAAAAAAAGGTGGACTGCCAAAGCTTTGGCTCTAACCAGGTGACGTTTCTCCTTCGTGGCCTCATATTCCGTCCATTTCTTCTGCAGCTCCGCTACCTTTGCCTGAACAAATTCTATCTCGTTCACTGAAAATAAAGGAACCTCCAAAATTTCCTCCGATGGTATTTCTACAATCAACTTCCTCAGCTGCCTCCTCAGTTTTTCCACCGTGGACTCGGGTGTTTCCGACCTGATAAAAACTTCGTACTGCAGTTCGTCCTTTGATAGCGAGTGTATCGGCAAGGGATATGATTTGGAACCCATTTTTACTAACAAATGAGACCCTACGAGCTTGTGAGACCTGGTAGTGATCGCCCCTCCTTCTAGAAGGCTATTTGTTACCACAAAACTATGTAATCAATTAAAAGGGAAATAAAAACCAAACTATACAGCAAAGAAAGCTGACTGCAGATTTGGTCTATCGTGGAGCACGCTTTCCTAGACCAAATTCACGTTTAAACATAAATAAACAAAACTAAACTACAAATTAAAACAGGTAAATCAACCTCCAGGTATGTTCGTATGAGTTAAACAAAAAAAAAAAAAAAAAAAAAAAAAAAAAAAAAAAAAACACAGTTAAAACAAAATAGTTCTAGCGTACCCTACCTGATGTACACATAAATCACATAAACCGCATCAACTTATGCTAAAAAATCACTTAAAACTAGACTAGTGTGTGTTTGTATTGGAATGACCGACAGTATCCCGAAAATCGTGGTAGTTCCCTTTGCTAAAGCTCGAAAAAACTCTAAAAATTACCGTTGGGCGCCATTGTCACGGGTTCCTACTCCGCCGGGCTAGCCTAAATTTGAGCGGACCGTGATAAGTTTTACTCCTACCTACCTAACCAGGGAACTACCTTTATGGAAGAAAACAAGCATAAATATGGATACCTTATATTAAGCAAATAACACAATTTACATGCAATTTATCAGTCTTATTCTATTAGTGAAGATCTTACGTTTAGCTCTATACAAGGCCAAGATTTACCTCATGGATTCACAACTTATGGCTAACTTGAAACTCACAACGAGCCTCTGATGTTGTCTTTCAGAAAAAAAATGGGTACAAAATTTATAAACAAAAGTTACACATTGGTTTCTTTCTAATATTATCTGGAAAATGGTTACAAAACTTATGAACAAATGTTCCAAGAAAAAAAAAAGGATACAAAATTCTATTAACAAGGTCAAAATTGATTCTATAATGACGTGACCACCTATTCACAGTTCTTACGGTCAACTCCACCTAACCTTATGCTAGGCCAAAGGTGTCCACGGATAAAGCCGAAGATCTGCTCAACAAAACAGGCAGGTAATGGGTGCGAGAAGCGCCTCCACCCGCTCCTGTTGCCTACTTCGGTGCGGCCAGCACTAACAGGTCCGACTCGTAAAGTATTTAACCTTTGGAAGCGAAGCTTCCAGGGGCAAAATGATGTGGACTAGCAACGGTTGCCGATACAGTCTACCTAACAGAGGATTCTGCGATTCGAGCGTTTCACTAATTCTATCCAAAGAAAGTAATCCTAACAACAAAATTTTACCTAAACCGAAATATAACCAATACAAACACACACTAGGATTCTGGAAGAGACAGGGGCACCGATCCCCAAATGACTGGAAAGAACACACCTTGGTTTCCGACGTGCGCAGTGGCTGGGGTTCCCGCGATCGTCGCCACGTCGACGCTCAGGATACGGGACTCTGCTCCCGTCGCCTTTCGCCTTCGCGGCCTTTCCGCTGAACGCCTCGGCCTCGCCGTTGCTGGATCGCCTGCCCGTCGGAGCTGTAGTTCAGCTCAACCTGAAATTCCCCGAAAAGGAAACACGTCAGTTTATGCTATCCACAAGGCGTTCCCGACCGGAACAACCCTTTCTACCCTCCCCGTTCCACCGAGAAAATTCCCACATCGCACGTATGTTACCTGGGCAATTCGTCTCCCGTTTTCTCCTCTCCTCTCGGGGCCTGCTCCCGGCTAAAAAAATGTCCTGGGGACTCCGACGCTCGCCTAGCCTTCCTCGGGGTTTGTTACAGTCCTCTGCGCCGACTCCTGGATGAAACCTCCTCTTGGGTTGCGGCGGGAAATTCTCGGACGTGTCGAGAAGCAGGAATTATCGGCGTGGGCGGCGCGGATCGTTCCACCAAATCCAACTTGAAAATCCTCCGAGTCCAGTCTCACCCCCGTCTTTATCACTCCCAGAATGTCACTCCGCCTGTGAGCGGTCCGATATATAACCTTCGTCTTCGAACTTTCTAGACGGTCTTGCTTCGAGCTGCGATCACTTCTTTCCTTCCGGCAAACAAGATCGAATGTTCTAGCATGAGGGCCACCGCCCACCTGTCCCTCGCGCGCGGCGTTTTTCGTCGTGCGATCATTTTTTCTCTGGCGAGGTAGTCCTGTTTGGAAATTATTGGGTTTCTTCCTCGCGAATTGGGACTGCCCACGAAGCCTGTGAACTTTTCCATAACATGATTCCGAGAACAACACATATTTCACTATTTTGGTCCAGAGATGAATTAATTTATTTCGTACGATCGAACGTTTCCGAAGCCGACGAATAATTGACTCGTTGTGCGTCACTCTTTATCGAGCTCCCAGTGTGAGCTTTCGCTACTCCTCGCAAGATGTCACCGCAAGCATATTTTTCCCGACGCTGTGCTGTGAAAACCTGACTGCCTCATTGTTTCTCCTTTTCACGTTGAGTTTCCATCGAATTCCGGCATCCCTTCATTCTTTTAACTGACCAAACTAGGTAGCGCTTTTAGAATATCTAGGCCTCATCCGTGATCTCGTTCAATCCCTCGATAATAGATGTCGCTCTCGGTGAGGGAAACAATGGCTGAAATATCTGTCTGCGCTAAGGATGCGTACCAATCTAATGACTTCGCTCAGAGCTAGGTGGCGCTGTGAGTCTCGTAATTGAAATAATTCGTGACAATAAATTAATAACACTTTAAAAAAAAATGGTTACTTACGAACGTAACATCGTATATTTGCTAAAAAATAGTAATGTTGTTATCTAAAAAGTACTTAACTTTCATTGTACTTGCGTATAGGTACTTATACCTAGTTAGTCACAGCATTTTTTTTTATTAAAAAATACACACGCATTTACACAGAAGCATTTAAAATATCGCAGAATCATTATAAAAATCACAGAATCATTTTAAAATTAGCATACCAATTTCTACAAGAACCTACTTAAGATATTTTTTTTCTTATTTATATGGGACAGTTACATTAGATTTGGACAGTTGAATTAGATTAAGTACAAAAATCACAGAATCATTTAAAATATCACAGAATCATTACAAAAAATTTTATTACGAAGATTTTTTAGGTTCCCAATCTTTGCGACCCGTTGCTTTGATCCAATGCACACGTAATTCTTTATCTTCGGGAAATCTGTAACAAATAAAAACACTAATATTATAAATGCGAAAGTGTGGATGAATGGATGGATGTTTGTTATAGTTGTTCTATCTCACGAAGTCCGATGGACTATGTGTGTCATAGCAACAACTTACATATTACCTCTTCACGCTAAAACGACTGAACGGATCGGGATGAAATTTTGTATACAGGTAAGTAATTCTAATCCTGGAATCTAACATCTATGTTAGATTCCAGGATTTATATAAAAAGCCTATAGGCTTTTTATCCCACAAATCAGTTGCTATGGGATAGAAATGGCCTTTAAACGTTTCCATAGAAACAACGCGTGCGAAGCCGCGGGCATAAACTATTTTGCTATGCATAGCGAGCTACATTATCTATAAACTAGCTAAGTAGGTACCTATTAAAAAATATTCCAATGCGCCATTCGGGGAATTTTATCATCGGGTGCAGGCAACCCTAAATTTTCACAATTACAAGTTAGATGAACTAAAAATAGCATAAAACATAATGTTTGAGCCTTGTGTGTATGTAAATCTATGAAACTGTAAATTTTGAACCTTTTTGTAGTCAAAAGAACTTGTACTTACGAGTGGAATGATATATTCGGCACTTTTCTTCACTATCACTTCTACATGCAAAAACGCTGCACCGCACCATATTTGTCTCTCTTTTTTATTGTTTTTAGCTGCGGGAATGTCCACATAAACACATTGATCACATTCAAACATAAAAAACAAAAGTTTAGAACTTGTAAAACTTTTTTCACCAGTCTCGTGTCGAGCTCCGTCGACAAAGGAAATTTGTGTAGCACATGGAGGTGCTAAACAATGCAAAAACCGGCACGCTGGATGAGATAGAGAGCTAATCGTCCTATTTCATTTCTTCTTAGGCTTTAGGCATGTCGTTCTCTCTTTAGTGTGAATGCGATGGCAATTGCGCGAGTTCTATAGGTTTCTCTTTCTACGTTGGAAATAGTTCGAGTCTTCATATTATTATTTTTGAAGTTTACGACACTCCTTACTGACTGACACTGGCAGAGTCGTAGCGAAAAGCAAGCGGTGCCACTAAGAAGTTGATATTTATAGTTGTCATCTGAAAATACCATCCTATCCCTGTCAGTGTCCGTGTGAAAATCTGAATTTTCGCTGGCTCGTGTTTGATTTTGGTTAGCGACTTGTTGTGTAACAATAATCTAAAAATGGCGTACGCGAAGAAGGTAAGAGGCTCACTAAAAAATCCTATGATTGTATGGAAGCTGGCTATAAGACGACATGCGACAACCAAAATATTTCTCACCGAATATTTAAGGATGATGAATATTTGCGGATGTAAACAGGCGCATGAGGGAAACATAATTATGTCCCCCTCATGCGCCTGTTTAGAAGACCTAAGAAGCACTTCGTGTACTACCTAAAATATAATTTTAGGTAGTACACGAAGTGCTTCTTAGGTCTTCTCTTCTGGGAGATTCGTTTTTTTACTTATGTGTTGTGCACAAACTTTTCTGCAGTGTCCTAAATTACTTGTTTTATTCATAAATGTGATAGATTTTCTCATCTCAGTTTAGCTAACAAGTAGTAAGCCATTTTGGGAGTTGTTGTTTGCATTTTACTGTTGCAGACTACTGGTCTGGTGGGCTTGGCAGTGGCACCCAATGCTCACCACACCCTAGGAGCACTCTATGGAAAGATACTGCGAGTCCTCCAGAATATGCCTGAATCAGCTGTTTACAGAAAATACACTGAAAGACTTATAAAGGAGCGGACCACTGTGCTTAAACTGGTACTTTTCCAAATAAGTATTTGTAAAATAATATTGCAATAGGCAGTTTCAGTATTTAAATCTGATATTTTTTCAGACCTCGAATGTGTTTGAAATTGAGCAAAAAATCAACTGCGGGCAAGCAGAAGAGTTGATAGTTCAAGCAGAGAATGAACTAAATCTTGCTAGGAAGATGCTGGTCTGGAAGCCATGGGAACCTCTGATAGCAAAGCCTCCTAAGGGCCAATGGGACTGGCCACCAACTAAAAATTAAAGTGATCCTGTATCAGTAAAATAAAAGCTCATAGACTAGGCACATCCTGTCTATCGAAAAACATTTTAAATTACTATGTAGAAGCTGTGTTATGTTGTTTATAAAATAAAGTTATGTTCAGTTAAAAGACTTTTGTTTTTAACACTTCTATTATTTGAAAAACTTAACTTACAAATACATTCACACATACATTTTATTAAAAGCCCTACAGACCTTCTTGGATGCCCTGATTTTCAAAAACAAACATTGTTTGGCTTCATTCTTAGTCTTATTATATTACCATTTAGTATGGATAATATACATACATATTACAGTGGAATCTTGACTTTGTTTTGTAGAAGTACAATACCCAAACTGTTTCTGCCAAGAAGTATTTTAATTCGTACATAACTTATTTTAATTCCAAAATTAAAAGCAGAAACTTAGCTCTAGAGGTGAGCCCTAGGGGGAGGGCACAAAGAAGTTATTTAGTTTTCTGCTTACATATCTTAAATAATGCGTCATTGAAAATTTTATTATACTTACTACATAACCCTTCAGTGGCAGGTCATATGGCAAATGAAACTTGATCCCAGATCTGCGACCCCATCCATGTGGCAAATAGTCAATGGCAAATGAAACTTGAGCCCAGATCTGCGACCACATCCATGTGGCAAATAGTCAATGGCAAATGAAACTAGAGCAAAGATCTGCGACCCCATTCATGTGGCAAATAGTCAAGGGTCATCTTTAGAAGTATTTAGCTAATTTTATATCACTGTCATGTCAAACTAATGACGTGACGTCAGGCGCGTTTTTATCGCACGTTTATATCTGTTCTCAGTATATTTTGTAATAGGATGCATACAATCTTACAAACTGCTGCAACATTATCAATGTGATGGGTAAACTAAAAATGGGATTCATTTTGTGCCCTCTGTCTAGAGCTCATCTCAGAGGTGTGGGGACTTTTAGTATGTTTGTCTCCTAACTAGTCCAATCAAAGTTTCTGCTTTCGATTTTTCTCCATCCACAATCATTCGTTGACTGGACAATACCACAAAAATATGAAAAAAAAATGTGTAATTAGCCCCCCGAGTACTTAAAACGCAACTCAGATTTAAGCATGCCTTTGACAAAACAAACCTCACACTCGGGTAATTATTTGATTTGTTAGTATAGCAGTCATCTACTACCCATAATGCAAGCGCTGCTTAACTTGGTGCTAGATGATGCTGTGTGGATTGTCCAACATTATTTAATGATCATTTCTATTTGTGACAAAAACTTGCTCATTTTAAAATAAAATTACCATTTGTATTCCATTCTACAGAGATCTGTTTAGAAAAATGCAAAGTTACAAAAGTTTTCCCTAAACTTAACTGGTAACTGATAAAAATTGAAAGCTTGTAGTTAGCTGTGGATATTACTTAAAATGTAAGCCTATGGACAGTATCTAATTTACCCTATCATACCTACATAATTCATTTAAATTTAACTACAAATTATAACTAATTTATAAAAAATAAATAACAGTATAAACACTTGTCATCATAATACTCTTTAAAAATTCATTGTCACCTATAAATAACACCAAAAACAAAGAAAATAATTTCATTGAATACCTATTAATTATCCCAAAATATGGTAAGCCTTTTTAAATATTTGTGCTGGACTTACCACGAAGAACTATCCCATATTAGAAAAGAATAATAAATTATTCAGCTAATCATTAATACTTTTTTTTTTGTTTGAAGATAGATAAACTATTATGTTGAAGTAACTCCTTTTCTAGCAACAAGTAGATTTAGTACAGGGTGTTTTTTTATGTAGCTTACAGCTTTTTTGTGTGTTACCATTGTGAAGTCGTAGCCATTGCATTGTAGTATCTTATCATGCATCCGTAAGCCTGCTCTGGCTGCTGGGCTACCTTCATGAACCTCGGTTACATAAATACCCTGAAATATAATGATGGCTAATTTAATAACAGCACTATTTCAACTAACTGTACAGGAAAGGAATACTGAATGATAAAAAGACTCACGTTATCAGTATAGCCCTGAGGGCTTTTTCTAAAGTCTTGGTCAATGCCACCTCCAATTTTAAAACCACACTTCATAACTTCCCTACCTTCAGGATCAACACCAGCTTCTTTTTGAAGTGTAATGGGGATCTGAAAGGTTCATCAGATGTACAAAAATGGACAGGCTAAATACAAAGCAATCATGTATGGAATGGGAGTGGTCTTCAACCAACTTACGCTAAGACACTCCATTGCCGTGCCTGCTTGATGCTGAAATGCCATTTTCGCCATGGTGAAAAGTTGTTTTGTTTAGATTGATAACAAATGAAATTACAGTCGAATTATCCCTGCAAGGAAAGGAATAAATCGCGGATTGAGGGAGAAAAGAAACGCGACAACACAAGTAACTACAAACTATTTGTTTGTGACATGTTTGTGACTGTTGTGACAATGACAGGACAGACAGACAAGACAATTTTAACAAACAAGTCAAGAGTGTGTCAGTGTGTGTGTGTGGTGGTGTGACGATGTTACTTCATGGTACGGACGATGGGCTACATTTCTCCGGTAAAATGTGGGTAAAATCAATGTCACAAGTGTCAGTGTCACGGTTGCTGAGTTATATTTTTTTTTAATGGATTTTTGTTCGATTGTCTCAAGGTACAAATAAACAAGGTATGCTGCTCCAAGAAACAGCGGTCACGTGGGTTTTCCCAAGTCTACGTCATATCCGCCACGGTGGTTCTCAAACTTTTTAGTTTTGGGAGATTCGAGATCTAGATCTAGGTTTTAGGTTTTCCACGAAATTTTTCAAACTTAGTTTCCATAATTTGAGCAACGCTAAAATGAGCTCCGCACGAGGATAAATAAATTTTTCCCTTGAATAAGAATAAGAAACATTGTATAAACAGTGTACATAGTTGGTCTTAAGAACTAGTAATTGTCCAATAGTTTGTCCTTTCGGACATACAATAATATAGTTATTATTAACATATGTTAAATAACTTAAAATTATGAGAATTGCACATTTTCCTTATACTTAGATAAGGTGTGTAATGAAATTTATCTAATCGCAGGAACAATACTGTACAATACATAACGGTTATTGTTCATTCCTTATAGCTTGCGATGCTGTCATGAGACGAAATTGTGTCAAACCTGACGCAGAAGCCATCAAACAAGAAGTTGAAGTTGATGTCTAATGTTTTCGAAATGCACCACCTTTCGAAAGATCAAGCAAGGTAATTTCAATTTTGTTTGTTATCGTCAATGTCAATTATTTGCCAATTTTGCCATTGTCAAATGATCATTCATCAATCAAATCATTTCAACTTCTTCAATTCAACTCAACACATGAATGTGCCATTATATAAGAAGTTGAAGTTGAAGTTGAACATGAATGTCATGAAATGTCAGGAATTCAATCAACTGTTTGGTTGGTTGCTGGCAGTGTTGCCGTTCTAGCGACTTTGTCGCTAGAACTAGGGGATTTTGTGGGTGTTTAGCGGGCAAAATTCTAAATTTAGCGAGAAAAAAGTTTTTGGCGACTTCTAACGACTTTTAGGCGGGTCATTATGACGCTAGAAGGGCAACCGTCTTTATTTCAAAACTAAAGATACTGAATTGATAAACATAATGAATCAAATTAATTATATTAATATTATATATTTATAGAAGCAGGGCACTCGGGATTTCCCAAATTATGAGCATTCAGTGCAAGGTTTGTTCTGTTTATCTCGCTCACTGCTATCAAGAATGAGTGAAACCGAGAATTACGTACGTAGGTATTGGACAGTTTCGAAGGAGTTTATTCATTTAATCGTCAGTTTCTATTCGAAATTCAAAAAATTGTAGGTAGAACAAAGTTTATTGTAGGTAGTTTATATTGGCACCCTGTATTTCCTTTTCTATTTTGCATTTTTCATTGAACATGAGTGTACGAACAAAAACTGAGAGTGACGGGCGGCCGCTTTTTTAGTTAAATCGGGATCTTAAGCTGCTGATGACCCAATTGTTGATTACAACAAAAATGTGTGAATAATTGTCTTGCATTTGGTCGGTGTGGCTCCATAATTACGGAATAGAAAAGTCAATAACGTTTTTTTACAATTTCTAGACCTATATTCTATTCATAGAAAAAGTAGATTGGGGTACATCACCATCTAGCAATAAATAAGGTTGGACATCACACATGGATCACAGCATCATCCAGCCCGAAGCTAAGCAGAGCTTGTGTTATGGGTACTAGATGACTGATATACTTAATAGGTACATTATACTACATAGATAATTATATTTTTAGGGTTCCGTACCTCAAAACGAAAAAAGGAACCCTTATAGGATCACTTTGTTGTCCGTCTGTCTGTCTGTCTGTCAACCCTCTTTCCTTAGAAACGCGTGGACGTATCGAGTTGAAATTAACGTCAAATACTCAAGTCTGTAACCTCTTGCCGCGATATAAATAAAACTTCTAAGTCAACGCACTCAAAAGTTACAGCCGTTTAAGTACGAAAAATTTTATAATTTTAACCCTTTCTCCAATCTTTGTCAAAATGCCCCCCCCCCCCCCCCCCCCCAAATGAGATCTTGGATCCGCCCTTGAGTCTCGAAAAGCTGAAGGTAAACTTGCTTTGTTTATTTCGGAACACAGTGCCATTTCCCAAATAGATCATTTTGACCGATTTGTGCAAAGATGTTTTTGAAGATTCAAAATGTACAAACGATTTGAAAATGCACAGAACTAAATGCACTCAGGTGATCAACCAGGTACTGGCACCACATTTCAAGGAAAATCTTATGAAAGATATTGGCAGCCAAAAATACAGCGTTATAGTGGACGAATCTACCGACGTTAGTGTGACTTAATTCATGGGTATTTTATTATTCTAAGATATTTTAGTGTGGCACAGAATAACATTGTTAACGCCTTCCTCTCACTGGAACCAGTAGAGCGAGCTGATGCAAACGGGCTAGTCATTACTTTGGTTAAATGTCTTCAAGCTCATAATTTATCTGTCCAAAATATGATTGGGATTGGCACTGATAACGCTGCAGTAATGACGGGTCGGCACAATAGCGTGTATGAAATCCTCCGAACGCAGTACAATCTTCCCAACTTAATTTTCATAAGGTGCATTTGTCACTCCCTCCAATTGGCTGTTAGTCATGCGTCACAAAAAACCATTCCAAGTCATATAGAGTTTCTGATAAGAGAAACATACAAGTGGTTTTCATAGTCATCGAAGCGGCAACAAGAATATAAAGAAATCTATAGCCTTATCAACTGTGGAGAAGGACCTCTCAAAATTCTTAAAGTGTCTGATACTCGCTGGCTATCTATAGAACCAGTGATAGTCCGCATTTTATCTCAGTGGGAAGAACTTAAACTGCATTTCTCACTAACTAAAAACAAATGTCACACGGCTGATTTACTGAATGCAATGTACATGGACGAAGCCAACCGCCTACATTTATTATATATCTCAAAAGTGTGCTAAATGATGTTCAAACAGGAATCAAAATTTTCGAAGGGGAGAACGCAGATCCTGTGAAATTGATTACCCCATTGATGACTTTGTTGCGATCTGTTTGCAACCGAATACTGATACCAAATGCTGCAACAACAAATAAGGACTTTTTAACGATAACAATAGAAGACCACTTAAACCCAGTACCCTACTTAGGCTACTTGTTTGAATCACATATCAGTACGTCCAATTTGACACGTGAAGCCGTAGCCCCTATCAGAAAGAGTAGTGTCGATTTCACAATTAAATTTGCAAAAGAAATACAAAACCGCGTTCCCAGCAATTACACCGCTCTTGAAAAAATGGCTCAGCTGTCTAAAGAAAACACATTATAGCAGATAAAGGATGATTCAATTGCTGAACTTGCAATTGAACTGGGTTTTGATGAAGACAAAGTCGACAAATTATTACAGCAGTGGCACAGTATTCACTTTGTTAAGTGGGATACAACTGAAAATACTGTGAAATTCTGGGCTCAAGTTTATAAGTATAAAAATGCTGCAGGAATCAATACATACATAGAACTAGCAGATTTGGCTATAACAGTTCTGTCACTGCCACATTCAAACGCTGAAGTCGAGCGAATGTTCAGTGTGATGAATATCGTAAAAAATAAACTAAGAAACAGATTGGCGCCTGTTACTCTGAATTCAATCATTCTTATAAAAAACGAATTAAGAAATTTAAACCAGACTTGCCACAGCTACGTATTGCCTGAAGATGTTCTTTCCAAAATCTCAAAAACCATTAAAAAACAAAGAGTACCGAAATGGGACCATCAACTTCCAGAACTGCTTCTGCCAATGTTTGTGATGAGGATGACGTCTTAGATGACGAAATGTTGCAATTTATTCAATTTAGATTACTTATTGTTTGTGTAAACCTACATCTTTTTTTTATGTAATATATAAGGAGAAAGGCAAACGGCCCGCCTGATGGGAAGTAAGTGGTGATTATCTTCAAGTAATAAACACTTAAATATTACCCGTCTTTTATTAATGTAATATCCTTATAAAAAATCTAGCGACATTTAACTAGATTTTTCATATATCTGGCGACTTTTCGGTTGTAGCCTAGCGACTTTTTTTTTGCCTGAGCGGCAGCCCTGCTGGCTAGGGACATCAGCGTTGCCAGATCTACTGATTTAGCAGTAGATCTACCTGCTTTTTGAACCATCTACTGATCTACTGATTTATTTCTGAAATTTCGTGATATCTACCTGATTTTTCCCGAGCGCCAATGGCTCCGTGTCTATTATGTAAGCTGTCACTTGTCAGTGTCACTTCACAAGCCAATGAAATTTTCACCAATCCGGTTCGTCACAATACTGACAAAATATGAATGAAATTGAAGAGTTTGTTTTGTTCGTTCGTTTCTTCCACTTCCTGTAGGTAAACATAATGTTGTGTGTTCCTATCTTTTTCGAATTGATTGGTCGGTCTGTTCGTTCTTCGATAAACTTTTGTTGCCATATCTACTGATTTAGCAGTAGAGGCTGTAAATGGATTCTTACACTTCCTACGAGTAGATAGATCTGCTTGATTTTTGAAGAGCCAGTGATTTATTTTGTAAAATTCGAGAAATCGAGAGATTCAAGGCCAAGGCATAAGGGTTATATAATGTACTCTGTGGCATAAGGCCTTGTAACAACAAAAGAAATTAAAAATTCAATTTCACTTGGTGTTCATACGATTCTCGAGTCAGCTTGGTTTATGGCGAGATTTGTTCATTTCCAAGGGCACTGATCAGGTTTTATCAGGTAAATTGAAATTTAAAAAATGGACACCTAGCATCCCTCTTTCTATGATGAACATAGTTTGTTTTTCTTGAAAGGAACAACGGAACACCATTGTACACTACCTAGTTACCTACCCCAAAAAACCTGATCAGTGCCCTTGGAAATGAACAAATCTCGGCGAATTCCAAGCTGATGAGTTGCTTTGATCAATGTTTTCATATCAATGTAAAAAGTTTACTACAAACCTATTTAAAACACATATTTTTTTGAAATTCGAAAGCCATGAATATTTTACTTTGCAACTTTGGTACTTTGATGAATGCCATCATTGAAAAGTGAAACACACACACTAGACAAGCATACAAAAAAATTTATCAAAATCGGTTCATCCGATAGAGATCTTTAATTATAGTTACCTAGCGGATGAGCCGATTTTACAAAAAACCTTACAGATACCTACCACGCATTTTTCGTGTCAAAAGCTAGAAATTTGTAGTTTTTCCAAAATCTACTGATTTTTTCTTCAAGCTACTGATTTTTTACGCGACTTTCTACTGATTTTGTCAAATTCGATCTGGCAACACTGAGGGACATCTAATTTAGTTGAACGGCAACACTGGTTGCTGGTTGGGTTGTTTTCCAATCCATTATTTTTGCCAATTTTTGCATGTTGCGACGTACTTTAATTTTTAGCGGAAAACAACAAGCAAAGCTATTAAGAGACACAGAATTCGAATAGCAGAAATTATTCAATGTACGTACAAGTTAGACTTTTCTATTCATCCACGCAAGAACATTTAACATCATCGAAGTCAGAAGTCAGAATATTTTATTGTAAACTGTTTGTACAATTTGGTGTTACAAAAATAATGATACAAGTTTTCATATAACTTAGGTGTTATATTGTACGTCCTATTGGACAAACTACTAGAAAAAGTGAAAATAAAACCAACTGATTAATCTACCAGTACTATAAGACTAATAAGTACGTTCTACCGGTAGAACTAGAAATAAAAATATAATTTTTATTGATCTTCAACTAAATACTTAGATTATTAGTGTGGTATCTGTACATGTATAACTTTAACTTATTCTGCTTTCAGATGACTGGTGAACGATACGTCTGGCGTATAGCCTTTTTCAATTTCTTGAAATCATTTAGGGTTAGACAGTACCGCGGAAATCCTATAGGTAGGTAAAAAACCTAATAAAATGATTTCATCCACTAACACAGAATTACTATACAAATATAGTACCTACAACTTACGGTAATCTACCTACAGTGTAATCTAATATAGCCCAGAGACTACTCTCGACTCTGTGCACGCCTGACTAATCAGAGATCGTCATTTGTACCTAAACCAAACAACCAGACCTACTTTCGCATCACATACTTTTCACGAAGGACAAAGGGCCTCGCAAAGACCTGCAGCCCATTTATTTTATCTCCTCTCCTATTACTTAGTTTAGAACGTAACATGGACCCTCAAGTACCTACTTATAATTTTCAGGTCAAGACTACATTGGTAACCAGTATTATGAAATACCAGCTGACCCAAGTGTTGGTAAGCGGAAGGCCAGCAGGTGGTATGACCCGCCCAAAAGTTTAGACTTCGAAGATCCCATCCCCCCAGAGTGGGAAGCTTGGCTTAGGATGCGCAGGTATAGAACTACTAACAACTCTAACTGCAGATAGGTAGTAAATAAGTGCTGTTGTTCAATTCAAATATTATCATGCAATCAAACAAAAAATTTGCACTGTGTTGATTTAAAAATATGTGTAGGTACCCCTGTTACTAAACAACAACTATTACAAATTAGAAGTGTGTTCGACTGCTGGGCAAAAGCCAATTCAGAATTGAGATGCATGGAAAGATCAGGGGGTCCTTCCATGCATCTTAATTCTGAACCAAAAGTTCAATAAACACTATTTTATTAAAAGGTACCTAATCAAAGGTGCAATCTTAATTGATTAAATAAAACTAAAATGTCTCACCAGCTGGACCCATGCTGTATTATTAATTTATTATACAGCATGCGTCCTGCAGTCCTGCTGGTTCAAAAAACACCATTTTATTGAAAGGTACCTAATCAAAGGTGCAATCTTAATTGATTAAATAAAACTAAAATGTCTCACCAGCTGGACCCATGCTGTATAATTATTATACAGCATGCGTCCTGCTGGTTCAAAAAACACCATTTTATTGAAAGGTACCTAATCAAAGGTGCAATCATAATCGATTAAATAAAAATAAAATATCTCGAAAATTTCAGGGATGATGCTCCAACACCAGAAGAAATAGCTCAAAATATTGCTCTAGCAAAAATGAAAAAGTTGAATGCAGATAAAATTGAAGCCAAAAGGCTAGCTGATGGGGGATCCCTGCCAACGGTTCCGGAGCGTGGTCCTCAATCCTTCCCTACCTATGAAGAATACAGTGCTGGAAATGTCCCTTTAAAAAAAAAATAACACATTGAAAGTACTTACATTTAATATCAGGTATATATTTTGTTTACAAAAATGGCAAATGTCTCATCAAAATGAAGGAAAATAATTTTATTGCTTTAGAATTTGGTAGCGTCTTAGAAAGGTAGTGTTGATTGTGTTTATTTATTATTTTCTAGTCATGCCGTAAGTTTTTGGAATTTTGTTCTCAGAATAAAAACCCAAAGAATGTGAATAAATGGTGTGACAAAAGTTTTGTGTAGTTAAATATTATTTAAAATATTATTTGAGTAGGAAGTAATAGCCAATGAGTGATATTATTTGAAATATGTAGATAGTAGGTAGGCATTATTGCATTGTTGTGCTATATTCTTTGGTACATTGCATAGCTGGTGGTGCAAGATGATAAATATTTGATTATGATAATTACAGCAGTGAAAGTAACTGAGTATAATCTCCTTTAAAGGGTTGCACATCTCTTGCAGAAAGTTGTTCGAAACCTGTTGTATTTTTGAAAACAATTTACTGAAGGATAATATTCAGCAACTTATGCACAGTAATAAAAATAAAATAAAAATAAAATAAAATAAATAATGCTGGACAATTCACACAGCATTATCTAGCCCCAAGGTAAGCAGAGCTTGTGTTATGGGTACTAGATAACTGATATACATAATAATATACGAAAAAAAATAGAAAAATATAAAAGAAATAGTAAATGACCTGCGATGCAAATTATGTGTGTCTTTTATTTAAAGTTAGGTACTGTAAGTAATATCATAAGCCTATGCCAGTTGATGATGATGATTATTAAGGGCCCATACTACCTCGTTATTGTGTGAAGAGGATAGGCATAGGATTTCGCGTTCACAGGAGCGGGACAGAGCAAAGCGGCGTAAGCCCAAAAATCAAGTTTTTAGTAGTTATTTGCTCCCCACAAACATTAGAATAGTTAATTGAAAAAAAGGCAACATATAAAATCTTCTTTATACTTAGTTCAATTACCATGCTTAATCTCAAGATCGTATCATCTGTATTTATTGAGAAATTAGGGTTTTAGTAAAAAATTAGAGGTAACTTTGCGATTTTTTTCTATCGAGAAAATTTTATGGAATCGTGTTTTCGAAACATATGATCGATAGAATAAGTCCTGAACTTTACCATATATAAATTTCAAACTTAAATATTCAGTAGTTTGGAAGATATGGAGGTCCGACGGAGTTGAAAATAAGCAATTTGAGGGTAGGTACCCCCTTAAGTTAAACTAGTAAGTAAACCTTTCTTGTACCTACAGTATTTTTTGGTCAATAAATTGATAGAAAATTATTATCATATGTAGGTAGACAGGTGATCCTGTGGCATAGCAGGTGAAGGTCCGCTTGTGACGCAGAAGGTGGTGGGTTCGTTTATCTCTACTCCAAAGAGTTTATCACGTAAAATAAATAAGGGAAATTAGAGACCATTAAATAAATACATGAATAGGCAATTCACACAGCATCATCTGGACCCAAACGAAATGTGTTATGGGTACCTACTCTGATATTCAATCAAGTTTGTAAAAGCATGGGCTCATAGCACCTCGTAGAAAATGGTTAACAATTGTTCCCTGCTGTTTTTATTACTGGTAGAATGCAGAAAATAATATAAACAGCATATAAATATTTGATATCACGAATCGTACCGACGAATATTGCATTGTGCTACATGTCTTGTGTAATTAGAGGAAGGAATAGGTATTTGCATTGTACCTATAAATAGATGCAATAAATAGGTAAGTATTAGGGTGGTGAAATTTTATTTTATTTCGGCCACCCCCCTTAATTTGTAACGAATCCAAAGGGTTTGAAGATTTTTGTATGGAGGGTGGCCCTATCATTTGTATTTCTTTTCGAAATCGCCGCGCACAATAAAAGTTAGTAAGTATATATTTGGATATAGGATACTTTATCAACTAAAAAATGTCTTATAAAATTCACAGATCAAAATATCTATATTTTTTCATCATATTAGGTAGGTATGTGAATATCTCAGAAACCTGACACTTTCAGATATAAATAAATAAAAATAAATAATGCTGGACAATCCACACAGAATCATCTAGCCCCAAGCCACAGCCCCAAGCTAAGCAGAGCTTGTGTTATGGGTACTAGATAGGACTGATATACATAATAATAATACATTACATAGATATTTTTTATTATACATAGAAACGACCAGAACACCCGGAACAAATATTTGTAGATCGTACAAACATTTATCCCTAGGCGGGAATCGAACCCGCAACCTCCTGCGCCGCAGGCGGACCTTCGCTCGCCGCGCCACATCGGTCGTCAAACATTATGTTATAGAATATTTTTTATTTGTTTTAGTTGGCGGATTTTTAACGCTCTCGATGTGAGTGTTCATACGAACGCGTTTAAATCACTCTTGCCTCGTCTCACGCCGCAGTAAGACGTTGAAATGAATAAAGCTGAATTACCAGCAGTAGCGGTTCGTGTTGCTAGAAGGCAAAAAGGAAAGGACATCCTCTGAATGAACACATAGGTAGGTACATAAAAAAGGGCAGTTTCATGGTACAAATAAATAAATAAATGTTTATTTGTACCATGGGCAGTTTGTGATACCTACCTACTGTACGAAGACTTGAGGCAATATCCCAGTATTTTTTTGATTATCCTCGAATGACTATAGCGTGATGAATTGTTGGAATTAGTGCGGCCTCACATAACCACGATACTAACACGACGACCTCTGTGGCGCAGCGGGCGAAGGTCCGCCTGCGACGCAGGAGGTTACGGGTTCGATTCCACCCTCGTCGGGACAAATGTTTGTACGAACTGCAGATATTGGTTCAAGGTGTTCTGGATGTTATCTATGTATCATAAAAAAATATCTAGGTACGTAGTGGCTAAGTAGTGTATTGTATTAAGTAGGTATATCAGTTATCCCATAACACAAGCTCTGCTTAGCTTGGGGCTAGATAATGGTGTGTGGATTGTCCAGCATTATTTATTTTATTTATAAATATGTATACCTACATGTTATAAATAACATGCGTTTGGCGATACCACCTGCACGCAACACAAGCAACACGTCCGACCGCTTAGGGAGCATGAGGCGTTTTTTTTCCGCCCGTGTGAATAGCAACGCGAAGATTCGTATGGTCTTATTCCTCTCACCGCCCAACGCCCAACGCTAAAAATAGAGCATTGCGCGATAAAAATACATCGCGTTTTAAAAACGCTGACACAATACATAATTTTATCTACTGTGACGCTGACGTGCGAACGAGCTCTGAGTATCCTCTATCTAAATAATAATAACTTATATTGTGTGCCGTGATTTTGAAAAAAAAAAAAAAATGTTGACCGATGATGTTAGGTCCACCTGCGCCTGCAGCACAGAGTACTTTTTACAGCCTGCAGTTAAAAAAATGTAAGTGCTTTACTTTGTCGTTTTTTTTATTTTAGGTGAGATGGTCTCAATAAGTTTTCTTGCAATCTTAATGGGTAGAATAGGAAACTATCCGTTGGACAAATATTACAATACAAAGTATAATATTCTTTTCTTAGGTCGCGTCGAATACTGACTCATCGTCATCATCATATGAGCTGAACAACGTCCACGGCTGGACATAGGCGTCCCCTAAAGATCGCCACAATGACCGATCGCTGCCGGCATCCAGCGATATCCCGCGACCTTCACCAGGTCGTCGTCGGTCTATCGCGTGAGGGGCCTACCCACACTGCACCTTCTGGTAGGTACGTGGTCGCCACTCAAGAGCCTTGCGGCCTCAGCGCCGCCGTCGCCGTCGTCGGTTCTACGAGCTAGGTATGTGCCCTGCCCACCTATTGAGTTTCGCAATGAGGATCAGTAAACTTATAGCAATTTCAATAGAACTAGTACCCACGTTATTCTTTATGACATAGGAATGATATACCTATCTTTTTAGATTGTCCAAATCGAACCATTACGTACGAAGTTATGACTAAATCAGCTGCGCCCCGCGGCTTCGCACGCGTTGTTTCTATGGAAACGTTTTGAGGTTATTTCTATCCCATGCGAACTGATTTCGGGGATAAAAAGTCGCCTATGTTTGATTCCAGGGTTAGACTTACCTGTATGCAAAATTTCAGCCTGATCCGTTCAGTAGTTTTGGCGTGAAGAGGTAACAAACATCCATCCATCCATCTATCCATCCATCCATCCAAACTTTCGCATTTATAATATTAATGTGATGTGATGTGTGATAGTGTGATTGGCTAAGAAATCACCAAAACCGAGTAGGTACCGACCACGGAAATGGAAGTTAGAGTGGAAGGACAATGCAACAAAATTACTAAGGGCACCGGTGTCGCCAAACTCACACAAATAAACCAGTAATCATATAATGCATTACAAAGAAACAATTCGTTTGATTGGTGGTTTAAGTTTAGTCAAAACTAGCCAACGTCACTGATTTGGAAATAAACCTTGACTTCTACAGATAAGATTTATTTTACTTCAGCATCAGAACGTATTTACGGTCTATAGTAACCAAACATTCGATTGACAAGTTAATTCCGCTACTTGACCATAGATGGCGGTATTTTCAGTGGTCGCAATTATAAACTTAATTTCCTCAGACTTAAGATTGACATTCGCGTGATAGGTCGACCATCGACTGCTACTCGATTAGAGCTGCACCAGGTAGCACATTGAAGTACATTATCGATATCGATAGATACCCGATTTTTTGTTCAATTCGCAAAAAATTGAACTTGTTGGTAGTTTATTTACTTACTTGGCACACAAAGAGCTGTATATTTTAAACCATTTATAAATAGACACAGACAGGCAGGTAAAAATAAATGTATGTTGCTTATGCCCCTGAAATAAAACGTATTTATTAGGAAACTGGTGTTTGGAAAGTTTTATGTTTAATTTTAGTAAATGATGTATGTGAACATTTATATATTTAAACTTAACGATTTTCAGTGATACAAGCGCTGTATGTTTCGTAATTTTATATCTATATGATTTTCAGTGATATAAGCGCTGTATGTTTCGTAATTGTATATCTATATCTTTTATTTGATATTTTGAAATCGACTTCCAAAAAGTGTTCAGAGCATATCGTGCTTAATTTGGTTGGCATCCAATTAACTCTACCCGTTGCATCTATCCATTTCTCTTTGACGTTTGTATCTTTGGGAAACCTACAAATATTTAAGATAAAGGTTAGAGGACCTAATGATGTCATTAAGTGACTTGTAATCTAAATACTAGATAAATAATTATTTTACATAATAATACTAATCACTTATTTAACATTAACATTAAAATTAGAAATTAAAATTGAATTTCTTGTATCGATATCAATCGACAAAATCAACATCCGACTTGACTACATCACTAATTGAGTAGCGAAGAATAGAATCAATCCAAAATCAACTTTATCTTAATTGCATAAGGTTGATTTTGACTAACCCTTCTATTAAATTATTGACAAATTGAAATAAAATAAGATTTTATTACAAAACAATAAAAACCGTTCTCCCCGATGGTACGAGACACCTCCATTTTGAAGATTTTTTCTCCTACTATCATTTTTACACTCTAAAATCGAACAATACGGCATGATTACGGAAAAAATGAATTGGTTGCGAGACTAGCTACTCCACGCGATGTTAGAACCCGACTGGGGTCGAGTAAGCATACCAGCGCGTACTTGTAGCACGCGTGCCACGCCCACTTACCATTTCCCCTTACTTTAATTCCGTGGTACCGACCTAACATATGCGAAAATCATAAAAATCGGGCCGACTCTGGCATGTATGGGTTGGGTAAAAATGGTTTTTTCCTAAAATTTCTATCAACGACTGTGTACCCACTCTCACAGTAGGCTGTATTTTTCACCAAATGACCACAGTAATGTGTTACACAACAGAGGGTGGCCGAATTTCTACGCGATATTATTATTTTTCCATGTCAACGTTGACCGACCACCCTAGTAGGTAGATATACTTGGTACCTACGCAATGTAGTTGATAAAAATGCAATATGCAATAAAATGCAATTTATAGTTAGTTACGCAAATAATTTGGTTTGTGAACATAAAGATAGATTTATAGTCATAGTTATCTTATCAGACATTGCTATTTCGAGCCCAAGCTCAATACATCTTTATCAAAAACAAAAATATCTTGATGTAATAAATAGCATAATTACTAAACCCACTGTACACTAAAGCATCGGTCGGATCAATTATTTAATGTGAGTAGGCTAACCTAACCAACCTATGTTATAATTATAATGCTTTATACATATATGTAAATAATAAATTAACTAAAAAAATATTTGCGCGTCTGGTCGAAGCGTGACCCTAACAGCTGGTGGGCGCAGCGCATCAGCATTGCCTACAGCGCGCGGGGCAATGCAGCCAGCGTCTTGGGGATACTTCCGACTGGTATTGATATGGATCAGTTGAGCTACCTATAGATTGTTTCCAACAGTCTGCAGTTAGCTCAATTGCTAAAATTGTAAATACTAGTTCTAATTTATTTGTATTTGATTGTAATTTTCATTGTCAATAAAGAGTCCTTTACTTTGATTCATCAGTATCTTCAAAATAATCCTGGTTATCAATCAATATGTGTACCGCAGGGTTCTATCCACGGGCCTTTCCTATTTTTAGTTTATGTTAACGTCCTGCCTCATCTTGTCAAGAATAATCACTAGATTGTATTGTTTGCTGACGATACTTCATTAATTTTTAAAATTAAACGACAAAACACAAATTTCGACGATGTGAATAATGCAATATAAGTAGTTCATTGGTTTAGTGTCAATAATCTGTTGCTAAACGAAACCAAAACAAAATGTATTAGATTTATTCTTCCTAATGTTAAACAAGTGAAGGCTATGTGGTGTTAAACAAGTAAACGTTAAAGGAGAAACACAGTCTTCGAATGGAATGTCGCGAGGTATCCTCAGTACCAAAATGTCTTCAGATCGAGTCTTTAATCACTTTCTTTTCCAGGAATAATTATTATATTTAAATGTGTATTTATTTATGTTAATGTTACGATTTATTTATTGTATTTTTCTTTATTCTATTTTCTAGCAATACCTACCTACTAAATTGTTGTCCACACTAACCAACGGTTAACTCCGTCTGACAGGTCTCTTCAAGAACAGGCATCAATAGCTCTTTAGCTTTTTAGTTATTTTTCAAGTTACAATAACGCGAGAAAACGGTAGATACCTATTAACTGACGAGTTGAAATAAATATGTAAGTGTTTGGAACTAAACGCTACAGTGGAAATCGTACCTCACTGACCGGTCAGGATGCCCCTGACGTAACATTAAAACAGAGTAACTAAGTAATCAATGACTTTTGGTATTTTTCCAGCGCTACTAACTAGTGTCTCATTTAAGTGGCTATTTATTATCAATCATTCAGTTGTTAGCTAAATTTGGACGCGACCACACCTCTGTGGAGACTAGCAGACTTATTATTGAACTTGAACTTTTAAGTTTTATCAAGGTCAGTTTAATCAACTTTTGTTGGTAGGTAGTAACATACCTAATCTGTGTTTCAGGTAAGTGTTTTTGAAGAAAATACCTAGTAGAAAATAATACGCAGATGTAGGTAATATTTTTTTGAGAGTTTTATTTGTTTTATACATATTACGCGCTATGCAGACAGAGAAAATATTGCGGCAACCAACAGGCAACTCGCCTAATGTATAAACTTTAAAAAAAAAAAAATATAAATTTATTCACAAAGAAAATTATACTAGTATTTACAATTGAAACAATTGAGCTAACTGCCGACTGTTGCAAACAGTCTACAGATAGCTCAACTGATCCATATCAACACCAGTCGGAAGCGTCCCCAAGACGCTGGCTGCATTGCCACGCTGTATGGCAATGCTGATAAACTTTTTAGAAAATATTAAGATAATTATTGTTTCTACAACTAAATTTGCTCTGTCTTAGATTCTGGTGAATGTGCATGGAATATAAAAAAGAAGCAAAGATTGATCCTTATCAGCATCAAAATCCATTCGTTCAATAATACAGGTGTATTTTTTTTTGAAAAATCATTCGTTTCGATTTCCGTCAAAAAAGGTTTAAAAAACGAAATATGCAGTTATTGTTTTTTTATAAATCGAGGGCATGACTCCTTTCACGACTTTTCTATAACTCGCGTGGTTTCGGACTTGGCCAGCCTTTCTCAAAAAACCACCCTGTATATAGGTAGGTACATATAGATTATAAAATATTTCACTAATGTTTTTCTTGCTTGTTTTTATCTTAGCAAAACCAGTGGTTTGTCATGAAATTTTTGCAAAAAAATTTATGTAGATCCGTTGAAATTTTAAATGAATTTTCTTGCAAAATCAATTTTTTTGAAAATCTGTAAATGGCGATGAATGATTCCCTTAAAATTATGGATAGTGTCTTAGGACCATTTTCATGTAGCTAGCACCGGTTAAGTAGAGATTGTTAATCATTAACCATTCTAAAAATGCACGTCAAAATGCACGCCTTCTCCACTAAACGTCATACAATCGGGGCGTTCATTTTTAGAATGGTTTATCTCTACCTCTTTTAGCTGCCCCGTCCAAAAAAGCCACCCTGTATACCTATACTTTCAGAAGCATTGAGTAAAACGGTGTTATTTTTAACCAACTTCGAAAAAAGGGGGAGGGTCTATGTTCGGCTGCATTTTATGTTTTTTTATGTATGTTAGTCGATTTCTCTGTCAATTATGGACCGATTTGAAAATTCATTCGGGTAGGTACCTATTGTGTAGAAAATGATCCGGAGGTGGTCTCATAAAAATATACTCTCGAGGGTTTGTGCAAAACTTAAAATAACGTAAAATTAAGGGATTTGAAGGTGGTTTAAGTTAAATTATAAATTTCTAAGAAATCAAATACCTAATATCGCAAAAATTTTCGACTTCGACGGGACTTGAACCCGCATCCTTCCCTCAGTACTTACGGGAATAAATAAATAAATATAAATAATGCTGGACAATTCACACAGCATTATCTAGTCCCAAGCTAAGCAGAGCTTGGGTTATGGGTACTAGAAATGGGATTGTGGAATGAGATTGTGTGTGTTATGGGGAATGTGCTAACCAACTACACCACGAGGTCAAGTGACGAAGGAGTCGAAAATCTTTGCGACTTCCTACGGTCTCTAGCGCCGTTAGCTCCACCTACAGGGGAAACATTGAAGTTTATCCAATCCTGTTCAAAGACTAAAGTTACATTTAGTTCGTTTGACGAGAGGTGTCGCGTTGCTCAAAATCTAAGGTTTTTGTTATTATAGTGCGTAAGCCTCGCACTCTGGCTAATTTCTAATTTCTAAGAAATCAAATAATATCGCTAAAATTTTCGACTTCGACGGGACTTGAATAAAATTATTATTAAGTGCCTACAAACTGACACTTTAATTTAATTCATTTGTTTGTATCTAGTTTGTATTCATCTCATCATCTATTTTACCTTTATGGGGCGAACCTAACGGGTTTAATTGTCAAACTTGCCCTAGATCTCAGTACTTAGGTACTCATGGGACCCCGTGATAAAAAAAACGAATTACTTACATAAATTAAATTTTTTTTCTTGGGTTTCTCGAATATGATGACAAAACACCATTAAAAATGAAAAAATACCATTAAAAACATGAAAGTGCACTGTTCGTATATATAATTTGGTCGAGATCTCAGGAACCCTGCGGTCTATTGAGATGACTTAGGTATATATATTAGGTATATATATTTGATTCGTAGGCTATTATGGCTATTACTAATAGTTAGCAATAATTAACCAAATTATATTTTTTAATTATTATAACTAGTTTCTTCATTAGTTGTGTAGTTTTCCTCTAAAGAAGCAAAACTTGATATTTCGCTAAGGGGCCATTCATTTATTACGTAAGACGATTTTCGCTAGTTTTTGACCCCCTCCCCCCCTATTAGAAGAAAAAATTAGACTAGGTCGACCCCCTCCCCCCTGTTTAATATTTATTACGTAAGAATCTAAAGGACAAAATGAATAGGTACACGTTTGGTTTGTTTTAATATTTATTTTTAAAAGTAACAATTTTTAGAAATGGCGCGGGTCCGTTGCCATTGATATGGAAATCGTTTACCTATACACATCCGAGCGAACCTCGGCACTCGCGCGATTGCCCGCGCTTTTTCAAAGTAGGTATAATTATAACTTTGCGCATTTTTGTGATCTTACGTAAGAACTATCGACTCTCTCCCACCCCCTTGTAAGAAAAAATAAGACATGGTCGACCTACCTTACGTAATAAATGAATGGCCCCTAACGACGTTCCAAAAACGTATGCTCTGTCGTGCTCCTAATGAACGCGAAATCGCCTATCCTTTTCACAAAATGGGGCGCATTGCGCCCCCTTAAGTAGATGGGGCTGAGAACCACCCACAGGTGATACACATAACAATTATAATATGGAATATGTATAGGTAAACATTGTTTTAGAGCAACACAAACAATAAAAAAATCCAGGAGTTGACAAGGCAGTTAAAACAACTAAAAGTAGAAAAAGAGTTGTCACAGTGGGGCTTATTTAAGTACCTCCCCATTATACTTACTACTCATACCTACTAACTACAATAATAATGTATTAAATACATAAGTATTATGTATATTTACTTTCTTCATTCAATATTTTAAGAGTCGGATTAAACATTGTCTGTCGTCGAGGCGTGCCGCCATAACAATTGCAGAGTTTACGTGATTGTTTAAGAAACATATCTTGAACTAACTTCTTATCTTTTTATGATGATCTTTGTTGACATAGTTAATAAGGATCAATTTATTCATCACTCCGGTTGTGAGATATCATCAATGTCTTCTAATCTCCAGAGTGCATATTTAAGAGACTTAGCCGTAAGGAGCATGCCAGTTTATCGAATGAATTGGGCAAGGCAATACCCAATCTCATACCATTTTAACATATAACGTAGTCTTACCAACTTTTTGAGTATTTTGCGAAGTTTTATTTTATTTAGGATGCCTGAAAAGACGCTGTCTTCCGAAGATATCTACGCCGTCGAGGACCGATATGGGTGCCGCAACTACGCTCCTGTCCCGGTGGCGCTGACGAGAGGCGAGGGTAAGATGAATATTTCTTACTTTATTATGAATCTAATCGGGCTAACTACGAACCTAGTTTGTTGGAAGAACACCAGCGTTTCATCCATTGAAAAGGGACATGAGGGTGAGTGCGGACGGGTTCCTGTGCAAATCTCTCAGGTAAATTAAAGTACCGAATTTATAAAATCCCGAATTGCCCTAAAAACTATCAAACATTCTTACTCCCTATGCTTAGGTGGTTCGATTTGCAATACCGCGAAATTCATAGCACCAAAAAAATATGTGTGGACACTAATGTCCATAGTGAAACATGGGTTCCTAAAAATGGGTTCCTGAAAGGTGGATTTGCAACAAACTACTTTTGTTAGTTTTATTCCTTGTAGACGCATCATAAATATTTATTTTATTTATTTGAAGAACACTATAATATATTTTAACTATGTCTAATGCAATTTTATAGTAATTATTCTAATACACATGACATTTTTTTTGTGAACATAACATATTTTTGGTAGAGTGCGCGCGCATAGAAATAATTTTTTTTAAAACTATAAACTAAAGAAATTGATATTTAAAAATAGGTAGGCTTAACATAAAGTTAAAAGTAAAATAAAAATAAAAAATGGAACAATAAGTAGGTTCATTGATATTTAGTAGAAGTGCTGAAATGATTCATCAAGACATTTTTAAAATTTATTCATATCATAATAGAACATGTATAGTCATGTGATTTAAAGTACTTAGACCAATTTAAGATTGTTGAGATCAGATTGTAATAGTAAGGCGGATGTAGGCCTTTCAATAGTTTTACATAACTTAACATCGTCGGCAAATAAGGAAAGCTTACAATGGTTAACAAAATTGGGCAGATCATTTATAAAAATTAAAAATAGTACAGATCCCAGATGCGATCCCTGTGGTACACCTGTTTGGGCGTAATACATATATTGACTGTGATCCATTTAAAGAAACTATGTGGGATCTATTTTGCAAGTAGGTTTAAATATTATTTAAATAAACTCTTTTACTTAAAACAGAATGATTTACTTTATCAAAAGCACTAGCAAAGTGATATCAAAGAGATATAATGCATCCAATTGGAGCCCTTTGTCAACATCTTGCGTTAGGTCAGAAACAAAATTTATCAGATTAGTGTTTACTGAACTTCCATTTCTAAAACCATTTTGATAATCTGTAAGAGAACTTTGCGGCAATTAGGTAAATTGTCTTCCTAGTTTCTACCTATTGTCAAATATAGGTAATCATAGATTCTTAATAATTCTTATGACCATAAGTAAGTAGTTTTAGTTTCAAGCAAATCTGATCATCCATTCTGGAGTGATTATCGGACATAGTTAAGTACGTACCTATCTACTCAACTCACATTAGTGCCAGATCGGCCAATTTGCAAATCTGATAAGCAGATCTCATTCTCAATAAAGATTACTGTGAAGTTAAGTAGGTCAATGTACTTCTTAATCTTGGTTACTAAGTTGGTAGTTCTGCTTCAATCTTAAGGCCTGTTCAGACCTACGCGGTATTAGCCACCCAGAGCGGTAGCGAAAGCCGAAGGTATGCAGTAATCATACTGAACTAAAATACCAGGCTCTATACCGCACGAACCGAGCGAAATTTAGCGCTACCGCTCTGGGTATATCAAATCCCGCATAGATCTGAACAGGCTTTTATTAAGGGACTTACCTCCCTCTTCCTACTACTTTCCCTTCATATAATATTTAAGAATTGTGTATTTGCTAACTTACGTGTCATCTGACGACTCTATTGTATTGTGCCGCGCACTAGGTTTTATAAGGACAATTTTGCTGTAGCTAAAGAGCTACAGCAAAATTGTTTTGGTACTTTGGACAATAAATGATATTCTATTTTATTCTGACGACCTCGGTGGCGCGGCGGGCGAAGGTCCGCCTGCGGCGCAGGAGGTTGCGGGTTCGATTCCCGCCTTTGGACTAATGTTTGTACGATCTACAAATATTTGTTCCGGGTGTTCTGGTCGTATTATGTATATACATTAGACATGGAACGAGTAGTGATTCGCCGAGTACTCGGCCTGGATTAGGCCGAGTACTCGGCCGAATACTCGGCTTTTAAGAAAACGCGGTATCGAGCGGCACGCGGTTATTTCCCATCTACAGAGCGAATACGTAAACAGCGGCGCGATATTGCAGCGCGACGAATCTGTGCACGGGGAATTCCCTTTGTGCTGGGAAAACCCTAATTTCATAATTTGTCAACTCATTTGTCACTTTTGTATGAGTATTCACGTAGCACAGGTTACGCTCGTGTGTTTAATTAATTATTTTATGGGGAAAACGTGCAACGCGCCAAAAAACTGTTTTTACACCACAATCTTCCTCTCTTAAATTTTAAATATTAGTTATACCTAATAATTTCTATTAAAGATTCTTATGTACGTTTTCAATACTTCTGCTGTTCTCATGTTCCTGATGTTTTAATGTGTCTAATAATAATGATAAAAACTAGCTTTTTGTCTTCATTTTTCCTTGCAATTTAATTAAGGCCGAGTACTCGGTACTCGGCCGTTAATATTCGGTGTTCGGCCGAATCTTAAAAAAGGCCGAATCCGCCGAGTACCGAATCCAAACCGAGTACTCGTTCCATGTCTAATATACATATTATGTATATCAGTCATCTAGTACCCATAACACAAGCTCTGCTTAGCTTGGGGCTAGATGATGCTGTGTGGATTGTCCAGCATTATTTATTTATTTATTCATTTTTTTATTTATTTGTTTGTTATATTCCCAATCACTTGGGCATGTGACAAACTTTTAACAACTTCTAAACTTATCTTTCAGGAGTATTCGTCTGGGATGTGGAAGGAAAGAAATACTTCGACTTCTTGAGTGCATACTCAGCTGTGAACCAGGGGCACTGCCATCCTAGGATCATAGCTGCGCTGAAGAAGCAGGCTGAACGGTTGACACTCACCTCTAGGTTAGATCTCTTTGGTAGATAGTTAAGTACCTATGTCATTTATATTGTGATAAAATTATTCAACTCAGAAGTCAGAAGCCTATGTTAGGTTTACTAGTAGGTTTATCTAACACTAGGTCGGGTTATCACGTTATCAGCTATTTTACTTAAAATAGGGCCAGATCAGGCAGCGCGGTATCCGATCGGACGCTAACCTCGCAATCTTAATACTGATTACTGATTAATAATACAAAAATCACTTCTATCGGGATATTTGACTTCCTTGCCATTGACAGATATGACAGAGGATTCCGTCCAGACATTTGGGCTACAGCAGCGACAGCAAACCTTACATCCTCAACGAAAGTAGATAGGTACCTTTAACCCTCGTTTGCTCCGCTCGATAGACCGACATGACATCGTAGCGATCGCAGAGAGTTGAGTTTCAAGTTTTTTTATTTTAGTAATGTTAGAACTAGGTATAAATACTTAGTTTATGTAAGGTACAAATATTTAGTTTAGCTCACAAGAGCAAAAAATATGATGTATTTTGCAGTGCCAAAATGAAAGCAATAAAACACTAAAACATTTGACCGACACGATATCGTAGCGGTCGCAGGTAGTCGAATCGCGGAGGCGGTTCGGGAACGCTATTTGTTGCGTCGTTTGGGGGAGGCCAATCGCAGCAGTGGAGCCCCCTTCACAGTACACTTACGTTAAGCGTGCCTCCTCCAAAGAAGTGGGTTTTCGCCATAATCACCATCCTTGGCGGATTGGTGTTCGCAGTAGACGCGTTACAAATAAACAGGAAGGTGCTGCCGTTCCTCTGGTAGCTTCCCGTTCTCTTAGGGAAGATTTATATTGTATGCAAAATTTCAGCCTGATCCGTTCAGTAGATAGATAGATAGAAAATTCTTTATTGCACACTTATAGATAGAAACAATACAACAAAACAGCTTAAAAACTAAGTGACAAGTGGCGGTCTTATCGCTCAAGAGCGATCTCTACCAGACAACCGTGGATGGATAGGATCATTGGATAGTACTAGGGGATCTGTGTGCTCATGATGGTTAAATAAATAAATACTTTTAATATAATACTACGCTTAAAATACACTAAACACATAAAGTTATATATAAACCTACATATACTTACATAAACTACTTATATACATAGGGACTCAGGTATACGTTCAGTGACAACATAAACATCTATATTTTATAATGAGGAAACAAGGTTGTGGTCAGTAACAGCAGGACAAATAGTGTTCCTTTACCATACTCTTGAATATTGGTAGTGACTTTGCACGCCTTACTGAGACTGGCAGCGTGTTCCAAAGCTGTACAGCACGGGCAGTAAATGAGTTGTCGTAGAAAGAAGTAGAGTGGACAGGGACTTGAAGCATAAGAGTTTCAGAAGAGCGCAGAGAAAGAGCGTGAGAATGATAGTTTTGGCGTGAAGAGGTAACAAACATCCATGCATCCATCCAAACTTTCGCATTATAGTATTAGTGTGACTACTTCATACAAAATGTTTGTAACCTTTCAAATCCGTGCCCCGTCCAGGCCATGTACACGGTACCCCCGGGCACGGCCCGGTCTAATGTACATCTTCCCTAAGTCGACTTTTACGACACCCACGCGCCACGAGTTGAGATGAAGGTGTGGATTCTTACGCCACGGCTGGACACACAGTGAACGCTGGTGGGCTGATTGTTAATGATGATTATTTTTAGGGCATTCTACTCTGATCAGCTGGGGGTCTACGAGAAGTTCATGACCAGTATTTTCGGCTTTGACCGACTTCTGCCGATGAACACAGGCGTGGAGGGAGGCGAGAGCGCTTGCAAGATCGCCAGGAAGTGGGGCTATGACGTTAAGAAGATACCGGATGGACAGGTTAAGGTGAGATCCAACAGCGTGGTTTATCTCTACTAATATTATAAAACTTTTTAAACTTTCGCGATTTGTTAACATAGTTAATGATTTTATCGGGTATTTATCGCGTACCTTTTGTTATTATTTCCCCTAATTTCGCCCCGTGACCACGATCGCTGTAACGCGGTAGAAACGTAGGAGAAATAATAACAAAAGGTATGATTGCCCTGTCAAAACGCCTTCGTCGAACGAAACGACTGTTTGCATATAATAAATAAATAAATAATGCTGGACAATTCACAAAGCATTATCTAGCCCCAAGCTAAGCAGAGCTTGTGTTTTGGTACTAGATAACTGATATACATAATACAATACACTACAAAGATATATATTATACTAGATTCTGCCCGCGGCTTCGCACGCGTTTATTAAAAAAACATTGTCCAGCGGACAAAATTGTGAATCTAAACCATTCCCAGATCCCCTTGAACACACACAAAAAATTTCATCAAAATCGGTCCAGTCGTTTGAGAGAAGTTCAGTGACATACACACTCACAGAAGAATTATATATATAAAGATTAATTTAACCATTCCCAGATCCCCTTGAACACACACAAAAAATTTCATCAAAATCGGTCCAGTCGTTTGAGAGAAGTTCAGTGACATACACACTCACAGAAGAATTATATATATAAAGATTAATTTAACCATTCCCAGATCCCCTTGAACACACACAAAAAATTTCATCAAAATCGGTCCAGTCGTTTGAGAGAAGTTCAGTGACATACACACTCACAGAAGAATTATATATATAAAGATATAGGGTAGGTATTCATGATTACCTTCAACTTGCAGATAATCTTCGCAGAAGGTAACTTCTGGGGCCGAACTCTGTCCGCCGTCTCGTCGTCATGTGACCCCGATTGCTTCCAGGGCTTCGGTCCCTTCATGCCAGGCTTCAAGCTGGTCCCTTACAACAATATCCCGGCTTTGGAGGTAAGTTTTTGGAGCTCCAAAATAACTCATAACATAATGAACCATACCTAAGTAAACTCTTTAGATTTGGTACGTTCTGCCAGCGCTTACTCAACAACAGGCCTGCCCCAAGCAGAAAAACTAGTCTTTTAAAAGTCCATAGAACGTTTTTAAAACACTGGTTTTGGTGTTATAAAATTCATAAGAAGGTACATTTTATTTGAAAGTGGCGCATTTATATGTGTTCTGTAGGTACTAAAACGAACTAATAACAGCTCGTTACACATGACCAATCAGTTCTATACCTACACGCTAGGTAACAGTAACTCGGGACACAAAATAACGAAGTAATGGTTAATAAAGGATCTCTTATAGGCCTTTTTCATTCAGGCGCTAAAAATGCACCCTGGCTATTAGTAGCCAAGGTGCATTTCTAGCGTCGTCAATAAATGAACACGCCCAAATTAGCGCGTTAATTAACGCGTTAGGACGCAGGTGAAGCCGTAGCATAATAATAATAATAAATATTGGTTATTCCGTGTAGTCTAAATTAAACTTACGATAAAAAATAACCCTACGCAGATTTCATACATAATTAAGAATCACTATGTAATGTACCTAACTAAATAGAGCCTACATATTTGTAAGGCGTGATTTCATGTGAAGATTATGTAAATGTTATAAAAATTACATAAGACATTTATATCGCATAGGTACCAGCCTAAGTACTGCATTTAATCTAGGTAAATGCAGGTACTTATGTTGTTAATGTCTCCTCTAATCCTATTTACAGATAATATTACTGAATCTTAGAGATAGGTATACGAAAAGAAAAGCTTGCCTAATGATGAGTTTTATGGCCCGTTATTTACTTGATTTTATCTAATGCTAAGGCACGTGCCTAAGTTAGGTAATCAAAGACTACCCATAAAGAGCTTCCTAGGCTTTCCAAGGCCAGACGAATCAATTACTATAATCATTTGGCAGGGAGGAATCTGCATGAAGCTGGTCATCGATTGTGTAGTAAAAAGTCAGGTTTAGTTTAATCAAGTCAAAATGGGGTGAAAATTCCCATCCACCCCATTAACTTGAGTAATGGGGTAGATGGGATTTTTTTTCCCAACAATATATCAGATGCTGTAGTATAAGGCGTTCACGTTGATACTACTTTCGGATTTTGCATCGACAATTTAGGTATTTTCAAATTTCTCAAGTTTGCCGATGACGTCATCCACAACAATATCCTCGTAGTGACGTAGAAATACCGGTCTCTGACATCGGTATGGGCAGATATGCCGATTCAGTACACGCCATAGAAATCAATACAAAGCAACAAATCATTACGCTTTGATACCGATCCAGTGGCACATCTGTGTCCAGTGGACGCGTAACTTAAACTCTCAGCCAGCTGGCATGCCGCGCCGCCCCGCCGCCGCAACCGCCCCGCGCCGTCTTGTGTTGTGGAAGGGCTAGCGCGCGCGCGTGGGACATCATGATGCATTATTTAGCTGATTTCTTGATTATTATTTTATAATACCTAGTAGGTAACATTTATGTAGATATCTGTACTAATATTATAAAGAGGAAAGATTTGATTGTTTGTATTGAATATAGGCTCCGAAACTAGTGGACCGATTTGAAAAATTCTTTCACCGTTAGGAAGCTTACTTTTCAGGGAGTGACATAGGCTATATTTTATCCCGGAATTCCCACGGAAACGGAAACTACGCGGGTGAAACCGCGAGGCGAGTAGTATATATATATTTGGATTCTCCATAAAGTTTCTTACAAATTAGCATGTAAATATTCTGAAGTTGTGTAACGTAACTAATGAAGTAAGTAATGAGGTTAAAGGAGCTCGCCGCACCTACAAGGAGTTGTACTTCGACATGTATGTTGTGGGTATCCAAAGTGTTTTTACGTTAGGTCGGGTCGGACTGCAGCTACACGACACTGTAGGTACTTACTTCGGCGTCTGAGTTATAAAAATATTGTGTCAAAAAACAGTTCTTCGTTTCAGAACGAGCTGAAAGACCCTACAGTGGCTGCGTTCATGGTGGAGCCGATCCAAGGCGAAGCGGGGGTCATCATCCCTGATGACGGCTACTTACGGAAAGTAAGGGAACTCTGCACCAAGTACAACGTGCTCTGGATCGCCGATGAGGTGCAGACTGGATTGGGTAAGTTGAAGATGTCAGATTTAAATAACTCAAAGTGTAATACTGAAAATCTGTGTTTTGCTATTCGAGCAAAGCTTTTCGCTGAGCGATTGCCTTTTTGACAGGCTGCAGCACACACACAATTATTACAAAGTACCTACTTTTTAAATGTAATTTATGTGTGTGTACCTAATTGTATTATGTGCTGCAGTATCGAATAAATATTTTATCTATCTACGAGTATCTATCTCTATTTCTTTAGGCTTACAAAATAAAGACTTAGAAGAGATTATTCATAGGCTAATGTAAAGATACCCGAAAACCGAGCAATGACATGTCCCGCTTATTTCAGTGCATGCCATGGCACGTTTTTGCGGCAAATTTTATAACCTTCATTTTTTCCTTTGAACATGTTTGCTTGGTGTTCATTCTATAGTAATTTTCTCCAAATATTTAGTTCATGGCGCCCTGATAATTATGGGAATATTTGTTTGCAGGTCGTACCGGCAAGCTATTGGCAGTAGACCACGAGGGTGTCAAACCAGATATCCTGATCTTGGGCAAAGCGCTCAGTGGCGGAGTGTTGCCAGTGTCGGCTGTGCTGGCCAACCATAGCGTCATGGACGTGATCAAGCCTGGCACTCATGGGTCCACGTATGGCGGCAACCCGTTGGCCTGTGTGGTTGCCACTGAGGCTATGAAGGTAATTGTTGCAATGATCTAGTTAAGAATGATAGCGACTTCTTTAAGAGCTGTTTCTGGAAGAATCCAAGATATTATTAAATATAAAATAATACTAAATGTACTTAACATTTAGTTCAAATGCTAATAGCGGTACTACAAAAACAGCGTAAACACTGGTCTAACAAGAGTTTAGCTAAACAGTGTATAAACAGTTAGACATGGGTCTAACACTCGTTTAGACTATGTCTAAGCCGTGTCTAACTGTAAAATGTTTTCTTTGGCGCCGTATCCGGCTGGTTGACAGAACCGTGTTGGAATGTACACATTTCTAGAGGTTTATTCGAATTTTTAAGCCACCGCTTAGACACTGAATGTTACTAACATTTATTTACAGGTTTTAATCGAGGAGAAACTGCCCGAAAAAGCAGCGAAACTCGGTGAAATATTCCGCGAGGAGCTGAGAAAGGCGCCGAAGTCTCACATCACTACAGTACGCGGCCGAGGGCTGATGAATGCCATCGTCGCCAATGACAGTAAGTATACAAAATAAACTCGTAAATAACGTGAATAATAGGATGAATTATAGTAACTACAGCTTCGAGTTTCGACAACGTTTCAAACGACAATGTTTGAAACTTTAGGCGGAGAAACGTGCGCTTAAGGCTTGGTAGGCCAGAAGAAGCCGCACTTTTGTGATTTTTAAAATCATCTGAGACTTAGAAAATAGTGTTTAAAATTCTGAAAAAAAGATGTAATTATATTACTAAGGATCTAGTCTAGTCAAAATCGCATTCAGTTACAATATCTAATGAACTTCACTCGATAGAAAAAAAATCCCAAAGTCACCCCTTTTTATAATGTTTTTTCAATATTATGACTAGCGAACCACTGATTTTTAACTTTTTTTTGTACTCAACTAAAGACACTTAATATTTCTAAACAAATTCGCAGAGTTCGACTTGATAAAATGATTTTCTTAATCACTATGTTTAAATAACTACAGAACACACGAGCGCGACGGCTAGGCAGGCGCGCATTTTCCCTTACGCCTACTGCTGCAGTGCAATACCTGGCCTTAAAGATTAGGAGTACTTTTTCTGTACCTATTGTGAAGGAAATCGAACCGTCACGCTTGCGTCGGTTACGCTGAATTGGGTATAGGTACTCGGCTCCAGTCGGTAACTTAAATAGTTTACATTTCCACTTCGTGTCGCACGCACCCCCTGTTTCTACTGAAAGTCTCATGTTGTTCAACTGTTTTTCGACACTCGAAATAACCCTAAAGCATAATACATGCAGCACCGTACTGCACAAAAATAAGCAATCAAATATAGGCTTAAACTCGTTATCTTTAGATACATTTTACAGCGACAAAATAGCTTATCGAAATCTACAAGCGAGTGGGCCGCGAGCTGTCTGTTATTTGATGCCGTCAATATAAAATGAATCTAAACCTTGTGTTAACGGCGATATTTGGCTGCACATTTTTACGCTGCGCGTCAGTGGTGAGGTACGATTCTGCGACAACTTTTAGCTTCTCGATTTGAATCCATAAATCAGAAGTGTTACGAAATAATGTTCTAACCATAAGTGCATTTTTACACGTCCCGGTCGCCGAGTTGCCGGTGCCGGTTTCCATCGTACATGCCCACATACACTTAGCCGTGTCGGGTAATTCGATAAAGGGTAGGTACACGAACCGAATTCTAGCGCTAAGTAGAAGCAACCTTCGCATCATGACAAGCCCTAACTGCAAAGTTCTGTCGCCTCAACAAGCACATATTCAAACTGGGGCTAAGCGACACACAATCCTGCAGGTTCTGTGCGGAGGCGCAGGGAACGCCTCTCCATCTTCTAGGAGAGTGCGGAGCACTGATGCAAAAACGTAGCATCCATTTGGGCAAGCACCTGCTTAACCCAGACGACCTAAGAGACTCCACCCCAAAGAAAACCCTACAGTTCCTAGCAGCTGCAAGGGTTAGTGGCGAATAAACAACGCCGCTGCTTCGAGGCCGAACACACAAAGTGGCGATCACAATAGGCCTATCATGGCCGCAGTGACGCAAAAGCCGAATAAAGAAAAAAAATGGCCGCCGGGTACCCTGTAACCGGGACGTATAGAAAGAAAGAAAATACTTACATTTATTTGGACTATACATAACACAACACATTACAATCACACTAATATTATAAATGCGAAAGTTTGGATGGATGGATGGAGGATAGATAGATAGATGGATGGATGTTTGTTACCTCTTCACGCCAAAACTACTGAACGGATCAGGCTGAAATTTTGCACACAGGTTAGTCTTACCCTGGAATCAAACATAGGCGACTTTTTATTCCAATCAGTTCCCATGGGATAGAAATAACCTCAAAACGTTTCCATAGAAACAACGCGTGCAAAGCCGCGGGCAGAAGCTAGTCATATATTATTATACTTACAATGAATACAGGATTATAGAGAAAAGGATGAAAACGAACGTATGAAAAGGTACTAACTGTTGCTATTTTCCAGATATCCCCGCATACCAAGTATGCCTACGGCTCCGCGACGCCGGCCTCCTCGCCAAGACAACGCACGGCCAGACCATCCGCCTAGCGCCCCCTCTCGTCATCACCGAGCAACAGATCCGCGAGGGAGCCACGATCATCCGCAAAGTCTTCCAGAGTTTCGACAAATAAACCAATAGATAGCGCTAACTCCTCCTTATCAGCATATACGTCCACTGCTGATCTTCCTCCCCTAAAAAAGACGGTTGAGCCGTAAGCACGACGCTTGGCAGGTGCTTATGGCAATGGTTCATGATACATACTCGCTAGTCTCGTCGAAATCAGCGGGGTTGCCCACTTGACGTCAAGATAGCAGCCACAGTGAAAGACCTAAATATCATCTGAAGGGCACTATTTATTTTACTTAGGGCACCGGGATGCACTATTTAATGCACATTGGCATAGTTGAAACCACCAAATTCCATGGCGGGGCTGCTAACTTGACGGACACGGCGAATTTGTAGTCGCAGTGGAATTGTTAAAAATAAACAGGAAGCAGCTGGAAGGTCCTCTGGTTCCTCAATTGGCTCTTACGATATCCGCGGGCTGAGTTGGGGGGGTCGATTCTGACGCCGAGTGCTCGCTCATTGCTCACTAAGTATGACGCAACTTAGTGAGCAATGAGCAACCGTTACGTTGAATACAGGGTGCAACAAAAAGTAAGGACCAAACTTTCAGGGGGGTTCAGACTCGGTCACAGAACACAGGAAAAATATTAAAAAACCGATTTTGTTTTAAAAAAATAGAAAAAAACTAAATGACCACCAAAATGGACATGACGATGTAAAGTGCTTATTTTCCATTAAAAAGGCCTGTTATCATTTGGTCCTTCGTTTTTGTTACACCCTGTATAATTATGACGTCATGGAAGCAGTGCTGGATAACAGACATGCAGCTTTAAATTAAGGCCTGTTCAAACTTACGCGATATTCGCCACTCAGAGCGGTGTAGCGGTAAATTGCGCTCGGTTTCGCGCGTTCGGGTTTATTTAGTGACCAGTGAGATTGGGTTCAGACGAAGGTCTATTGACTATGAAAAAAAAAACAGTATGATTACGCCTATCCACTCATCTTTCTACCGTTCTGGGTAGCAAATACCGCGTAGGTCTAAAATGGTCGTTATTTATACCACAAAAAACTAGAACGCATGCTTTTTATCACTATAGGTACATACGTGTTGATGTTTGAAACCGTGTCTAAGTTTTGCCATAATTTAACCCTAAATTTCAGTCAAATTCGATGTAATTTGTTTGTCAACAAACCTACCATACTTAACCTAAAATTCACTCTAATGCCGCGTCTTTTCTTAAGCAACTTACATTATTTGGCAATTTAAGATCTTTGATTCAATAAATATTGCTAACAATTTCATCTGAAACTCGACGCCAAGGCGCCAAAAACACATTTGGTTTTAGTTTTTATCATCCCATCTATTCGAAAAGAAGCGAAGGGTTCCTCGATAAGTGCGAACAAAATGGGCCATTCCTGCGCACTTAATAACAGTGATGAAATGACTTTTGAATTTGGAACACTACATTAAGGCGAATAGTAGGGTGGATAGTGGCGCCACTACATATTTAATTTTATAATTACTTTATACAAAGGAATTATCAAAAAATCGGACCGCGCGTAGACGATATCTATCATAAGCTTTTTTTAAATGTATCTACACACGCTACGCTTAGGATACAAAAAATCTCTCTCGCCCTAAATACATTATTTTGCTCCCATGTGACACAATCTACTATTGCGTCGTGGTTTGTTTAGAAAACATTTTACATCGAGTTAAGCTGGCGTGCCTATAGATGGCGTGGCTATGCATGTTTGGTCGTTTATACGAAGGTTTAACTTTATAGTAACCGATTTATGTTTTACCCGCAAATAGATTTATTACATGTCTACTTGTTCCTATTTAGATGTGAATAAACAAATTTAATAATTGTAATATAATTTATTTTAAATATAATCCATCATCTCACACTTAGAATTCCTTAATATTCTAAGATCTCACAACACACTTATAATCACAGTTAGGTTGAGGTAAATACTATACAATTTGCATTAAGGCGAAAGGCGAAAGGTCTGACCGGCGTTACGGAGCGTAATGTAAAAGCCTTTCCACACTCGCGCGCGGATCGCGGCGCGAAGTCGCGGCACGGATCGCGGCGTGAACCACGGCAAAACTGCCATTGTTCCACACTCGCAAAGTTCGTGCCTAATTCTCAGTATAGCTCAGGCGCTTGACAAGTATGGACGCCAAAACTGCTACTGCGGGGCTACTTAGGCAATGAGGATCCGTAACGTTTTTAGTTGAGAATGCAGATTTATACAGCTAAGAAATCCATAACACACAGTACAAAAAATTTGTTCTACGACAAAAATTTACGAAGTTATGACCAAATTACTAGCGAAGTACACTGAGTGACCGCCGCGGGTGCGCGGCGGTCACTCAGTCATCGAATGAATTTTTTTTTTATTTTTTTTTATTTCTCTCTCGGGTCTCTCAAAACTGAGTCTATTTGGTAAGTTTTTTCCTTAACTTATAGTTTCGGAGTAAATCACTAAAAACTGATATCAGCCTACGGTTAACGGGCGCCGACCGAGCGAATGACGTCACACGCACCCGCGGCGGTCACTCAGTGAACTTCGCTAGTAATTTAGTCATAACTTCGTACGTAATGGTCCGATTTGGAGAATTTAAAAAGATATATTATTCTTATGTCATAAAAAATAACGTGTATACTAGTTAAATTGCTATAACGTTACGGATCCTCAGTAAGCGCCTACAATCCGAAATAAAAACACAACCATCCCTAACTTACTAAAGGGAGCGGCCCGTGAATGAGGAGCTTAGTCGCGAGGCGCGAACGCGTCGCCGCCGCGACCAATAAGCGAATTGGATCCACACTCATGGTTCGCGGGAGGTTCGCGGCTTCGCACGCGAGTTTGGAGAGGCTTTAACGTGTTACACAGCGAGTGTGCGTGCAATTAGTACGGGGAAAGGCGCTCGCAACGACACGGATTTTAGCACATGGAGTAACGTATCAAGCTCGCTGCGAATGGGACATTACGTCTCATAACACCGGTCAGTACCCACCTTTAGGTATATGAAAACATTAAGGCATACAAACAAGTCACGATTGTGACAACACTGTCACGGTGGATAAATATCACAAGCTTTGTTCCTCTGGTACGTAACATTAGTTTTTCTACCTAAGCTACGGCCACATTATAAGGTGAAGATTCGTCTTCGCATTGTCGTGATAAAACTTTGTGTTCGATCTACGACGAAGTGTTTGGCCATACTGGAAAAAACTTCGCAACGTCGTCGCGATAATCTAGAACGTTGCGATAATTCATTATACGGAAAAAATGGAAGAGGCGGATGTGCTCATGGCGGCAAATAATTATTTACTACATCTCTATCATTTAAACAAAAGCCACAATACGTGCACAACGCTCGGCGTCTCACCAACGCACAACGCTGTCAACAAAGCGCGCGCAAAGTGCACGAACTTTTGTGGCGACCTTGTGATGTGCGGCAGTATACCGTCAGCGTCGCGAAGGGCATGTGCTGTCGCGATGATGATTCGCGATAGGACGAACTTCTTGGCCGTCGAGACAGCGCAAATCTTTGCGATAGTGTGGCCGTAGCATTAGTGAATTACGTTTTAAAATAATACTTTATGTTTTGTGCTGACCACAATAGGTACTATACTCGATTTTTTAGAACACAGCAAATAAATAAATCCAAGCGTAAGCATTAAGGCGGATGTATGCCTCAAACTAGCGCACCTCCCTTTTTTTTCTCATAATTACGTTAATCAAAGGAATTTTTAAAAGTCCATTGTACAGTTTATGATACTGAACATGGGCTTTATTTTAATGCAAATAAAATAGTTTTATTTTCTTTCCTTTATGCAAAATAGCGAACTTGCTCTTGGTGGCCACCGAACTCTGTTTTCGTTTCTCTGTCTAAATTATACGAAACTAAACTATTTCAGAGGGATTAAAAAAGCTTAGAATAGGTACAAACTGTACATTGGATATTTGAAAATTCTTGTGGTTAACGTAATTATAAAAGTAAAAATAGGTGGCGGCGCTAGTGTGCGGCATACAACCGCCTTAAGCTCTACGCACATTAACGCAACACGCACAAAAATGTGCATTCAAATGTGGGTTTAAATAAACTCAACACGGGGACAGATACTGGTATCTGCGTCTTGGGCCCTGAATGTGTTGCCCATATTTGAATCACATTTGTGCTGTGCAATAGCGGTGCGGCCGTGATTTGCAACCACCTTAAAATTCTTCCTTCAAACTTTCCTGCTATTGATTTTTATACAATCTATGGTCCTTGTCGATTTTTGATCATCCTACAGTAAATATTATAAACATTTATAAATTAATCTACCTACTCTCCAAGCACAACAATTAGTGCTTTTCGCTCGGGTTTGTTACACATTCGCTGGTGTTATAAAAAATCGAGTACATGAAGGTTTAAAACGCCAATCTTAAGCATCAAAATTCTTACTTATTTATATTTTGTGTTAATTTTACAGTAGCCTCAAAATTGTACCATAACACAAAGTAAAAATTAACCAGAGCTGATAACATTCTTAACAAAACCAATGTACTGGTTTATATGGGTAGTTACATATTATACGTACTGGCATTTCTACTTCACTTCTATCTTCCTTATTAAAGAATTCATATTGCATCTAGGACGCCAATTTGCGTTCTCATAGTGTCCGTTAGTTTTGATAGGAGGATGCTTTCGTCTAAAGGCATTTTTGGACTTTCTAGCAGACCTGAAACAAAGAATAAATATATTATGTAAATAATGATGGCCAATCCACACAGCATAATCTAGGCAAGCAGGCATCAGCCCTAGAATAGTATTATAATATCTGTGCCCAAGCTAAGCAGAGCTTGTGGTATGGGTACTGGATGACACGTGACTAACATTTTGACAGGTCGCGGTAATGATCATGTCTTCCAGAGTTTCGACAAATAAATCATAGAAATAATACAATAACAAACTGGAAATACGCTCGAATTAGAAATAATTTTGGTATTACGTTTGTATAGGCAATTCGACTTCCGCTGGCCCGTGTATTTCATATACTTACCCGATTGATCTGAGTTACGGAACTATTTAAAGCTCTGACGTCAGTCGTGAGCATTAGCAGAGATTTATATAACCTTCAATGTGAGTAAAATGTATTATATTTGAGCAAAACTAATTATGAAAATGTAAAAGTTATTGCCTGTCAACTAACAGCTTATCTCCTATGTTTGTTTTACAACATTTTACAATGCAGAAGATGACGAGAGTATTTTGAAGTCAAAAGTACATTGACACATAGTAGGTAGGTACAGTCATGCAAAATTTTGATTTTCAAACATGTTGTCTGTGTATGGTGAATGACGCATATTTAAAACCGTTAGTATTAAATTTAACTAGTTTCTGCCCGAGTCTTCACACGCGTTTTTAGAAATATTCAAAGGTGATTTATTCCTGGTCTAGACCTACATCTACACAAAATTTCATCAAGATCCGTTCAGTATTTTTGACGTGAAGATTATAATTTTTGAAACTAGCTTATACGCGCGGCTTCGCTTATATCGCCTTGCCGAATTACATTGATCTTGACAGCCAATCTTCGTCTTTAAAAAAAAAACTGGTTGTCTGTAAAGTCGGTTTACTGACGATAGTTGAACGTGACAACTCAGAGCGAGGTAACGCCGCATGACGAGGTAACGCCGCATGACGTCATGTTTTTTCGTGCGTGCAGCCGGCTCTATCGAATTATAAGACGTTGTCACGTCAAAAGTAATACTTGGACAGAGACAGACCGACAGAATAATTTTCGTAACTAGTATGATAGTGCTGTCGACCGATGTCACGCGGCGGGTGAAGGTCTACCTTCTACGCAGGAGCGTTGCGGGTTTGATTCCCGCCTTGGGACAAATGTTTCTACGGTCTGTAGATATTTGTTCCAAGTGTTTTTTGATTATTTATACAACAGCCAGAAAACTTTGAACAAATATCTGCAGATCGTACAAACATTTGTCCCGGCCTGGCTGTTGTAAGAAAAATATCTATGTATGTAATTTATTAAGTACATATATCAGTTACTGATATTATATGTACTTAATAAATTACTGCACGCTTTCCGGTTTGAGACATCTCGTTATAGGTCGTGCTTTATTTATTTGATTTGGTGATGCTGTATGGATTGTCCAGCCAGGTATTGGTGTCCTCAGACCACAGACCTTCGCTGGTACAGGTTGCATGGGACACCCTGTATGCAACAGCCAGAACACTTGGAAGTTGGAACAAATACAGATCGTACAAACGTTTGCCCCGGCTTGGCTGTTGTATGTATATAATAATGTAAATAAAATAACTATACAATATAATGATCGCTGGACTATACACACAGCAACATCTAGCCACAAAATAGAGCTATGTTATATGGTTACTGATTAAGTACCTATATAACACAAGGTCTATTTTGTGCTCTTTACAGGGTGTCCCATGCAACCTGTACCAGCGAAGGTCAATGGTCTGAGGGACACCAATAACTGGTTGGACAAACCACACAGCATCATCACAGCAAATAAATAAAGCACGACCTATAACGAGCCGTCTCAAACCGGAAAGCGTGCAAATGCAAACCGTTTCAAACTAAATCATGTTGTTTTTTCTGACCGTAAAGGCCATTTAGAAACGTCAACGTTTGAAAACGTTATGGCGTGCTGATTGGCAAACAGCGGCGCAATACAAACTGCAGTTATTATTCCTGGCCACTTCAATCGCGTGCATGCAGTGCCGTGCGGCAAGCGTTGACCTAAATACGAGGTCGCAAGAGTCAATGGTAGGTAAACATCGTTTACAAAATGAGTGCCGTTTATAACTGGACATGGCTACTACGTAAATGCTCTGTAGGCCATCGATCGAAGTAAAAAGGGGAAGATGAGGTACTCAAGCCGCTAGAGTACCTCATCTTCCCCTTTTTACTAGAGTACTATTTACGTACTTTTTACTGGAGTTTGTAGAGTCTAGCGTACTACTAGCTTCTTGAAAGGCTCAAATTAGGTCCACCCATCTCAGCCATAGTCGAACCGGCGGCGTTCGTGTTGCTACGACGTACTTTAGTGGGGTTTATTGACTAAAAGACTACAGCAATGCCTTTGTGTTTGTTCATTTATAATTGCACAAGATTGGAAATGTAACTGTTTGCGTGTAGTTGAAACACAGGCCAGTTGCTGAGCAAGCGCTGGGAAAACGTACCATATCTACAGATTTTACTTAGATGACTGCCAAAAATTATCGTAGAAAACGCAAGGTGGTTTAGTCCTTGATTTTTTATTTCTTATAGCTTTATCATAAGACATTTATATTTTGTTATAATATGTGTAAATTAGCTTCTGCTGTCTGGCTTTATATACTTTTTCCTTGGAAAAAAGTTGCCTGTGTACTTTCCTAAGGTACATTAAAGCGCCCTGCCGAATTTCATAAGGAACTGTTCAGGCGTTTTTGTTGTGTAAAAGTCACTCAACGGATCGGGCTGAAATTATGCATACCGATAATTCTAATCTTGGAATGAAACAAAGATTATTTTTTATCCTATAAATCAGTTCCCATGGGATAGATATCACCTTAAAACTTTACCATAGAAACAACGCGTGCGAAGCCGCAGACAGAAAATAGTTTATAATATTTGTATGAAAATCAGACATAGGTAGTACAATAGAATGGATGGAATATTCCCCAGAGGTCCTTCGAAGCTGTCTGTAGTCACATTAACACTTCCATTGCCCATGACGCACATGCCCATTATCGACAGCGTGTCGCGACGCTGGGCAGTGAATGCGATATAACCTACCTTCATTAATACAATCCCAGCACTCTTGTATCTCGTAGCCGAGCCCCGCACTGTTGTGGAAGTTAAACTTGTACTTTCCCTTCGGCAGCGTCCATTCTGTGCTGTTCGCAGCTGATATGTGCAGCACTGTCGGACACCAGAAGTAGTCCAACTGAAAATAAATAAATAAATTATAACAATCCACACAGCATCATCTAGCCCCAATGTAAGAAGAGCTTGTGCTGTGTACTAGATACCTGTTATACTCGTACTTATAACATTAGATACACAGATAGATAAAGATAGATAGATAGATAATACTTTATTGTACCACACAAAGACAGATAACAATACAGAAATAAATGCTAAGAGTAGACGAAGTACAAAGGCGGCCTTATCGCTAAGAGACGATCTCTTCCAGGCAACCTTGGTATGGACTGGACATGTAAGAATAAAATAGACGGTGGCACGCAAAAAAAAGGCACTACATAGGTACTATTATACCTACCTACATATAACCTACAAACATTATAATACACTTACATAAAAATAAAGTTGTCTAACTTTGCAAGGATAGATAATGCTGATGAAGCAGTTTTTTAAAGATAAGGAGAGATTTGGCACGTCTGATGTCCAGTGGGAGAGCATTCCATAGACAGGTAGCTTGTACAGTGAAAGATTTGTCGTAGAAAGTGGTAGTGTGGGCAGGGACTTTTAAGATGAGTGTTTCAGAGGAACGCAGAGAGAGAGTGAGAGTTAGAAAGGAATTCAAAGCGCTCCTCAAGGAGCGCTATCTCAAGATAGGAAGGGCTGGGAGGATAGAACAATATACTGTACAAGAGAGATAGTATGTGAGTATTCCTGCGAAGTCAAATGGGCATGGAGCAGGATGAGATATTTTTTATTATCTATAAAAACGCTCTGAACTCCCGGATCAAATATCTGCAGATCGTACAAATATTTGTCCCGAGGCGAATCGAACCCGCAACTTCCAGGCGGACTTCATCCGCTGCGCCATAGAAGTCGTCAACCAGCATGCATTTTATATACACTGATATAAAATTTGACTGCGTAAAATTTGTTTGTATATGAGTTTGATTGTGGGTATGTAATCTCTAGCTACAACTCCTGGTCCGATTTTGAAAATTCTTTCACTATTACCACTATTACAAAGCTATATATTATCCCTGAGTGACAGAGGCTCTGTTTTATTCAGATACCGCGTGAGCGAAGCCGTGAGCATACGCTAGTTTCATATAAAGTTTAATACCTGAAATTAAACAAGGTAATTTGTTATTTTAGCGTTGAGGTGAAGGCTGAAAATTGTATAATTCTAATAATCTACTTGAACCTAGAACTCACCATGACTTCAAATGCGTTATTATCATATTACCTGACACCAAAAACCACAAACTAGCTATGATTTTACTTCGATAAATATTGTATCTTATAACGAAGGTTGAAATTGAAAACCCCTTCTAGGTATTAAGTAAAGGTATCATATTTTTTGCATCTCGAACAAAAACCAAAAGATTGCCATGATATTGAAATTTCCCACACTATGTTTGATTTAAAGTACCTATTCGGTTTTAAATTTTTTTTTATTTTTTTTTATTTGGGAAACAATAAGCTTATACGGATGCGGCAAGCTGAAGACAGGGCGCTATGGCGCTCATTAGGGGAGGCCTATGTCCAGCAGTGGCCTAATATAGGCTGATGATGAAGATGAAGCTTATACTACTTATATAATAATACATAAAACTAGAACAAATAAAACTAAAACTGTTTAAACGCTTTAGAACCTAAATACATAATAACTAAACTAATTAAAACATTAAAGAAAATGAGTAACGTGCCTTATTCATGAAACAACAATAACTAAAATTACAAAATGAAAACTGAAACATATCAATTAGACGGAGCAGCTACAGAAAGGAAGATAGGATACATAAAAACATAACATAATGGACACAAAACAATTATTGAATAAAATAAAATATTTAATGTCAACAAAGGCATTTATGAATGAAAACTTCAAGAAAACTGATAACAATAACAGTAAACAACAAAGTAATCATAAAAATCATAACAAAAACACAAACTTAACTGAATAAGCGCATCGAAAGGTTCAAATTCGAGTATGAAAATGACAGAAAAGAACATAATAAAATTAAAAAAAAAATCTGCGGTTTGCCCACATTGTACCAGTGCAGCACTGACATAAAATATTTCTAACCAATATTACTTTGATTCTGTAATCCCTTTGGTCACAAAAAAACACTTACGATTTTAGAACGGAGTATTTAGGAACGATATTCTTTTATTTTAATTATATTGTTTTCATTACCAACGCCACCGCCTATATTGTTCCCTTATGTCCAGTCCATCCCAAGGTTGCCTGGAAGAGATCGCTCAAAGCGATAAGACCGCCCTTTGTCCTTCCTTAATTCTCAGCATTTTCTTTGTGTGGTACAATAAAGAGTTATCTATCTATCTATATTCTTTTCATTACCTAACTTATTTATTTAATACTAGCTTCGACCCGGGCTTCGCATGCGTATTTTCGGTATATTATGTAGCCTATTATCTAAGTTAGTCTTTGCTCTAAGCGTACGCCAAATTTCATCTTGATCTGTTCTGTTTGGAGATCCTAGGTAACGAAAATTCAGATAGATATTTTTTATTATACATATATAGAAAAAACGACCAGAACACCCAGCAAATGGGCCTGATCAGTCCTTACAAGACTATAAGGGTTAAATTCAACTCACCGCAACAGCACCTTTCGTTCCAACAATCTCAGCTTTATTAGTCATATTCGTCCTAGTATGCGCAGAGAGCGTCGCCGTCCGTCCGTCCTTGTACTTCAAAGCGCAGGATATGGACTCGTCCACGCCCGCCTTGCTCAGGTGCCCGGTGCAAACCATGTCCGTGGGCGGATCCTTGTATAGGTATTGGACTAGTTGTAGCATGTATAGGCCGAGGTCTAGGACCGCGCCGCCGCCTAAGTCCTTCATTCTGGAAGCGGAGTAAGTAATTTGGTTGTTTTGAAAAAGGTTAAAGCAGACTTCTTTAATAAGAATAAAATAGGTTTTATAAGAAAAATACTTATAAATGTAAGCCCGAAGGCACAAAATGGCTTCTGCCTCAGCATGGGTTGGTTGCTAGCAAGCTAGCAACCAAAGCTGGTCTTCTTAATATTGACACTGTTTTTAAGTTCGCGGGACAAAAACTAATCTTTCGGGAATGAATATGGGACCATCTCGGGATTATTATCTATCTATACAATAACGAAACAATCATCAAAATCGGTCCAGTAATGACGGAGAAATCGACGAACATGCATAAAAAAAGTTTAAACGTACTACAGCTGAACAAAGAACCTTCTCCTTTTTTAAGTCGGTTAATAATTTATCATCTTAACAGCCAGTCGTACCATATCCCGTAGAAACGGGATATTTACCGTGATTTGTGTTAAGTATTTTAAGTTTTCCAATATTTCGTCACAGTCATCCAAATGATCACGGAATAACTGAATTCACTGCGGGTGAGTAATATAATAAGTATCGGAAAACTCAAATAACACAAATCACGGTAAATATCCAGTTTTAATTAATGACTTTAGTGTTTATAAGTCAATAATCATAATAGTTTAATATTTATTATCATATCCCGTAGTTTTAGCAGGTGGCAACACAATACCAGGCCAGGACCGAATTGATTATTCCTTTTTGCTTGTATGTTTGATTCTCGTTTTGAACTTGGAAAATTTATAATGATGATGTAAAAATATTGATCAGGAAATCAATGACGGGACAGTTTCATTCATACCAGCCGTGCAACCATCTCATGTTGACATTTGGTTAGTAAAATTTTTGTACAATCATGCTGTATTCACTCGTATCAATGGTGTGTCATGCAATGCTGTTAGATCAGTAGACTTACAAGTTCCTTTCGATGTCATTAATTTCCACTCCAAACTGTATACTGATATGATAGATCTCCCCCAGTCCCCCCGAAGCTATGTGCTGCTCCAAAGCATCGTACGCTGGGAAGAACCTCGACCACATCCCTTCTAGAAGAAACAGTTTTCTTTCCCTCGCAAGGTCCACTAAGGACTTCGTTTGCTTGTAAGACATGCCCATTGGTTTCTCGCATAGAACGTGTTTCCCGCTCTCCAGCATCAGTTTTGTTATTTCGTAATGTTGGAGGTTGAGGACACTGACGAAGACAATGTCTGTAAAGATGGAATAACAAAATGTAGGAAGAAATCAGGGTCGGTCGCTTGCAAGATGGGTTATAGTCAAAGTGGCAGGGCGGACTGGGATGTGAGAAGCACAGGACAGCAAGGACTGGTCCTGGAAGCTTGAAAGGAGGCATTTTCCCAGCGGTGGGTGTCCACAGACTGTTAAGATGATGAAATATTGATACAGCTGTTAAAAACTGCATTTTCTCGCAGCCTTTTATAGGAATGTTATGATCATATTACGGAATAATATCTTTAGGAAAACTCGTGGTATGTGAAATCACACGCAACGTATGGTGTAAGAGTCAGTATGTTTATAACTGTTATGAAACAAGGTTAATAGATTTAATTGGCGGTAAGGACACTGCGACTGGGTACCAGGAGCAATTACCATGTTAATAGGTTACTCGTTACGGAAGTTTTATGATTAGCTAAACTATAGCGAGACTTTGCAATGTTCATATAATTTCACAGTCAAATTCAAGGTCAGCCGAATCGATTTAAAAGACGTAACGAACACACATTTTCATGTAAAATATGTTAATGCTTAAGCTGCGTTTACAAGGCCGAAAACTTAAGATAATCTGGTACTTCCCCTTCAAACCGAAAGCTTTGTTTTCACCATTTTTAGTTTCATCTACTGTAATAGGTACCTATTAGTTTCGGAAATAATAAATTAATACGTTAATAATACTGGATAATTTCACAAAGCATCATCAGGCTCCAAAGTAAGCAGAGCTTGTGCAGGGTACCGGATGACTGATATCCCATCTATGTAGTAACAATGTTAACCAAGCGGTTTCCCGCTCAGCGCCCATTGTCTAACTAAGAACTGTTCAGTTCAGAACATTACTCAGAAAACCTGGTAGGTATAACAATTAAATACGGTAAGTTAATTCAGTTTACCTATAGACTCATCACGCGCCAATGACTCATAGCCTTCGTATGCCGTGGCGATGTTGTGTAGCGTGGCCAATCTGTGTACCCGCTCGAGATCTTTGCCGGCTATAGCCACGACCTTGTGCTGGTCTGCCGGCAGCGTCGCCAATGCTGTTAGGAAGTCGTGTGTGATCATGCCCACGCCGGCGACGCCCCATTTTAGCAGGATACCCATCTGCAACGGAAGGTTTCATTCAGGATACCATAATGTTAGACTTCGTACCTGCTTCTACTGCTTCTTTCTCTTAAGGCTACGCGGTCCCTCAACGGGAGCATTCGTTTGGAATATAACTACCCATGATTCGATTTGAGCATTACCTACGTTTACAATATTGCCTCACTGGCTGACGAGAGTCGCCTGTCACGTACCTATGTAAATATATCAGTTATCTAGTACCTATAACACAAGCTCTGCTTAGCTTGGGGTAGTTCATGTAATGATGTGTGAATTGTCCAGCACAATTTATTTATTTGATCCTTTGAGCCATTCTACCTAAATTCCATTGCGCACTGTAATACTCGGTTCTCTTACTCAATGATGTAATGCTCGAATCTGAAGTGTTACATTACAGAAGACAACTCCAGGCGAGGGACAGCCTTGAGTTCAATATGCTCTGTTGCCATTACAGTTTCCTCTCCTCCCTCTCCTTAAAACAATGGAAGATCGATAGCGTTCCCTCGCACTATGGGTCAGGAGCGTAATTATCGTGTCAAAATTCTGTAACTTTCTCAGTTTTCAAAATATCTTAATGAATCTTTCGCAATTATAATCTTAGATATATGGACTATAAATGAAATAAAAATAAATATATAAAAATCCTTTATTAGTATACAAAAATTGCCATTAAACTTAAGAAATCTTTTTTTTTAGGTTCTCGTGGCTTTTAAATAATCTAATGGACATATAATTTAAACAAAATTCTACATTGACGTAATAGAATATAATACTTTAACATTAATAAACATAAATTGAGTAAAAAAAATATTTTGCCTTAAATTAAAATTTACGATTTAATGTGTAATAAGTAATAAAAACCTATTACAAACATTACAAAAGATAAATTGGAAATTAATAAGCATTTATTCACAAAGAAAATTATACTAGTATTTACAATTGAAACAATTGAGCTAACTGCCGACTGTTGCAAACAGTCTACAGATAGCTCAACTGATCCATATCAACACCAGTCGGAAGCGTCCCCAAGACGCTGGCTGCATTGCCACGCTGTATGGCAATGCTGATACGCTGTGCCAGATATTCACCAGCTCTCGGGTCACGCGTCGCTTCGACCAGACGCTCAGATAGTTTTTTGAAAACCCGAAGAGCCTCGGTACCCCACGGACCTAGGGTCTCGACTCCAAGGGGAGCAAATGTGTAGGCTCTGTCGAGACCTGCATATTTGCGCCTCTTGAGATCTTCGGCCAAATCTGCCGCCGCACCCGCCCTCACGGATGTCCTCGGAAGATGGGAAGGCGCAAGTGTGTCGACGCATGTAGCGTCCCACACAATGGGCCTCCCCAACTCCCATGGGACTAGTGTCATACCGTCGGGCCTCTTACCATCGTCACGCAACAGACCATTCGGTTCGAGAATAGCTGGTACGTTAACGGTGACAAAGGCCCGCCGGATGATGTCGTTAAGGCTAGCGTGGCGAGATATCCGACCAGCGGCCCTAGTGCACGATAATCCGTGATGACCAAGCTGTTCGACAGCAGTACCGCACTGGCATTGATGAGGCGCGCAACACCTTGCACCCAACCGGAGACATGTTGCGATACGGAAAGTTACGGGATCCAATAAAGTACCAGTGTTATATGAAGGAAATGCTTGCAACCAATGTCCTGACTCCCATTTAGAAACGGCCAGGAGGCGGGCACGATCTGCAGAGCTGGAGCACGTTTGTAACAAACAGTTCCGTGTCAACTCACACAGAGGCCCGTCCCATTGCCGTTGGGACAAAAGTGATTTTGGGGGAGCAGCATCGGGGCAAGCACTATGCCAAGCCGTTCGAGCTTCGTCTAAAAATGAAATTTTCAATGACATTCCAGGTGGGACCAAAAGAGAAGGATTTAAAATTTTTTCAACTAAAGAACTAGTGCTGTAGACAGAAGACAAGAACGCTGGTAGGGCTACACTTGAAATTTTGCGTATACCTAAGCCTCCCAATTTGACAGGCAGGGAGGCCTGCGACCATGCCCTGTCATCTAAATCGATATTCAAAACCGATGATAAAGTATTCTTTATTATGTTGTCTAAGCCTTCCAAGAGCTCGCTGTGTTTCCACATTTGACTACATCTCAAAGAATACGTAAATTTAGGTACAAATAGACAGAACCGAATAATTGTAAAAGCCATATGACTATTAATTTTGAGCAGTCTGTCCGAATTTTTGTGGAAATTTTGAATTTTCTCATCTACAAATGACTGAAAAGACTCATCAAGAATTGGTGAACCAAGGAGTCGAAGTGAACATTTATCAACAACTGTAATGTTGGGGGCTAATGTATTGAATTTCTCAATGATATTGTTTTTGTCTACACAAGAGTCCGAAATAAAAAGCTCACACTTTGAAAAATTTAATTCCAAACCTATTTGTCGAAATTCGTCTGTGATGATTTTTAGATCATCAAAAACTGCGTTCACTTCTCCACCTAATGTTCCATCATCCAAATACCAAACATTAAGCTTGGAAATTAATTATATAATTAGGTACTCTAATAGAAGTACATATTAAATATTAAATAAAATAATATTATGTAAAAAAAATAAAAATTCTAATAATCGTAAAAAAGTTAATGCAAGGTTTTGTTGACTAAGAATCTAAAAGATTTATAGCTTCCTGCCACAGTTCTTTCGGAACAGTTTCGCTTGGTCTCCTTAGGCTCGAGATGTATGGATCGGTCTTAGCATGGCTATGAGAAAAGCTTCTTCTGATTCCCCTTGTGATCGAAGTCCCTGTACATAAGCGTTCTGTATAAATTCGAGTCCATATTCTTGCACTAATTTTATGTTCTTTCGTTTCTTGCTTCTGTCTGAAAGGTCTTCATATGTTTTTGATGGTCGACCAGGACCCGTAAATGTTCCTGGTGTAGGACACGCTTCTTCATCATCGAACACAACTTTGAACTCGCTATCTAACCACAAAGCGTTTTGTTCCAAAAATCGAGATTTAGTTCTTTTAGCTTTTGACCAACGATCACGAAATTTTTGTAAGATATTTTTTTGTACGTTTTCGACCACTTTTTGGCATTTAGTAGGTGTTAAGTTAAAGTTTTCTACCAAATGCTTAAGAAGATTTTCGGAAGTGGCATCGTTATCGAATAAAAAAGAACATAATTGGCGTTTTGATACGATGAATTCACACATATTGTTTTTTTTACTAAGTACACTTTTTTGCGCGAAAATAGCAAACCCTTAAATATTTGTAGTTGAAACCTGAATCCCTTTTTATAGTGACAGTAATTGATAACATATTTGCACACGACAGTAAGTACAGATTTCCATTGCGGTTTCTTGAACACATTCCTCGAAATATTTTCCTTTGGAAATTGATAACTTATTTATTTCTTTGCGGTTTTCGGTTCAGCAACCGCAATATTTCGTTTCTTTCTTTGTTAAGGTGATAACTATTATAAAATAATGCGGTAATTCTCTATTTACGGTTAAAATAATTATAAAAAAGGTACCTTCATAAATTAAGATAGTAACCATGGTCCCCGCGTCAACTTTTTTTTTTAAATTAAAACAATCTTTACTAAATTTAGGGTCATCAAGTATATAAAAACCAGGATATTTGCCACAATTTAAATTAAATTTTTGAAAAAAATACACTTTTTTGATTTTTCGTATTTTCCCACGGTACACTTTTTTGCCCCTAAGTCAAATTGGGGCAAATCGGGGCAAAAATTTGTTTTAAATCATGTTAGTATACAGATTAAGGAACGCTTAGGTAGTCGTATCTCCTTGTCGGGAGACAGCGGCAAGTACGAAAACTCAATTTGAATTTTTAAAACTGAAAAAATAGGAGGGCTTTCAAAAACTGACTTAAAAAGCTAACTTTCTTAGCCATATATGAGTATGCTTGAATTACATGGAAAGTGTTAAGTACCACGCGTTTAATGATGCATAATATGTAATAGTTAATCAACAAATATTTGTAAAAAAAACGATCTGAAAGTGGCGTCTCATAAATTTTGTAACATCAATCAATCTACTTCCTTACATTCAAGGTCAGGCTATAGCTTTAAAAATATGTTATTATAGCTTTTTTTGGTGGTATATGATAGTTCAATTATCCTACTTCATATATTCACTGAGAAAAATGTAGATATCTAACTTTTGTCAACGTGATTTTTGGCACGATAATTACGCTCCTGACCCATAGTGCCTCGGTGGAATTTCGGATACAGTATTTCACTAGTAACAATAATGGAACAACTTTCCATGGTGGGAATGAACGAAGAGCTCCGGGATGACCGGAACTCTGTCTTCAAGAACGTCAAATCTTTAAGTTGTACACCGGTCTCCATTAGAACACGTTAAAACTAACTGGCTAATGATTTTCACGTAGGTAAACCAGTTAGTTGACGTTGAATGATGGATAAGGCCAGTGATTTCACTCAAAGATTTTCCTAAGATAAGATTAAGTACTAAGATTGATAAAAGTAAGCCTCTTTGTGTTAAGCAACATTCAGACTAAAACAAAGCTGTCGCTGCTACAGTCAGAGAGAGCTCTAGAGATAAAATACAGGGTGACCTTATCCAGTTTAGTTTTGGTTGGCAAAATATACTTACCGAACTTGTTCAGAATTATTTCAGATATGCAGTTCTCATTAATTTACCACAACATGAATGAAGGTTGCATGTGCATGTGTTATTTTAAGTTTAAAATATGAAATGGAAGTTTAAAAACTCATCATAATTTGTTTCGGCAACCTACCTAGTACCTACTCCGTTATCGAAGTTGTTCAATTTTTGCTATAGATAATGATCCTTTATTTATCGACGTAGTTAAAATAATAATCTCCTTTTGATAAAGAAAGTTAAGGTTCAACGGAGTTCAAGGATTATTCAACAGTAGGGGACTATTACAAATATAAGATTGGAAGCTGCTGCTACTTATCTTCTTAAAGTATGTGAGGTACCTAGGCACAGACAAATTATAGGTAATTAAATTAATTTCACAAGAAGTAAGAAGAAACACTTATGTGGCAATAGAGTTTCAGCTCAAGTTACAAGGACAGGAAATAAATTAATTTACGACACCACAGGGAAAACCGTAAACAAACAACTCGGGCAATCTATTTTCAAACAACGAAAAACCTTCCATTGTTTGAACAAACTAAATTACCAACTGAGCTCACTCACCGTGCTTCAGAAAAAACTATTCGAGGACTGTCACTAGACGAGACCAACCAACTAAATTCAATAGTCCGTGAAACTCTACACTACTCGCTTCAGCAGAACCGACGTAATTCAACACTGAATTACGAATGTTACGAAAACGTAGATATAGGTATGTTTAGATAAAGCCAAATGAAACACATATTATTATTCTTATCAAAGATAATCGTGTAAAAATATACGTAGCATGTTATCTCAAGTTTTTCTGTGTTATGTCTACCGAGATTTGTCCTCGCCCCATGGAATGACGTTGTATGTGTTAATAGGAGTGAAGTGTGGACATCTGGGTTAAATTGTTAAGTATACAAACAATTAAATACGTTTACGCAACACAGGAGTATACCACGACAGTCGTTGAGTGACTAAGGCTAGAAATCTATTAGAAGCGGCAATTGGTTTTGCGATCGTAATGTAGATCGTATAATATACGCTCTTGAGCATTTCATTAACAGTTAATTGCAGATTCTATAGCTTTGCAATATTTAATGGTGAATATTATTATTTAGCACGACGATGGTTTAGTCTTGTCGTGCGCGGGAAATAAATTAGCGAAAATTATAGTTGAATATGTAAAATCAGGGCCAAGTTCACTGCAGGCTATGTAAAGGGTTAAATACTGTTAAGTTCTAGGCAGGGTCTGACAATTTAGATTATGGTCTGCTGATTGCTCTTCTTTTAACCATATTAGGTGACTAGCTGCGCCCCGCGGCTTCGCACGCGTTTTTTCTATGGAAACGTTTAAAGGTGATTTCTATCCCACGGGAACTGATTTATGGGATAAAAAGTACCGTATGTTTGATTCTAGGATTACAATTACCTGTATGCAAAATTTCAGCCCGATCCGTTAAGTAGTTTTGGCGTGAAGAGGTAACAAACATCCACCCATCTATACATGCATCCATCCAAACTTTCGCATTTTTATTATTAGTGTGATTATGAGTAGATTTGATTATAGGGGTTATGGTAGCTACAAGGTTGGGGCCAGACAATGCAGTGCTAAAATCCATTCCAGTGGGTTTTAACCCTATACTTGGCGCTGTGCACTGACAGATACATGTCACTTTGGAAAAATGTAATGAGTATTCGGAAGCAATAATCGACAAAAAAAACTTCTATTATAATAGATTATTTTGTGCTCTGCTGGTAATAAAATAGTGTGATATTGCTGTCAGCCCCGAAATGTCAGTAGAACGCAAAATATCAGACGGGGTGTACGCGTCTACTACTCGCAAGGTAAGAATATTTGATTTATACTGAAATTTCGTTGTAAAATTGATGAAATCAGTTACGTACCTGATAGACAATGAAATTCGCTTTACCTAAAAGCTGCTTTACTTGTGAAAGCATTGTAAGTTTGCATGCTATCAGCACGTTTTTATACTAGTATCCACAAGTGCACATTGCCAGCTTGCCTATAAATTTGACTTTTTTTGTTATGTATCTGGGTGGATACATTGCCAGATATGTATTGAAATTAAAAACGAATAATAAGTAGTAATAATTATTTCGCATTGATATTATTTTGGAAAATTTTCTTATGTCTGTTTTTATTTGATTATAATGTGATCAAAAATCACCATCTCAGCTGAATCACGTCCACAACTGGACAAAAGCCTCCCTCAATTATTCTCATTACGTATAATATGAGTCCGTGCTATCCCACTGGGTCGTCACTAATTTTTAATATATTTTTCAGCATGTGCGAAAGGAATACCTACTATGGCATATTTTCAGTGGGGATAAGACATACCAGGCTGCGAGGAGCAGAGACCAAACTACCTAGAGACAAAAATTTGAAGAACAAAGGCCGAGGATCACCCGCCGAAGTGGTCTACAACAAAATCAAGGTTGCTGTTATAAAGTGACACTACAACAAATGCGTTTCGGCTGCAAGCACCTATCTGGACTCACGTCCTGTTCAGGTAGCCCTCGCCCTGAAACAGTTCCGGATGGAAATTACACGAAAGCCTGCTCAAATTTCACAGATCTGCATCTGTTCCGAATGGGCCAAGCAATTCAGCCCAAATAATTAGGACTACGTTTGCTGAATGGCCTCTCGATGTCGTCTACTACGATCAAGGAGGTCGTATCCCAACATATCATACAAAAGGAATATCTTCCTTACCAGCATCTATGCTGATATTGCAACAAAGGACAGCGTCGACTATTTTGAAAAAAATACCTGTGAGACTTTGTTTAGTGCCAGAATGCAACTACTTTTTAGCGTAAAGACAAATAAACCTCACAAATCTCCAAAAGAGAAGACTCAAGACTGAGCTGAAAACAGATCTTGTCATAAATAGCACAAAGATCCCATCACCTTAATATTATAAATGTGAAAGTTTGGATGGATGGATGTTTGTTACTTCTTCACGCCCAAACAACTGAACGGATCGGGATGAAATTTCGCATACAGGCAGTTTTAGGCCTGGAATAACACAAAGACTACTTTTTATCCTATAAAATAAATTCCTTTGGGATAGAAATAACCATAAACCGTTTCCATAGAAACAATGCGTGCGAAGCCGTGGGCAGAACCAAGTAAAATATAGAATTAATTAGGTTCAAGGTATAAAATTGCAAGTTTATTATAATTTAAGTAAAGTTGAATGACTTTTTCTCATGTTTATTATGTGATTTTTAGTAAAAAAAGTGATCTTAACTCGTTAAATAATGTTTTTAAACAATGTGCGGACTTGGCAGTGTATCCACATAGATACTAATATTTTTTGCTTAATTATAAGGCCAACTTGGCAATGTATCCCTGTAGATACTAGTAATAAAAACATAATTATAACAATATGATTTTTTTTATTCAGTGAAACCTGTTCTATATACACCTAAGAACACACGCAATTAAAAAAATAATAATATTTCAAAAAGAAAAAATCTTGCCAAGTATAGGGTTAACACTGCATCACCTGGCCCACATAAGCAAAGCTTATGTTTTGGGTACCAGATGACTAATACAAGTAGGTACAGTCGGCTGCAAAATTATGTATACACTCCCAAGTTTTAAATTTGACTAAGTAGTAAGTATAAAGTAATTGTGATAATTTATGTACCGCATTCTGGCGAAGTACGATGATTACTTTGTACGAAACACGTTTGCAAGTCCTTTTATTTGAAAAGTTCCGAGTAAAATAAAAGTTAAACCTTGTAACTGTATACATGTCTGTGCAGCTGACTGTACATACATAACATGATACTTATTTGCCCAGACCCAGAACAACTACCTTACTTTAACGTTTTTATTATTATAGTGCGTAAGCCTCTGGATAATTTATAATTTGTACCCTGTAGGTGGAGCTAACGGCGCTTGAGTCCGTAGAAAGTCGCAAAGATTTTCAACTCCCACGTCACTTGACTTTGTGGTGTAGTTGGTTATCACATCCCCGTACTGAGGGGAGGGCGCGGGTTCAAGTCCCGTCGAAGTCGAAATTTTTTGCGATATTATTTGATTTCTTAGAAATTACCTTACTTTACTTTAATTTGGGAACTTCAGGTTTGTAAAGTTGTGTAGGTACAAGGTTGTCTGGTAGAGATCGCTCTTGAGCGATAAGACCGCCACTTGTCACTTAGTTTTTAAGCTGTTTTGCTGTATTGTTTCTACCTATAAGTGTGCAATAAAGAATTTTCTATCTATCTATCTATCTATCTATCTAGGTATGCTTAAGCAACACAACCGCATGTTATTTTTCTTTCAATTAAATGTCACCTCTATATTTTTCTTAGGACAATGGTTACTCTTGTGTCATTGGGTTGATGATTGCTAAGATTCATTGTTATGAGAGTATTGTTAGCATCATTAAAATAGTTTGTTTATGATCCTATCGCTAGTGATCTTGACATCCACATTAAAGCACACACTTGCCTGCCATTTCATTCTACCTACACTAATGTAGGTACTTAAAAGTATTATGTCCCATATTTTTAACCAGATATCTACAACTAACATTATTCTTGTCGATTTTTATTATCAACATAATAGATAATACTGCCCTTTATTTTCAGCTCGTTACCAAGAGAATTCTCAACTCCTAATAAAAAATTTATTAAATTGAATTTCTGAACTTGAATAGAATTTAAGGTAATGTATTTATTTAGATAGGCTATCCCACATGATATCACTAAGCTAGATTAAATAACAAAAAGTTAAAAGTTTAAGTAAGAACTTTAGAGCTATTTTTAGTTTGTAAGTCTAAAAATTCTAAGTACCTACCTACAGGAACTCATAGAAATATGGAATAAACAAGAGGTAAATTTCAGACTAATAATTTTAGGACAGCAGAAGGTCCAGGTTAATTTACCATATGAACTTCAATTGAGGGCATACTGTAAAAAGTTTACTTTTTCAAGGCAAACAACCAGAAATTAAGAAGTAACTCAAGGTAGGTAGGAAATGTATGGAAGCTAAAAATGTATTAACTTACAGTTGCTTTTGGTAATTCTGGAGAGTGGATGTTAGCGGCTGTACCGGCTGGCGGCTACCACAGTACCTAAACAGTAAACTTTCAGCAGGAACTTGCAAGTGGTTTGTAAGAAATTATTTCAGGTCGCTCATTGACCTGCTGCTTCCGTAATGCACGAAAGTAAGATAATTAAGTTGAATTAGACGTACTTTGAAAGACAGTGCTAGTAACTTTTCTTTATAAAGAAAGAACCTACTCTACATCAAACATTTAAAGAAAATAAAACAAAACAACACACACACGCAGTGAAAGTCCACCGCAAACGCAAACAATGCGAATTTTGCGGCGATTTCTGTTTTGGGCTGCCAGCTTAAGCCTGCATGAATTTCTGAATGCCAGAGAATGGCTAAATGAAAAATTCCACTTACCAAATATATTTTTTTATTCCTTCGTGAAGCCAGGTTCTTCTTCGATTGCACTGAGAACTATTTCCATTTATTTGCAACTACAGGAACGGACTACAGGATCTATTCACGTTATTTACGTCATTTTCTTTATTGCTTCCTACAAGCTCCTTGCTCAGAAAATGTAATTGAACCGGTAGTTTTAAGAAGGGAATAAATGACAAAAATTGACAATTTGAAGTTTTGATGAAAACGTCATCTCTAAAGGTAGACACATCTATTAGCTCTAAGAAGGGAACGAAATCCGTTTTTGCTGCGGAGATATGAAAGAAAGATCGAATCTACACTCCGGAAGAGTATAACCTAATGATCTCCACTGCCAAAACTGGGGGATTTAGAGTAGCCAGCATCACTTCAGACGACATACTGGATTTCAAGAATTCATGGCCTTACTAGGTACTACAAGAAGACTTGAAAATCGATAAATAAGATTCAACATTCATGATCTCAAAATTCAGACATTTGACTTACAGTTCAGATTCAAAGGGTTACTTACAAGCCGCCGGGTACATCGATGTGTTACACACACTTTCTTGCTCCAGAAAAGTCACGTGAGACCAGAGCTACCTACAGCTAAAGCCTACAGTGGTAAAATACCAATAAATCACAAAAGATGGAAGCAAAATCATTCAATACATGGAGGAAGATAAGAAAGAGTTTTACCTGAACCTACTAACGTGGCCAACCACTTCTGCTGAGACGACTGATGATGAAGAGACGGCTGAAGACGATGGACGATATTTACGTTATTTCATTTTTCCTTTAATTTTCATTGTAATTTTCAATAAATAATACTTTATTAGTAACTTAATGGTTTAAATTTGATATTTAAATGCATTAGTTTGAAGAAGGGAATAAATCCAAAACATTGAAACCATTATAAATCTAACTACTGAAAACCTACAGAAATAATGTTATATTGCTATAATATTGGGAATACAATCTTCTTTATTTCATCCATAGGTCAACCATCAGAAAACAGTAAAATTTAGAAGTTATATAGTTTTTTCGCTTTAGTGAAAAGTTACGTCGGGTGACGTTATTCCCTTCTTAAAACTACCGGTTCAATTATACTCCGTTTCAAACTGATAAAACTAATAGAAGACATCATGGTTATCTATAAAACAAAAACAGAGACATACTTACTCGGCTTATGAGCACACGCACAGCGAAAATAATATATTATATTTTAGGTAAAAAATGAACGAGAGACAAACTTAAATATTTTTTTAAGGTTTGTCTTAGTACTTTGTTGTAAAATAAGGTTTTACTACTATTGTAATGCACTATGCTCTCGGTTGAGTTGGTAGCCATAGCAACAAGTTGTATTACTTGAATGTGTGTCATCTTGTGTTATACTTCTCTAGAAGATATTTTAAGTAAACATGATTTATTTATATTAATATACCACCACTGTATACTATAATCTATTTCATTGAAGAATGCCCACCTTCCAATAGGTTATGGGCCCAGAAGATTTAAATGGATTGTTAACTAAGTAAAGTATCTCAAATCTCAATATGCAGGCAGTAACCCATAATAGTTTTGAAAAACTAGTCGGCCAATCTAACTATGGCACATGGGCTTTTGCCATGGAGATGTTATTAACCGAAGTGGATCTATGGGAGTGTATTGACGCGAAGTTCAAGGCAGACTCTGAAGATTCTAAGAAAAAAGATGCCGAAGCTCGGAGTAAGATCTGTCTAATGTGCAGGGAAAATATTATTTATCCCCTGATAATGAACTTCAAAACTGCACGAGATACTTGGCAAGCTTTACAGAAAGCGTATGCTGACAGCGGATTACTAAGACGACTATATCTGCTGCGAAAACTCTTTAATGTTAAATTGACGATGTTTAAGTCCATAGAGGAATATATCACAGATATCATGAATACCAGTCAGTCGCTACTTGGTATTAGGGCAGGTATAGATGACGAATTCATCGGGATCATAATGCTGGCTGGTTTGACCGATGAGTATAACTGGTTTATATTCAGACCTGACTGACACAGAGTAGACACTCCTGTTACGGTTTATAGTGACAGCCAAAGTGCCAGTAAGTTAGTTTATACACCTACTATTGGAAAACGATCCAAACATATGAATATAAGATATAACTTCGTTAGACAGATAACAAAGCAAGGGGTAATCCGTATTGAATATTGTGAGACAACTCTTATGCCTGCTGATATGTTGACAAAGGGAGTTGGTAAGCAGAAGCATAATATGTTCTGCATACAGCATAGTGAATTAAGTGGGGGTGTTGTAAAATAAGGTTTTACTACTATTGTAATGCACTATGCACTCGGTAGAGTTGGTAGCCATAGCAACAAGTTGTATTACTTGAATGTGTGTCATCTTATGTTTTACTTGTCTAGAAGATATTTTAAGTTAACATGATTTATTTACCTACATTAATATACCACCACTGTATGCTATAATCTATTTCATTGAAGAATGCCCACCTTCCAATATACTTAGTAGGTTTGCCATACTCACATTCGTGATCGCGTCTTAGAAAACTACTTTTAGTTTTTGGTTTGTTTTAATGATAGACTAAAATAGACGAGACAAAATCCTTGATCAATGCTTTCGCATCGCCTAGCGCCTTTTTGGTAAAATAAACGCTAGTTGCAGCACAACATGTTTGGCGTTAGCAACATACCTACCACACTACCACATGGTAGTGACATTTTGATTGACACGCTATGTGACTTTGACATTCTGACATTCACTTAGCTGATAAAACTCAAAAATTCAAAATAAATATGCCAAAGTCAGGCAAAGTCCGTCCAAAGTCAAGTCAAACAGCAAAGCTTTGGTTTTTCAGGGTTTTTGTTTTTTACATTTTCTTTCTACGAAGTACATAATTTGGATTAAATCTAGTTGGAAAGTTGGAAGATTATGTCTGTAGTTTTTAGACGATATCTAAAAGCCAACAGCGGCCTTTTGTTACTTGGAAACTCTTCTCCGAGTGTTTCACAGACATGTCTCAATCGGAACTTTAATGACGACAAATCTATCAATGAAACGCAATTAAGCTGCAGTACTATCTTCATAGAAAATGGCTTGAACGTGCATGAGCTGCCTCTTGTGGTAAGAAAACTGAAAGATATATCAGAAGTTGATGAAATGCAAAATTCCGAGTCTCCCAAGAGGCAGACTGAATCCCCAAACTACCACTTGATACAAGAAGAATTCAAACAGTGCCAGGATCTGAGAGACGTATTCACTCTCCTCAACAAATGTACAAAAATAACTCCAAATATTGCATTAGGCGCTATGGAACGGATTTACGATTTGGAAAAGAACCCAACATTGATTAGCATCGCTACTAAATCATTGAGCGCAAATATTTATATAGCTAAAGGAGCTATTTTGGATAAATTACTTCGTGTGGTTATGAAAACAGAAGATACTCAGACCATATTGAACATACTGAACACAGTTTCCTCTTTTATGGAACTTTACAAGCCAAAGTTCTCTGATGAGATACTGTTGAGGGTGATTGATGGAAAGGTTACCATTGAGCAACTCTGCCAGTATATAGAATTCTTAATCAAGAATAAAGCAATCCCTAAATATTCTGACACTATCGACAAATTATGGGTTGGATTTATAGAAAATGAGCAAAATATCAATGAACACAACATTGGAAAAATATATCAAGTTCTACATGGATTCAAGATAAGTAAAAAGACAATTCTTGCTTTGCTGGAAAATAAATTTGCAGATTTGTGGTTTAAAATCAATGTGGAAGTGATGCTGGATATACTGGAGACATTTGTATATGAGAAGTATATATCTGCCCAGACACTTGCTGTTGTTGGGTCATGGTTATATAGAAACATACATGCAGTTGATCAGGATTCTTTATTGGATGTCATTTCAAAACTCACTCGCTTGAATTACACTGACAGCCAAGTGGAAAAAGCAATCGAAAAGTATATGAAGCTAAAAGGCACAAAAATTGACAGTCCTGTACTAATTGTTGGAATACTGAACCATTGCTTACATTTCCATATTCGCAATGAGCTTATCCTTAATGTTTGCAGTGAATATTTCATAAAGAATTCTCAAGATGTGCCAAATGCTTTTTTGAAATCTATAATTTACCCATTTGGATATTTGAACTATGATCCCATTAAAAGTGAAGAGTTCTGGCACCAAGTTGAGAATATTTTGGATGAAGATTATAATAAATTCAATACAGATGACATTTGCTCTATTCTCCTCTCATTCATCTATGTTGAAAAGTACCCTTTGAATCTTATCAACAGATTGTTCAGTTCAGAACATTTGATGAAAATGCATAATCTTGAAGTAATTAAAAAACTTCACCTAATTGACACTGCTCTTTCTTTAGAACGCCTGGATTACAATGGCCCATTACTGCCCAAAGACCAGTGGACTATTGATGTACCTCAGGATCCTCGGATCAGAAACTTGCTTAAAAAAACAAAAGACCTGTTTGAGGATGTGGCCGGAGGGCCTGATATGATGTCTATTGCTGTCTTGGTCCCTCATATTTATTCAGATGAAACTTACCTTATTGATGTTCTGGTCCACCCAGCAGGCCTACTATATGATACTTTGAACTGGAAGTCTAAATCAGCCAGGAATGAGAACACTGCGGTGTTAATCCACCTGCCAGAACACTATTGCTCGGACAATAAAACATTGCTGGGGCACCAAGAAATGAGGAAAAAGCAGTTGAAAATTTTAGGTTTGAAGGTTGTGACAATGAACTATTCAACTCTCAGCCACTTGTATACTTCATGTAACAAAAATGGTTTGAAGGAATACCTTCAAGAAAGTCTCAATAATGCTGAAGAAAGTACAAAAATGTAAGCGTGCCATTTTGATTAATAATTGAATACAAAGAAAATACAGTGTAGGTAATTCAATTGCTTAGACATTTCATATACCTATGTAAGTTTAGCATATTTAGGGAGGTTATTTAGTTTTTATAGTAAAAATGTGATATACCTACATGTGCCTATTTATACTTGTCTAATAAATTTACACATAAACTTGATATAAATATTTTTATAAATTTTCTTTTGCTAGTCTTGTACCATTAAAATATGCATATGAATATTTTACTAAAATGAAAATGGTATATAAAGGTATCTAAAATAAAACAAATACTTGTTTATTTATTTTATTATATCTTAACATTTTCCTTAACAATTACTCACAGACTAATTTCACTAGAATTATTATTATGAATATTTTAATAATTTCTTAATACAACTTTATATTTCGAAATATTACTATGAAAAAACTCGTTTCAGATCAGAAGTGTTTCTAGCTCCACCACTCAGCAAAACTATTAATGTTGCAGCTCAGTTTGAGGTTACACAAAGTTAAACCATCTGATTCCATTAGAAATAGACGAAACTTTAATAGGTCTTAAATAATTTGCAAAATGTTTCGAAAATACAGACAGCCTTTACAAATTCATGTTATTATTTAAATTGATTGAACAGATCGATAGTACAAAGGCTACTAAACGAAATATGGTGGATGTGAACGTGTCAATTACACTTTAGAGGTTTCTCACCATTCAGAGGAAGGGTGCATCTACACTGAGTGAAATCACAGATAGATTACGGCATAGCAGACGTTTTGTCGACATTCTCACTGTTAGCCAGAAATTATTACTCTATAACTTTATAGCCATAACATGGTGTATCACAGCAACTCTAGCTTGAACATTAATCGTAAACAAAGTGTTATCGCTGACTCACAGCCTAATAAGTAGGTAATTATTAAATTACCATCGATGTGAGTAAAATTCAGGAGATTGGGCACTAGCTTTTCGAAAGTGGAACGCTCAAATTGAGTCCAATTAGGTCCATCCACCTCAGTCACAGTCGGACCGGCGGCGCTGCCGGCGTACGTGTTTCGCGTGTATTGTTGTCTCGATCTCACTTCGGTCTAGATACGTCTTTCCATCATTGTTGTTCATTAGTATGGAAATAACGTGTCTTTGCGTTTAGTTGTAACACAACACAGGCCATTTTTTGAGATAGCGCTGGGAGAACGTACCATATCTACAGAATTTTACTTATATCAATGTAAATTACACAAATATTAATATCGAAATAGTTGCAAATGGGATGATTGTATCTACCATAGTAGGTGTATTCTTTGTCGACTTTTTGAACTCTGGTAATTTTACCATGACTCCTAGAGTCAGAAGTTGTTCTAAAGCTGACTACGTTCTTTGAATTATGACTAGCGACTGATTGTTAACGCTAATATGATCGAAATTACTAATATAGATTTTATAGCTATTCTCAAAATTATGTGCATCTCTCATGACAGCTATTTAATGTGAACTCTAACACGAATGCTGCCCGGATAGCTAGATTTATTAATATTAGTTACTCGAAAGGACTTAGGAAAGTTACTGAAATTACGAAAATACCTACTTGTAGGTAGGCTGCCTTATGCTACTTATTTGGTAGATTTCCAATAAACTACACAAATAATGTATTGCCAACAATTTTGTGAAATTTGGTGATGCTATGATGAGGTTTTGGCACATCAGCGAACTACGCATGAACGGGAATAATCTAGGACAGTAACTGAAAGGTTCAAATATATTAATATTATTACCTACGTTTCAATTTTACGAGTTTCATCAAAAATATTTAACGAACAAGTATAGGTAATTTTAAAGAGTAGGTATTTTAAAGTCATAAATATAATTTTTTCTAGACTTCAGTATTAGTGACATAAATATTAGTTGTCGTTAAAATATATTTTAATTGTAGAAGGTAGATATAATAATGCCATAATTAGTTACGCTCCTACCTTGCTACCCTCATTTAACTCCTTTAAATAATTTTATATATCTTTTTCCATTGAAATTTTTATTCCAATAATATAATTAAAAGGCATACATATTTTTATATTATGTACTAAATTCAAGTAGATAAATCGTTTAAATATTGTTTTGATCAAAGGAAGATATGTGAGCACTGTTTTTAATAATTTCATTTTATATCACTACGTGATAAAGCAAAGGAAATTAAGTTTGCGTATGTATATTTTAATATGAATAATTTAGAATGATTTATACTTAATCTTATTAAGTTATTTGACTTAAAGAGACGCAATTTGCGTAGGCGACAGGCCGACAGGCTCTGGGGCCCGCCGGCTCAGCACAGCACTGGGAACAGACCACAGACGGTAATTTAAACACTAAATCGTCGTTTCAAATTCTAACCTACTAACTAGGTACCTAGGTAATATAATTTTATTATGGCATCTATGTATATCCAATTCGAAAACGAATGCTGTAGGGCTATTTTTAAATAGGTAACCAAAAATGTTAAGAGACGTTGACAATATTTGGCTTAATAGGTTATGTAAAATTCTTAATCCATCTAACATGGTACACATATGCATCGCGCTAATTAGACGAACTGTTTAATAATTAAATTAGATTGTAGCAAGGTTTAAATGTTTTCTACCTATTCTTCTAGCTATTTTTGCTAATAATCATTAAATGTCATTAGACTCTAGCTACACTTTCCTATGATACTCGTTCATAATTATTAATTTCAAAATGTATTAGGTAAGTAGATATTTTAAGTGACGACTGACTTATATTCTAAGATATCTTACAACACCGAATTCTATTTGGCAGTATCTAAATTAGTTATTAGGTATGAGGACTACATATTTGTGATGGAAATGAAAATTGACAAGTTGTTTTAAATTTTAAAGTGATTGATGAATTATTTCCGTTATTAATGAGCTCAAGAGTTTAAATAGTATAAATAGAATAGGTATCTTAATATTAGATATTATAAATTGGAAGTAATGATCGTCTGAAAATACGGATAAATGGGAATGAGGTGTAACTTTGATAAAACTGATTAATATTTATTTTGTCGAGTTACATTAAAAATAGATTTTCGCTTAAACGAACAATTAGAGGGAATTCGGACATCATAAATGAACATGAACGAAAGCTTGGTGTCTTTGAACATGTTAATGATTTAAAACATGCCATACAAATGATCACAGTAAGATATAAACTACCTACGCGAATGTGCGCAATAACTTCCTGAGATCGCTACAAATGCGACCAATAAAACATATTCCATCTATAGATAACACTTCTCACTAACTATATACCGCAATAATTGTCCTTACAGAACTTTGAGATAGATCTACTCAGCATAAAACCTTTGGAGGAGGTACTGTGCTCACACAGCTTGTAAATTTAGACCATCAAGGAAATTATATTAATTTTTGGTGTAACAATTTTCGATAACTACGTCAAAAGTGACTAGATTGTATTTGAAAGCAAGATTGGAAAGGTGCCTTTACTCGGATGGTAGTGACATTCACGCATCAGTCCCATGGTAAGTTTTAAGTTGAGCAGATGATAATTCTTACAACGAAACAATCATATTTACAAAATATATCATTTATAAATCCTCACGATCTACAATCACAAATGTAAATGTTTATAAATTATCTACGACGCTCCATCATTGATTAAACAAAATAAAAATCATAAAAAATGCTACAAAACAACCACTATCTACATGTACTAATACCTCGTTAAATTAAAACGATAGCACAACGATAACCGCTAAATCCTAAAATAATCCTTAAAATTAAATAGTCTAATAACACAACAAACATATAGCTAACCGACATTTTAAGGCTCATTACTCATACATACTCCATAAATATCTATACAACAGTGAATAAAATCCAAAACAACACCCTAAACCCCTAAGCAGCTTCAACAAAATACCGCTGTAGAATTAACATCGAAAAGAGAAAGAGATCGAGTTGACAGTTCCTTCCTCGGTCTTCGAGACGAGTAGCCGCGAAGCCACCGCAAAGTAGCACTTAGAGAATCACAAACAAGTTTTGAGTTTTAAGAGTTCGAAGTAAAGAGTTCGAGAGACGCGTGGGCGCGAGGTCCGCACACCGAGGCACGGGGACCACAGACCATGGAACATAGACCATAGAGTTAAGTCGTGGTAAGTCCCCCGTGCGGCGGTGTGCGGGCCGGGAGAGTAGAGGCATGCGCGTGCGTTGCGTGTTCAAGAGTATATGGTGATGACCTCGCGCCCGCCGCCACGCACCATCAGCACCTTCTCCAGACCCTCTGTCAGCACCTCCAGAAACTCCATGTCTGGAATCATAGAATTTATGTTAGTACCTGCTTGTTTTATTTATGTTTCTATTCTATTGTTTCCTATTTAAGAGTGGGTTTTACGAGGAATTTGATCTCAATTTAATAGATCTGCTTCGCGTGGGTACGTTATACGAGGTTTTGTAGCAAGCGCTACGAAACATTATCTTTGTAGCAGATTTCGTAGATTTTTTTGTAGTAGATAGCCTACTAAATGAAATTCAGTGTAGCGCGTAGACATCGCAGCGAACACGTAGACGTCGTCGTAGCTGATGCTACGAAGTTAATTTCATCGTAGCACATACTACTAAATCAAGTTATGCGTAGCACGAAGACATCGTAGCAAACGCTACGAAACACGTAGATGTCACAGCAGATGCTACGAAGGATTAGTTGCAGTTTGTGCGTCGTCATTTTGGAGCCAGCGGTCAGCAGCCAGCGTTTTGACAAGCGGCGGCCAGCCGGCTTATCTGTGCAATATACGAGTAGGTAGGTACGGATAACCCAGGTGAACAACAAACACCTATAAAAAATTAGGCCAAGAATAATGAACATAGGGTCATACATAGCAAATAGTCAGAATTATTTTAGGGATTTAAAACTTTGAAATCTTTAAGCTTTTGCCAATTCTGTTTTGTTTACGTATCTATGGTATTACTTGTTCAAGCTATTCATACAGACTCGAAGTACGAAATGGGACAAAAGGTTTAGATATTTTTTTCGCCGCGTAGCAGAACGCACATACTGCGACTTGGTTGTTTACTCCAAAGTTACGACCCAAAAACTGTAACTAATCCACTGCAAAATGAAGTTCTGCGTAGCACGTGGACCGCGCAAACACTACGAAACTAGGCAAGCTACAGTCTCGTAGCAGAGGCTATGAAATCAGGTTTAGGCGATCAACACACTGCCACGCACCACACTGCATGTTGCGTGAATGCGTGTTCTAACGTTGCTTGTAAGTCCGTTATCTGTTCTGTTTGTGTAGAAAACACGCACAGTCGAACACACAGAAAATGCAACCATGCGCGTTCATGCAGATCACGCGCTCAAGGAAAAACTTGCACTCCCGCGCGTAGGTGCGGGGTGAGACGCAAGGTATGGCACACCGAGTTCCGCAGTGCAGCGAACAGCTTTGAATGAAATGAGTCAGAGCCGTCAGCCGCCGTGAATCCACAAAACGCAACTACGCGAGTGAGTGCGTAAAAAAACCCGCACGATGATGCAGATCTGCACTCCCGCAAGTACGCGCGTAGGTGCGTCGACACGCAACATGCAGCGTGGTGCGTGGCAGTGTGTTAACCGCGTTAGTGTAGTACGTAGAAATCGTAGGAAACGGTACGAATAAAAGTTTATCGTAGATGCATTGACGTCGTAGCAAACGGTACGAAACCATTAACCAGTATATCTCGTAGCTGATGCTACGAAATCAAGTTCAAAGTAACTGCGTAGTTTCCCTCGAATATTCTACCTGTATCTAATAGTTGTGTAGGTATTTTTAAGTTTGTGTAAGGGGTGACTTACAGTTGGACTCCCTCTCGTACTTGGTGTCCCGTGGCAGACCGGGCAGGTTCAGTATGACTAGTTGTGCGTCGTGCGAATGAGACACGATCACCTCGTTCAGCTTCATGGCTGTGTGCATTCGACGCACCGTGCATTCGTCCCTATAGCACATAATAAGAATAAATTAAACACTCGAAATAAGAATATAACGGCACGTAATCATCAGTATGGAGTTGAAAGTACCTACGATGCAAAAGGCCGGGCTAATCTAGTCTTGAGCTGCTGGATCCCACTTCTAGACAAACTCTTCTCCCTTTTTATACTTATTCCATTCTAAACTCGTATAAAAGTGAAGTAGTTTTAAACTAGAGACACTTCTATGGACATATGTATAAGGATAGGTTTTACCTATCTATATATGTGATGTAATCAGTTATCTAGTACCCATAACACAAGCTCTGCTTAGCTTAGGGCTAGATGATGCTGTGTCAATTGTACTGTATTATTAAGACAATTATAGAAAGGGGGCAACTTACGGCGCGAAAACCGCAGAGATGGGCTGGGGCTTGAGCACGCCGTTGGAGTGTTCCTTGTCTCGCTTGTCCTCCGCCGGCGCGTCCTCGCTCTGCGACCGTTCATCCGACGAGTCCCACATTGAATCGATTATGTGCAACAAACTACTCCGAAAATCTTCCTACTCATCCCCAATTTTGAGACCCATTCCATTTTGTATTAGTCCAATTGCGCGCGTTCCCCGAGAGTTGCACATGACGGATTCAAGGCGAATAAAACACGGGATGTCATATATTATTTAAATTGTTAAACATAAAACACTACGGACATTCAGGTGTATCTATCCGCGGTACACGGTTTGAGGTAGTGACACATTCAGTGTACCGGACGGCTGATTGGTATTTCCTGGGAACAGGCAAGTCCAGCCATCAGGTACACTTACCGCAGGCGTCTCTGAGACCTCAACGCGTGTACCGCGCTCGTGATCAACATAACAAACTAAAGTGAACAAACTCAAAGTGAATGAACTCGGCAAACATATGACCACCGCCGTGTGTGTATTCGCTAGGACTCGTTAGTGATTACGTAATGGATGCAAAAAACAATAAGGAAATTAAAATAAAACGCAAACTGATGCAGTCCGAAGGCATTTTTGTTGCTGTAGTTTATGGTGACAAAACCTGGCTTTTGTGTAGGTATATATAAAGACCTTTTCATTTTTAATTAATTAGTACTAGCACAGAAGATATAAAAGCAATTTGTAGCAATTAAAATAAGCAATGATGGCTTAATTAAAACTAGCTTCATTTAGTCCCTACTCGTACAATAGGTATAAACAAAATCGAGTTAAATTGAACCTAGTTTAAAAATGAGCTCGTTGTTTGTTATCTAGTAAAATGTAGTTTAAGTTAAGGCCCACCTTCAAATCTGAATTATGAATTATAATATAATTCTGCATAAATTTCTAATTTCTATAACAATTACTTCATTTGATGGCAGTCCAGAACCAGCCACTACTCAAAAACGCAGATATATTTGGAAACGACACTTTATTTCAGATTTTTCAATGGAGATTTTTTCTATTAGCTTTTAAACAAAAACCAAGAGTCATGTTGACGTTAGGTAGAAAAAGACAAAACACTACTTCAAGTTAACGACGAAGTTATGAAGTAAGGGGTTTACAAATATAATGCCATTTCCAACAATAAGAGGATATGTTCACCTTTTCGTCCTTATTGTCGTCGGGGTCGGAGAGTGGTGGGGAAGGTGCTTCTTCCTCAGTCGGCTCGGTGCCTGGCTCCGCAAAGCGAACCTTGCTGGCTGTCTTCACCTCCGCGTGGTGGTGGTCCACTATAGCTTGCACCTGTGTTTTGGGTAGAAGTTAGATTTTCTTGAAGTTGAAAAACTGAATGCTCTTGTGTTTTGGTTATGAGTTCGACTTTCTTGTAGGTTGAAGAACTCACTCTTGTTTTGTATATGTACTAAGCGATTTTTCAGGTACAAAACAATGTACTTTTATTCGATTTTGTGTGTGTAATTTTATGATATTTCGACCATGGACCGTAAGTTGTCTGATAGTAAAACTGGATATAGGTAGGCTGTGGTAAAACGTTGAGTTGAATTAAAAGCTTTAAATGAAGACTTATTGAGTACTAGCCAAATTTCAGAGATTCCTATCTCAATCTCTTAAGCTTATCTGTGTCCATCAACGTTTTACCTACCAATTAAAAGTGCTTTCAGAATTAACGGTTTTCAAAGTCTTGTAGGAGACTTAATAATTAAGATAGATATTTAGCATAGGGATACTGGCAATGGCGCTAATAGCTCTGATAAAGGCAAAAGTGCGTATATGATTAAAGCCTGCATATATTTAGAGCAATTTTTAAACTGAGTAGAACTTAGTGCTTAGCAGAAGTAATAGTTAAAAATATCAACATCAAAAGCACAATCAATAACTTTGCTAAGCTAATTTTATACGTTACAAAGATAAAAGATAAACTTATGAATAGGTGAACTAGTGAAGTAGATATCTTGCAAAATGAATGTAGTGAGAGAGTAATATAGAGTTCACAAGAAAAACACATATCTAAAACATCAAGGAGATAAGCTAAAACAAAACATTTACCTACACAGAGATTAAAATAAAATGATTGGAATGGTAATTAAAATAATAGCTAATAGGTGGACTGAAATCGGGGTAATGAGTCCAGTTTACCAGAGGCTGTTTTTCCTCAGCACAATCCGCATTCTGCGTTGCAACCGACAAATATGTTAATCACACACTAAGCTATGTACAACATTTTCTTATAAAAGCAAGTATTATAGATAGATATACCTACATCTTAAAAAGTTTATGATAAATATTAGATTCAGGTGCTTCAGGTTAATAGAATTATTAAAGCCAAAACAGTAGCGCTGCAGTAGGTAATGGCCAAAAGATAAATGTTGGTTCGGATTTGGCTGAATAGAATTTTAGTACAGTTTAGATAAATTGTTAGTGAGGATAGCGCGTTGAAACATACCATTCCCAAAGCCTCTCTCTTGTTGAGTCGCATCTCGCGCAGCATCTGGTTACGTTGTTCCATCACGAGGGTGCGTTCATAGGTGTATGCAGAAATATCGCTGTGAGTCTGTAAAACATTAGATAAAAAATATTATTATACCTATATTGTTAACGTTTTAAGTATTATGTGTAATGTTGGCATTGCCTTATAACTAAATAAAATAAAACACCGTATGAAGGTGTGAGGTGGAATTTTATAAAAGACACAATGAACAGCAAAAAATCGTAAGGTGGAGGTAGGTGGGTAATTTACTTTGCTCGAGACTTTTAATCAAAGTAGTAAAAAATGATTTTGTGTCTCCAAAAGCTTCCAAACGACTTATTGTAGGCATTGTTGGAGTCGGTCGACATGACACACAATGACATGTAACATTATGTATGAACATTGTCGACATGTAACATTATTGTTATAATTAAAGAACTATTGAACTAGCGGTAACATAACATGAAAATAAAACCTTCTTTACAAAGATGACTCACCATTTCAACAACTTCAACCTCAGCCTCAAGTCGCAGTTGGTACAAGAACATCTTCAAGTCCTTCTTCATCTGAATGGAGTTGTCTTCAATTTGGGCGACGGTGAAGATGCGCATCTTGCAGTTCTTCCAGGTGCGGTGCTGCTTCAGCAGGAACGGGAGGAGCATCAGCATGCCGCCGTCGTGCACAATCCACCAGATGTCAATGTTGCCGGTAACCTGGAGAACGAGATGGATTTGAGTGTATTGATTGCCTCAAGCTGTCTTATTAATCTCTTTAAGCCGATTTAAAGCGACCTTATCGTGTGTCATTTGCAAGTTAAACCAATGTCTGAAGAGGTCGTAAAGTGGAAAGAAGCCTTACCTTTTCAGTAGATGTAGGATAAAAGTTGATGCCTTTTGGTATGAGCATGGCCATACGCGCCGCAGTGACCGCGCGCACAGTCTGCACGAAACCTCTCCAGCGTGGCTCCTCCTCGCCTTCGCTCATCTGCTGCTCCGACTGCCGCCAGCCGTACGGCCAGCCGATAATAACCGTGTTGGGCTTCAACCCGCCGAGACCGCAGGTTTGGACTCTGGTAATAAAGGTAGTTATGAAAACCTTAGTGTGTGCACATACGATGCGCGTGGCATTTTCCCCTACATTAATGCAAAGGGGTTGCTTAAGTCGTCCCGCAGAACACTTCAATTTGCTACTCTACTCTGCGGCGTTACTAAAAATAAACAGTCAAAGTTTGTAAAGTTATTTAACTTGATAACTTTTCAAGTAGTCATATACGCTTCGCCTTTAAAGCCTTTTCTCTAACTCTTATGGTTTCCGATTTAACCATCCACTCCCATCACAAAAAGCCACCCTGTATATTAACCGGAGATAAGTACTTACAAATTACTCAATCCTTCAGGAATATTGTTCGTGACGAGAACATCGACGAAGCCCTTGACTTTCTCCTCATTCATGCACTTGCGCAGGTTCTGTTTTGCGACTAATGCGTCGCCCGCTCGGCGAGGAAACTCACCACCCAACACCGATACACATACAGTCAGGCCCTTGCCTAAAAAAAATATACCAAATTCAGCATTAGCAAATATAGTCAATATAATATATATATAAAGAATTTCATGCAAAAACAAACATACCAGCTTTCAGTTGATTGGCAAAAGCGAGCATCTTTTTGTAAGTAGGCATCAGTTCGTTGTTCAGCTTAGCGAGCACCAGCACTTGTGGACGCCAGTTCTTTGTGTGCGGAGGACCTTCTTCGAGGCGTAGCAGAGAGTAGCGGGCGGCAGAAAGTGCCAGACCACGGAGACCATCACCCCATTCCTTCTCGGCTCTGGAAAAGCCAGTTTATTGTTAAAACAAATACTGCTTAAGAATACCTTCTATAAAAATCGTTTTATAAAATGGTCTGAAAATTGTGGTGGAGAAAAGGTTATCTTACCCGCGATACTCAATGTATTTGTAGATGAGACCAGCCATGCCCATAGCGATGAGAGCGTAGAACCACGATGTCATGAACATGATGGAGATGCAGAGCACTAGACCAGCCAGTGACAAGGACCTGGATGAATTAGGTATTTAAATACATTTACAAATCTACAGTGGCCAACTCTTAACTTTACTGAAATCGTAATTTCCCTTACCAATGGTAGTACTTGAAGCGGGGTCTCCAGTTAGGAGTTTTGAGCAAGGTCTGCAGAGCGCACGCGAGGTTTACGAATCCGTAGCACATGAGGAAGAACATGGAGAGAAGGGGAGCAAGAATGTCAACGTTGCCGAGGAGAATACCACACTGGCAGATCATCATCGTTAGAAGCAGAGCTCTGTAAGAACAAATACACTAAGTTTGGTACAATTGCTTTTATATAGGTAATGTTAAAGTGTAAGTGTAAAGTATGTTCAACTATAAAAGAACATACCTGGTAGGTTCACCCCTTTTAGAAGACACAGCAAATGGGGCTAGGAATGGTATGATCTCATCCTTAGCAATAGCTTGCAGCAAGCGAGGGGCTCCAGTGAGGGATTGGAGACCAGCACCCAGGGTCGACAGGAAGGATCCAATAAGAATCACCCATTGATTCGGCCAAGCCATGTTGGCTACCACTAGTTTCCCACCGATAGATTGTCCGAATCTAGAATGGAAAAGATTATGTGAAGTGCTTAACCATGATTAGATTTATTTGTAGAAGTTGCAACACAAATCTTACTTGTCACGAAGCAGCAAATTATCGACGGTTCCAGCGAACAGCAACACACACGACAAGTAAACCGTGGAAGTTGTAAGAATCGCGCAAATTGTTCCAATGGGAATACTCTTTTGGGCATCGGCCAAGTCACCGGATCGATTGGAGCCAGCCATTATACCTGGAAATATAAAATAAATACTTAGCAGATTTCTCAATGGTCGGCATTTTGAGAAAAATGTTGTTACAATAGGTTCAATCAAACTTCTTGGACTGAATATTACCTACCTACGATACCCTAAACTTCTGCGAAGTCGCAAAAATTTCTCAGTGAAATTGAAGATTTCCGTGTTGTTTCCGTGTAGGGTTTGGTGACTATTATGCTCCAAGTCGTGGGTATAAGGTATAAATTTACCCGCTTTTACACAACTTTTACACACACAAAGTGAATCTGGATTCCATATAAAGTTAGAATCTAAGTACTTATATTATTATTGTTTTTTTTTTTCGTGTAGCTCAGATAAAAAAAGTAACAGTACCAATAAAACCATCACCTTAGTTACATCCTGTTAATTACATGAGTCCGCTCTGCATGTTTAATTATGATTACTGTATTTCTCTTTAAGTGAATATGTATATTCTTTTGAGAAATAAATTTCTAAAACCGTAAATTTTATATCTGGGTCAAACATTTATATTAGGCTTACCAGTTACAGAAGGGAAGAATATTCCAATGAGAATCGTAAAAGTAGTTGACAAGTCAGCATAGATTTGGTTGTAGGTAGGTCGCTCCATTTGTTCGATGTCTTCGGGCTCCTTGCCATAAGCAATGTATTGTCCCTCTTGTAGGAATGAATCTTGTAAGTTCTCGAAAAACACTTTGCTTGCCAAACCCTGAAAGATACAAACTCAGTAACTTTGCATCAAGTGAAGAAATCCAAGTAAATTATGAAACTGACCAAAATAAAGGGGTTTTTACCCCTGCCTGACGTTTTGGTTACCTTGATACCAGGGACAATAGAAACGTTATGATCTTTGTAGTAGGGGTCGCAAGTGTTGTTCGGGCAAAACAGCTGGTGTAGCTCGCCGTGAAAATCCTTTGTGCAGTTTTCTATCTTGATATCTTTCAGTAGACGATTTCCGAGGACGCACATCCTAAAACACAATAAGTAATTACTTCTTTATTGAATCTGACGTAGCTACTGAGTTCAAGCATTCAACATATATATTTGACCTACAAATGAAATTACTGATCCGGACAATTTTTGTCCGGAGTAGTTTCATTGGTAGGCCAGTCATTGGTGGATGGCATTTTATTTGGCCAGGTACGACCGTAGGTCAGTAATTATTACTGATCTACGGTCATACCTGGCCATTAAGGTACCTACATCAAATCACAACAATGCTTTACAACTTTAGCTCCTTGTTTAGGTACCTTTTGCACAAACTTACTGTAGGTTATTGTTCCCGTTGAAGTTGACGAAAATGCCTGCGTAAACCGCAGAGATGGAAAGGATGACGCAAGCCAAGGCGATGGTGGCGAATTTGTTGACAAATTTGACTCCGACGAATACCACCATGCCCATGATGAGTAGCAACCCGGTGCCGTACACTCGGAAGTTGTTGTACATCGCGTCTGGGTCCTTGGTGAAGTCTCCGAAGAGGGATATCCACGGCGCCATGTACGTCTATTAATTAATAATTATCAGTATTGCGAAAACTAGACAGTTATGACAGGAATGACGCAAATAATGACTCAAAGTAACGTTTTGAGCGCTTATAAAACCGAGCAAAAGCCCAGTAATTCAATGAACAAAATGTAGCAACATTTATGACAGCCTGCCTGAAATTTACAAACCAATTAGGTGGATAGAACGTGCCTGCCCGCTAACTGATACCGATCCGGAGCTAACAACCCTAGCCCTCAAGGCTGACAAGTTTGCCAACTTGCAGAACCGCAATCAATTGTTTCTAGTGGTCAGAGCTTTTAAAAGTGAGTGGATAACAAGCTAGGGTGAATTATAATAGCTGATTATCTTATTGATTGACTATTATTCGTACATTATGTCCAACTGAGCGTAAATCTGAATTAATTATACCCAAGGTACTTGATTGCCATAGCCCATAGGTTACTTTATCGGCTAACCCGGTTAAACCAACCTTTTTATGGTTAACTTGCGATTTCGCTAATATTCGTTCTACCAATGTACGGTTTATTGTCCGTATTAAATACTGAATTGTATCCTATGGGACGCAGCCAGCGAAGCAGGTAGCCAGGATCCCCGCGGGCTTTGCGGTCTATCCTAACAATGAACTTATATTAAGGTATTAGATAACAAAACCACACTAGCACACAGCTGGCACGAGTGTATAACAAAACTACTGCCTGGAGGCCGTCCGATAAAGTGGGTTTGTTATGCCTACAAATATGGCTTTCACTTGAAAACTGGTCGCAATAAATTAGAAACTCGGTCGTGCTCAACTGAGAATGACTTTGGGAAACTGCGAGCAAATTCACTACCGTGGACATAATAGTGTTGATTTGAATTTCTCTGACAAAAGGCATTTAAATTTAAGCAAATGCCGTTTGCATTTCAAATGCTCATCACAGTCATCACACAATATTGCAATTTGTGTGTAGAGCTGCTATTTAGAAGGTTATAATATAGGTATTTCTAATATCAGCTCTTCTTCAATTAGGTATTAGATCGTAAGTAGTTAGAGTAACCTCAGCATTCCACATACCATCACAATTTCAACAGCACCGACGATATACATGGCGGCCGCCAGCGTGGTCCCCGTGTAAAACAACATGCCGACCGCGCCACCACACTCCGGTCCAAGGGAGCGACTGATCATGAAGTAGGACCCGCCCGCCGGGACCACCCCGTTCGTTGCGATGGCAGACATGGATATGGCCGTGAGCATAGTCTGTGAACATAGCACTAATTAGAACACGAAAGTGGTCTGTTATTTCTTCAGGCCTAAGCGGAACCGAAGGTAGAACTTCTGATGGGTTGTCCCCTTTCTCCTTAATATAAAAATCTCTTTTAAAGGCCAATGGATTAGCTCAGTGGATTAGAGTGGAATAGAGCAGAATCTTATCTTCAACATGAATTGAATGTAAAATATTTGGCTACAGGACGTAGCTCACTAATATTTCTGAAGACTCAAGTTAAATTGGATAGTTAGGTACAGGTACGAACGTAATATGATATACCTAATATAACAAGTTAGACGTACTGAAAACTAGCACGACCTCTAGAGAAATCCAGCCATGTAGCGTTACAAATGTAATCAGGACAGCGTATACGTTTCCAGATGGAAAGGCCACTGAGATTCAGAATGTCTCTATTTTGTTTTCTGTTTATTGAAGTTAGTCCTAGAGAATATTAATATTTGATACATTTGCTGTATTTTGAACTAAATGTGTAAGAATTAATTGCATTTGTAATTTGAGGTGGTCGAATTGTCTTCGCTCTTGTGAAAGATTTTGCTGTCATAAATCAACTTACCGTACAGCAGCAGATAAGCACAATGAGAAAGCCTTGTATAGCGCCCGCAGTCCCCACCACCCAGGTGAGACGGATGAAGAGGATCACCCCGAAGATGTTCTGGATGCAAGGAAGGTACACCCCGATGAGGGTGCCCATCTTGGCTGCTGGAGCTGCCTTGGGCACATCGGGGTCCGCCGCGGACGCCGTCGGGATGGTGTTGGAATAGTCCGCCAGGGAGCTGAGGAAGGTTGCCGCACTCGGCCGGTCTTCGAGTTCTTCCTGTGGAGGTGGAAATTCCTTTTGAGTGAAATCATCATGCAAAACGCGATCAGCCTGGATACTTCATGAATTGCATACAAAAAACGTGTCCGTACTCGAACCACGTTAAGTTGAAGATTCCGACTAATACAATTCCGATTAACGGACGTCCTCCGTGGCGCAGCGACTGAGGTCCGCCTGCGACGCAGGGGGTTTGGGAAGTTCGATTCAGGCCTCAAGACAGCTATTTGTACGATCTACAGATATTCGTTCGGTTTTCATTATACAGCCAGCACAAAAGACAGTCAAACATAACCCAATAAAGTATTAGATAGGTAAATATAGCACGCTAGAGTCCTGTTCCAACTTTAACAATTTTCAGAGCACTAAAGCAACTCGAATTTTATCTCATTTTAAGTTTTCTCGTCACAAGTGTTTACTAAAGCGAAAACTTGGAACATTGCCGAAAAAATTTTATACTCGCTAGAAATATGAACGCTCCGTTAAAATGTTCACAATTTTTCTTCGGAAAGTGGACAGTTATTCGTCATAATATTTTCAACAACTTTCGATTTCATCTAAGTAGAGTTCATCTCGCTGTCAAAAGTTCTCAAAGGTACCGAAATGAATTAGGATCTGGATCACGTAACATCGTGAAATATGGTCGCCATTTGTTGAAGATAAATGAAATTCGCAGGAGTCCTGTGCAAATCTGTGAGATTTTGCATAATTGTGATAAAAGTTTCGTTTTGTGTGTGCCTAAAACTACTTATGAGCGTGGTATGTATAATAAGTGTTTTATATTTTGTTGGGCACAACGATAAGTTTATTCGCGATGTCAGGTGCACGGGATTGATTTTCATATAGACCTAGAATTCAATTCAGCGCAACGAATAAATCTATCTAGAGCACGGAGAAAATGTGCATTTTCGTCCGTGCTGCAATATTTCCATCGCTAGAATTGCACCCCGCAAAGATTTCTCAAGTTTTCTTGACCTCTTCGATATTATTTGGCTTTATTTACTTTGGAAATATAATGCCCATACTTCAAGCATTTGTAGGTGAGCTTAGTGCGTGACATTGAACTCGATTCATTCGATTCATTGCCTGATTTAAGTAGGAAACCATTGTTATTGATTGTGGTGAATGTTACAGTGACATTACGAGACAAGCTTGAGTTGGGCTTTGTTGTGCGATAAAATCGTTGACCTATGAAGCTTTTAGATTAAATAACTACATAAAGGTTGATAAACTAAGGCAATGCATTCGTATGTAGGTTCTTTAAACAATAAAAAAAAAAATAACGCGACTTACAAAAAAAATCCTATTTTTTTCTGCTCTGTTAAACGCTTGAAAGATTTCCTACGCAAAATTTATTAAATGCGTATTTAGCTTGTCCAGCTAAATTTAGAGAGAAAATATTCCTTTAAAGCGGCTATCATTGTCCGTCGTAAATAATGTAGACCATAAAACTGAGGCCTACAACAAACAATTTATCGCGAGCTCTTCCTATTTGTTTCCATTTGTTCTGTCGACATCATTCGCCACTTTATTTGGCATCCGCCACCGACGCGGAATCGTTAACGTAATGATGTTCTTTGTTCCCGAATGAGACTTTCCGAATCAGAGGATTGAGGTCGATTTGTGACAAACATAGTAAAATGAAATTTTATGTTGGCTCATAGTACTAAGTAGGTTTGTCATAACCGTACCTCCTCCTGCTTCTCATAAGTAAACATTGTCCATCGTTGAACAAGCCAAACAAGCGGAGTTTTTCCATGATCGCAGCACATCTGGTTAGGTACTGAAACTGAAACTGATGACCGACCATGTTTCACCTTCATGTCTAATAATGGTCTCTGATTTAAACCAAACTAGGCTAACTAGGCAATTTGATTGCATCAAGTTACCTAGTTAATATGACAAAAATAAGTAGGTATAGGTAGGTACTAAATGGGAAAGTGTGAAAGCAAATATCTACTCCAATATTGTGTGTAGTACCAGGTGTACTCCTTTCATAATTTTCCCCATTCGCCGGTTGTTTTCCAAACCACCTGCCTCCTTGAACCGCGCTGATTAAATCCGTCCAAACAAGCATACTGAAGTGTCCTTAATAAATTCCAGTCCATTCAGCGTGTCGTATAATGAAGTTAAAAATCATTAACAATTTTCAAAGCCGAGACGCGAACGGAGAGCTCTTGACCTCAATGAAGATGTTTTAAAGCAAACTCGCATTCCTCTTCCTCCTTCATTTGGCGCCGGCCTTGACATGATGAAGTGAGGTGCCCTGGAGGGTGCTTCGCCTCGATCGAGGCCACCTTTGCCGAACCAATATCCGCCCGGATCTATGTTCGGATACAATTGCAAGGGAACAACTGATTTAGGTACTACACACGTACAGCGTTCAAACAAAACAGGCGGTTTGACCTACTGAGTTGGTGGAACGTGGCAATGGGCGTTTTACTGTGTGAGCACCTTTATGCCTGTGCCTGTGCACAGCTTTTGCTGTAGGTTCCTAGTAGGGGTCTTAAGTGCCTGCCATCTACACTCAGCCAGTTAATAATCAGCCAATAAAAACCATTGACTAATGTTTTATAAAAAAAACATATTTCCAACTAATATAGTATACATATATTAATATTATATAAGTAAAAGTAGTTCTGTCTGTCTGTTACCTCTTCACGCCTCAACCGCAGAACGGATCTAAATGAGGGTAAACTATATACCGGGAACGGAAATAGGCTACTTGAAAGAAGTATCAAAATCGGACTACTCTGTAAAAAGTTATGCGTGGTCAAACATTACAATCAGTGAGTGAACAATCAATCATCCCGTTTTCCTACCCTTAGGGTTGGATTTTTTTTTCAAATTTGAATGGGACCACCTTCGGAGTAGGTGGTGGTTGAAAAAACAAATGTTATCTTGTCCAGTCCAACTTGACCTAGGTTGTACCATCGAATGTCAACTCGTTATCAAAATATTTAGTTTAGCAACGTATGCAGTCACAAAAATCCGTCGTCTTAAAGACGTGGATACATCTTGAATTGTTTATTTCAGCTACTTCCATAGTATTATGTCTTATGGTATACTGCTGTGGGGGAACGCTGCGGATATTAACACCGTATTTGTGCTGCAGAATAGGGCTGTTCGGGCAATCTATAATATGGGTCCCAGAGAATCTCTACGCGATGAATTCAAAGAAATAAACATAATATATTTATGAAAACTTATTGCACACTCATAAATCGGTTTCCTAAAAATAGTGATAAACATAATTTTAATACCAGAAATAAACATAAACTCGCTGTGCACATAACTTGGCTACACAAAATTAATGTATCTTTTAAAGGGCAATGTATACGCTTCTACAACAAAACTCCTAGTGAGTTGCAAATATTACCTATCAGTAATTTATTTACTGATAATTTTTTTCAAACAAATTGTGAAGACCTTGCTGTGCAAAAAGGCTTACTATAAAATATCAGATTATCTAGAGGATAAAAAAGCTTGGAACGGGTTTTGCTCCAACTCGAAAAATAACAAATAACAGGCTAAAGGTTTCTTCGTCGATTCTTTAGTCTACATACCGAAGAGACAGAAATCAAAAATATCACTTTATTTCCGTGTCAGTGTTTAGTTTTATAATTTGTCCTTTTCTAAGTGTACATTTATTGTATTTATGGAAATAAAGAGTTTTTAATTTTGATTTTGACAAATAACATCCTATTTTTCCCGTAGCATTTGCTCGTAGCAAATACCACGATGCTACGAAACGCTACGGGGTGCTACGAGGTGCTACGAAACTCTACGCTGCTACGAAAAGCTACGACATGAAACATCGTGGCCATCATTCCATAGGGACGAATCGACATTGAGACACTTTTCAGGAGCAATAAAAAACTGTCTAACTTCTTTCAAAGATGACAGATCAGAAAATGTAATTTTCTGAATAATTTATTGGGTGTTTTCTGAATAATTTGTTGTTTATTATTTATATCTACATAGTGCTTTTAGTTCATACGGCTTTCGGTATACCTGAGGCAAATAAAATATAGCATGCGGGTTGTATATTTTTTTCCTGAACAAGTTTCAAGAGTACATTTAAAGACATGGTGACAGAGACAGACAATTAAAGACATAGTGGCTCATATCAAAGTGGTCTATATAACTAAATAACTAACACCGTCGCATCACCTTACGTCTCTATAGTTAGACCAAATTTTGGAAAAATTTACTTATAAGCAGGTATAATATCCTATTTCCGTGCAAATAAATACTTTTACTCAAAGCAGATTATGAGGTACCAAGGTTATCTTAATTACTACTGAAAAATCTGGGCATGAATGATACAAAAACCAATAATTTAAGCGTATGTCGCACACGTCTACATGGCACGACATTATTTTAATTTTTTTATATTTTTTTTCATACCATTTATCATTATTTTGATAAACTATTATGAATAAAAGACATTAACTAATGAGTGTTTAACCAGATTATGCAGCCTGACCTGTTAAGGGTTTAAAATTTAAAAAATGGCATTTTGTCGATACGTCCCTATCGAATGATGGCCTCGATATCAATGTAGTGGTGTCAATTCGACAGAGATTTCAGACAAATGTTTGTACGACCTACAAATATTTGTTTCGGGTGTTCTGGTCGTGTCTATCTGTCTGTGTGTCTATCTGTCTACGTGTCTGTATGTTCTGGTCGTGTCTATATAAATAAAAATATCTATCTATGTAATGTATTATATTATGTATATCAGTCATCTAGTACCCATAACACAAACTCTGCTTAGCTTGGGGCTAGATGATGCTGTGCGGATTGTCCAGCATTATTAAAAAAAATCACAGCAAAAACTAAATAATTTGCCAGCACTAAAAATGATGTCGTTCCTTTCTTATCGATCGAAATGAAAAGGAAGGCATAATTATTCGTTGTGCTAAATTAGTTTACTTTGAATAACTATGGTGTCATAAATAAGTTTTACCGTACGCTTTTATTTACTGTACGCTACTGTGTAAACGCATATTAATTTACTCACGAGCAGCGCAAACACATATCGTTAATTAATGCCGATGAATGTTGCCGCCTAATGATGTAATTCAGTATGCTACAGTTTGTAATAAAATTATCCCGCGGAAACTTACATTTAACCCGATTATTATATGCCCCGTGTTGCAAAATCTCAATTTAGAAACCGAACTGGTATTTGGCATGGTATATAAAATTTACCAGAGTGTTGGTATGTTTTATGAAGTGACTGTTATTCATTTCACCCTACCGTTTACCTTGTTTGATTGTAGAAGTTTCGAGACATGGTTTGCTCGAGTTCGACAGACACATTCACGTCCTAACTTTTTCAAATAACTGATGAAATATGTATATTGAAATTACTTGGTTTTTGATGAGTAAAGGTTGGTTTTTGATAAGTAAAACAATTGCTTGTTTCGATAGCAATAACCATCTACGTGTGTACTTTTACATGACTTTTACTTAATTATACTATACTAGCTTCTGCCCGCGGCTTCGCACGCGTTGTTTCTATGGAAACGTTTAAAGGTCATTTCTATCCCACGGGATCTGATTTATGGGATAGCCTTTGTTTTATTCCAGGCCTAGAATTATCTGTATGCAAAATTTCAGCCCGATCCGTTCAGTAGTTTTGGCGTGAAGAGGTAACAAACATCCATCCATCTATACATCCATCCAAACTTTCGCATTTATAATATTAGTGTGATTTTTCATAAATTTTATTAGGATGGGGGATCATACACAGAATAATTTTATCGGGCTGGAATAAAGAAATGTTGCTTAGGTTTTACCTTATTATTTATATTAATTTTGGAAAATGTCTGGTGTTTGCCGGATAAGATTCTTAGGATAAAATCTGTCTAAAAAACCACCCTGTACAGTTTATAGTTTAAATAAATAAATAATGAATACACTTCCCAGGTTTAACTTTTATTTTACTCGGAACTTTTCAAATAAAAGGACATGTACACGTCTTTTGTACAAAGTAGTCATCGTATTTCGTCAGAATGCGGTACATAAATTATCACAATTACTATACACTTACTATTTAGTCAAATTGAAAACTTGGGAGTGTATATACATATTTCTGCAGCCGACTGTACATCGGCGTAACTTAAAGTCTGTATGCTTAAGTACTTAAATAGTTAGTTCATAACTCTACCTACATGTTGATTCAAAACTTCCCAACACAAAGCATCTTCAGGTGTAGGTAAGTAAAGTACAGTCGTGTTCGCTTACAAATAGTTAGTAATGCTTTCATTTATACAAGAGCTTTTTGTTGGAACTTCACTTAAAGAACTTAAATGTATGCAAGTAACATAAACTAAAAACTACAACTAGTTAAAATGTTTTTGTTGCGGACGGTTGGAGAGTTTTATTTCGTAGTTTTGCCCTGAAAGTTCGGATTGATCAGGTGAAAGGCAAAAAGACCAGGATTTTTGTTGGAAAACCTTTTCCTCTTTTTGCAGGAACGCTATAACAAAACCCTAGGCAGTACCTACGTGAAGCGAATACCAAAAAATTCATATCCTCCATATTGATACCAATTTAGGGAACCGCGCAGAAGTCACTCGGTGCGCAAATGGCTCGTGAATTATATACGAGGTTATAGTACCTACTACCTGTGCACCTACCTACTACACGTATTTACCTACTTTATGCATTATGTAGGACCCATTAGGCGTACGAGTGGTTCTTTTCAGCTTAAGTGCTTATTTGACTCACACTTAGTCGATTTTATTTCACGGATCTTATCTAGAGGCAGATAAATGATGGGTGATAAATGATAATTATCGTACCTATATTAACCGGGGTTTTACAACAGAATTGCATGAAAACACGAGGGCTACTTCGAAGAGAGTGAAGAGGGAAGGTCTTAGATCTGCTGTGTGACAGCGATGGCTAAATAATCAAAATATAATTACAAAACGTCGTTATTATTTTTTAAATTTTTTAAAGCTTGCGTTGATGTAAGCGTAGAAGCGTAAGGACACGTAAAAAATGCCTTATCGAATACACCTAAGGATACGTTACATTTATTACGTAGGGAACGATAACCAGCGAAGCGGGAAACTCGAAGAATTAGCGTAAGAAATTGAAGTGCTACGCCCGCGCCGCCGTGTAACGAGCGGCTACGAGGATGCTACGCGAGTCTACGTGGCTCGTAGCACCTAACTCGATTTCAATACCTGTACGTTCGATTTCCTGGTTCGGCTTAGGTCTGATTCTGTTTAAGGCAGATTCGGGATAAGGCAGATTCGTTTTAAGACTGAAGTGATGTTTACCCTAAAATTTATAAATTAAAAACACAGTTTGGCTTTTATGAACTTTTAGACAGAAGCGCAGTGGAAGGTTACGCCTCCATGTGAACACACTCTAATCCCAACTGAATTGGCTCTAGCAATCGTAATATAGGGGTCAAAGTAAATTACTTTACGATCATAAATCTCACGATACGGCATAAGTTTTATTAAAAGAGCTGAATGTTTCGCTGGTGGTTTTGCTTTCAATGCTCTTCCTTAAGTAGAGTAAAATAAAATGATTAAGTTTGCTCTTAAAAAACGATAAAGTAAAAGAAAAATGCAGAGCATTAACGCGTGACCCGAGAGCTGGTCTCTGGCGCAGCGCATCAACATTGCCATATAGCGGGGCAATGCAGCCAGCGACGCTTCCGACTGGTATTGATATGAATCAGTTGAGCTACCTGTAGATTGTTTGCAACAATTGTAAATACTAGTTGTGATTTATTTGTATTAGTTGATTGTAATTATTTTTTGTGAATAAAATTTATTTTTCACTATAATTTATACTTTGTCAGTCCGCGTGTTAGTGCAGACGAGATTTTCATAGTCCGTAACGAAATGGTCGAGCGTTTGAACAATAAACTAAGGTTGGTATCTGAGTGGGGTGACGCAAACCTGGTGTAGTTCAACGCATCCCAGGTGTGTCTATTTTCAGCAAAGACCGGGTTTAATCCTGCTCTCAGATTTCGTGATACTCTTCAGATCACTGACAGTCTGAGCCTATTGGGCGTTGAGCTCACCACAAACCTGAACTTTGGCTCTCATATCGAATCAAAGGCCAAATTTGCTGCCATGAAGCTGGACAGACTAGCAATGGTTCGCCGGTACTTCTCACCGGGACTGCTTCTTAATCTATACAAAGCACAAGTCCGATTTTCAATGGAGTACAGCGCCCATCTCTGGGACGGATCTGCCAAATACCAGCTTGAAACCCTCGATTCGATTGAGCGGCACGCTGTCAGGCTTATAGGCGATGATTCCTGCACAGCTTTGAACACAGACGGCGCGTTGCCTGATTGTCAGTGCTCTACAAGTACCATTTTGGTGATTGCGCCCAGGATTTACATGACCTTATCCCCTCCTCCTTCTTTCGCCACCGGACTAGCACCAGTAAGTACCACCCCTTTCTGGTCGACATCCCACAATGCCGAACCAAACGTTTCCGCTCTACTTTCGTTATAAGTACCGGTAAAGAGTTGAACGAACTACAAAGTTAAATCTCTTCTTCCCGAGTCCTCAAATCCATATCATCTACAGCCTAAGCCGATCCAATTCTGGACGCAGACCTCCCTGATAAACGCCTTATGCGCCTTTGTAACATGGAGGGTTGTATTATAATCCCCATACTGGGCATGGGGGTTCGCAGTTTGGTTGTAAAATTGTTCTGCAGGAGGCACTGCCGCCCGCCCCCCGTAGGATATCCCTTGGTCGCCTCTTACGACTCCCGCGGGAAGAGTTGGGGTGGTGCAAATTATAAGCCGGCAACGCACGGCCCTCTTAAGTGTGATGGTGGTCAAATGCATTGCCATCCATTACAAAAAAAAAATTTTTTGCGAGTTCGTAAGTCGGATAATCCTAACGGGAAAACATACGTTTATAGGCTTTATTGTACCTAAAATAAGAAGGCCACGGTATTCGTTTCGGCAAAAAGCGAGGTCGAGAATAATTAGCTTAGGAGCGACCTTAGCAGCGGATTAAGGAGTAACTATGTTGTGACATCCAGTTTACAGGAATAGCGCCTTTATGAATAAGTTATTAGAGATAAAAGTCCCAAGAAGTTGACGTAGTTTTATCAAAGTGACGACGAAGAAGACGGAACTGAATAATTAAATGGATCGTGGAAGTTAGACGACTTTATAGACATTGGACGGCTTCCTTGAATAAGTTATCCACTGATTATTTACTTTACTTTACTTACTTAGGTACTAACAATCTAGTTTTACGCGAAGGTAAATTAATTAAAATTAAAGTCAGAAATACACTCAGAAACTACAAAAGTCGGTTCTTTCTCAACGAAGAGCCTTAAAATCATAAACGTATATATTTTATGTTTAAAATAATGAAGTATAGGCAAACCGAATACTTGATTTTTAGTTAAACCGCAAAAACTATTTGCCATAAAACATGTATTTTCAGATTTCCTAACATCACAAAAGAACCTTACTAAGCATGATTATACTTTCCTCAAGCCCCAGAGCTCTGTGTATTAAAGTAAATTTGCCTGGACCCGCGAGGAGCACGTAATCCCAGGATTACAGAGTGATGGAACAACCAGCTAAATAATTAACAGATCCCCGTCAACTCCCCTTTGTAATAACGCCGCCCGTTTCTAGAGAATCATGTCCGATGAGCGTTTTTTTGACGTTTACTGGCCTTTTGGGAGAGCTAGTTAGATTGTTACAGAGATAAGCCAACGGGTTAGGTTAGTAGAGCATCAACTTTGCAATAAAAAAAATGTAGCTTCGAAACTGGCTTCGTACGTTTTATGGACATTATTTACATACTGTATAATATTATCCTCTTCTATAGATTGTCCCCAGCTACTAAGCAAAATTAATTTCTATATTCCGAACAGATCTTTTCGGAAAACCAATCTTTTTCATCTTCCTTTAATATCGACTAATTACCGCCAAAACAGTTTTTTTACAGAGCCAGAAAAAAAATTAACCTTTTGGATAGTGAAATTGACCTTGATCTTTTCAACGGCAGTATTACTAGTTTAAAAAACAAACCTTATAATTCCTTCTGCGATAAATTTCAATTAGAGGATAAATTTTCTTTGTGAATAAAGTATTTATTATTCTAACAACATATACTATAAAACTATATCAGATATTTTATACCTAACTGTAGAACGAGCATATTAGACTGTTATTATTATTTTTGTGTATTTTGTAAATATGTATACTGTTCTATAAGTGGGAACTTGTTAATAGCCACCTGTCTCTTCACACATCGCTATTATGTATATTGTGCTGAAAGATCCCCTAATATAAATAAATAACTAAGAATCTAATTTTTTGTGTTTTGTAATCTAGAAGAATGTTAATACACCAAAGGCGGCCGCCGATAATTTGACAAAACACTGATGGCTGTCTATAATATTCATTATATACATACGACAGTGTTTTGTCAAATTGTGTGTATGAATATTCACTGAAATATTGTAACAGCCCGGCGGGCTGTGTCGCCGACTTTGGTGTGTAAATTCCGTAACATCATCATCAACATCAACAGCCTGTATTGGTCCACTGCTGAGCGCAGGCCTCCCCCTGATGAGCGCCTTATTGGCTTTTATCTCATGGGGGTAATACTCATAATTCCCACGCTGGGCATGCGGGTTGGGGATCGCAGTTCGGTGGTAGAATTGTTCTGCAGGGGGCGCTGCTTACGCCGCTTACGACACCCGCGGGAAGAGTTGGGGTGGTGCAAATTCTAAGCCACATAGCTAAATTCCGTAAGATTATGCTAAAATCTTTTAAACTTATCGTAGAACTTACATCGTAGAGGTAAAAATTGGTGTCATAGCCTTTGTCCTTATCCGCGGGGAGGCCATGCTCGTCAGTATCGCCTGAAAAAAAGAAAGAATCATATAAATCGTGTTCGTTGAAACACGCACAAAAGGCAAGCGTTGTTTCTGCTACTGGTGGGAATTAAACAAAACATGGAAAATGCGAAACTTGTACTTTATTCGACCAGCAATTGTAAATTTTCCTGGTAGAACTGTTTTATTCGCTCGTTTGTATTTTAAAAATGAAAAGGCACGAAGCAATTCGTTGAAGAAAAACAAAATTTAATTAGAATCCAGGTAGCAAAGGAGGCTTATTAAAGCGCCAAGGCTAAAACTCGCCACCTAAGTTAAAACTTGGCAAAATTAGGAAGATTGTAATGAGGTTCGGTTAAACAGGGTGGAAATTTAATATTGCAACGTTAATAGTATACCAAGATCGATGAGGTGGAATTGAATTGCATTATGGGAATAAAATTACCCGCTACACGTGCCCTGCGGCCTGGTCGATCTAATTATAAACACCTAGAGTGCAAGGACAGGTATATAATGCCACACCTGAGGTAGGTGTGATTTATGGTTACCATAACAATGTTTGTGGTTTGTTATCGTCATGTAGGTCGTACGTATCTTTGGGGTGGCTAACAACCTACATGGGATGTGCGTTCAGAAATATGTATAAGTTACGTTACATCTCCTTCTTTCCCTAGCCAAAATGTTATGGCTAGGTAGGTTTCCCCACGCTGCACTAACGTCTCCATCCTACAAGAACTCGGTGTGAAAGAGCGTCTGTCGACAAACGTACAATCTCGAATTTTGAAGTTTTTCGGGCATGTATCGAGGCGAGACAATGACTCCATTGAAAGGCTAGTCGTGCAGGGAAAGGTGGAGGGTAAAAGACCGAGGGGTAGATCGCCTATGAGATGGACCGATCAGATAAAATCTGCCGTAGGTGTCCCCCTGCATGAATGTTCCAGAATGACCACCAACAGGGAGAGATGGCGATATATCGTGAGGCGAGCAATATCAGCCCATACAACAAAAGACTCGTCATGACGACCACGACTGTTCTGCCAAGAACGCTACGAATGAGAAGAAGGTAGGTTTACTTTATAGGTATACTTCGACAGGTGGGAGACCCATCTACTTACATGAAGCCCCCTCAAACCTGATTAAATATGTATCCAGCACTTATTACTAGGTAAATATTTATCATTCATAAACAATAATCCCCGTGTTGCAGAAAGTGTTAATGTTTTATGTAAGACAGGCAGACAGCTACTCGTAACTTCCGTAATGTATTCAGCCGGTAAATATGTAGATACAGGTAGGTAACGTGGGGATGTAGGTATGCATAAGGGAAGGCAAACATACTTCGCCTCAGAGCAAGGCCGTACGTAAACTTTATATTACATCTACATAAAAGAACTGTACGAAAGTATGGGTGTTTTTATTGTCCATGATTTTTGGAATGTTAGGGACTTCGTGTGTATAATTTGATTTGAGGGAAGTAATTTCTCGTATTTGTAATTATACTAAATCGAGTTTTTTTATATATCAACATTTTTAATTATGGACATTGTAATGTATTAACAATAATAATCATCAATCAACAAAAATAATCAATCAATCAATAATAATTAATCAACAATAATAATCATCAAACATCAATCAACCAATAATAATCATCATTTATTTCATGGCATCACAAGACAAGTACAAAGTAATTTAACTAGGGCCCAGATGATAAATACCTTGGAGACTTACATACATAATTATAAAAAGTATAAATTGTAAGTACCTACATCATTACGGATATAAGCGGGTTAACTACGAACTTTATTTGTGTTGGAAGAACACCAACGCTTCATCCCTTAACGAGCGACATCTTCAAGGTAACAAAGCCCGCGTCTTATCTAGGGAAAATTCTTTGTACCCCGCAAGATACGCGAGGCGATAGAGATAGAACGATATCCCAACTTCAACACAGACAGAGGTTGGAACCTACCACCCGCCTGGAAGCCGTGTCTTTGAGAACTCGAACAGCAGTATAGAGCCGAGTGTAGATACTGTTAGTTCTGTATGTACCCAGAGGATACCAACACCCGACACGGTAGGATCTTGACGAAAAGATGACTCTCACGCTCTGCAGCATCAACAAGCGGCACACGTCGCTGGCTCAACGCGCACTCGTGCGCAGTGCTCGGAGAGATGCAGAACGCGCGCGTCTAGAACCCTGAAGATGTCCCTCGTTAAGGGATGAAACGTTGGTGTTCTTCCAACACAAATAAAGTTCGTAGCTAACCCGCTTACATCCGTAATGAATTCGTCAAACTACGACAGTTTTTATGGTGTAAGTAGGTACAACAGTTATTTAGTTCACATAACACAAGCTCTGCTTAGCTTGGGGCTAGATGATGCTGTGTGAAGCATTAATATTATTATTCCGCGTATCCGTACATCAATGACGTAGTACGACGCAATATTCCTCAACTAACATGGTTATGGCTTGAGGAATATTAATAATAGTATTCGGACATCAAATTTTGGGGTTAGAATTGAATTGAGCTATGTATCGACCGTTTTTACGCATCAACCGTGCATTAAAATAAAATGATAAAACGTAGAGCCATAACTTTCAAATTGCCGCTGCGGCCTCGCCCACGAAGCCTTTAAAATATCTGACCAACGATTTTCAGTTTCTGGTATGACTAGAGATGGGTAACCACCCGGGTTAAAACCCATGAGTGGGTGAAAACAAAGTTATCACCCAATTCATTCCACCCGTGGTTTGAGCGGATGAAATTGAATTATGTAGAAATTAATAACAATTAAGTTAAAAAGTAGTTTTTCTTTATTGATTCGATAATTATATTTCATCATCATCATCTCAGTGGAAAGACTTCTACTGCTGGACGTGCTCATTTGTGATTAAATACATCTTGCAAAGGTGCCGAACGCCGCGCCACGCCGCCGCCGCCGCGCCGCCAAGGCACAGATATAATAAAAACAAACATCCCAACTGTCACGGGGCGTGCTACACTAACCCACCCAACTGTCACGGGGTATTATATTTATTATAAAATATTTAGTTTAGACTTTGTTTAGATAGTGTATATAATATATAATTTATTATAAAAATTAAAGTATGACCTAGGTTGATGGTTGGCCAAGGCAAAGATTATTAGAAAATAAATAGCAGAACCTGAATTTGATTCCTTCTTTTTTAATTTTTTTAGCTGCTTAGTAGAACTCTATTTTCCATTAGATACATTAATTTTATTATGTTTTTAGTAGTTGTATAAGGTAGAACCCCTGTTATGTTTGAAGTCAATTTCTACAGTATGTACAAATGCTTTATTCAACCGATACAAATGTAATTCCGAGCCTTGGAACCCGTCGGGTGGCTTACCTATGTACGAACCTCGACCTCGAAAGCCTATAAAGCCTATATTGGTCCACTGCTGCACGCAGGCCTCTCCCTGATACTTGTTTTTATCTCATGGGGGGTAATGCCCATAATCCCCACGCTATGCATGCGGGTTGAGGTTGGAATATCTACGAACGCTACTGTAGATTTGTCAGAAGTTCTGACTAATGTAGCTGGTTGGTTCTGACTCAGAATAAAACCAGCTGCAGAGTAGTTCCTCGGCCATTCTATTGAATATTGTTCCTCGGCTCTCGGTCTTGATTTTAGAATAGGCATCGTCAAAGTGTTAACACACGCGCCTAATTACCGGCAAGGCAATCGGGTACTCGGTAAGTAATTAATTCACTCGCAGAACAGTTTGTCGTAAATTCGAGCCTACTCGACTTAATTTCATCCAAACCCGACTTCATTTGGTTCACATGTGTCGAACATTCAAGCTGTTTTGTGAATTTTGTATTTCTACATGTTCTGTTAAATTCCATGAGGGATGTTTTGCAAAATTGTAGCTTTTAAAATAAAGTTAACAACCGGAACTTGATAAAGATCACTGTGTCTATCACATTAATATCACCTTGTTATAAGTACATCGGTAGGGATTAAAGTAACATAACAAGTTGGCCATGGCTACAGGGCCGGAATTAGGGCAGAGTGAGCAAGGCTATAGCTCAGGACCTCCACTAAAGACGAATCTCCACACTAGGAATTCGGTAACTACATTAAAAAAAGACAGGGTTACATCATAATTTATTTTAAATTAACCCCCGGTACATTATCGCTTATCGTCACAAGAAAACTTAAAATATCGCGGCTCGCTTCCGTTGTTATAACAACGGAAGCTAGCCGCGATATGCAATTATGATATATTTATTAGCAAAATGTCAACATTTTGTTAATGTTAACCACTGCTCATATGTTTGTAACATTTTTCTCCCGCTCGCTTTATTTTTATTTTGTCTTAGCGGGCTTGAAATTCTCCCAACCACCACTCAAATGCCACTATTAAAATGTTCACTCCGCTCAACATTTTTTATTTGGGTTTAGGTTCCTCAACTTTTTGCCAATTACCGTTCAAAAGCCTGAAATTTATAGCGGCTCGGCGGCTCGTCAAACAGCCACAAGATCAATAAAAATGGCCAATTATTAACCGACGAAGAATTTTGCAATAAGGGGCCACACCTTGACCGTCTTGGGACCTCCACACCTCTAAGCCCGGCACTGGATTGTTATGACTCATAACAAAAAATAAGCATACAAAAACGTGTTAGCGCGGACGCTTTCCGAACCAACCGATAAATGAATAATTATAATTACGTAGCTAAAGTAACGAAGGCCTATCCTTCGATATAATTAGATAGGTACCTAAATGGAAAAAAATAATAATAAATAAGTAAGCGCCATTACTTATGAGCGTGGAAATAACAATCCTCCTGTTTCAAGAAAAAGAAATACCAACAGTTTCCACTACGCTATTTTCTTCGATAACAAAAGAAAAGCGAATAATGTTACGTTGTTGTTTTACAAAAGATAAATAAATAATGCTTCACTTTTGTAAGTTCATGCTTCTACTATCAAATAGGTATTTTTTGCTGTTATTTTCTTTTCCTTTGAAAATAGAGAAGTGTTGTATAGAAGAGAAAATATCAAGCTGCGAATATCCGGTTGTGTTGGAAAGTAGGGTATGAAAAGAATGTGGTGGTATTTTCACGGCTTACTGTGCTCAATTTTGTGTATAATAGTGTACTGCTGTGTATAGGTACTAGCGTTACCTTCAATACCTTCATAGCTATGAATAGCAAAAGTTTATATAAGATAGCAATCGCAATATTTGTTGCTGAAATTAACATAACCTACTTTAGTCAACTTAAAATTATTTTCTTAAAAAAAAATTATGTATAAATAAATTACGTTGGACAGTTCACACAGCATCATCTAGCCCCAAACTAAGCATACCTTGTGTTAAGGGTACCTACTAGATAACTGATTACATTACATTGATAATTTTTATTTATTTAATATCTAAAGAAAACACCCGCAACAAATATCTGCAGATCGTGCAAACCATTGTGCGGAGGCAAGAATTGAATCAGCAACCTCCTGTGTCGCAGGTGGACTTTTGCCCCCCGCGCCGCGGAGGTTGTCAAAGTTCTTATACAGAACAGCTTCAGCCTACCCAGATTCCAGTTTAAAATACCTAATTACTTCTGTATTAATAGGAATTGGCTCCAAACATTCTCGTAATGACAGGGATGTCACCTATCTCTGTACCGCTCTGTGTAAGTAGGTTGAAGTAAGAGGGTAGATTGAGAGAGTTAATTGCTTCCTATCTGAAAACCGTCAGCTAGTATCGAAGCTGTCTGAAATTTCAAAGGCACTAACTTCTGTTCGAGACAAGTCGAGATAATCTGTTTTAATCTACGAATTGCAATCCTGCAGCGAGTTTCTCATATCTTGCCAGCTATGCAGTGTTAAAACGAAGCTTTAATATAAAATTGAAGTTAAGATAGTTGAGGCACATTTCGGCTAAAGTTTTGCCACCTGGCATACTATTTTGTGTATTTAATTTGTGGATATCAGTCTACCAGTTTCTTGCAGGGAATTTCTAGGAATTGACGCATTGTCATCGTCGCAGAATCGCCGCCGCGTAGAATACCAAAAGGTGTCTATGGTGTCGATTATTCGATTGATTTATCAGGATTGGGTCCCAGTTCATAAGCTCTGTTCACTTTGGGGCTAGATGCTGTGTGAAAATGTCTAGCATTAAGTATTTCTTCAGGACTAGCTGTGCCCGCGGCTTCGTCTGAATTCACATTTTCATGAGGGCTTTTTGTTTTGCGCAAAACTCATTTTTTATAAAATCAAAGCCTAAGTTACCAGCTACCTGCCAATGTAAGCCCCGTCCAAATCGATTCACCAGTAGCGGAGATTGGCTCAAACAAACAGACATAAGTGTAGTCACACAAATATTTATAAATTGGTGTTTTATTAGAAGTACCATGTATACCTTCAAATTGATTGAGTAAAAAGCTGTTATTCTGTTCTGTCTGATCATTACAAAAATACACTTCAATTTTATTTATGTGACCTAGTAAAAGTCACTTGACAAAATCGTTCGAGCAAAATCTAACCTCACAGGTGTACAACCTATCACAGAACCAACCAGGCATCCATTTCCACTCAGAAAAGTTCCAAAGCACCAGCTTCAAAACCATATAAAAACAAAAACTCGTTAATTTGTGCCAGAGTGCACCCTGGTTGGCAGGCGGCTATTATTGCACGCCGAACAATTACTGAAACTTTCACAATAGTTCAGCTTGGATAGTTCGCCTGTTATCTGAGCCTGCGGATGTACGACTGAACTTTTGCTCTCATTTTTATGTAGGGAAATAGTATATATCAATGGAGTTACGTAGTTCCTATCTAGTTCTAGATTATGCTGCATAACCCTTTGTTGTACAACACCACATACAAGGTCAGAAAATAATGCTTCTAACTTCGATCAGCGGATACCTTGATCGGCTTCTAATGATAGTCAAGGTAAATAAATTGTATTCTTCGTTTTATTTGACGTCATTTAGTTACTTTATACCCCCGTTTCGAGTGTTTAAATGTTTTGACAGGTTAAGGCAAGTACATTATTCAACAAAGAAAATTACAATTAAACAATGGAAAATACAACAAGTTTTTACAATTGAAACAGTGACCTTTATTCACAAAGAAAATTACATTCAAATAATGGAAACAAATTATACTTTCTTATTAGTATTTACAATTAAACAATTGAGCCAACTGCCGACTGTTGCAAACAATTTACAGGTAGTCAACTGTCAACGTCAGTGTCAACTGATCCTCAATACCAGTCGGAAGCATCCTCAAGACACTGGCCGCATTGCCCCGCTGTTTGGCAATGCTAATGCGCTGCGTCAGATACTCACCAGCTCTCGGGTCACGCGTCGCTTCGACCACATACTCAGATATTTTTTTTTAAACCCGAAGAGTCTCTATTCCCCACGGACGACGTGGGGCTCGACTCTCGATTCCAAGGGGAGCAAATATGTAGGCTCTGTCGAGACCTGCATATTTGCGCCTCTTACCATAGTCACGCAACAGACCATTCGGTTCGAGAATTACTGGTACGTACGCTAGAGACCGTAGGAAGTCCCAAAGATTTTCGACTCCTACTTCACTTGACCTCGTGGTGTAGTTGGTTAGCACAATCTCGTACTGAGGGAAGGATGCAGGTTCAAGTACCGTCGAAGTCGAAAAATTTTGCGATATTATTTGATTTCTTAGAAACTACAAACTGTATTGAGTAGGTTGTAGGTGTATTATGAAAGTAGACTGTTTACCAAAGAGAATAATTGTCAATATGACTGGAGCTGACAAGACAAAACGTCGATACTGATATTTACCTTCACGCAGAAATGAATCCTACTCACGGGCAAGATAAACAACAGGCCTTTCTTTTCCATGTCAATACTGAAGCTTCAATAGAAATGGTATCGTTAGAACGTTCACGCACGTCCCGGCGCGTGTGTTATATTGAAACTGTTTCAATAGGACTTTTATATCCCCGCGTGCTTCCCTCTTTAATTACTGACCTACCATTTATAATTGGGCCATGTTCGTTTGCAGAATGCGATATTACTGGGCTTTATCTGAGTAATCGAATGATTCAATCACTGAAATCTACAGCGCGTGCGAACTAAAATTGCTAAGCGAGTTGAATACTGATTTGCAATCACTGTTTTCGGATATGCGGCGGGCACACAGAACGAGTTTAAATAAATAGCAAAAGCACCATACTATTGCCATGTACGTTTGATGTTATTGATTGATATTTTTCTGTTTTCTCATTCCTGGAATTTATACGCTGTTTTTAGGGTTTCGAGATCGAAGATCGGTTTCGACACCCTTATGGTCTCGCTTTGTCTGTCCTTTTCCCCTCCTTAATAACATAGCAACTACCGCAGTTATTACCTTGAAATTTAAAATAATAATACATTTCGTGCGCGTGTACAGATTTAAAGAAAAAAAAAAAAAAATTATATGCACATTTTCCATGCAAATTGTGATGTCGAACTTTTAAAAGATACCTACAGGGCCATGTGGGGTACTGAAGGAAAGGTATCAGTTTGTACATTTCAAAATAGTTATTAAAATTTCTGTAGGTTTCATACTTTTCGAAATATTTTGAAAAATATCGAAAAAATACTCATTCCCCCCTATCTCCGAAGATTGCAGGGCGATCTATCTAAAATGTATTTTAGTTTGTAGGAATGATCTATTTTTACAGGAAAAATATAGATAAAACGAACACTTTGAAAAATCTTTCTGTATACAAAAATGATAATCATCAAAATCATGTACCTACAACAATTGGCAAAATATCGATTTACGAACTTTTATAAAAATACAGTCGAATTGAGACCTTGTTTTAAGTTGGTTGAAAATAGATAAATAGATAATAATGTATGTCGGTCCTACCTTTGCATAAACGGCCGATTAAATCGAAATGAAATTTGGCACGGAGACAGGGGCACATTCTGCTAAACTAACCGTTTTACTATGACAATGTATTATCACAGAATGACCCTTTTTGATGTTCTACCAACTACCCTAGATGAAACAAACTACAGATGGATTCAAACTTGACGTGCGTTCCGCATGTCAAGTTTGAAACCATTCCATCAATCTCTCCGTGCAGAAAGCACTCCACGCTTGCTCTATCAGGAGTTTCTTTCATCTAAGGATTCTACATTTTCTACATTCGATTCTGCGACGATGCCATTGTCATAGTGAAGCGATTGGTAAGCAAAATTAAGCCCAGATTCTAGTCTGCTAGAGTCCGTCATATGCTCACCTATTGTAATCCAGGGAAAATGCGCGTCAATCACGCAAGCAGATTCTTGTATTCATACCTACTTATAAAAAAATCTGTATTTACCCCGCTTCTTAACACTTTTATGGCCCAGGACGCACACGCCCACCTCCAGCCTTGTAGCGGCGTGTGGCGGCGGCGCGTCCCTGCGGGTCGCACCGCTGAGGCTGGGCAGTTAATGCGTTAAAGCACGTTTTAAATTAATCAATGTAGTCACTACGTGAGTGCTCTAGTGAAAATAGCAATAACAGACGCATTAGGGAGATTCAGATTGATTGATTGAATTGAAAGACCCTATGTAAATAATGGTAGCTGCCATAATATGTAGGTAGTCAGATAAAATACACTCGTTTGCGAATGGGACCCGAACAAAAATTGTGACGTTGTATAGGAATCTATTTAGTAGTTTGAGCATTTAGTTTTAAACTTACTAGTTTTGTTTTGTAAAGATAGAAACTATCACAGACAGACGGTTGTTCGAGGCCTAAGTAAGTTGCTTACTTAGGCCTCAAACAACCGTCTCTCAACTTCGGAAACGTTTCAAGTTATGTTATGACCTATTAAAGTTACCTATAGGTAGGCCAAGTGACGGTAACTTATAGCGGTTTAAGATTTCAGAAATAGCATGCATTATACCTCCTCACTGAAAATAATTATACCTATCATGCAGGTAGTACTTAATATATATAATCTCTGAAATGAGAATCTCCAATATGAGAGGAAACATTTAACAGCATTCAACCTCATCCGACTGAAATCCAATTATTATTTTAATGCCATGATTGTGCCATTCGACGCTCAATTAATATTACCAGATATTACGGATTACACTGTCAGCGTATTCACGAACGTTCCAATTTTATACCACCCTTGATGGCCTTTACCAAATATTAATCCAAAATTAGAAATTGACGTCAGTTTAAGGATTCGTTCGTAAACGAGAGTTAATTATTGTGAAACCATGGAAAGATTTCTCGTTTTAGATTCGTTTCTTATGATCCTTTTATAGGTCAGTACTATTTTAGGATGTGGTAAACGAATCACAAATACAAAGAAACTCGAAGGAGCCCAGATAAATTAAGGAAACTGGTTGTTCTGGGCTAAGTAGATAGAAAATGAGCTCGAGGCCTATCTAGCCGTCACGTCGGTCTGACATAGTGACGGAAACCACGGGATTCTCAGTGGCTACGGCTCTTAGAATACCAAAGAACCATCTTTCACGCTACTAGGCGTGCAGTGGAAGCTTCAACCAAGGCTTTTAATTTCTTCATTAATGAAGAAGACTATATAATAGAAGAAAGTAACCAAACAGTATCGTCAATCAGGCCCTTTGCAAACGTACATATTTTTTCTGACCGTATTTGCGATCAGCTTTTCTCTAAGTATTCTTTTCATTGGAATAGGTTTTCGTTTGACCGTCGCCAAAGTCCCGCCGATTAGTTCGAATACTCTATTATCCTCTCGTAAGAGACTCGATTCCTAGTTGGTTGCGAGCCGATATCTTACAAATAAAACTGAATGGGTAGGTTGCTAAAAGGGGTTGTAACGTTTGATTGCTTTCTCGGTTGACCAGCTTGCTGGTAATTCTGTCTATTAGGTAGTACTTTTATTATTTATTAACCCACGACGCAAAAAAGAGGGATGTTATAAGTTTAACGTGTCTGTCTGTGTATCTGTCTGTGGTATCGTAGCTCCCAAACGGATGAACCGATTTTCGTTTAGTTTTTTTTGTGTCATAGATAATTTTATTTCGAGTGTTCTTAGCCATGTTTCATGAAAATCTGTTCAGCCAATAACGTCGTCGGGTTTTTAAGATTTTGAATTTTGTCTTGTATCTATGTTTAGTATGCCCCAATTTTGTGCGTTGACAATTTTTAAACTATTTACTTAGCAATGGTATGGACACGTACGACAGTAAGATAGTAAATTAATATCTTATTTCGTATTTGACATTAATTTAAGTTCAAAATTGTAAACCTAAATAAATATAATTATATGTTTTATTATTATTTAAAACATACTGAGATTAGGTCCTGACCTGCATGTTTCTGACAGATTAACATGACAGTTTTAGTAATTACCATTTCAAAATTACAATATGAACATTGTTACATAAGTTGTTACCTACAATGAAATCTAATAAAAAAACGAAGGTACCTATTGATAATTGGACCTTTTTCAATTTGAGTTCCCACCTAGATAATTTATCAGAGTTAGTACAGTGCAGTGTACTTATTATAAACCGTTTCATAACACTTCTGTACGAAAGTGCAAGTTAATTTTTCTATTTTCCAGTAAGGGATACACAGTTTAAGCTGAATGTAATGGGGGAAACGCAGGCGATTAGCCGCAAGTTGACCTAGTTGGTAAACTGAGAGGCAGCCCAGCTTCAAGTATCAACGATATATTGTTGGCCTCTCTCCCCTCTACCTACCTACGTCAAAACTATCTAGGTATTAGGTTAGGTTACTAAAAAAAAGCTTTTGGTAAACCATACCGATTGCTAAACTGATTTTATAAAAGCTCTCTTTGATCCTTTTTTGGTTTTAGCTCTCTGCTTTTAGTCAACGAAGCGATTTTATTTTATTTTGGTTTGGCATTCAATAAACTACATAAAAATAAAAGCAAAAACAAAATGCCGCCCGCTAGAGGAAATAAATAAATGAAAGGCCATAAACCTACCTACCCAATAAAATAATACAAGGCAAGTTTAAAAACCCGCAATGAATAATAAATTGAATTGAATTCATTATAATGAATAGGCAAGTTTAAAAATCCTCAAACTCAAAAAGTTAATAAATGAAAAGCGATAGGTAAAGGTCTTACAAAACAATATAGATAGAGCTTCCCAGATGCATTACATTAACAAACTCCGAGTGAAACATTAGCCGGCAACCAGAGCACAGCAAACTCTTGAAGATGAAAAGTTTGTTCAGCACGCATCGCTGAGCAATCTCCAAGTCGCTGAGAGCGGGAAGGCTTCGCATTGAGAACGCGTCCCGAATAACTAAGAGCTGCCAGTAAATTAAGTTGTTTCATTTCTGTGCGGAGACAATATTTATTTCTGCCTGCAGCTTTGCGCGCCTTTATTTAGACAAGTAGCCTGTGTTAATCTAGGTCTATTTCTATGCAAGATTTCTGGCAGATCTAATCAGTAACTCGTAGACTCATAAATTCAGACAAACATGTTCACTAACTTTCACCTTTAATATTAGTATGTTACGGTTTCGTTTGTCGTCTGACTGGGATAAGGAATGAAACTCAGAAAATTTTAATTTATCAAAGAAAAAGTGTTCTTTACAAGGCTATTAAAGTTGGATTTAATGTTGCAAATATAGATGAATGTACCCCCTGATAAAGAAGAGTGGAAGAAAAATGCATGTTTTGCCGACCCGTGGGATAGGGACACTAGATGACTAATTGACCTATCTTTCAGAAACATTAGGAGAATATTTTGTGCAGCTAAAATTATTCTCTATCCTACTAATCCTACTAATAATAACAAGCCGAAAGTTTGTGAAATCTGAATTTTTGTTACCTCTATATCCAAAACTATTGAACAGATCAAGATGTAATTTGGCGTACGCCTAGAGCAAAGCCAAACTTAGATAATAGGCGTACGAAGTCGTGGGCAGAAGCTAGTTATAAATATTATTATATTCTCCATTATAAATATAATATAAATATTTTGTAGGCTGGATTTTTAGGAAAACTCGGTCGCGGATGAATGATAACTTTTTATTGATGACAATTTTGTCTCGGATAGCTTTCTGGCCCCTTGCCAGAAGGGATAGTTTTGTCCCACTAACGTTATGCCGGTCGGCAGTTTCATATTTTTACCATATAATCGAATATATCAAGTTTTATGGCGATTGTGATAGTGTTTGTTGATATTTACATCGACAAATAGAACTCGAAACGACTTAGAACTTGCAGAAAATAGAATTGAGAAAAGTCTCTCAAAGATTTAATCGATAGAGATGATGAGGGTTACGTAATAGATAGTAAAGGAAAACTTCCCAATGGATGAACTTTTAGACTCAATGAATCCCTATCTAATTCAAATAAAAGTAACTCAACCAAAACTCCCGGTATTCAAAGCCTTTAGCGGGATTAGCACAAGCTCTTCTGTTTGCAGTGCTGATTCGTACCAAATCCCTCCTACCGCGAACTGTGTCATGAAAAGTTGCTTCCCGCAGACCGTCGACGCTCTTAAATCCTGCACATTTGAAATTTTCGTTTTGCTTCGGAGTTTTGCTTGAGTAGGATTTGCGAGGAAAAGTTTAGAGCTTCGTGGCAGTGAAAGACAATACAACCTGTATGTGCTACTAAATTTTTCAGTTCAGCTCAGTTTTGTCAGAGGCGTGTTGGCCATGCTAAAACCTTCCATTTTGGGTAATGCATATTTGATGGCTTAAAACTGTTAGGCTCTTAGGCCGGAAACTTTGCTGGCGGGTGGAGTGGGGTGTGAGCGATGCAGAAGTATTTAGGTTGGATCATATACTTGTAGCTATGTTTCTTTGAGTATTCTATGATTGTAAAATATAACCATCACAAGAATACCAAAATAAACGTTTCGAAAGATCACATTTACCTCATTCCAAAGTCCCCCGCGACATCAGTAGGTAACAAACGGTTGTTTACCGTCACTCACTGCCGAGATTCTGCCAGAAAGTTGGATCTCTCAACTGGCCCAAACTTTTAATTAGAGATGTCCCTGTTAGTTAGCACGACTCGAATAAGCTTGTGTTGTTTGTTAAAGGGCTAAAAGGAAGATTGAGTTCGGCCCATGTTTCTGACGCCGAGGCCGACAAGGAAGATGTTTTCCACTATTTACTTTTGGCTCGAAAAACTGTTTATGGTGATAATGCTAGTGTAAAAGGTGAGGACTGCTATATCTATATTATCAGCAGGTAGAATCTTAACAAGAAATGGAGGAAATATAATAACAGACACAGAAAGAACAGACAGAATTTATAGATCTTTTAAATCCATCATGGTTATTAATTAACACTTAAGTCATTTACAACGAGATATTTACCATGATTTGACCTCAAATATCCCGTCGTAAATGACTTTAGAATTTTTAGACTTCTTCGAAAGCTGTAAATTCCAAAGACTATTCGAATGGCAGCTTTATTTTTAAAGGTCTATTCCCAACCAAAGTCAGCCACAGAGCGAAATCAGCTAGATTGCTTTGACACCGCCGATGGAGGTAAATTAAATTCGTAGAGCTCTCACCCGACAACATTCCAAGCATTCCACTAATAAAAGTAAAAATGCTGAGATCTGAGTTTCTTGTTTTCTAATAAAACAATCTTCAAAGGGTTCACTTTACCTCCGAAATTGTAAGGATACTTATATCAAATGAAAAGACTGGTTGAAATAAGCCAAATCTTGTTGATCTTGTGCGTTTCGGCGTCTTTTGATAATTTTCATGTAGCATAGATAAGATAGTTAAAAAAAATATTTTCTTTACAACCAAATCAAGCAAGTTTTTTTAGCAGGCAGGCTGTTGCATACCATAAAAAGGCATACCTACATGTGCACTAATCTCGTTTCCGGTTTTTTTGTTTCCGTGCCAAGGCAGATAAAGGCATAATCTTGTCAAACAAACCTTAAGGACGTAGGGATTACTCTATCTGATCTAACGAATCCCCATGAAATCTGAACCTCAGTTAAAACGTCTAACTAATCTGAATACTATCTGACAGTGTCTGAACGCTATTGAGACGGACTGAGACATCTCCCTGGAGGATGCTGAGCATCTGTTACGTCTCAGTGCAATCACGGCATGTATTAATTAGCCTAATGGGCCCTGTCCTTGACAGCTGTGTGCTTGTCGTTGAGTAGGGATCGTGTTTGTTCAAAATGATGAACCTGTCGAATGATGCGGTTGAAAACAATTAATTGACACGAAAGCGTTTTATGCTTTATTTAACCTTCTGTACCTGCTCAGATTATAAACAGGTGGTGTTTATGGGTTTATAAGTTTATTTGTTGGGGTTAATCTCCAGAACTACTGATCCGATTTTAAAAATTATTTCACTGATAGATAGCGCGTACTACGTGAGTGAAGCCGCCCGCAGAGGCTACTATATAATTGTGAAGAGTTATATCAAAGAATAACTTTATTATAATATAACGCTGGAAAATCCACACAGCATCTTCTAGCCCCTAAGCTAAGCAGAGCTTGTGTTATGGGTACTAGATGACTAATATACTTAATACAATAAATTACAGAGATACTTAGATATTTTTATTATACATAGAATACCCAGAACACACGGAACAAATACTTGCAGGTCGTACAAACATTAACAACTATAGTACTACGTAGTTATATTATAGCTATACCGGATATGATGAAAGACAATCGCCCGAGTATCGACCCAGTATCAGTATTCAATTATTGGCAACAGTAGAAGTAGAAAACTATTTACTCTGCATACATCATAGGAACTACAAAGGGTATTGTTAGTGATATCTTGTCAAAGGGTTACATAATAGGTATTCCGAGAATTATTTGCTCACTGACGTTACTACCCCTTTTACTCCAATATAACATTGAACCATTCGGATTTTATCCACGACCCCAGCAATAAGCGCGTAGTATATTCTTTTTTATTGCGCCACCTTATCCTCAAATTGATAGCTCGCATACTCGCATTTTAAAGGAGGTATTACTTTTCTGCTCGTGACATGTCATGTTCTTCTGTGAAATATGCAGATAGGTTCCTATTTACGTTGCTTTTATTGAAATTGCGGGCTTTTACTTTCAGAGATTCTATGAATAAGCCAACCTGCGTTCGTAATTTTGGATAAGTAGAAAGCCAAAGAACAAATGAACTAGAGAAAGACAAAGGACTGGTCAGTAAACTTAAAATCCTGCGTATTTAGAGAGGGCTGCTAATGTCCGCCATCAATTGACTTCATTCATTATACTCTGATGGAACTCTGAAGTGAGTTTGCGCTGGTCTACACATGCGTATATCAGTTATTGCAATAACACAGTAAAACGATGTACCTACATAGTACCTACGTAAGACAAGCGTGTGTTAAATACTTGGGATCTTTAAATAACCTCAAACTACTGACGCTTATTACGATTAATTTTAATAACCAAGTTTAACTTTAAAGTAACTGCCAAGATGATTTGAACTATCATTCATTTATTTTCCTTCATATTTTTTTTCAACTAGGGACTTGTTTTTCATTTAAGTAAAATCTTATTCATAAAAAATACAAATTAAAAAATAAAATAATGATGAAGATGCTAGAAAGTTCACGCAGCGCAGCATCATCTAGCCTACTAGGGTACTATAAAAGTTAATTTCAGAAACACAAACGTAATACGTTTTTATTGATAATAATTTAGTAATATTTTTGAAAATATTCTATTTTTACCTTCCGAAAACCAGTCGTCACTCTTGAAACATGGTAAATTATATCATTCTGTATGGTTTCACGATTTACCCATTTTATATTAAGCATTATGTTATGTTATGACACAAGAGTTGCTGAAAAGCTGCCCTGATATACATACTTCCCTGGACAATCCCAAGCACGTGTTAAAATTTTAAGGGTTCCCTAGACAGATTGTATGTCTTAGAGTAACTATTGCTATATATGCTGCACAACTGCGAAGTAGACAAGATGATTCTTAGGATTCTTACGTAAACGCATTAAACGAAATACTACTGTAGTCATCAGTCAATCATTGATCACTAATTCGCGGGCTGGATAATACGAGAAGCTTCTGAAAACTAGGTAGAACAACCATCTTCCATAATCCTTAATTTTAAGAGTAGGTACGGAGGGTACCTACTTACTGTTATCCAACATGAGGAGCTGGATAAATACAAGAAGCTTCTGAAAACTATATAGAACAACCATCTTCCATAATCCTTAAATTTAAGAGTAGGTACGGAGGGTACCTACATACTGTTATCCAACATGGGGAGCTGGATAAATACGAGAAACTTCTGAAAACTATATAGAACAACCATCTAAACTTAAGAGTAGGTACGGAGGGTACCTACTTACTGTTATCCTACATGGGGTAATCTAAGTTGTATGGAAAGTAAGCAACACAGTAAATTATTTAAGTACCTTGGCTATATTGTAATTTCACAAAAGCATACCATCAATCAAAAACATGGGACATAGTTCTATTATCCTACATGGGGTTACTAAGAGTAGGTACGGAGGGTACCTACTTACTGTTATCCTACATGGGTTTACCGAAGTTGTATGGAAAGAAAGCAACACGTAGTAACTATTTAAGCACCTTGGCTATATTGTATCTTCACAAAAGCACACCATCAATCAAAAACATAAGACATAGTTCTAGTACTCAATAATAATTATGTTAATTGGCATTTAATACAAAAAGAAATACAAATGAAGGTACTTGTGAATTTAATTTGAAGCGTTGAAGCTAAATCAACACACAATAAAAGAATGAAAACAATAGTAATTAGAAGGTATTAAATTACATAGGTACTACTTCAGTTTAACAAAGTACACAGTAATATGTAGGTACATACAGTTATTATTTAGTTTCCACTCGGAAGCTATATTTACAAAGAGAAATAATCTAGGTAGGTACTTGTAGATGTACCTGTACGTGTACATGGAAAGATACATAAGGAGTATAATAACGAAGGTTTACTTAACTTTGTCTCTGGAACTGCACAACACAAACTGAATCCCGTTCTGGCTTATGTTTCTATTTTATACTGCCTCTCCAAGGCCTACCCATTCTCTTTCCTATCCAAATATGGTCATGTTTGTTGAATCACCAGAGCCAATCAGCATTCAGATTTACTTTTATTCTAAATCTAACCCTTTTCGAAACAAATAACATGGTAAACCCATGTTGAAACTTATTCTAAGCCTTTTGCCGGTCATCAAAATGGGTTCATTATCTCCCAGAGGTTAATATCGTCATGTTCAGGATTTCGCTGATGAAGCGATAATTACAAACTTATATTTAAATAGATTCTAATTTAACAACGGTAATCCATAATTACATTAACGATTTATGAATATAATCTGCTTCATGAATTGTTACATATAAGTTTATTTAATTAGTAAACAAATACAAAATCAGTCCATTATCATCATATTTCCGATTTAACTGACGTAATCGTATACCAAACTTTTATTTAAAGAAATTATAACTTAACAAAACTTCTCTTTTATCCAATTAATGATTTATGAATATTATCTGCTACTATATTGATACAGATTAAATAATTAAGGTTGCTAAACACCCACAAAACCGTTCTCATTACAAATGCAGTTGATAATAGCGACATCTGTTACATTTCAGAGATACTATTTTGTGCACGGTGTTTACATTGCATCGTCACCTATCCGTAGACTCGACCTATTTCCACTAGGTGGCAGTTGATTTCAATGTTGTGATTGAAAAATATTCGATTTGTTTATTGAAATCTGTCACGGCCACACTGACATGTACTTCGTCTCGAAGTACCTACATAGGATCCATTAACGTAGGTTTTTTTTTAAACATTTATTTTAATTTTTGTCTTAACTTACGGTTTTACCCATGTACCTATCCATACATATACATATTATATACTAGCTGACTCGGCGAACTTCGTACCGTTCTCACCTGAATAAGCTATCCTATCTTTCAAGTTGGATCAAACTGCACACGGTGTGCAAATTTAATTTAAAATCGGTTAAGTAGTTTAGGAGTCCATCGCGGACAAACAACGTGACACATGATTTATATTTATTAAGATATTCGCTATATCTTTAACTATCCGTTATATCTATCCATTGGACTATCCATGGCCCTATCCACGCTACTATCCACGGCTTTTATCTTTTTGAATATCAACCATTATCATTCCCACACATGATAATCTTATTCATCAAGCCATAACCTGCGTTTTTCGCATGTCCTTTATAAATATAAATATATAGCAGAAAATTTATTAGTATATTTTTATTTATGAGTAGGTATTTATCATATTTTATTTTTATCGTACTATGTATTTATGTTTGTTTTATTTGTTCATGTTTGAATTTATAAAATTTGTTTTTTTTAAACAAGATTATTATATACTTAATATCTTATTTCTCTGTTTTATAATGTACACTTATCTATCCATATTCATTGCCCTACTTTTCTCCATACCTACCCAAAAGGATTGCTGTAAGACAACTATTGTAGGGTTAAGCTGGCTTTTGTGTATGTCCTTCAATTTGTCAACTTTTGTGTATTGTTTTATTTGTGTACAATAAAGATTTTTTTTTTAATGAGTCTGTATTTGTCCCTTCCATGGACATGTTATTAAATAGGTGCAAAGTATTATTTTCCATATCAAGCCATAGCCCATATTCATCACTTCCCTGTACCTTCTAATCTACAGGTTTTTTTTAAAGGTATTTTTCCCGGGGCAGGTATTTTTTATTTTTATAAAAATTGAAGTTAATTTTCTATTCCACCTCATGGAAGAGAATAAAAGTTATTTCCTAGGGTTATTTAAACGTGGAGTTCAATCGCCTATGGTCCCAACATTCTAAACATAAATTACTTGTTATATTGTGTTTACTGTCAAATTACTTTTTAATTTCAGTATCTACGTAAATGCTGGAGAGCAATTTCGCAACTACCCTCACTATCAAGATTAAAATCATTGAGAGAAAGTAATCTTAGCACAGTGACACTGAATACACGGAAAAATGATTGTTAAGGTAGTGGCTAATGTTCGTTACAACCAATAAGTTTGTAAGCTAATTAGAGTAAAAAAAGATATAGATGTCTCAACCTTAGTTCAAATAATTTTATGTATCCTTCCATATCACACAATCCGCCTGGCCAATCTGACGAACCAGTAGGCACAAAAGTATTAAACATGTCAACAGCCGTGGTGACCATCGTTCTAGTGGTCCATTTGTACCAGTGGACACCATGGTGTTCTAATAATTTTTATCTAAACTGGAATATACTTAGACTGTCTGATAATATTACCTAGATTTTATGACAAGAATTATAAATATCCTAATAATCCACACTGCATCATCCAGCCTCAAAGTAAGCAGATCTTGTGTTATGGATACTAGCAACAGGTATATTTAATACTGATACAAGTACTAAATACAATACATTACCCACATAATTTCGTTCTTTTTTTTATACATAGAAAACACCCGGAATAATATCTACAAATCGTACAAGGATTTTTCCCGTGGAAAGAATCGAACCCACAACCTTCTGCGTCACCTTCGCCCGCTGTGCCACAGAGGTCGTTATAATAAATTATTAGTGAAGATGAAATTATGTGAAAAATATAAATCTTAAGAGAAAAAGAAACAGGCTTTTGTTCATTTACGGACATAAGGGGTTGGTATAAACATTGCTCCGATACAGCGGAATTGATTAATGTTGATCTTTCGTTAGACTCAACGCCATTTGGTGTTAAAGTAACCTTAGCCTAACTATTCTTTATTAACCTCAAAACAACCATTTCTGTTAGATTTATTGCAAACCCTGCAATCGACAATGTTTGTTTTGTATCTTTGACCATGTATATTTCTCAAAAGAATTGACGTTTAAATAAATATTTTGATAATGATTAAATAGATATTTCGATCATGATGAAAAGACTTGAAAAGTGAAATCAAAAACTTCAATCGTAAATTGATGCAACCCGACCATTTTTTTTACTTAAATGTGGGTAGTTGGTAACTGCTAGTACAATGCTACCAGTGAGCACTGAAATAGACTTGAAAAATAAAATGATTAATACGGTAAAGCCACAGTGCAAATAATGCAGTAAATTAACAACTTTCGTTTTTAAAATTTAACCTACATATATTACTTTTTCATTTATTAATCTCATATTTAGCTCACCAGTGTTTACTATACAATTGTAGTTTGTGCATTTAACAAAAATAAATGGACTCCACGACGACGTCCACAGCAAAATATTTTATATCTGGATAACTATGAAAAGATTATCATTTTGTGTCCCTTGATATTTAGATCAAAATCTATACCTCTTTAGTTTTGTTCGATCCCCGGCTTTTCATAGATAATAGACACAGAACTGATAAAATATAGACACAGAAATTGCACAGTTATAAACACAAATCAATTCAGTCAAATGTGACTCAGTAAAGGCACTACTTAAATAATCTAAAAAATAAAACTTATCTTGCATATACATCGTACGATTCTACAGATTCTGAGGAGTAAACAAACGGCTCTGCTAAATTTTATGTAGGGATGAATATTCGTCCCATTTGCTGCCCTTGGAGGGTTCCATTTCAGGACTCAAACAGGATGAAGCAGGGCTCTTGGGGGCCTTGCCGGTTTGGCTGTTGCTGATGCTGCTCCATGTAAACTCCTTGACGAGGGTATCTATTACATATCTATTACACCAACCTGCTATACCTAGGCATTCTTGTCAAGGTCGAAGAAAGTCAATGTGACGTCATGGTCCTTGTAACAGGTTGATGAATCTGCATCATGACTTGCTGTGAAGAAGTCGTTAAGTGTTGGCCCACCGGGGTCACATAGGGGTCGAAAACGGTCAATGTAACTTTATCTTCCTTGAGATGGGTCGAGAATAATGCATCACTATTCATTATGCGGAAGTCGTTGAATGATGTCCCAAACGTACTGAAATTTAAAAAAAAAAAAGTGATTAGTTATTAAGTCAGGATGTAGGTATCCCAATTCTGATGTTAAAATTTTAAGGGTTCCCTAGACAGATTGTATGTCTTAGAGTAACTATTGCTATATATGCTGCACAACTGCGAAGTAGACAAGATGATTCTTAGGATTCTTACGTAAACGCATTAAACGAAATACTACTGTAGTCATCAGTCAATCATTGATCACTAATTCGCGGGCTGGATAATACGAGAAGCTTCTGAAAACTAGGTAGAACAACCATCTTCCATAATCCTTAATTTTAAGAGTAGGTACGGAGGGTACCTACTTACTGTTATCCAACATGAGGAGCTGGATAAATACAAGAAGCTTCTGAAAACTATATAGAACAACCATCTTCCATAATCCTTAAATTTAAGAGTAGGTACGGAGGGTACCTACATACTGTTATCCAACATGGGGAGCTGGATAAATACGAGAAACTTCTGAAAACTATATAGAACAACCATCTAAACTTAAGAGTAGGTACGGAGGGTACCTACTTACTGTTATCCTACATGGGGTAATCTAAGTTGTATGGAAAGTAAGCAACACAGTAAATTATTTAAGTACCTTGGCTATATTGTAATTTCACAAAAGCATACCATCAATCAAAAACATGGGACATAGTTCTATTATCCTACATGGGGTTACTAAGAGTAGGTACGGAGGGTACCTACTTACTGTTATCCTACATGGGTTTACCGAAGTTGTATGGAAAGAAAGCAACACGTAGTAACTATTTAAGCACCTTGGCTATATTGTATCTTCACAAAAGCACACCATCAATCAAAAACATAAGACATAGTTCTAGTACTCAATAATAATTATGTTAATTGGCATTTAATACAAAAAGAAATACAAATGAAGGTACTTGTGAATTTAATTTGAAGCGTTGAAGCTAAATCAACACACAATAAAAGAATGAAAACAATAGTAATTAGAAGGTATTAAATTACATAGGTACTACTTCAGTTTAACAAAGTACACAGTAATATGTAGGTACATACAGTTATTATTTAGTTTCCACTCGGAAGCTATATTTACAAAGAGAAATAATCTAGGTAGGTACTTGTAGATGTACCTGTACGTGTACATGGAAAGATACATAAGGAGTATAATAACGAAGGTTTACTTAACTTTGTCTCTGGAACTGCACAACACAAACTGAATCCCGTTCTGGCTTATGTTTCTATTTTATACTGCCTCTCCAAGGCCTACCCATTCTCTTTCCTATCCAAATATGGTCATGTTTGTTGAATCACCAGAGCCAATCAGCATTCAGATTTACTTTTATTCTAAATCTAACCCTTTTCGAAACAAATAACATGGTAAACCCATGTTGAAACTTATTCTAAGCCTTTTGCCGGTCATCAAAATGGGTTCATTATCTCCCAGAGGTTAATATCGTCATGTTCAGGATTTCGCTGATGAAGCGATAATTACAAACTTATATTTAAATAGATTCTAATTTAACAACGGTAATCCATAATTACATTAACGATTTATGAATATAATCTGCTTCATGAATTGTTACATATAAGTTTATTTAATTAGTAAACAAATACAAAATCAGTCCATTATCATCATATTTCCGATTTAACTGACGTAATCGTATACCAAACTTTTATTTAAAGAAATTATAACTTAACAAAACTTCTCTTTTATCCAATTAATGATTTATGAATATTATCTGCTACTATATTGATACAGATTAAATAATTAAGGTTGCTAAACACCCACAAAACCGTTCTCATTACAAATGCAGTTGATAATAGCGACATCTGTTACATTTCAGAGATACTATTTTGTGCACGGTGTTTACATTGCATCGTCACCTATCCGTAGACTCGACCTATTTCCACTAGGTGGCAGTTGATTTCAATGTTGTGATTGAAAAATATTCGATTTGTTTATTGAAATCTGTCACACGCGACAATAAAGAGCTAATTTCACAGCCAATGTGTTATAGTTTTGTTCTAAATAAAGCTGAAAGAGTATCGGTACAGTTTAAATTGCTCTCGTACCAAACAAGGCGCTTCCTGGACGGCTTTGTTTTAAACAAGGTAGCCGCGGTCGGCATAAAGTTGGTAGAGAGTTCAGGTCGACTTTCAAGTAATTGTGACGTCTGTTTGTAGTTCAAAACCGGGTTTTTGTACTTGCTAAACTGAAACGGGAGATATGAGGATGGCGCTAAATAACCGATGATCCAATGGGACATTTCATTAAAATGAATGGCTTAGGGTAAAAATGTCACCGGACCATTTTTTGTGCTACTTGTAAGTTCCATACTTTTACCTATAAATTATTTCCTTGGTGTAAGGAACCACTAGCATATTAGCTGATAAAAGCTTTTATAACTTCTGCTAAGTGTACTTAATATTGGAAAAAGCGAGAATATCTAAGTTATTAATTTATTTTAGCAATCTTGCTAAGTATTTGTGCTAACGGCTCGAGTTTCGTGAAAATGGAAAGTCGAATTGTACAACTTTTTTTACAACAACTTTTGTACTAAAACAACTGTGTGTAATCGAAATTGTTTCAAAGTTATACCATTGTTATGATTTACCTATTGTTGAGCTAACATTAATTCCATTCATGCTCTTACAGATAACATGATGGTTTGGAGAGGTGGATTATTCAACTATCTCATTGCTCTCGTCGCGTCTCTCATTGCTCGAACGATGAGGAGTTTGCTACAAGCAAAGCAAAGAGTTTGCTACGTAGTAGCAAGGAATTTGCTACGTTGTAGCAAGATGTTTGCTATGTCGTAACCTGGAATGCGTCGTAGCAAAGACTTTGCTATGTCGTAGAACTGTATTATGATACAAGTACACATTTTATCATCATCAGTTCGCACATCTCCCTCATTTCGAGAAATTATCTTCAGAAATCTCCGTATTTTTTATTTATTTCTTTCAAGTAAATATTAAAAAACATCTAAGTATTTAATCTTGCAAATGCATTATCCAGTCAATAGTCCAAAAGTTGGTTTGCGGACTGGTATCAATTTATCAAAACGTCTGGCACAGTTAAATCAGCACGATAAGATAAATGCGAGTAGGTATCTAGGTGGTTTGATGCGGGTACTTGAAATTATACCTACTCCAGTCTGTGGAAATACGGTGCAAATTGCTCGAACAACGAACGCCGACCGACTCACTGCTGGTTCTGATTGCATTACTTTGCAGTTGGTATAGAGGATGACAGGTTTATAACTTGGTCGGTTGTGAAATCACGGAATATTTTCAGTGGCCTAGTAAATATCTCCTACATGGATGCATCGATCTACAAATATGCAAGTGATTTGTCCAAAATCGTGCGTGACGTCTTTTTTTATTGTGACTTTTCCATTGTTAGAAAAGAGGTTAAATAATTTATAAATAAAACGTCAAGTGCGAGTCGGACTCGCTCACTAAGGGTTCCCCTTTTAATTGTAAGACCTTGTTTCTTGCTAAATATCATGATTCTAGATCAACGTGAAGTAGGAACCCTGCATATTTTGGTCGAGGGAGAGAATAAAATATTGTTTTTTTTTGTTAATAAACAACAAATTTACAGTTTTCAGATTTTTCTCGTTATTTGTGCTTTATGACCTTGTTTCTTCCCAAATTTTATGATTCTAGGTAAACGGGAGGTACCTACCCTATAAGTTTTAAAAGTATTTTTTTGGTGAATAAACTACAAATGTATGGTTTTAGGGTTTTTTTCTTTACTTGAGCTATAAGACCTTGCTTCTTGCCAAATTATATGATTCTACGTCAACGGAAAGTACCCTGTAGGTTTTGGTCCATGGCGAGAATCAAAAGTTTTTTGACGTGACAACGTCTTATAATTCGATAGAGCCGCCTGCACGCACGAAAAAACATGACGTCATGCGGCGTTACCTCGTCATGCGGCGTTACCTCGCTCTGTGTTGTCACGTTCAACTATCGTCAGTAAACCGACTTTACAGACAACCAATTTTTTTTGTGAATAAACAACTTTACTGTTTTCGGATTTTTTCCTTTATTTGTGCTATAAGGTCTTCCTTCTTGCCAAATTTCATCATTCTAGGGTCTACCCTATAGGTTTTGGTCCATAGCGAGCATTAAATTTTTTTTTTGTGAATAAATTACAAATTTATGGTTTTCGGATTTTTCCATTTACTTGTGCTATAAGACCCTTGCTGCTCACAAAATTTCATGATTCTAGGTATACGGGAAGTACCCAATAGGTTTTGTGTGCATGTGATTCCCTTGGAAACTTCAAAATATTTTGACATAAACGACTGTAACTTTTGAGTTGAATTAGAAGTTTTATTTATATCGCGGCTTCAAGAGGTTACGGACTTGAGTACTTGGCGTTAAATTCAAATCGATACGTCCACGCGTTCCTGAGAAAAGAGGGTTGACAGACGGACGGACAGACAGACAGACGGACGGACAGCAAAGTGATCATACAATGGTTCCTTTTTTCCTTTTGAGGTACGGAACCCTAAAAAATGGATGTGCAACATACAATCCTATAGAAATTTTTTAAATAGCGTTCCTTCGATTTCATAATCTTACGGTGTAGCGTTCAATCGAGGTCGTGAGCAGCCGGTCTGAAGTTTTTCGAAGTTGTGTGCTTTTTAGGTTTTTTGTTATCCGGGCTATGTGATTTCTTTTTTTTTTTAATTTAATTTTGTGATGTACCTGTAATAATGTATGCGGCAAATAAATGATTTGATTTGATTTGATTTAAGTATTTCGTTATGCAGCTTTCTTTACTTTCTGGATACCATTCACCGGTATTTTGGATTCCGGTATTCCGGTATTCCGTACAGTCATCAACTTTATGGCATGATTTTGATAGGTAGCAGATAAGTCGAAAGCCGCAGAATCTACATTTTCTTTCTTTCTGTTTAGTTGTGTGCGTGCGGCATATATAATTAGAACACGTTTACTTAATTTTCAAGTAGAAACATCCATTCCTAACCGACCATTACGAAAGAGAATAAAGACAAGCGCCATAATGCGTTCCATTATGGCATGGGATGTATAGTGCAATAAATAAAGAAAGAAGTATATCAACAGCGTACTTCCTATGCTAATTTATCCGTACTCCCATAGTCCTGAAAATTGAATACTTTTTGGTGGGCTTTTTGCTAGGTCGGATTAAGGCTTGGTTTCCAGGAGATTTGTGCCCGAATCCATCCGGTGGTCGCTTGGCTCGCCTCCAAATTGCATTCGAACATTATCCACGTCCTAATTTTCTATCGGGATAAAAATATTTGACCCGAGATGGAATCGCGAGTACGTTTTTAAGAATCAAGGATCTCGAGTGGCTTTAGTAAAGAGAGCCTAAGAGCATCTCGATTTTAGGCTGAAAATTCCTTGTCCTTTTTAAGGTAAGAGGTTTAGATACTTGTGGTTCAGATTTGCTTTGATTTCCATTGCGAACCCACTGTTCCATTAAGTACTCCTAAGTAAGCTCTGGTTTCTACCAACTTATACAAAAAGCCCCTATGTAACACAATTTGGATTGTTCGACTTGATTACCTTCATCGTCGGATTCGGCACCGAAACCCTTTTCAGATTTTTATGTTACCTGGAACAATGTAACAAAGAAAATTAGATTCCTCAAACATTGGAATAATTTCAATAGAAGTGAGATGGGGAGACTGAATATTGGTTTTTTGAGTTTTGGGAGACAAAGACAAACACATTTATTACGTCTGGAGACGACACGGATATCCTCAGGATGTTTACGTAAATAGAGTAGAACCCTTTTAGGGTTCTGTCATCTAATGATGGGCTTCCGTTGGTACCATTTGGAACCCTTTACACAGAATACGTTTTATTATGACCTCGGTGATTCTCTGCCCGTACCTACTTACGGTCTATTAAGAGTATGGCCTATGTCAATAATTTCTTCAGGTATAAAGGAGTGAAGCCAAGAGCTGAAACAAGTTAAATATTTGCTATCCTATTTAACTTGACCCTTAAACGGTGTCTTCAGTAGTTATTAGTTTAAACCGTGATTAAAGTAAAGGCCCTTAGAGGGACCACCGCCTAATCTCGTGGTTGTGTTTGTATAATAAGATTGTACTGGGTTGTCGGGGCTATAAGCGGTCTGAAGACCTTTTAGTAGGTACTGAAGACAATGGGTAGGGTTATCTGAAGTAAGTAATAGTATTGGTCAAGGCTCTTTATAATAGTACCAAGGGGATAAAGCAGAAAAAAGAATCAAATTATTGAATGTATTTATGGTGCCAGACTTACATATTTCACACGCATTATTCCAGCATATTGAAAAGTAAAATAACCCTCCCTCTTGCGCAGTCGGGTAAAAAGAGAACGTCATATAACCACACCTTCAAAATACCTTCAAGACTTTTAATTAATGGGTACCTACTTGTGCTTAGATTAAAGCTCTTGTTTAAAGTACTGCACTGGCAAAACTTGCCTTTAAGCCAGTTAGTCATCGGCTATGCAATAGAAATATTAATAAAACCCCCGCGGAGTTCTGCAGAGTAAATTGCAAAAGAAACAGAATAAATTTATTACAGCTTTTCCTGACTGAAGAATAAATTATTTCTAGACAGTTGCACAGATTCAATAGCTTAGAACAAGTTAACGAGCTTGCCAAATGCACTGGTTCCGATAAAGGGGTGGATGCAAGATTGTAAAAAGAAGAAAATGAAAGATTTAAAATGAAGTAATTTGTTTTTCGCAAAAAGGTTTTTAAATTTGTTTTACGAGCGTCTCATTTCTAATGTCAGGATTTATGTTTGAAAGAATAAATAATGATAAAACTACTGAAATTATTTTTGAGGTACGAAACCCATGCTATAATGATAAATAAATCTATCATCAATATTATTTCGACCACTAATCGTTGAAGAAACTGCAACTTGTAAACAAAATTTTTAATCTTTCCCCTTACTCTAACCTCTCAATAAGGCATTGGCTAAGCTTTGTAAGTGTTTCATTCTGGCTAGAAGAAACGAAACAACTCTTCAGTATTAAAAAAAATCTAATATACCTTACCTTCCTACAATGTACTGAAGAATTCGGGATTGCGCAATAGAAGCCACGGGCAGGCACAAGTTTATTTACCTAATACCAGTATGATAACAGCTTTTTAGGTCGGTCGTTATGACAGTTTCTTTCTCTGCTCCGTGAAGCCTCTGAAATAATGATTCGTGATTGTAGAGGCAGACTCAACGACTCACGGATGTCATTAAGTGGGTATGAATGCACCAGACCTCGCTTCTTTTCAAAGATATTCTAAAAACGATTCATGAGTTAGGTACCTCGTTAATTGTAGTGGATTTTGAAGACTCTTCTCAATATTGGAGGTGGTTTTGACAAAGAAAATAAATGAACTGTCACAATGTTTTTTTTCTCAAGACGATAAAAACAGACGTAAGCGAAGTTCTGTCGTCTAAAAATACTTAGAAATAGACTAGAATCAAAAGTCTATTTCTAAGTATTTTTAGACGACAGAACTTCGCTTACGTCTATTTTTATCGTCTTGAGAAAAAAAACATTGTGACAGTTCATTTATTTTCTTTTCAAAGATTCCGAGAACGTCAAAAGCAGCTAATGAAAAACTTTAATCTTTGCTCGCCAATAACTTCTCCACTACTGAAGCGAAGAAATTACATTCTAGCTAACCGTGACAAAAATAATTCAGGATTGAAAACCAATTTCCAGATTCAAAAGCTTGTGGACACATTGGCGGATACAGGGGGGGGGCCATGGGGGCCATGGCCCCCCCCCAAAAGACCTGGGAATTCTATACTTTCGACTCTATTTTTCGAGTCGATTTAGGTGCAATCTATGTTTAGGTTTACACGGCATACCTACCTACTCATCGGTAGGTTAGCTATGTACCTTTACTAGGAAACAGAAATATATCCTGAATTTTTACTTGTCAGTACCACAACGTCCACTTGCACCAGCAACATAAATACTTAAAAATGTAAACTTTTACATTCTTGGGTTAAATTTCTAAAAAGCTGAACACGTAATTTTCCATCAAGCAATAGGCAAAATACCTACCAATTTTCATGTTTCCGAGTAACGGAATTCCTATACTACAAAGGATAAATTTACAAAAATACTGAAGCACGTCTTATTTATTTACCGACCGAAAAACTAAATAAGTACCTAAAATCCCTTGGTATCAAATTTTACTGGTTTAACTTCAAGTTAAATCGAAAACTAAACTAGAAACTACTATTTTATCCCCTTAGAGCAGCTATTCTCAAAGTGTGCTCCGGGCCTCTGTGGGGGCTCCGCGACAATACTGGTCATATAAAAATATAAAGGTTCAGTACCTAAACATGGTTGTGGAGAAAATTACACATTATAAAGGTAATATTATATTAAGTTATATGACAGTCAATAATCATATCAATTTTAAGTAGAGCTACAAGGCGCGTTGTGGTCCACGGAACCAAACTACTTCTCTACTACCTTTTAATTTTCTGTAGAGGGGGATTGGCGCAGGTGAGTGCTAGAATACCTTCTTATTTGTTCCTAGGAAGAGAAATAAATTCAATAAGTGCGGAAGGACAAATGCCCAGTGCGACTGTCAAACCAGATATTTTAATTATTTTAGAACTAATTTCGTGTATTTATAGATAGCTTCAGCCCACGGCTTCGCACACGCTTTTCAGGTAGCCATGTACGGAGTAGGTACTGTTCGTTTAGCTCCCTGCCAAATTTCATTAAGACCCGTTTAGCCGTTTAGGCGTGAAAAAAAGAACGTATCAACACCTATTAGTGTTGATACGTTCTCTTTTCCCAACAGTCGCTAGAAATGACGCAAAATGTTAGCGGCTCGCCGATATTTTTGCCTTGGCTTTCTTCTCTTCCACAAATTTTCCCACCGCCGCTAGAATCTCAATAATTGTCGCAGCCCGCACCACTCTTCGGCGCTGTTAAATCGTATTTGTTTTCTTTGCTTTCACAAATTTCCCAATCTCTCTAAAAAGTCTTAAAAATTTTAGCGGCTCGCTCCGCTCGCCGTTTGTTTGTCATTTCTGCTTTCGTTTCTCTCACAATTTTTGCAATCGTCGCTAAAACAAAATTGAAAATTTCGAGGGTCGCTCCGCTTGCCTATTTTGTAGGTATACTCTTTACTTTCACAAATGTCCCAATCGGCGCTAAAATTCTCAAATTTTTGAGGCTCGCTCCGCTCGCCGCACCGTTTTCATATCGTCTTTTCTACGTTTTCACTTACAAATTACCTAAATTTCGCTAAAATATGTTTATAAATTTCGAGGCTCCTTCTGCTCGCCGTTTTTATATCATCTTTTCTTTCGCAAATTTCCCAACAGTCGCTAAGACTTTAAAATTTCCGAGGCTCGCTTCATTCGCCGTTATTATATCGTCTTTTCTTCCTTTTCTCTCAAAAATTTTCCACTAAAACATCTTTAAAAATTTCGAGGCTGGCTCCGCTCGCCTATTTTATATGTTTCATCGTTTCTTTTACTAAATCAGTCGCTAAAAAGTCTTTAAGATTTTCGAAGTTCGCTCCGCTCTCCATTTTTTTCATTTAGGCAACGAACTTAATTTTAGGTCTCTGTCAAATATTTGATTTTTTAATTAATTAATGATTTTTTTTTCGGCGCAACGCCGCACTGCCGTCTCTTTTCCCGCGCCGCCCGCGCGTGACTCGATGATTTATTTTGTAAAAAAAAATATTATATTATATTTTATAAAATATTTTGATATTATAAAATATTTTGCAAAAAATAAAGTTTTTATTAGCATAAAAACTTAATTTTCTGTTTACCTGTAATTTTATTTAACTCATTCTCCAATCTTTGCCAAAATGGCCCCCCCCAAAATGAGATCCTGGATCCGCCCTTGTGTGGACAGCCGTGTTAGAGGCGTAATCTAGCTTGTGGGCCGCGGCCCCATTGCCACGGCTCTGGTTCACGATTCTGGAGCAGCAGAGATTGCGTATTATTCTCGAATGGGAGGGTAGAAGCCAGGTAACTTGGTCGGGGATTACACGTCCAACGCTAATGTAGATCCGTGAAGGGGTGCTGGGCACTTTTACAACATAACTAGCGCTGAGCGAAGGATTTGCTCATGGTCTGCTTAGCACAAGAACAATGCTTCCTGAGTTGGCACCTTCTGACAAGCCTTTAATGCTTTTCACTGCTAGCAGATTCAGTCGTTTGGATTCCGTAAGTGCTTTTCTTTATTTAAACTGCGCGGGTTAGGTCTTGCTCTCTAAAAAGCTTAATGTTTTTGCAATTATTTTTAGACGAACTTAGTTTGTATCTTTTTAGAAGGGGAACATTCATGCAAATTGGTAATAGCATGGACGAACTGGACGAACGAATCATATTCATGATTACATACAAACGAACAATGGAAAATGTTTAACAACATCGAGTTTACCGATGCTAACAATTAAACAGCCCATTAAAACTTCGCCAACTAGTATATAAAATATCCATCATGATTTAGAAAGGAGAAGTTAGTAATCAACTTTTAATTTCTCTGAAATAAGTATTAGCTATTGGCAGGGTAGGCTTATTTATTATTTACTCGTGTAACTAAAAGCGGCCTGCGTAAACTTTCCACGGACTCGGAATCAATTTAAAAAGTTTACAGCGAACAAGTCTAGTTCCAACCCTCAATGTACCAATTCAAACTGAGTCCTGTCGGTTTACGAAACTGGAAGTTGGCTGAGTTCGGTCGATTGCTGAAAAAGGGGCAATTCCTGTGCAATTTCGTCGTAATGCGAGCGGCGACGAACGCCGCGTTTGCTACTTCTCTTCCGACTTTCCGGAGTGTTTGCTTTGATTGCTTTTCAATAATTCCTTTATTTATTAGATCATGATTCTAGAACTTTATTGAAATTTCATTAGAAAGCAAATTTCCTCCGACTTTGTTTGAGTTTGAGATGGAGTTATGAATTATGAGCTTATCAAAATTATTTTGTTTTAAGTAGGAACTTCTGTTCCGGGGACTGAATTTCCGAAATTCAGAGTTTCAGGCTTTTCAATTTCCATATTTGATTCCAAATAAGGAAATATTGGGGCCCACAATTGATCCCTAAAATCCTTAAATATCAACGGAATAATCCGTCAAAGATTTGCCGATGTTTTTGTCGTGCAAAATCTGTGTACGAAAAACTTCGATACCGAGCCTCAGCAATAACGGCAGAGCAATAAGAACTGAAAACTGAAAGCTGAGGTTATAATTACTCTCTTTGGGCGCCACTCAAACATTGAGGGCCTTTGTGCCGGGACAAAGGACCAGTTGGGCCTGCCACAGGCCCTGCTTACCTATTGGACCGCGACACAAAGACAACGGTGCTTCAATGTAACTTTGATAATTATTTATACCGCGCTGATTATTGCCGAGACAAGCTTTTCGGGAGCTGATCATTTTATTTAATAGAAGACGAATAGCCTCGAGGTTCGAAGGTTACGAGACTCTAAATTAATTTGCGTACGGTCCGCTCGGGCTCGCCATTGAATGCAATTCATGAGTTTTCGGTTTTATCTTTAATAAAAATCATTGATGAAAGTATATTTTGTGAGCATGGTGATCTAAAGAGTGTAAATAAATGCAAAAACTAACGCGGTCGCCAAAGTCCTTCACAAACACTCACTATTTACCAGACAACCAGTTTACTCACAAAATAAAAAACCTTGGATTCAGTCAAATCGATAATTCGATTGTGAAACCACATCCTCAAGGGGAGCGTGCGATTCCTAACAAATGCGCGTTCAAAGGGTGTTAAACAACCGGATTATTCCCGTGTGTTAACTGTACTATTTATGCGCAGATAGCCACAATCACGTTGGCATCGATCTAAGCGGATTCCGACTTCGACAAGGCGGGAAGCCACAAGAGTGCAACTTGGAATAAACGCGTTTCCGTGTCGCCTTTCCTTCGCCTTCACAGCACGAAGGTTACGGTCACCTACAACCCGGCAGACACGGCAGGCTCCCAAAAACGCCATCGGAAGGTCAAAGTTTAAACACTAGAAACCTTTGCTCCCTGAACCGGCAAATATCGGATAATCAAAGTTTTAAGGGTGTTAGGAGTAAAGAACCCTAGCGATGAAGATAATCATGCCGTATAGGGAGTATTAGATTGGGCAGCATTTTCGAGATTTTTGAGATAAGGAAATAGAAAAAATGTTATCATATTGTTGCGCACGGCAGGTAAAACTCCGCTTCTGCTCATGCTGTCTAGGCCGGGTACTGACAGTGACAGTTACGGGGCGCTTAATGAACCATTCGCACCAAGCTTGAAACGTGTTGCCGTGTGATAAATTCCGTCTTCGTTCGTCCTTTCCCTGTACTGACTGCATGAACGCTCGCTGTGTGACACGTTACATTACAACCCGTAACACCGGTCTGTAACGAACACTGAATTTCTATCAGGGTTTTTTAGACAGACGTTTTGTTTAGACAAACCTACATAGTTTTCTATGTTTTCTTATTACTATCTAGAAGCCGCATCTATTTTCACTGCAAAAATAAATGTACCTTCATGTTTATTCTACATACCCGAGCAGATAAGTAAATCTTGTACTGGAAAATGACACTATGACAGCACTATGGTGGCCACCAGGGATAGGCTTGTTGGTAAGGCGGGTCCGCCGTTTCTTTAGACGAGCTACATTTTCTAGTAAGTTCCTAGAATCCTTCTGTGTATACTCAACACCACTTCTGCGATCACCAAACCACCTGCCAACCTGTCATCATTACCACGCTTGTAATAAAAAGAGGGGCTCTCATTTAAGGGAGCCATGTTGAGCTGTTGACGTTTGTGACGTGATGATGAAACTAAATATCGTTCTGCAGGCATTTAATATTTAAAAGTGGTGCCCAGGAAATATTAATTGGATTGGACACCTGAACCTCAACAGCCTGTATTGGTCCATTACTGGACGCAGGCATTCACCTGATAAGCGCCTTATTGGCTTTTATCACATGGGGGTGTAATGCCCATAATCCCCACGCTGGGCATGCGGGTTGGGGATCGCAGTTCGGTGGTAGAAATGTTCTGCATGGGCCGTTGCTGCCCGCCCCCGGTGGATATCCCTTAGTCGCCCCTTACAACATCCGCGGGATGAGTTGGGGTGGTGCAAATTCTAAGCACCACACAAACTTTTTTTTGTTAACATAAATAATGGATTGGATATTTTATATTAATTGTGTTCGGAATGCGGCTCCTATTTTGTTCAACGAATTAGCAATGTCATTCAACGAACGTGGCAATGCTGCCAGCATTCTGGGGACTCTGCCTTCTGGTGACGCGTAGATTTTAAGAAATAGATATAAGTGTCAATACAAGTTGTCTATGTGATAAAAAACATGGGCATTCAATAACCAAGTTCAGCAAATAACACTACAAAAACAAGTACGTTTTTTATAGTCAAGACCTTCGTTTGACCACAATCTCATCGGAAAGTGTGTTTGTCGTAATTTCAAAGATGCAGTCAAATTGTCTGGTTATTTATTTACCCTCGATTTGAAGTCAATTGCACTACAATTGTCTGTAATAAATATAGACTGTGTGATTGGCTTGTCGTCCCTTGTTATGAGGTGTTCAATTGATCGGAAGATAATAATCATTTGAATCATTGATGTGCTAAGAATAAGAACCGGGGTCAGTGTCACGTTGAATGAAGAGCTAATAATAAAAATAGCTCTGCTTGCAATGGTATCAATGAAGAAATATGCAACCAAATGGGTCACAGACTTCGGATAAATAGAGAGTATTCGTACAAAATACCTAAGAATTGAAGTGCTCCAGATCATCTGAGATTCCAAACGAGAGTTTTTTTTAATGTGTGTTACTTAGAAGGAACGTATTAAAATAGAAATATAGTTTGAATTACAGTTGAGGTTTGGTCTTGAATTTTCCGACGATGGATGATTGAATGACTGTGGAAGAAGATTAAAGATGCAACGTGGGTTACCGTACCTTTCTTTCCCGGGGAGGATTTGGTCTTGTTGGGTGACTTGGTTTCGGCAGCCGCCATCTTTGCCTTCTCGGAAGCCATGCTAAGCGGGGTCCACACGAGCACGCCGAATTACCGAGAGAGCACACCGCCTCGCATTACTATCCACCACAAATAAGGTAAGCTCAGCGCCGCACCCAACCCAATAATCAGTGACTAACTTAACAAATAACCAACACTATTGACTAAACTCACAAAAATCATAAAAACCACAACCAATGCAAATACGGATATGTAGAAATTATTTGAATAAATGTCGCGGCAGGCGACTTATCGGAAATTTTCTATATATTTGTTCTATGAGCATACCGGGGTGGTACTTTTATGTGTTTTGCTGGACGTGATGTATTAATTAATGGTACAACACGCTGCGTTGGCGCCGTGACTAGGGTCTCTTTTGTTACGGCGCGGCGCAGCGAGGCTCGTGCGAACACGCCTTAACTCTGCGGACTTTTGAACCTTAATGTACCGCCATAAAGACGAGAATGTGGTAAAGAAATTTGCATCGTATGTGGAGTGTAACGGGTCGTTTAGTACAGTCGGCGCTAATCAGCTAAGCAGAATTAGTTGACTAGCGCTAATTGGTAATTAAACATGGTTTGCTCTTTATTACGAGTAATTAACATGTCCCGCATTAGGTGAGATCTCTGTTAGTGCTACTGATTAGACATTTCTATTCCTCGGTGACTATGTTCGGCCTCTTTGTACAGTTCTGCGAGTCGGGATTTGTCTGCGCGCGCTACTGGGTTTACTACCTACTACCTCTACTTCTGAATTGTAACAAAGACATAACGCCGGGTCAAAATTGACCTGTTTTAAATACCCTTGCCCTATTTTACTTTTGCTAATGACAATTTTTTTTTAGAAAATGATCATAGTAAAAATACATTCGGGGGCAATTTATATCAAAGGTGTTTCTTTGTTAGCCGATCTTGACCCAAAAAGGATATGATGACATAATGACTTAATTCGTTTTGTATAGTTAATAAGTTTAAGACAATTGATATGTTAAGAATTTTTAGCAATCTTTAAAAATATCAGTCATTATTAACTATATTTTCTAAATATATGTCACAAAAAAAACTTCGTCATAAAACCACAGGGTGCGTACACAAAAATAGAATTCTGAATGGTCTATTTCTAACTGCTCAATATAGGTTCACTATGCATTCTGATTTGAACTCTAAAGGATTACGCGTAAGGTCTATAATAGCTTGAAGCCGGGAGAGGGCTACGGTGGCGAGAGCTCGTAGCAGTTTGTAGCCGTAGATGCTACGTTACCCCGTAAATACGATATTTTACATAATTTCGTACATTCAAAACATGAAATAATAAAGCCATGAATGGTTTTAGGGATTCCAGAACTGTACCAATACAAAACAGGTTTTATTATTGGAGATAATTTAAAGATTTTATTCAAATTGTATAATAAACGTACAAGTGTGAGTTAGGTAGAGTTCTGGAATAAGCACCAATGATATAATGTTAAGGGGTTGTGAGGTAACGCATGACGGATCTAAGGGCACTGACACGAGCTGTCAATAACCGCGCGCGCGGGTGCTTCTACGTAAGATTACGCAACGGGATATAACCTGCACTAGATTATAGGTTGGCGTGCGTTGCGCGACGCGCTGGCGGCGTACCGGAACGCTCACGGACGGTCGCCGGGACCGTGACAGCCAGGGATCGATGGCGGCGCGCGGCGGCGGAGTGCAGCAGCCGGGAGGCTGTGCCCCGCCCGCCCCCTCCGCTAGCCCGCGCCCCGCCCGCGCTTGCGCCTTAGGGCTCGCCCGGGCGAGACACCGCGCCAACCTACTATTCCCTCTTCATCTCTAACTGATGCCACATTTTTTGGGTTATCGTTGAAGAGAATATCAAAATAGGTGTTGGCATGTTTTACCTCTTATGACCCTAACTTCTCTCTCAACTGAAAGGAATACCTAGTTAGCAGCTAGTTCTTCATACGCTGAGTAACTAATCAATGATAATGTCTCGTGTCAAATGTTCCTTCTCTTGCTGAATTGACGTTGCTTGACAGAGTGAGGGAACCTGTGTTTGCGGACACACGCACTAAAAATGTCGTGCGCATCTGGCGTGTCTTCGTTGAGATTAGCGGTCGTGGCTGAAGATTCGGCTAGGAGGACATTATCAAAATTAATATTGACAGTTTTTTTTACGGCCCATGCTGGCACCACGTTGTGATTGCGGATACTGAGACAAGGCTTCTTCGATTTATACAGTGTCTAGTAACGTTAGAATCAACGTCATCAAATCAGCCATTTGGTATATACCAAGGGCCACGAAATATGTCTACTTATCTTGGAAAAATTATGGACTTATTTTCTTCGAATTCGTGTTCTTTTATACGTATTAGAAGATAATCCAATCAGTACAAATATATAAGTATTTAGTGTCTTGGCAACGCTTGGCCCGCCGACTTTGGTCTGTAGAGTTGAACGAAAAACAATCCTCATATTTTATTTTTGGTACAAAACCGCCCAATAATTAAATAACAGCGTATAACATTCCAAATCAACACGCTAAGATACAATCAAAACTTCAGGAGGACGGGCCCAGAGGCGCGAATTATCGGCGACATTATTCATAACCATTCAACTGATGTCTTCGCAAATTATATAATTTCATTGTGAATTTATTCAGCCTTTCTGCTAAAATGATGGCGACTCGTGACCCTCGATTCACCCACAAGCCAGCGCCATTATCTAGTCTTTACAGACCGACAGTGTTATTTATAAAGCAAGTTAAATTAAGATTAAGTTGCATCGTAGACGTGCTCTGAGTTCTGGGCTTGTTTGAATGCAAGACGGTTTTCTTTGGCAGAAATGGCTGGTAAAAAACAAGCGCTAAGAGTAGTAAGCGTAGTAAGAGTGGTGTTCTTTTGAAAGATAATTGGACTGATAAATTTTAAGCGACGGTTTTGGAACAATTTTTATTTGTTTTTATTATATTATACGTAAAAGTTTATCGACGATGACAGCCTTTTCTAGATAATCGGTTTGTTTAGAAAAGAACCACCCTAATCAGGGTCTGCATCTAATAAAGTTTACATAATATAATGTTTATAAGAAAAGGTGACACAGTTTTAATGTCATGAAATTGTGTCAGCTTAACTTTTTTATTAGTAGCAATAACAAGGATACGGAATAATAACACTGTTTAATGTTCGCTCATTCGTAAATTTGGTAATTCGCCTTTGTTGCAAAACTGCTTCAATTCGTTTGAATAAAATGTTTATTTTGGCTTTTATTGTGTTTTTGTTGGTACCTACGTTATTTAATGGAAACGTTCATTTTAACTTGGTATACTGTAGAATTAGCACGGAAAATTAAACTAGTATTTACAATTGAAACAATTGAGCTAACTGCTTACTGTTGCAAACAGTCTACAGGTAGCTCAACTGATCCATATCAACACCAGTCGGAAGCGTCCCCAAGACGCTGGCTGCATTCGCTGTATGGCAATGCTGATACGCTGTGCCAGATATTCACCAGCTCTCGGGTCACGCGTCGCTTCGACTAGACGCTCAGATAGTTTTTTGAAAACCCGAAGAGCCTCGGTACCCCACGGACCTAGGGTCTCGACTCCAAGGGATTAACAAGTATTATACTCTTACCTAAATATAATACCCCCTGCAGATCAATTCTACCACCGAACTGCGATCCCCAACCCGCATCCCTAGCGTGGGGATTATGGGCACTACCCCCATGAGATAAAAGACAACAAGGCGCTTATCAGGGGGAGGCTTGCGTCCAGCAGTGGACCAATACAGGCTGTTGAGCTGACGTGAGGTACCTAAATATTACTTAACACTTTCATGGCCCAAGACGCAGATGTGCTTCTGCAGCTCAGCCGAGGTCGCATCGTCGAGGCTGGGCAGTGAATGCGTTAACAGTAAAAAAAACCTGAACAACGACGAGTGAAATCATGACAGAAGACAAAATCGCTTCCTCTTTTGTTTCTTGGGGGAAAACTGAACCAGTTCTCCCTTCAAACAAGAGCCGTCAAGTGCGAGTGTAACTCGCGCGCCGAGGGTTTCGAACGTTTGTGAACAAGTACGTATGTAATAAAGGTACCGGTTAGAAACTCCGAAATTTAATGAAGACCTAAAACTAGTAGGTACCAACCTACATTTCAGATGGATCTCTCTGCATGCTTCGGTGATAGGGTGTAGCGGTAAATTTTTCGACTTTTTTCAAGATATTTCGAAAAGTATTGAACCAGCAGAAATTTCAAAAACTGTTTTGAAATGTACAAACCGATACCTTTCATATGATACCCCACTCATTGGGGTAACCCCCCTTTTTGAAAATTATCCCCCCTCTTTTTGACCATTTTTCAAAAAGGGTTCATTTTGCAGACTTTTCTATATTTTTCCTGTAAAATATAGATCTATATCTATAAACGCTCCATACATTTTCAATGGATCGCTCTGCAAACTTCGGAGATAGAGGGGGGGGAACGGGTAAAATTTCGACTTTTTTCAATATATTTCAAAAAGTATGTAACCTACAGAAATTTGAAAAACGGTTTTGAAATGTACAAATCAATACCTTTTATATGACACCCCACTCAGTGGGGTAGCCTCCCCTTTTGAAAATGATCCCCCCCTTTTTTGACCAGTTTTCAAAAAGTGTTCGTTTTTCAGACTTCTCTATATTTTTCCTGTAAAATATAGATTTATATCTACAAACGCTCCATACATTTTGAATGGATCGCTCTGCAAACTTCGGAGATAAGGGGGGGGGGGGAATGGGTATTTTTTCGACTATTTTCAAAATATTTCAAAAAGTATGAAACCTACAGAAATTTTAAAAACTGTTTTGAAATGCACAAACCGATACCTTTCATATGATACCCAACTCGGTGGGGTAGCCTCCCCTTTTGAAAATAATTCCCCCCTTTTTTTACCATTTTTCAAAAAGTGTTCGTTTTTCAAACTTCTCTATATTTTTCCTGTAAAATATAGATCTATATCTACAAACGCTCCATACATTTTAAATGGATCGCTCTGCAAACTTCGGAGATAGGGGGGGGGGGGAGCGGGTATTTTTTCGACTATTTTCAAAATATTTCAAAAAGTATGAAACCAACAGAAGTTTCAAAAACTGTTTTGAAATGTACAAATCAATACCTTTCATATGATACCCAACTCATTGGGGTAACCCCCCTTTTTGAAAATTATCCCCCCTCTTTTTGACCATTTTTCAAAAACGGTTCATTTTACAGACTTTTCTATATTTTTCCTGTAAAATATAGATCTATATCTACAAACGCTCCATACATTTTGAATAAATCGCTCTGCAAACTTCGGAGATAGGGGGGGGGGGGGAATGGGTATTTTTTCGACTATTTTCAAAATATTTCAAAATTTATGAAACCTACAGAAATTTAAAAAACTATTTTGAAATGTACAAACTAATACCTTTCATTTGATACCCCACTTGACTCTGTAGGTCTCTTTTAAAATTTTGACATCTCAATTTGTATGGAAAATGTTCATTTTCATTTTTCATTTATTTTCATTTTTTTTTCTTAAAATCTGTACAGGTGCACGAAATGTATTATTATTTTAAATTTCAAGTTGATAGCTGCTGTAGTTGCTGAGTTATTAAGGAGGGAAAAAAGGACAGACAAAGCGAGACCATAAGGGTTTCGAAACCGATCTTCGAAACCCTAACAAAAGACAACTCGCACTTTAAGCAAAGTTTAAGTACGAAATAGTGTCGCAGGACGTAAGCTGTGTTCTTTTAGATTTGAATACGAAATTTATTGCAATGGTAAGAATTGATAAATGGTTAATTATGTAACAAACGTCCAATATCTTGTCCTGCATTTTAAAAAGTGCCAATAGTCACCAAATTAAATGGGAATTACCCATTTACATTACAATCTAATCCTTTTATCTAATTAATTAATCATTTGTTTCCTGTCGACAACGTCAGGTAGGATTAAGATTGTAACTAAAATAAATTAGTTGAAACTGGATTATTTTGTAATTAATAAAAACTGTCTGGGCAAAGTTCTCTGAAGACATGGCTCAACACGATACTACTTCTGCGACATTGTTTATGGAATTTTATACAAACAACACATATTATTTTAGTTAGGTACCGTTTCCTGAAGGGTTACTTTTTCTTGGTTTCACTCGAATAAAATGACTTAGAACTGAAATTATTGTGGAACAATAAGAATACAATTTTTTTTATTTCATTAAATAAAAAAAGTAAGCATTGCTACCGTTACAACATACCCCATGTTAGACCAACTGGGTGAGTCTATAATTTGACGTTGGTAACAAGGCGTGATTGTGGTGTTTCCTTTTTGTACGGGGAATTGCGTAGTTCGATGTCCGCACGATAGAGGCGCTGTAACAATTTATATGGAACAAAAACAAAATTTAAAATTTCAAAAACCACTCGACAGATTTTTTTGAAACATGGCTAATAACACTCGGGATAAAATTATCTATGACACAAAAAAAATTAAATGAAAATCGGTTCATCCGTTTGGGAGCTACGATACCACAGACAGATACAAAGATACACCAGACACGTTAAACTTATAACACCCCTCTCTTTTTGTGTCGGGGGTTAAAAAATGGAGACGTCACGATCGCGCCTCGTTACTAATGTCAAATAGGTTACAGAATCCCTCAGGTTACAGAAACTCATCCTCTATAACGCGTGTGTCGTATTGTCTACGTGACGTGACGTCACCGAACGTTTCCCTATAACATTGTCACATCGTAAAGCCGTCATTCCGTAGCCCCGCGTTTTGAAGCAGGTCAAACCAAGGAGTCTTGTGACCTCTTCACGGAAATCCACGCACAGATTATCTGACATCCCTGATCGGCTTGAAACCCCGCTCGAATTCGTTGGCGGGTATCGCTTATGTTAATTTTTGCTTATAATGAGGAATTTTCGAATTTTCGTGGAAGAATAGAGGTCGTCATTGGTATGTCATGTTCCAATAACAGTCAATGCACTATACCATTTTTATTTGGCAGACCCAAAATCATAACGCCCTCTTTTGATTCCGGCCGAACAATTTTTTTTCGAAACAAAAGCTTAACTCTCGCCGTAATATACCTAAGTAGGTATTGCCATAAATTGCCATTGCAATTGCCATAATAAAGTTATAATTATATTGCAGTCCCCTTTTTTCATTTCATTAGAAAAATCACAGACCCGTTTTTTATCCATGGAAAAATATGTCAATTTCCGCTTCGATTTAAGAGTTTTTTGTGACGTTAATCTTGCGTTGTAATAATACTAACTATTTACAAAAGTCTCCACAACATGAATCTCAAATTCAAAATCAGTAATATCCACCAAAAAATTCTTAACTTTGGACTGATTTTGTCTGATATCAGGGCTATTTTATAGGAGTAGGAGTCTTATAAGAGTCTGAATTAAGTAGGTATAGTTGTTCTATCTCACGAAGTCCGTTAAGCCCTAGTTGAAGTAGTGTCATGCTGTAATTGTCATGCTGACGGTACTCGCTACCAAAATCGGACGGGAATACAATGAGCACTAGTGACCCGGACCGCGTCTTGGGCGAGACTGATTGCTTCTGAGCTTACGCACACTAAAACGATGTGTACATGCATTCACTATGACATCCATAGCCCAACGGACTTCGTGAGATAGAACAACTGTACTAGTTTCCGCCCTGTACTGAAAAAAGTTAAATGGATTTTCCCAGTTTTGACACCAAATTAGAAATTCACATTCTACATGCGACCCGAGGAATGACGGCCTAACCTAACGATGTCACTTCGTACGTGCCGTAACAATGTCTCGCCCTGACATTTTATTCGCGTTTTATTTGACGCGATCGGATGCAAAGATAAGAAAGGTTTCACAGAAGGTCCTCCACTGCGAAATATTTCGTAGGTCAAATGATATTCGATCGGTTTCGAATCAAGCAATTCAATTCGAAGCCTACAATGTCTTAAATAGGCACCTAGACCGGCATCAAACTTTGAATGCAGTTTATAGATCATGTTTATAGTTTGGCCCCTATTGCCACTATCCAAGTTATGAAATCTGAGATCGAAACGAATCCTATTATGTACCTAACCTATAAAATTCCACTTTCTTTAAGAAAACTGAACTGAGGTTTTATGTTCTAACTTTGTATTTTAATACCTAACCTACCTTCTTACTACAAAATCTTTTGCGTAATGAAGTTCATACCCTTAAACGCAAATTATTGCTCATAAAAATATAGCTAATAAATCTTCATTCGGGTTTTACCCAATTCAAGTCTATAATCCAACACAGATTATGTCAATTTTTATCACAGATAAGTTAGTGTTTACTTATATTATAATCATTGTAATACGACAATAAAAGTAGGTAACTACCTGAATAAGGCCCTTCCACACTTTACGACATACTACCTATGTCATAAAGTGTGGTTATGTAATACTACCTACAACAGGATAGTACTGATTTGGTCCAACACTGCGACATGAGTTGCCCCTCGCCTGTTACACCCCTCACACAGCAAAAGACTAGCCAGGGGCCCAATTCTGCTAACAAATCAGAGATTAGTTTATGATTGGCTTGAACGTACATGATGTGCGTCCTTCCGTCTGTAGTTTCTTGCATCTAACTAAGGTAAAATAACTTGTCCACGGTAGCGATTCTGCGACGGTAAAATTGTCATAGTGGAGCAATTAGTTCAGAATATGTTTATCCTATTAATCCGAATTTGACGAATTTTACGACCTCGGTGGTGCGGCGGGCGAAGGTCCGCCTGCGGCGCAGGAGGTTGCGGGTTCGATTCCCGCCTTGGGACAAATATTTGTACGATCTACAAATATTTGTTTAGGGTGTTCTGGTCGTTTCTATATATAATGAAAAAAAAATCTATTTATGTAATGTATTATATTATGTATATCAGTCATCTAGTACCCATAACACAAGCTCTGCTTAACTTGGGGCTAGATGATGCGGTGTGGATTGTCCATTATTATTTATTATTTATTTATTTATCCTCCTGCAGCACTTGTGCTCGAGCATAGGTATTGCAAAGTATCAGTACGGCTATGACCGTTGTGCTTGTATGGAAATTTGTAGGCCACCTCATTTAGTAGCTCTGGAAAGGACGTGTACTACGTAGTACGTAATGTACAGAGAATAGTACTGCTTTCCTAGCAAAAATGGTATGAGCATACTGTCCACGAAAGTGTTAAACAGATTGAAGTGAACCAAAAATCAAAATGATCACTTTATTTAGTAGTTTTACTTAAGTAATTTGAATTTTGTGACGTGTCTAAGAGTCTTGTAAGGTCTACAAGACTTTACTCGGTCTAAAAGAAATAAAGCAGTTTGATATTTGCGTTTTGTTGAGCATGAGACCAGTTCAGAGAGTTTGCTTGTAGCCTTCGTTGACGATCATTATCGTGTCGGATAGTGTTAAATGGGTTTCGATACATCATTAATCACCCAGTACGACCGAGACTTAGATATGCAATCACGATAGCTACCGAATTAACAGACAAACCAGGTTTTGTTGTTATTTTTTCAAAAGAACTCTTTTACGCGTAATTACTTATTGACTCATTTAACACAATATAACATGGTACAATACAAACAAGGGCAAATATAAAGTTACCAGCATCGTATCCATATCCAATCTACCTACTTAGCCACCCTTCATTTTTTTATGGTTTCGTCTGGCTGTAATAATGGGGTGTTTTCTTACTAACAAGAAATAGTTCGAACAAACAGAAAAGAGGGCGCTTTTTTAAGGGGGGCCCCAAATGAAAGTGACGCAGACCGTGGTTATTTGAGCACGCCATCCTATTGACAAACTCGCGCCTATCCGTTAAAATCCACGTATTAGTTTTATTCTAAGGTAAACAGGGGTAATTATTTTTGGAATACGCCTGATTGTTGTCCGTTTCATATAAGAACCGTTCCAGAAAAGTTCACATTTGCTTCTTTTCACGCAATTTAAATTGACTAAAATGTAAATCACAACTTACATCCTATAAATGTTTATAACATCGGTATATTTTAATGTTCCAAAATAATTTCAGTCCAACGTCAGTAATGAATACATGACGCACAAAACAATGAAAAAGGCTCACCTTCTAGGAATAATTCATAAGTGAAAATGGACTTTAGAAGACATTTTTTTACAAGATTGATATCAAAATTTTGTACACGCATTAAAGAAAAATAATTAAATTTATATAGCCGCTCAAGTGTACATGGTAACCATTGTTACCATAATTTAAAATAAGTAGGCTGGTACACGTGGCCGGATAGTAAAGTTTTGTAGTTACATTGTAATTTTATTCAAGAGTTGTAGTATGTTCCTATTTTGTAATGTTGGTTTGTTAATCTATATTTTTCAGACAACTTAGTCCATAATAATCATGAAAAATAAAAAGATTCATGCATTCAATCACCGTCTTCATGGATATTTTTAGCTCATGCATACATTTTTTAAACTATATTTATTTGTTTTCGTTGTAACTAAATATTTTTCTTCGCCTTTTGTGCCTTTCTTGTAAGGTCTCTCTCTACCCAGGGAAATAACGTTGAATTACTTACTTTCGATTTCAGCAGCGGAATTTGAGTTCCCGAATATCAGGAATACTATTAAACTTTGTAGATGGGATTGAACAAGTTGATAATGCGGTAAAAGCATTTCCTTAGAAATGGCTCTACTTTTATACTTATTACGATAAAACTTTTTTCAAGTCTGAAGCGATAAAATTATTTATTTTGGAGGTTATCCATAAACATAAGACTAATTATAGGATAGGATAGTAGGAAGGATTGGAAGGAAATGGGATGAAATGAGCAATACACGACGACCTCTGTGGCTCAGCGGGCGACGGTCCGCCTGCGACGCAGGAGGTTGCGGGTTCCTCGGGACAAATGTTTGTACGATCTGCAGACATTTGTTCAGGGCGTTCTGGATGTTTTCTATGCATAATAAAAATATCTATCTATGTAGTGTAATGTATTATGTATATCAGTTATCTAGTACCCATAACACAAGCTCTGCTTAGCTTGGGGCTAGATAATGCTGTGCGAATTGTCCGTGTGTTTAATTTAATGATAATTCGAAAACGGTTAGTTTAGAGATTCCATCATAAAATTTGCTGAGATTTCTATGACGTCACAACATGGCCGACAGCGCTTTCAGAGTTCAAAATAAAAAAAAAAACTATTTTTAAATTGAAAATATGTAGGTAGTCATCTTACACTTTTAATATCAGAAATCAATAAATATGGGGTCTTAAGTCAAATACTACAGAAAATATTTATTTATTGCACCAAATTAGATATAAGTCAAGACGAACAAGACAGCACGTATAATTGAATACTTCATGCCAGAAAAATAGCCTTAGCTTCCCCGCAAGCCAATTAATACGTATCGTAGGTATCATAAGAGGCGTAACAATAAAGCGGAACATCCAGGAAAATACAAGGACATTAACGTCCACGTCTGTGATTTGTGGTCTCAGGTGTATCGTGTCCTAAATACAGGCACAATCTCGAGTAGTGCCCTTCGTGACACCGAATAAAAGGTTGGTCGAAATCTAATGCTAAGCTGACTCTCGGGGGTGTTGACAGATTTGGGCCAGAAAATTAACTTATATCTCCAGTAGATAGTCTTATAGAATTTATGTCTTTATTTTTTACTAGCGGCGGCCCGCGGCTTCGCCTGCGTGGAAATATAATGTTTCTAACGTTCTTATCTTTTTTCTTTCATAAGAATCTTCTTGTGACAATAACAAACGCAACAAAAAAGAATTGGCGAAATTGGACAAGCTGTTCACGCGTGAGGGATCCCGAAATAGGGATTCATTTTTATTTAAATCGATCGAAATATTGTTTTTATTTTCTTAAATTTTTGAGTTTTTTCGTTTCTTAAACATAGATAATAATCAGAAGTTTTGAATTGTCATACTTTTGTGTATAATGGTCTGTCAGCCGCAGACACGCACGCACCAAGGGTCCTGCCAGAAAACCAGCATTGCTCAACTTTCGGTAGAGAAACACTAGGCTGAGGTTTTTGTTGAGACACTTTTTTATGTTCAAGTTTTTTCAAATTATGTTTACTTGTGAGCCAACAAAATGATTTTCTTTCTTCTTTCTTTTTTATGACCTGTCTATATTGATCTTTCCCCTGGAAAAAATATATTTTAGATTCTAGCACGTGCGAAGTTGTGGGAACTTGGGAAGAAGGTATTTAGTAATTTGGAGTGAGCGAAGCGAGTGAAGATCTCAGTGACAGATTTAGCTGTATGGCGCAGCTGTATAGTCACTTCGAGCATAACTTTAGAATCGTTTATCTGTGCATTAAATTTTATAGGTGTATTATACTTTGTGAAATGTGCTGGTAAATTAGGGAAGCCCAATCGGTTGATTAGTTTTTAAAATGTGAGGGTCAAAATAAAATGACCTGCCTCTCTACTCTTACTCATAGAATATCTACCAAAAGACAACTCTTCTTATTAAGTGGCTTGATTGTTTTCTTTTTTATCTCAAAAATTATTCAGACTGTAAAAAGAATTCAAAATCCATTTTCAAATACACACGAGTAGCCTTTTCATACGAGACCTCACTTGATTTTTTGGTAGAACTATTATTTTCCAATTCCCCGTTGGAAATAACTAATTCCACCAAATAGTCAGGCCTTCATGATGAGCTGATAAGAAATAACAACCCGGACTTTGCGTTTGCACCTTTCACCCTGCAAGGTGGAAGAGGGATTTGCAAGAAAGTTAATATTATCATTTATTAAGATCACGAGTATTTCGGATTTTTTAACTTAATGTTTTTTTTACAAAACTTTAAGATATGAACTTACCTACTCTTTACGCTATCGGGTTTCGTCCTTCAATCCCCCGTCTCGTAGGTACCACCTATTTGATAATCTAAATATCTAACCGTTCCTTTCTAAATTACTGCCCGGCGTTATATGGGACTGTGTCTAAATAATTATACTTCCTTATGAAATGCCTATATGCCTGCCTACCACTATTTACCACTATTTGAGGGTACACAAAAGCCCCCCAGAAGAATTTCAAATGCAGCTTTCATTCATTACGAATGTAAGCGGGTAAACTACGAACCTTATATGTATTGGAATACAGATGTAGGAATATCCTACATCTGTGTATTGGAAGAACGCTGTTGATTATTGCTTTCATTAAACCAAACAAGCAAAACTACAGACACCTACATGTTCAAGGGGTAAAAACGCCTTTATTACCCCTTGAACGCGTATCAACACATTTAGCACTGTGGTTTTGCTATCTACGCCAGGGCGTGCAGCTCGTCAACAGACGGGTCAATAAACGAAACATCGTTTATTGAACAAAAATATAAGTAAAGGCAGTTGTATGCCGCACACTAGCGCCGCCACCTATTTACACAAGAATTTACAAATCTCGATTGTTCCGTTTGTGATACCTATCCTAAGCTTTTTTTTAATCCCTCTGAAATAGTTTAGAGTTAAATTATATTATATTATTATATGTTTTCGGAAGAGAGTATGGTGGCCATCAAGTGCAATTTCGCTCTTCAGCGTAGGTAATGGAAATAAAAGAAAACTACTATAGAGGCATTAAAAAAGCTTATGATATCATAAACTGTACAATGGACTTTGAAAATTCCTTTGATTAGCGTGATTATAAGAAAGAAAAGGCGGTAGCGCTAGGGCATTAACTACCGTTAGGACGATATTGTTAGAGACTATCTACTAGTTATAAATAATATTCACCAAGTAATAACCTGCTCATATAAAGCTTACTAAAAATAGAACAGGTACTTATCTAAATTGACAATTCGATAAAACTCCGTATTAGTGTTACCTACCTAAGTAGATTTTTCGGGGCTTATTTTTATCGAAATTTCGCAGAATTTCTTATCCAAACTCGTTATAGCGGTAATAAAGTAAAGCCCACACAAGCAGCATTAATTCGGTGAGTAAATCTCTCTACCAGCAGGAAACAATGCTGTCACTCATCGCAGCTTATGACGTCATACCTTCGCACAGAATTATGTCTTCGACAGTACCCGTCAGTTTGATAACGATTCTATCATAGGTACTGGCGCGAACAAAAACACTGTTTGCGATCTATATTCATGAGGATGCTCAAAGTAATTTGTAGCATGAATAACATTGATATCTTGGGCGGTGATCAGATCCAGTTACGCGGCGTGGCGAGAAAAGTAAATAATCAGTTATAATAAAAGACTAGCTTCTGCGCGCGGTTTCGCACGCGTTTTTTGACGTGACAACGTCTTATAATTCGATAGAGCCGGCTGCACGCACGAAAAAACATGACGTCATGCGGCGTTACCTCGCTCTGAGGCGTTACCTCGGTCTGAGGCGTTCCATGTAAGGCTTGAAGTGCGTCTGCGTGGACAGCTGCTATACTATAGTACATTTACATGTTTTGATCAAGTATCAAATGCTACCATTCCATCAGTATTTTCTTAAGACGTTGTCACGTTCAACTATCGTCAGTAAACCGACTTTACAGACAACCAATTTTTTATTTGGAATGAAAAGTAGCCTATATGTTATTTCAGGTTCAAAATGTTCATTCTGTAGTCCATTCAGTAGTTATGGCGATGTCTTCTCACAAACATCCTTACAACGGCACTGGTTTTCGCCTTTAGTACTATACCTAATACTAGAATAGAATACTAGAACTACTAGAATACTAGAAAGATAGAAGGGCTCATTGAATTCAAGGTGATATTTTTGCATAGGTAACTAAAAGTTAAAAATAAAACAATAAAACAAAAATCCCTCTCCCTGGGCAATTTTGATCAAGGTAATCTTACAATGATTAAGATTAGATAATTATTTCATTAGTCGGTAATCACTTTATCCAAATAAACTTATCAAAGATATAAACTTAATTAATAAAGGTATCTATTTTTTCATGGCTTTCCCCAGTTAATTAAATTGAAGGAAAAGAGAAGATAAGAATTTTAAGGCGTTGAAATGAACAATTATAGCTCAACTTGGCAAAGAGAAGTTTAAAACTTTATTTCACTAGGCTTCTTGTTGTATCACTAACCTTAACTTTTTATTAAATTTAAATTAATTTCTCAATAAATAAAGTATGTAAACTGGCTTCGGGAAGATTTTATAACGCGTAGTATATGTAGGTCAGTTTAGTGAATACCTAAAAATAGGTAAGTACTATTTTCACAAAGAAAATTACAATCAAATAATATAAATAAACTCGTACTTGTAGATTAACAATTGAGCTAACTGCAGACTGTTGCAAACAATCTCAGGTAGCTCAACTGATCCATATCAATACCAGTCGGATGCATTCCCAAGACGCTGGCTGCATTGCCCTGCATGGCAATGCTGATGCGCTGCGCCAAATACTCACAGAACAGAAATGTTCCACTTCCTCATTATACGTCAAAAGTTACAAAGTTAAATTAAGTTATAGTAATCCATAATAACTAAAGCAGAGACATACTTACACGGCTTATGAGCACAGTGAAAATATGTATTTTTTTTTAGATAAAATAATGGACGAGAAACAAACTTATGTTATTGTTTTAATTAAAGAAAATTATACTAGAATTTACAATTGAAACAATTGAGCTAACTGCTGACTGTTGCAAACAGTCTACAGGTAGCTCAACTGATCCATATCAATACCAGTCGGATGCATCCCCAAGACGCTGGCTGCATTGCCCTGCATGGTAATGCTGATGCGCTGCGCCAGATACTCACCAGCTCTCGGGTCACGCGTCACTTCGACCAGACGCTCAGAAATTTTTGACCTAGGGTCTCGACTCCAAGGGGAGCAAATGTGTAGGCTCTGTCGAGACCTTCATATTTGCGCCTCTAGAGATCCTCGGCCAAATCTGCCACCGCACCCGCCCTCACGGATGTCCTCGGAAGATGGGTGTAAGTTATGCTAGTAAGTTTAGTATGTGCTTTGCTTGGAAATATGAAAAGATTAAAAATAACACAACACATAATAAATACAAAAGTTTGGATGTTGTTAACCTCTTCACGCCAAAACTACTGAACGTATCCGGCTGAAATTATGTATAAATGTAGTTCTAGGTCTGGAACACAGGCTACTTTTTATTCCGGATGAGCTGAGGAAAGGAGCTGGTACATTTTTATCTATTTTGTTCCACTTCTAGGCAAAGTAGTTAATAAGATTAATTCATTGTTTTAAATTATGCCACATTATATTAAAAATTACATAACATTTATGTACCTCAACCTCAGCAGCCTGTTTTGGTCCACAGCTGGACTGATAAGCGCCTTATTGGCTTTTATCTCATGGTGGGTGATGCCCATAATCCCTACATTTATGTACATTTTTAGTCAAAACGAATAGTTATGATTTAGACAAGTTGTAATGAAACTACTTACAGTGTTTTACAGCATTCATATAATATGTTAAGTTATATCCTACTAGACGATCGCCTCGCGGTTTCACCCGCGTAGTTCCCGTTCCCGTGGGAATTCCGGGATAAAATATAGCCTATGTCACTCCCTGAAAAGTAAGCTTCCTAACGGTGAAAGAATTTTTCAAATCGGTCCAGTAGTTTCGGAGCCTATTCAATTCATACAAACAAACAAACAAACAAAAAATCAAACCTTTCCTCTTTATAATATTAGTATAGAAAACCACGTACCTACTTAACCCAAATATTATATAGACATAATTTACGCAACAGTATGTAATCTAAGTAGTCCCGTCCCATAGCTTAAAACTAGGTTCGCTTGATCAAAAAGATTGGGTACTAGGTTTCTACTCTCAAAGAACCTCATATACTATCAAACATACTTCGTTCTGGTATTCCGCGGCCTCCCCCGTAGATATCTGGAACCTTACAAAAATTGCACTCAAAATTGTCTACGACTTGTTTTGACGCAGCAGTTTGCCTAAAGCCTGACAAGTTTTGTGCATACGGAACAAGAGATTAGTGGAGTCAAATTTATTTTATTCTATTTTGTAAGTAGGTATTTCCCTGAAAATAATATACACCGCTTTTTTTTTATAAGGATTATTAAATCAACAGAATTCAGATAAAGAAACGAATCATTTATTCGCACTAGTTTTTCTATGGACACGTTTAAAGGTGATTTCTATCCCACGGGTACTGATTTATGGGATAAAAGTAGCCTATGTTTGATTCCAGGATTAGAATTATCTATTCGCAGTATTTCAGCCCGATCTGTTCAGTAGTTTTGGCGTAAACTTTTGCATTTATAATATTAGTGTGATTTACTTGTTAGTAACTTGTAATTTGCTTAACTTGTTGATTAAACAGGCTACTGAGAATCAAATTATCTTCACCGGTAAGAGATAACACCCAATAACAATAACTATTATTATGAGTAATAACAATAAAACAATATTTACACGGATCGTTATCAGTACCTATGGATTACGATTAGTCAGAGTACATTTTTTTCACAAAATTGTACTACGACTAATCGTATGAAAATGATGGAATTAGATTTTCAGCTACATATCCCTACCTATCAGGTAAGTAATAAACCTAAGCACCTATTAAATTATGATACATTATTGGAGACGGTAATATTTTGAGGCTAGTTCGTTTTGGTTTTGTGAACAACCATCAGAATTGACACCACTGTGTCTAAATTTTCTAATAAAATCTTGTGCAATAATTTGTAAGTATTAATTTAGGATAAATGCCCCAGCTGTACTGATAAGCCTATGCTAAGTCTGGGTTCGCCAAGGACCTTTGTGGCAGAGGAAAATATAGTCATTTAGATGTACAAACAAAACAAATAACGACACGGAATGTAGGTTAGTTGAGATATGTGGGGCAGGGAAAGTATTTGTAGCGCTTTAAAGAAATCTCGCAACGGGTGATTCTTAAAGTGTATTTTAGGAGAGTGAAGTGTCTTGGGGTAAACGTGTTCTTGAGTGGAGACCACGACTCGGCAAACGTAGTGTAGGACGCCCTCCGGCCAGGTGGGATGACGATCTGCGAAAGACTGCAGGCAGATGCTGGATGCGGCAAGCTGAAGACAGGGCGCTATGGCGCTCATTAGGGCAGGCCTATGTCCACCAGTGGACTAATATAGGCTGATGATGATGATGATGATGAAGTGTCTAGAGAATCACCGTATAGAGCCCGAGTAATCAAGTTAGGTTGTGTTAATCCGCACGCGATGATTGAGATCTTGGTGGGCTAATAAAATATTTAATTCACATTTCTCATAGATTCTGCGCGTTGTCTGAGTGGGATGGAATCTTGTCTGAGTATTCCACCCGTTTTGGGCGAACATTTACTTTGACAAGATTCTCTGTTTCAATTAGAAATGGTTCTATTGGACTCTTTTCGCAAGCGGATTATAATAAGTGGTGATACGCCCACTTTTACTGACTTTTATGGTAGTGGGGCATGAATTATTCCTGGGACATCAATGTAGGTAGACTTTACCTCATAGTTAAAACCACAGATTTAAATCGTTAGGCACTTTCCTTAGTGAGGCCACGTTGTTACCTCGCTCATTTTGAATTCGTGTATTGTGTGTTTTTACAGAAAAGTTCGTGCAATAGCAGCAGCACAATAGACGGTTAATATCACAGTTAGGTTTATTGGCAAAAACACTATTTTTAACTATTCATAGTGCGTGTGCGTCGAAGCATTTTGTAAACGCACGCATTCAAAGGCAATGCCACATTTTGTTGTCAGGGCGTATCTAACGTAAGGATTTAAATGTTTGGTAAAAAGACGATTAAATTAATAGTCCACACACCTAAGTCGTCGACGCAGCCCGGCCGCCTAATTTAGTGTGTAGGTAATAGACATATGAATCATTAAATACAGAAACGGCACATCAGCACGTTTTGCGATTTTCACTTTTTGATGGGATTATTATCTTTGTGTGTAAATACACATTCTGTGTAAAAACGGCACAACTGGGACTGCTCTAACCATGTTTTTATGTGGCGTGAAATTTAAGTTTAGAGCAGAAAGGGCACATCAGACCGAATAATGTGCTCTTTTTTAAAAAATCATATGGCAACCTTGATGACTGATGAGCAGATGCCTGTCAACCTGTCATGTTATAAAAAAAACCTGTAATGATGATATTCTCTCAATAAATAAATAAATAAAATAAATTAATGCTGTTTAACGCTTCGGCATTAAAAACCAAAGTTGAAACAGCATGAGAGACTGTGCACTGTAGACGAATTTACTAAAAAATAAATGAAAGCCTCTGAAATTAAACACAAGTTGCCGGTGTACAACGTAGACAGTGGGTGTATATAATATCTGTGACAGTGGCATGGTTACTGACTTCCAAAAAGGGTTCCCGAGGAACTATTTCCGTAAGAAACTGTCTGAGGAAAGAATTCAAAATAACCGGGGACAAAATGTTCATGATTTCACAGTATTTATAATTACTTTGAATTTGATGCTGATTCTCCCAACTGTGTACTGGTGAAAAATTTCATTGGAGGCTTCGTAGAGTGCAATTTTCGATTACCTTAAGCTAATTGTAAGTAACTTACGTTAAGTGTTTAAGCACACCTACTATGACTTCCAAATAGTACGACAAATGTCATTAATTGCAGAAAGGGCACATTTTTAATTTTTTAAATATTTTTTATTATTATCTGTATCATTGTTAATATTGATCTATGTGTAATAATGACTAATATTAAAAAAAAAATTGGAATTAAGGAGGCTAAGTAATTTAGTTTTTATGCTCTCCTGTAAAATTTGGAAAAGTGCTAATGTGCCCTTTCTGTATTTAGTGACATATGCCTCCATGCCACGCCAAATTTCAAAAAATAATTTGACATCGACGGGACGTGAACCCGCATCCTTGCCTCAGTACGGGAATGTGATAACCCACTACACTACGAGATCAAGTGACGTAGGAGTCAAAAATCTCTGGCACTTCATACGGACTCTAGCGCCGATGTCGCCATTTTATTCGATTTCTTAGATATTACCCTAAGTGTGAGGGCTTTACGCACTATAATAACAAAATCCTTAAAGTTTATTGAACTCTCTTGACTTCCCATCCATTATGAAATTATAACAATTATTCGTTATTGCACTTAGGGACGTTATTTTCATTCAATTAATTAATGCCCGGCACAAACATGGGTGTATGAATACCTACTAGAGGTATTTCCCTTGGATATACGATTGAGTTTACTAGCTCGAATAAACAAAGTAAAAAAAAACAATCCACTTAGCATAATCGAAGTAGGTCAGGGCCTGTGGTGAATCGGTCTCGCATCTATCAATAAGTATTATAAAGGCGGAAGTTTGGATGTTTCCTAAAACTACTAAAAAGATGGGCATGGGTTGGACAAGTTTTTGGTTCCACAAATACCTATTGCTCGACAAAATATGTACATCATTATGTAGCAAACAGTATTTGAACTGTATTAAAGCTTCGTGGTAGGTATCAAGATGAAGAAATTAGGCAGGAAGCCATGTATTAAAATTTTATTTGAAGGCTTACAAACGAGAATTTCCTATTTATCCTTTAACCAGGCTCATATAATATTTTCAATTCAAACGTAACTATGTCTGTCTGCCACCGTTTCATAACTTATACGGCTGAATGAATGTTACCTACTGCAAATTTGGGAAGGTGATTATATTCTAAGAAATCAAATAATATCGCAAAAATTGTCGACTTCGACGGGACTTGAACCCGCATCCTTCTCTCAGTGCGGGAATGTGCTAACCAACTACGCCACGAGGGTGTAGTTGGTTAGTTCCTTAGTAGTCGAACATCTTTGGGACTTCCTACGGACTCAAGCGCCGTTAGCTCCACCTACAGGGGAAACATTGAAGTTTATCCAATCCTGTTCAAAGACTAAAGTTACATTTAGTTCGTTTGACGAGAGGTGTCGCGTTGCTTAATTCTAAGGTTTTTGTTATTATATTGCGTAACCCCACATTCAGGGTAATTTCTAAGAAATCAAAAGTGCATTTTCATACGTCCCGGTTTCCGGGTAGCCGGTGCCGTGCGAAGTGTATGGTCATGTACGATAGCTTTCACACGTACCGGCATAATCTGCATACAATTCGCCGCCGGGTACCCGGCACCTATTACCCGGCAACCGGGTCGTGTGAAAAGGACCTTAGGGTATCTTTATTCTGGTAAAACGTGAGCGAAGCCGCGGGTGGAATCTAATGTCAGATAAATTAAACGAAGCTTGTACCGCAGTCGTGTTTACTGTTAACCGCACCGACTCTTAAATTACGTTTATGACTGGCATGTACTCGTAAGAACGAGAATGAAGTCTCTTATTCGATTTCGTACAAACGCTAATCTTATGCAAGCGAAATAAGAGTTGGTTTTGCACGACAACGAAAAAGAAACTTCGATTTTCCTTTTCCGAGTATCATATAGGGTAGACCGAGGCGATTCGGATCACAGGGCGAATCGGATCAAAATAAGAAATTAATTAAAATTAAAAATACCGCGCTACACTGAACGCAGACATAGCGACACATTACTGCTTCCCCTCTCCCCGCGTCAGTTGCTATTCATTGAATTGCGATATCGCTCGTACTTCAGCGCCGGCGACGCTCACGAGTCATTCAGACGTGACACAACGGCAGTTTTTGCACCAATTGTAAGGTACGTAATAACAATAACTTGTATTTTTGGTAAAAATAATTGTGGAATTGCGAATATTTTTATGTTTAGTTATTCAATATGAATCTAATTTTGATAATCTATAAGTTTTTCCTGTAAATTATAAACGGTATTCTGATTAAAGTAATTTTTGTCAATCCATTGATATGGGGCGAATGGGATCAGGTCATTCAGGGCGAATTGGATCAGTATTTAAATTACCTTTTACTCATTTAAAATCAATGTTTCAGAGTTTTACATGATTCGGACATATAAGAAGAAACTGACCAAGGTCAGTGGTCTCCAGAAGATACGAAAAAGGCTGCAGAAAAAGTCCTGCCTAAAAAACTATCTATACGTGAGGCAGTTGAGACCTATAATGTTCCTTATACGAGCTTACAAAGAAGAACGACTTTCTCCAGGGGTTATCAAGCGTCGATGTGGTCAACAAACAATGGACGTCGATAATGAAAAAATCTCCTTATGAAAGACGGAAAGAAAAACAAAACACTGAGAAGAAAAAAATCTGAAGTTAAAGAAAAAGGGAATATCAACTTTAAAAAGAATAATATAGCTACATCTGAAATTAAATTTAAGAGTTTGGTATGGTCAAGAGACTGTCTTTGCATTATTTGCTCAAAAAAAATTGTTCACCCGCCAACAGAGGACTGAATCCAGTGCATTACCTGTGAAGAAGCTGTGCTCACAGAAATGGTGCGAAAAGACCGTACACTTGTAATGTATGTGCCGATAACTGATTGAAGTGATGACTAATATTATAATTAAGATTTAATTTAGTTTTTTGTATGATTATTAACACATTTCTGTGAGATTTTATATATTAAAGACCAATTAATGTTAGATCCGATTCGCCCCAATTTTTGGGGCGAATCGGATATTTCTCATAGTTACGTTTTTTCATAGTAAAATTTTAAATGTTGGTTTTTAATAATGTTAAACAGGTTAAATGATAATAAGAAAAGTTACCGATTAAAGCTAAATTAATAAATACTGTGGTTTTTTGAAAAAAGTAGCTGTTTTTTTACTTCAAAGTCAAATTGATCCGATTCGCCTCGGTCTACCCTATCGATCAAAGATTGGTGCGAAATTCAAATATTTTTGCGATTTTTAATATTTTTTGCGTTCTGCAAGCAACTAAACTACCAGTAAAGTAGTTTTTAACGAATCGTAGACATTTTACAAATTACATTGTATCATACTTTATTGTAACATGGGTTCATAGAAAATGGTCTACAATTCGTTAAAAACTACTTTACTGGTAGTTTAGCCTCGGCGCGCGAGTTACACTCGCACTTGACGGGTCTTGTTTATACCTGTAGCGTTACCGTAATTATCAACCGGTATAGGTCGGTAGGCCATACAGTGGGTTTTATGTTCTTGTAAAGGAGGAGAGAAGCAAAACAGCAGTTGGCTATTTTGTATAGGTTAGGTAGGTACCTTACCTACATTTAAACAAAGTTTGAGCTCAATAGAACAAAATTAAGTCGTCTCGTGTCGTCTTTTGATTTATGCGGTAAATGTGGATTGAAGCTCTGCGTTCATTAATACAATACCGCTCCCACACTGCTGTGACCCCCGCGTGCCCCCCCCGGAACCCCCTTCCCCATCCAAGAATTTGATATGGGTATCGTTTTCGACTAACGAGGGGGTGAGGACCTTTAAATCAAAACGGTACCGTTATTTTATACCGCTAGCTTAGCTTAATTAGCTAGCTAGCCTAGCTTAGTTCTAATTTAGTTATTTCTATACCTATACCGCTTTCAAGCCCTGGTCGCCACAACTAGGCTACTAGTATTCGCCCTTAAAATAGAAGTTTAATATAAGTAGATAACCTTTAAGTCTTTGTGGTGACCAAAAAACTAAATGAAGTTGAAAAGTTGCGAAAGACGGAAAGTTTTTGTAAGTTGAGATGAGAAGATTGATGAGCGTTCCTGCAAATCCTAAGAAATCTTCGAAGGATTCCGAAAGTTAGTTTTTGTTAGGTGCTTGTTATAATCTACATTTCTACATTTTACATTAATAAACTTTTTCAATTTTGAAATTGTAACTTTGAAATTGAGCTTATTTTATTTGAAAATTAGAATAAAATAATAGAAACAAATAAGAACTAGGCAGTATGTACAATTGAAACATTGAACTAACTGTAGATTGTAGCAAACAATCTACAGGTAGCTCAACTGTGCCATACCAATACCAGTCGGAAGCGTCCCCAAGACGCTGGCTGCATTGCCACGCTGTATGGCAATGCTGATGCGCTGTGCCAGATACTCACCAGCTCTCGGGTCAAGCGTCGCGTCAGACGCTCAGAATTTTTTTTAAGAACCCGGAGAGCCCTGTACCCTACGGACCTCGAACTCTTTTGTTTTTAATTGCGCCAGTGACGGATAAGAGAAGGATCAATAGGTTAGCGTGGTGTGGGAATGACATAAGGTAGTGTTCTATTCTATCCTAATCATTATGCATACGCATACCCAATGCAATTTGTAGTATAACTAATGCCATTAGTTTAATTCTCATGTGATCAAGGAGCCATTAGTCGAAACTAACTTGTGCTGATACAGTTAAACATTAGTTCGCACCTTGTGATTAATCTCTCTTGAATAGGTAGTTATGGAATAGGCTCAATTCACATCGGAATGGCAGCGGCCGGTTGCCAGTGTCAAACCGGTGTCAAATAATTATGAATGTTGTCCACATTACATACAAGACCAGTATCGGTTAAATATCCCAAAAAGCTTGTAAGCGGACCAGGAGCCAAATTTCACTAAAATAATCGTTTCAGCATAACATGGTAGGTATCGTATTAGAATAACACATTGAGGCATTTTAACGTTTAAGAAAGAAACTACAGATGGAGGGACGCGTGTAACAGTATCAGGGGTAAAACCATTCTATCAAGCTTCTACGCTCTATCCAGGGTATCTTTCATCTATGGACGATTTTGCCACGATACTATTGTCATATTAAAGCGATTGGTTAGCTTAGCAGGATTCGGCCCCAGCCCGTGGTACTGCGGCCGCGTCGCGTCGCTGCCGGCCGCTGCCATTCTGGTGTGAATTGAGCATTGGGGATAGTCGCCGCCGTTATAATACCCACAAAACCTAACTTAGAAAATCAAAATCAAGTAGTGCTGAGGCTAAATACGTAGCTGGTTTTCCTGACTACGTATTAAGCCTATCAAAACTTGATTTGAAAGTTCAGAAGTTGAGGTTTCAGTATTGGGGCACGTAGGTAGTATATAACCCTCCTGGGGCGTCAATCCGGACTTTACCCTACCTAATGTTTTTGTTATTATAGTGCGTAAGCCCTCACACTCTGGGTAATTTCTAAGAAATAAAATAATATCGCAAAAATTTTCGACTTCGACGGGACTTGAAAGGACTTCAATGTTTCCCCTGCAGGTGGAGCTAACGGCGCAAGAGTCCGTAGAAAGTTGCAAAGATTTTCGACTCTTACGTCACTTGACCTCGTGGTGTAGTTGGTTAGCACATTCCCGTACTGAGGGAAGGATGCGGGTTCAAGTCCCGTCGAAGTCGAAAATTTTTGCGATATTATTTGATTTTTTACCCTACCTATTTCAACTTCTTGTCTGATGGCTTCTGTATTTGGTTTGACACAATTCTGCCAAAGCCCGTCTCATGACAGCATCGCAAGCTGGAGCAGCATGAAGTGAGCAAGAACCTTTATGTATTTACAATAAAAAAATACTTTAACTCCGAAATAAAAATGCCATAAAACTACAAAACCGATCAAAAGGAAAATAACTCAAGACTGTGGGTGAATTGAATTTACAATGAATAAACACATTAGGTAAAGAACCTGCTACTACTTCTACTAATTACAACTTTATGTCAATAATATATATGAATTTACATAAGGCATAGTTAACTTGAGGGGAAAAGCCGAGAGATAAAATACATTTCATAAAAGTTGGAAGAGGAACATCAGGGGGAAGGGAAAGAGAAACAATAGGGCAGTTGAAAAAAATGTGATCTACGTGACCTCCATCTATGACGACCGACGACCTCAGTGGCGCGGCGGGCGAAGGTCCGCCTGCAACGCAGGAGGTTGCGGGTTCGATTCCTGCCTCGGGACAAATGTTTGTACGATCTGCAGATATTTGTTCCGGGTGTTCTGGTCGTTTACTATATATAATAAAAATATCCATCTATGTAATGCATTGTATTAAATATATCAGTTATCTGGCACCCATAACACAAGCTCTGCTTAGCTTGGGGCTAAATAATGCTGTGTGAATTGTCCGGGAAAAAATACTTGTTTCAAAGGATTTAGATAATTTTTTTGTAATAATGACATGACAGTGTTGCTGAAAAAACATTTGTCAAATATTTTATAATGTTAAATATCGCAAGAGTGCGTGTTTATGAACTTGAACGGGAATTTAATAAAACATTAAATTCAAAAATCATTAATCACAAGTTGATTCAGAATCACCCTCTTCCAGCTTAGTACCTACACATGTTACGCCCTGTATACTCAAAAGGAACAAAGCTACGATCTATGTATTGTGTTGGTAGGTTTTCTCTCTTTTCTGACATTCTGCAGAAGTAGGTAGGTATACCCCTTTTCTATACAAAGTCAGAACCCTTTTCTGTGTGTGGAAGCAGTCTATTGAAATTTCGTGAGGCAGTCGTTATCTTTTCCAGTGGTCGTTAATCCAATGAAAATGGCGTGAATTGCGCGAAATTAGATCTAATTGAATACCAAGTTTTTAACGACTTTGCAGAAATTAACTTAAATGTTTGAGCTATCATGGCTTTTGCCTTAAGCATTTTAAACTATCTGTGGAGCTTTTAAATAAATTGAACTAATGGCAGCGACTTTAAAATATACCTGCCTACCTGGGTAGAGCTAAATGTTTGGCTAGGATCTTCTAGACTTCGTGATACACCGTCGTGCGTCGGCTACGTTGTCACTTTCCATTTCGTGACATTGAGGTCGAACGAAGGACTACCGACTATAATTAAAACGTCAAGTGCGAGTCGGCCTCGCACAATAAGGGTTCCGTAAGACCTTGTGTCTTGCCAAATTATCATGATTGTAGGTCAACGGGAAGTAGGTAGGTACCTTGTAGGTTTTGGTCTATGGCGAGAATCAAGATTTTTTTGTGAATAAACTACAAATTTACGGTTTCTGGATTTTTCCCTTTATTTGTGTTTTATGACCTTGTTTCTTACTAAATTTTATGATTGTAGGTCAACGGGAATTACCCTATAGGTTTTGGTCCAAAGCAAGAATCAAAAGTATTTCTTTAGGTGAATTGACTACCTGCAAATTTATTGGTTTCGGATTGTTTCCTTTACTTGTGCTATAAGGCCTTGCTTCTTGCCAAATTTCATAATTCTCGGTCTACAGAAGTACTTTATAGGTTTTGGTCCATGGCGAGCATTAAAAGTATTTTTTTTGTGAAGAAACTTCAAATTTATGGTTTTCGGATGTTTTCCTTTACTTGTGTTATAAGACCTTGCTTCTGGGCAAATTTCATGATTCTAGGTCTACGGGAAGTACCAGGTGTTGTTGGAAATTTCACAATATTCTGACATTAAGGACTGTAACTTTTGAGTGCGTTGATTTAGGCATTTTATTTATATTGCGGCTTCAAGAACTTACGAACTTGAGTATTTGACGTTAATTTCAACTTGATACGTCCACGCGTTCCTGAGAAAAGGGGGTCGACAGACGGACAGACAGACAGACGGACAACAAAGTGATCCTATACGGGTTCCTTTTTTCCTTTTGAGGTACGGAACCCTAAAAACTAAATACATGCAGTTCTATTGTCCTCAAAATTCAGCTTAGTCTTTAAATATAAATCATGCTATATGACCTTGCTTCTTACCAAATTTCATGATTCTAGGTCTACGGGAAGTAGGTACCCTATAGGTTTTGTGTAGCTATCGCGGCTTCAAATGGTTACGGACTTGAGTATTTGATGTTAATAGCACAGATAACGATAAATAAATCTGAAAACCGTTAATTTGTAGTTTATTAACAAAAAAATAATTAGTTTTTATTCTCTCCCTCGACCAAAATATACAGGGTACATACTTCATGTTGACCTAGAATCATAATATTTAGCAAGAAACAAGGTCTTACAACTAAACGGAACCCTTAGTGCGCGAGTCCGACTCGCACTTGACGTTTTATTTATTCCTACATTTAGCACCAAATTATTCCCTGCCATCCATGTTGCAAGCTTCCAAGACGACCAAGGCTTTACGTTGATGGCGTTCTACTGCAACAGTAGTGACATCGAACTTTAGTCTTTACGCTGTTTAACATAGGTACTGTAAAATTTTTGTTCATTTGTTTTATATGTATTGCTGGATGAAAAGGTTGACAAATGGGAAGTAGCCACGATTTCCTAGAAGTTAGGACAAAAATGTACGAAAATGAAATTGTTAGGTACTAATTAACAAGCTTGGAGCCCCATAGGTCATTATTAGGTGATTGATAAGCAGAATACAATATACAGAATAATATAATAAATAAAATAAAATAATAAAATAACCTTTTATTTCTTGTCATTTCTTGTCTAATACCTACATTTTTTTCTAATTTAAAGAATAATTAATGTCATACTATTTTAATATCAAATCTACATTTAATTTAACAATTTAATAAAATAATAATCTATATGTCAAGTTCGTGCAAGAACCCTTCATGAAAGGGTGAAGGCCTCCTCCAGACTTCTTCACTTGTCTCAGAATAATATACCTACGACGATATACAGAATTGAAGGTTTTTCAGATTTTATTTATTCCCAATTATGTATATTTCAACCTAAAATAACAAGGTCTCATCCCAAAATGCACAAATAAATAAAGCTTAATCATTTCACGCTCATAAACCATCCGGAGAGAGGCAAATTTATAATGCAGGTTATCTAACTCGATCTAGTATAAAACAGTGTTGCCATCAAATATTCTGTATAAACGGCCGGCCATAAAATATGCAGAACGCTCGCTTGTTGGTGATGCACTAAATTATATCCAAGGTCGGAGGCAACGAGAGGGTGTGAATGAGGACCGCTTTTGTTTAAATAAAGCGTATTCAAAATGACGAGCCATCGATTCAGCCACGTTTTTCCACAGAACAAAAGGCTATGTAGAGTGGATATTAAAATCGGGCAAAGTTTGTATCATATTTTATATAATATGATATAAATAAATTGATAGAGATGGAAATTTCACAAATCTTTACTTAGCCCCAAAGTAAGAAAAGTTTGTGCTTTATATTTATAATTGAAAACTGAAAAACGACATAGAGCGCTATGCATTCAAATGTAAGTCTAAATTTAACCTGTAAAAGAACCATTTCATCGAAGCAGTCACTAAAGCATCGCTCGATCTATCAAGGGTTAAAATTGCTGACCCAGTAACACAGTAGATTAAACATCTTCAAATATGAAGCTTGAAGATTTCCAAAGCGTTCACTGCCGTTTAATATTCACCCTGCTCGTGACGTGGAAGAATACGGCAAGGGAGCTCTTATTTAACTTCTTTGTCTGTAATACCTACAGCCTTTCAGCTTACACTTTGTTCACAGGCGTTTGTGCCAAGAGTTTATTTTGTACGTTCACGTCAAGGATAAATATTTTTGGAGTTTTAAAACTCTGATGTAGAAGGTATCATTTCGACGAGCAGACTATGACAAGATAACTTGAAAGATTTCCAGTTTTAAGATAGGTACCTGTAGATATCTTCCTATAGATACCTGTAGATATCCTATCCTGTAGATACCTGTAGATATCCTGTAGGGACTAGCTAGATGATACTGTGTGGATTTTCCTCTATATTTTTTTATTTATTATAAAAATAAGTACGTGTTTCTTGATTTTTTATTCCTGCGGTACATTTTGTCGATTAAGAAAATCTTTTCGTGTGTAATTTTTATTACACTGTACTTTTAGTTTGCAGTCGTACTTGTGTTGTGGTCAATTTAACTCGCCAGTTTTAAGGTTTTAAATATTCACAGCCTTTTCAGTTGCTACTCGAAACTACAATAGAGAAAAGAGAAAAGTTAAAAAATAAAACGAAATTTTGGCTGGATTTAGATCGTATTAAACGAGATATCATAAAAAATCCTTGAACCCGTGAATCAAAAATTAATATGTGATCTAACCTAAAAACACCTTATTTCAAATCTTAGTTTCAAAAACTGTTTTTATTTGAGTACCTAGGTGTTGATCTTTTTTTGCAGTATTCTTTTTAAATACATTCGTAATGTAATCTATCTTTGCACAATGATAAATTAGTGTACCGAACGAGAAAAAATAACGAGTTCAGAGTTATAAATAGTTACAGATGGTTTCTGTTTTGTCTGGAAAATTGCAGATTTAAAATGTTTTCGTTCGTTGGTTCGTAAGCTATTAGATATTTATTTACACTTACAAATACTGGAGGGTTTTTCACCGTTGTCGATGCGAATGCTTGTTCTGGGTTACATTACCTGAAAAAGAATACATTATTTGCATTATAACATTCATAACATTAAATTATCACATAAAAAATATATTTTACACTTTCATCTAAAGTCCTCGCTACTCTACCGACTGTGATTGCCATGAAAAGATCAACCACGGCACATTCTCGCTGACTTTTCGCGCAAAAATTCGTTTACCTTCTTCATTTATGTTAACCTGCGTCAGAAGCACAGAACGTGATCTTTTAACTTAAAATTACATCTTTCAGAGTGGCTAGTATGAATAATAATAATAATGCTGGACAATTCACACAGCATTATCTAGCCTCAAGCTAAGCAGAGCTTGTGTTATGGGTAAGATAACTGATATACTTAATACAATACACTACATAGGTAGATATTTTTTATTATACATAGAAAAACATCCAGAACGCCCTGGACAAATGTCTGCAGATCGTACAAACATTTGTCCCGAGGCGGGAATCGAACCCGCAACCTGAATGTGCACAATACTAAAATTAAAAAAGAAACCGTTTATTACCGACCCGTTGTCAAAGTTGTCAAAATTGTAGGTCCTGCTAAAATGCAAGAAGTCACTAAAAATCATTCTAAAAAAGTATTGGATCGCTGTTTTAATACGTAAAGTACCTAGTTCCTCTATATCCGTTAGGGACACTGCAAGGCGCTACATGTATGGAAGGAAACGAAAATATTTGTCGTTTTCGTAAGCCACGCAAAACTCATCGTAAGGTTCTTAGGTTTGTAATTTTAATGGACAATTTTCCGTCGAATTTAAGCAAAGCTATTAATTTTCTTGAGAATTAAACTTAATTCTAACGTAAAATAACACCTCGGGCCCTAAACAAATTGAATTTCAAGATAAGATTTCCAATTGAAAATAAAATAAGATTTCAGAAAATGTAATCCTTCTTTTGTAACATTTGTTTATTTGTCAAACTTTATTGCGCATTTTGGAAATTATGACTCAACGTCGAACCTGAAGAGTGTTTTAATGAAAGCAAAATGAGTAATGGTCTGAATTATTTGGAACTCTTATGTAGGATTCTACTTCTCGTTCGCAATCTCACTTCATTGTAAGTGACGATGTGGCCGACTAATGGTGACGATGTATCCCTAAGGACATCTATTCACTTTTGTTGTGCTTTTGTCTTGAATAGCCCCAGGTTGTGTGTTTAGTTGGCTGAAAAAACAGAGGCAGACAGCGATTTCCTAACTTTAGCGGTACGAATGATAAAGATAGAAGAGCACCGCTTAGCACGATTGGAAGGAATATTCACAAGATAAGGGTGGTAATGCGTCGTATGTCTACTAGTTCTGGATTCATTATGTAGGTATAGTCATCTGGTACCGATAATACAAACTCTGCTTGCCTAGCGATCAGATGATGATGTGAGAAATGGTCCAGTGTTATATAGTCTACTTACGGGAACGGGCTACATTATGTTGCTATCTTTAAAGATGGTTATATAATGGAAATGAGTGCGCGTAGGTAAGTACATGCACGCGAGTGATTAATGGTTTACGTTATCAGATAAATTAATGATAAATAAAAGTTAATTTTAGCTGATAAAAATGTCACCTGATGTAAAGGCACGGCTGATGTTTATTGATTATTATTATATTGCATTAATAAAATGTCTGAAATAAAATTTTCGTATAGGTAGGTACGTAAATAGATAAACAAGAAAATAAAAACAATTGGGGGAAACGAGTTTCAGGATTTTTCAAAACAACCCATGTGATGTCCTTTTAGCCGAATTTCGACCACGGCGGCCAGTCTCATCGGAGACTAGCCAGATGCGCAGGACATATTATAGTGCACAAGTGTGTGCGCAAACACAGGTGCACTCTCTATTCCCTTAAAACAAACTACAAAAGGCCTCAAACGAGTTGCAGAAATTTCTGATTCTATGATAGGGTTTCAGCTGATTTCAAGAAGTTTTTTACCCAAGTCATTATTAGTAGTAAGTACTTATTAATAAAGTAGTAAGTACTTATTAATAAAGTCCACGCAAATAAAATCGCGAGCAGTTAAACTAATTTAGCCATAATTAGGTAATTAAAACAACATTTAATTGTTTTAAGATGGTGTATGTATTTTATTATAAAATTGGCTATTTCCTAATAATTATAGCCTTGACATTGTTTTTTAATTGTCTAACACCAAACGTAATTTGGGTTCGTCATCGTAAAAAAATTCTAGACCTTCGTGAGAGATACATCTTCAGCCACATACATCATCAAGTGATCACCGGATGGTAAGTACCATCCGGTGAGATTGTGGTGAGACGAAGGGCTATTCACGATAGACAAAAATAAGTAAAATGGCTCAATCATTTCTAAGCTATTATGGCCATTTACCGATTGCAGAGAAGATGAGTCAAATATTTTAAAACAAACATATAGGTAGAAAAGAAACACTAAAATAGTAATTGACACTTATCTACTGAAAAAAGTTATATGCTCATATAAGCTTATATAAACTCCACTCTTGATAGATTGAAAGACTCACATAAAATGGGCTAGCCATTGAGCTACCAAAAGGCGAACATATGTCGTAAAACAAAATTGCGGTCTATAGGGCAATATAACCTTAACGGCTTATTAATACTGTTAGGCAATGTCGTTAAACGGAATAACGGAATTGAAAGGTGTGATGAATATCGAAAATACGTTTTTAGAGAAATATCGAATATACCTCGTTATTTATAATCGTGCACATAACATATTTTGAGATGTGTATTTATAGTTGTATAAAAATACAACATTATTATTATATGAATGAGTGACCTATTAAAATCTGCCTTAGGTTTCTCGCCGCTGAACCAGACAGAAGGCCGTTGGCCTATATTCCATCCTTATCACACCTTGCTTTTTTCCAATACAGCTATCCCTTTCCCCCGTGACGTCATCTCTAGTAGCTCTGTGTGCGTGCCGATTCTGATACCAACGCAAATCTATCTAAATCTACCTTTCTATCTAGGTATAGCCTTAATTAAGTAGATATTGTTATTAATTAAGAATACGAGTAATTAAATTATTGAGTCTTATTTTTATTCAAAGCACAGCTTAATCAATCTTCTTTTGATTTATTCTAATTGCTTTTCGTGGATGTTTTCTATCCTGCGGAGAAATCAGATGAGATAAAGTAAAATCCTAAGATTATTTACCTAACTTGTACAACCTGCGATCCAGGTATCATAGGTACTCGTGCCTGTAATAAATTAATAATAATAATAATAATTACATATTATTAATTTGTTACATACATGTTACGATTAGTTGTTTAGTTAAGTTGCCTTATTTTTTTGCGCATGTTGTTGCTACCTGTAATTTAGAGTGCACTAGTTTTTAAGTTTTCTCGTATACATTTTGTGATCTCTTGTGTTACTTCTAGTTGGTTGCCCTTAATATATAAATAACTAATTTTCGAGGTAAGTTAGCAATTTCATTGCCAACGATGCACTGGACATGGACGTGATCAACAATCTAAAGATGCGCTGCCTGCCGCTGAGGCGTGACGGTAGAATGGGGTCGGCGAGTGTGTGGATCGGTGGGCTCGCCGGCCATGTATAGGAGGAAGAGGGGACGCCAGTCGGGCCGCGGATGTTTAAATGTTCCCGTGGTTCGGCGAAAATGGCGAGAGAGGGACACCGGAGAGGTTTTAGTGGGTATTAAGTCCTTCTCAGGGCGTCGAGTCCCACATAATTCTGGTACCCCCCAGACCAGTTTATTCATGAATGAATTTCCTCGATGAGAGAAAAAAAAAATAGCGGTAAATGCATTGACGCCTGTAGCAGTTTCGTTGCAGGCGTAGGTCTACGAGACGTAGCAAGTGTGTTTGGTTGCCCTACTAAATGTTTACGAGCCTTGTGTCGTGCATCATTATCTTGCATACGCGGCGCGGCGTGTGTCTAAGTACCTGTCAACTTGCCTGAAATCTCGCCAAGTCTAGAAAGTGAAAGTCCTTATGGGATTAACTGAATCTTCGACTTGCTATAACTCTGATGAATTTCCTTTTTCGTGCGATTTTATTGTTCCAGAATGGTAGGTACATAATTTGGTTTTATAAAATACCAACGAAATTTAAAACGTCTTAAAATTTTGCTTTGTGAAAATAAAAATACCTAGCGATCCATTAAAAACTTGGTGTTTTTAGGGTTCTGTACCTACCTCAAAAGAAAAAGAAATCCCTTATAGGATCACTTTGTTGTCAGTCTGTCTGTCTGTCTGTCAACCCCCTTTTTCAGGAACGCGTGGACGTATCGAGTTGAAATTAACGTCAAATACTCAGACCGTAACCTCTTGAAGCCGCAATATAAATAAAACTTCTAAGTCAACGCACTCAAAAGTTAAAGTCGTTCATGTCCGAATGTTTTGAAATTTCCAAGGGAATCATATGTACACAAAACCTATAGGGTACTTTCCGTAGACCTAGAATCATGAAATTTGGTGAGCAGCAAGGTCTTATAACACAAGTAAAATAGTTACTTTGTAGTTTATTCACAAAATAAATAATTTTTGATTCTCGCCATTGACCAAAACCTACAGGGTACCTACTTCCCGTTGACCGAGAATCATGAGAATTCGGCAAGACACAAGGTCTTACTGAACCCTTAGTGCGCGAGTCCGACTCGCACTTGACGTTTAATTTTATTTTAGATTTAATTATAACATTATTTGGCTTTTCTTGTTCGTGAGGCAATAAATTTTAACATTGTTCTTTCACAAAGGTTCGTACCTCTTTGAGGTTTCTTGTTTCATTAGTGGGGTTTGGGTAGCATAAAAGTTTTCATACTTGGTATTTAAGAAATTCTATATATTTTATTCAGGTCGTAGTTTAGTTGAGCCTCACATACCCACCCAAATACAAAGAGAAATAGTGTACTTTTAGAAAAATTGTGTTGGCTAAGATTATTTTATAAGCCAACTCATGTCATAAGATACATAAAAATAAATATGAATGAAAAGGTAAGGAATTAATGAGCAAATCAGTGTAATAGGTATATATTTTTCTTAAATTTCACTGCTGTAACTAAATATCTATTAAACAAATTATTTGTGAACCTCCAAGAAGCCAGATGATTGAACCCTCGTGTCTAAATACAAGTTAGCAAACTTACAGCGATCTTTGAACCTGAAGGATTGATTACAAGTTGGTATGAACGTTATGGCCCTCCGGCCAGGTGAAAGACTGCAGGCAGATGCTGGATGCGGCAAGCTGAAGACAGGGCGCTATGGCGCTCATTAGGGGAGGCCTATGTCCAGCTGTGGACTAATATAGGCTGATGATGATGATCATGATGATGATGATGATGAACGTTACGAAAGAGAAAACTAGCCTGGCTACATCTAATGTGAAATAGATTGTAAGTTCCTACTTTTGTAAGCCCATCTCTGTGAATAAATATTTTTATTAATATTACTATAGTGGCGCAGTGGTCCGCCTCGGAACGAATGTTTAGAATCAGATCTGCAGATACTTGGTCCGAGTCTGTGTGTATTATGTGTACCAGTCATCTAGTACCCATCTCTGCTTCCTTTGGGGTCAGATGTTGCTGTTAAAATGTCCTGTAGGTATTTAACACCCTTAGATAAAAGTTAGTCTAATAGATTCCCCTACTCACCCGCACCGCTGCCGGCTGTAGCCGAGAACGCTGCCCTAAACCTTTTTGAATGAAACCTCTACGGATCAAAAATTGGGATATCATTCCTCTTTAGTTAATTAACCTTTAGAATGGGCAACGCAAAACGCGGACAGTTTAATTAGAGTCGGCACAAAGCTGACATTATGCGGCACTCGTGAATGTTTTGCAAATGACTTAACTTGTGTTTTGAATACAGTTCAGCGTAGCCTTTGGCGCCCAGTAACGATTTAATTAGTGCAGTCGACTTTATCAAGTAAACCACCTTGGGTCCCTATTCTGCTAAACAAGTCACTTAAACAGGGTGCCCGGTAATTAATGGATAACCCCGTAGGTACTTGTAGGGGGCACCGCGGGCATTCAGGAGAAAATATAAAAAAAATTATCTGCGGCAGTCTACAATTTGATTTTTTTTTTAGTACGAAATTTGATACCTTTTTTCACATTATTGGGCGCTACGGCTACAAATTCTAGCTGCAAGTATTTGTTTTGTACAAATACGGAGAATTCTATTCTTTCTTTCGAATTTTTAATGATAAAGTGCGCCTGTTGTATAAAAAAACGCATGGAGTGGCCCACAGCTTTAAAAAAATGCCTAATTTATGAAGTTTTTGAATGGTATTACTCTCAATTTTTTTATTGTTATATTACCTATGTTGAACTAGCCTTATTTTTCTTATAGCAAAAAAGTTATAAAATAATAAGATTATTTCAGAAATCTGTGGGAGTGATTTGTTGTTGGTGTGTTGGGGTGTTTTTAATAATTGGAACGACAATTTCAAATAGGCAATTTTTAAAATCGTTAGAGATCGTAATCAAAATCCGCAAAACCGGCTCTTTGATCTGAGCAAACGTTTGGGCATTCAATCTGAATGGAATATTTTACCCGAATCACCTCAATCACTGAAATGTGACATTATTTTTCACAAGAATGTCCGGAACCATTCTGCCTGTAATTTCCGTTTCCAGTGATGTCGAGTTTTATGTTAGTTATAATATTCCGTACCTATCAGTACATAACTATTTTATTTATATTTACTAATATATTTTGAAAAAGCTCCAAAAAGTTTTTCGTTGCTTCTATAAAATTAAACGTAATTTTATAGAAGCAACGAAAAACTGTCAACTAATTTATTCTAGCATGCATTATTGTATTCTGTGAACCGAATCTTTTATGTAACAAATGAATATATTCTACAGCTGCGCCCTGTGGTTTCGCCCGCATGGTAATCATACAAATTCCAGAATTTTATTTTACACCCCTAGGGGTAGTTCTGTAAAAATAAAAATACGTGATTCGATTATTTACTTTATTGTTTATTTACAGTAAAGTAAATAATCATAATTATACCGAGTTTTGAGTGTATCGAACCAAGGAATAATAATTTTCCATAGAAACTTTACCACTCTTTTTAACCCATCAGAGGATAATTAATTTTTGAAAATTGGATTACCCTATGTGTTATTCTAGAACTTAAACTATTTACATACGAAAAATCATCTAAATTAGTTAACATTCACACAAACTTTCGCATTTACAATATTACTAGCTTCTGCCCGCGGCTTCGCACGCGTACTTTCGGTATAATAAGAAGCTTATTATCTAAGTTAGGCTTTGTTCTAAACGTAAGTCAAATATCATCTTGATCTGTTTAGTAGTTTTGGAGATAACCAAAATTTAGATTTCACAAACTTTCGGCTTATTAGTAGGATTAGTAGGAATAAAGAACAGAATATTATAGAATGGAATCCTATCCTACGGATTCCATTCTATAATATTCTATTCTATAAAACTTGCGTCTATAATGTATTTATGTAATGCCTTGCTTGCGTCTATAATTTTATGTTATCTTACTTCAGAAACAACGTAAAAGCTCCCGTTTTGTGATTCAAACGACGCGACGGCATCAAAGCATCATTTTAAAGGGCGCGGAGGTCCTTTGTTTCGATTTCGAGGCGACGGAAAGTTGGACATTGTGTCTTGATGAAAGAACGTAGGTATCAGGATGGTCCATTCTTATAAGAATCGAAAAAAGGTTTTTGGTGTGCGAAAAGGCAGGAGCATGAACCATAGAATCTGAAGATTTGTTACAATATAGATTTGTCTTATATAGATTTGTTTTTCTTAAGCAATAAGCTACTTGACTCATATTAAATTTGGCGCAATATATAAATATTTTCTGTAGTATTTGACATAATAAACCAATATTTATAAAAAAAATATCTGACGTCTGGTCAAAGCGACGCGTGACCCGAGAGCTGTTGAGTATCTGGCACAGCGCATCAGCATTGCCATACAGCGTGGCAATCAGAGATGGGCCGAACATGGGTTTCACCGAATACGAACATTCGGCTGAATATTCGGTAAAACTTTTACCGAACCGAATATTCGGCCGAATATTACGTACAAACAAATTACGTATTTTCTTTATAAAGAACTATATTGGTTGAATAGGATAGGTTTAAACGTTTAATATCAATAAATATATTTTGCGACGCTATGCTGAATAGAAACTAGAAAAAAATATTATTCATAATCTACTAAGATGTTGTGATTTTATTCAGCTATTCTCTAATACAATAAAGACTGACCAAAATAAATATCTTGTTTATTTTCCTTCAATTAAGGCCTGTATAATGTATTATTCTAAAGAGTTAACACAGAAGCCTAATCCCAAAACAGCTAAATACCTATATTTTGCATTAAGTTATTTAGGATTCCTTGCCTACCCTGCAAGGGATCCGGCGTGAAGATATTGATTGAAGTTATTATCTTTTTACCAACTTACTTTAATTGAAAATAAAGCTTCAGTGACGACAAAATCAGAAAGCTACACTATAAAATACTAACTTCATTACACTGTACACTCAAATCATGATAATACACGGGTCTTAACAGTAAAAACTTTGAGTATCACTTTGCCGAACATTAGGTGATTCGGCCGAATATGAATATTCGGTAAAGCTGCCAAATATGCCGAATACCGAATATAAAACGAATATTCGGCCCATCTCTAGTGGCAATGCAGCCAGCGTCTTGGGGGCGCTTCCGACTGGTATTGTTACGGATCAGTTGAGCTACCTGTAGATTGTTTGCAACAGTCTGCAGATAGCTCAATTGTTTCAATTGTAAATACTAGTATAATTTTCATTGAGAATAAAGGCTATTGCCCTATTGAAAAAGAATATTTTTGGTAAAATATTACCTCGGGATATTTACCATGATTTAAGTTTTGAGCTTTCCGATATTTATGAATTACTGATATCAAAAGTGTAAGATGACTACATATTTTCCATAAAAAAATTGTTTTTTTAATTTTGAACTCTGAAAACACTGTTGGCCATGTTGTAACGTTATAGGCCTCTAAATAAATTTCATGTCGTATCATATACGAGTAAAATTCGCAATGCATTCTGTCTGTATTTTTACAATGGTGGACGTTGCTAATGTCAATTGTTTGTTTTCTAGGCGCAGCTAGTATTTTGTCTGTGGTTTTCTACCCGTATGACGTCACAGCACTGATAAATATTGCTGACAGCGTTTTTCGCCTGTTTACGAAAAGTAGACTTTCAAAATAAAGTGGTTTTGTAGGTCTTAAAAAAATATGGAAATATTTTTTCCCTCAAATCGGAATATAATTTAAGACCTACTTTGAAAAAGAGTCAAGTAGCCAATTGATATCTCATTTTGATCGCGCTCGGCCTATAGTCTTACCCCGGACACTCGACCATTTCTTCATACAAAAGTCGTGTTTCGGCACCAAAATCTCTCAACTGTGTTGCGCTACGGTCACTTTATGGAAATATTGTGCTAGTGAGATAGTTGCGATATAATTCATAGTCATTAAAAAGAGACAGAAATAAATCATAGAAATAGTACCTTTGCCATGTGCGTGCGACGTACGTCCCTTGCTTTTGGACCGCAATAAAACTCGACTAGGACGCGGCGGGGTGAGGTAGCCGTCAGGTGGGAGGTGAAGAGTGTCAATTCTACTTTCTAGTATTATCATTGGAGTCTCTGGTTGTGAGCAAGGTATGTTTAGGCGGCTGGCGTGATTGTATTTCGTTCATTTTTATTTTACAACCTAGGTAGAGATAAACCTCTACCTAGGTTGTAAAATAAAAATGAACGCCGATTGTATGACGTTTAGGGCGTGCATTTTGGCGTGCATTTTTAGAATGGTTTATCTCTAACTATGTTAGTACGGCTGGAATCTTGCAACTCAATTTTGAAGCAGATATCTTCAACCGATTGAGCTGAAATTTTGTATACAAGTTAAGTTTGGATGACAATGCATTATAGGCTTGCTTTTAACCCCCGACGCAAAAAGAGAGGGGTGTTATAAGTTTAACGTGTCTGTCTGTGTATCTGTTTGTGGTATCGTAGCTCCCAAACGGATGGACCGATTTTAATTTAGTTTATTTTGTGTCCTAGATAATTTTATTCCGAGTGTTCTTAGCCATGTTTCATGAAAATCTGTTAGGGTGTTTTTAAAATTTTTAATTTTGTTCTTGTTAAAAAAGGTTCTTTAATATATTAAATCTTATTCAATACAATTTGGTACAGCGCCTCTATAGTGCGAACTAGGAACCACGCAAGTCCCCTAGAAAAAGGAGACGACACGAACATGTCTTGTTAGCGTTACTAAAGTCAAATATACCCACCCCTCAGGAATCCATTATACGAAAAATAAAATGGAATCGCTAACCTATTTGAAAAGTAATAAAGTTCCTATTCTGAACAAATTAATCATCCGCGTCAATAAAAAGGCTTGATCACTGCACTGGTTTGATTTATGTCGCCCCGACTGCATATCAACTGGGGTTATTAGCCGCATATTCATTGTGCTAATTACAGGTCGTCACTCAAAATTGGTTCGTATGAAATAGAATAAATTACTATGCCTTTAATCAAATTACTATGCCAAACTCGATGTGGAATGTTTGTAAAAACTCGCACATACATAACTTACTATTAATTCTGATGTATCATCTTTTTATACGCAATTTACATTAGAAGAGAAGGGGGTAATGTGACCCCCCTATTTATTTTTAGCCTTCAATTTAGATTCAACAATTATTCGTGTTCAAGTTTCTATTCAATTCAATTATGAGAATCGTTTATTAAAATTTGAGTAATTGGAATCTGAGGTGGCTATTATGGTGGCATTAATAGACATGTCACACTTAATGTTTTAGTTCAAGAAATTATTGAATTAATCTGCTTAAATCCAAGACACTGACGTTCAACACCTAGAATCAATGCAACCGGTGCACCTAGAAAAACTTTTTGGCACTATTGTGGAATACAAATAAGTGCATGTCTATTTGAGATCCTGAAACTCGATGCCAAGCAAGTGCGTTTTAGTTTTTTGCGTCGTGGTTTGACTACAAACATTCCCTGACGAGTTTGGCTAGTGAAGTGTACTATGTAGAGTTGGAAATAAAACTTTTTAAACTTTCGCAATCGGTTAACATCCTCAACCTCAACCTCAACAGCCTATGTTCGTCCACTGCTGAACGCAGGCTTCCCTCTGATAAACGCCTTATTGACTCTACCTCATGCGGGTAATGCCCATAACCCCCACGCTAGGCATGCGGGTTGGGGATCGCAGTTCAGTGGTATAATTGTTCTGTAGGAGGTACTGCTGCCCGCTCCCGGTGGATATCCCTTAGCTGACTCTTACGACACCCGTGGAAAGAGTAGGGCTGGTGCAAATGCTAATCCCGGCACCATATAAACTTTTTTTTGTTAACTAATTAATGATTATTTATCGGGTATTTATCGCGTACCTTTTGTTATTTTTTCGCCTACGTGTCCAGCGCGTTACAACACAAGGTACGATAAATACCCGATATATTATTAAATTAGAGTTGTAAAGTCTGAAAGTGGTGTTTAACTATTGGTAAGGTAGCTATGGTATGGTCAAAGAAAAAAAAACCCTTGTACGGTAGATTTTTTGTTTGATGATTTACATTTAATCTGACATTGACATTTTAATTTTCTCTTTAAATTTTTGATAATGCTCTTGCAACTAAAAAAATGTTGTGGTTTATTTTCCATGATTGTATTTAACGTACTTTTCGAATATTTGTATTGTAATTGTAAAGTATCAAGAATATTTATTTCTCAAAATAAACGTTTCAAGTACATTTCACTTATCTGAAAAAACATCTTAAAGATTATATTGAATGAAATTTCGAGCAAACAAACAATTTTTGAGCATACCTACAGGTAACGTTAATCATGTACCAGTGAAATACAAAAGTCTTACGACTTTCAAATAACAATTAGGTAGGTACCTAATAAGACAAATAACAGATATAATTAATAGATTTGACTTGTTTGTGTTCCCTGTGACTTGTGAATAGGGAGCCAAAAGGTAAATAAATAAATATATTGATGTAGATGTCTGTTCTCTGATGAATAGGTAACCTACCCATATTTGCAACCAGAGATACGAAGATAATCATTAATATTACACACAAATGGGTAGTTGTAACACAAAGATAAAAATACAAGGTAAATAATCTATGAATCACCGATTAAACATGCATTGTGCAAGTAAAGATATAGTACGGTGCTATTCCTACCTACATACTAAAAAAAAAATTGGTTGCCTGTAAAGTCGGTATACGGGCGAAAGTTTTACGTGACAACGACTTTGAGTGGTAACTGAAGAAACTGCGTTACGCTCCGCTCACGCGGAGGGTAACGCAGTTTCTTGAAGTGTCACCCGGCAAACCAACGCGGAGCGTAACGCAGTTTCTTGAAGTGTCACCCGGCAAACCAATTTATACGACGTTGTCACGTCAATATTAGCACCTACTAATATGAGTCCCAAGAATCCTTATGTGATAAATTCAAAGAAATAAACACAATGACAGTACTATGTCAATATATTTATGAAAACTTGTTGTACACTCATAGAAATATCAATCAGTTCCCTAATAATAGCGATATACATAATTTTAATACCAGAAATAAACATAAACTTGCTGTGCCCACAACTAGGCTACTCAAAATCAATGTAGGTATACGCTTCTACAACCAAACTCCTAGTGAGTTGCAAAAAATATTATTAAATAAATTCAAAAAAATTGAATAACCTTCCTGTGAAAAAAGCCTTAGGTACTATAAAATATCAGATTATCTAGAGAATAAAAAAGCTCAGGTTTTGCTCCAACTCGAAAAGTAACAACTAACAGGCTAAAGGTGTTTTCGTCGCTGCTTTACATTAGTCAACACACCGAAGCGACAGAAATCAAAAATATCACTTTATTTCCGTGTCAGTGTTTAGTTTTATAATTTGACCTTTTCTAGATGTACATTTATTGTATTTATGGAAATAAAGAGTTTTTGATTTGATTTGATTTGTCTACCCAAAGTGAGTAAGTGTAAAGGTTTATGGTTTTTTTACAGGGCACACTTTTGAAAAATTCTTAGAAACCGAAACCTCTCGTCAAACGAAATAAACGAAACTTGAGTCATTGAACAGAATTTGTATAACTTCATTGTTTGTTTCCCTGTAGGTAGAACAAATGCCGCTTGAGTCCGTAGAAAGTCTCAAAGATTTTCAACTAGTCAGATATTTGAGATGGCGCAATTTAACCAATAGGGTAAATGCATAGATTTTTTTAATTTATTTTAGTGATTATTTAGGTTATTACATTACTAAAAAAAAATATAATACCACAAAATTTTAAATTAAAAAACAAAAAGTAAAACTGTACTCAGTTTCGGGTGATAAAAATGCTGCCATTTTGGCCCTTGTTCTGTGACGTCACACTTCAGTTTGTCTACTCAAATTGCCTCTGTTTCTTCGTTGATTTTTCAAAATAAACAAAAATAGATACAAATAAATGATCAAAATCAAAATTTACTTTACAGAAAATACCAAACCACCGCGAAATAATTCAAAAATATATCCCGCCAAAGCTTCATGAATCATGACATGACTCACGAATGACTATACAAAATCTGCAGAGTGACGTCACGGTTCGCTCTTACCAATAGCGTTGCGTTTAGAAATTTTGCGATTGAGATGTAAAATATCTATTTTTCAATGATTAATCTTCACAATAAAAACATCAAAAAATACAAAAAAGTCATATGCTTAAGTGACTTTAATGAGCAGTGCAGCCCCAGTAATTGAAAAAAATGTTAGTAAACGATTGAAATAAATTACTTAAGTACCTACTCTTAGTACTTATTTGTAGACAGATTTTTGGCTCAACAAGCAGATAAGTAGTTCTGATATTCTTGTATTTCCCGAAATTAAAATAAAAACGGGTCTTTTACCTTCGGTACATAATGGGTGTAAAAATACTTTGGCATCATTAAGTCATTTTGGCCAAAATTGTTACATACCGACTTCTCGCACGACAACGACGATTTACCCTATTGCAGTGCGCATTTCCGTAGGTAAGTAATTCCCCACTAAGGGAAAGGTTGCAGAGTAAACAAGTCCCGTCTAGGTCGTAAATTTTCGAGATATACCTACTTATTATATTCTTAAAAGTATGAATAATAAAAAAAATCTTTTATATCTTCCGAGCTCCATTTTGCCTCAACCAGTTTTCGCTGTCAGATAAATAGATCAAAGTTTATCAAAGGTTTCCTACCTCTCATGAGCGCAGACTCCGCCGCCCCGCCATCTTTCTCTTGTCCTGACATTAATCTCATCTTAATTACTTAAACACTTTTAGTGTTGCCTAGTCAAAAGCACTTCGATAAACCAAAACTGTGGGAGTCTCAGTTAAGTACTCATTATTTATACTAGTTAAAGTAGGTTATCCTTTATCGAATGCCGCTCATGTGACTGAACGTGCTGATAAAATGATCGGTAAACAAAGGAGGTCTTGAACCCCAGCCAGTAAATTTACAGCGTGTTATAAAGAATCAGATAACTTTTGATAGAGATCTATAAAATTTCGCATGGAACCGATAAAGATTATCTGCGTATAATCAGGTCAATGGTTTGGTATCGAAAATGAAGTCGAGAAAAGTTAAATCACCCGGTCCCCGGCGGTGAATTTAACTTTCAAGTCGAGCCTAGGTGATAAAAAACTATAGATTATTTGCAATGAGTTTAACTATAATACCTTGTTGATTTATTTGTGAGTCACACGCGTCTAGATGTTATAGGTTTTCTAAATAGACACTTATATTATTATAGGTTACTAGTTAGTGCTTATGTATTATAGGTTAGGTAATATAGGTTTTCTAAATTAGACACACTTTTCTAAATTAGACTAAATGAAGTTTTTCCCTGTGAACGTTTGTTTGAATGAAGGGTTTTTTACGCGACAAACTTTCGACCGACCGAATCATCGTTTGTATCTGTTGTGTACGAGAGCCCACGACCAAAATTTTTGTCTCATAGCAATACAGCCAAAACCGCACCAAATCGATAGATACGATTATCCTGAACTCGAAAATACCAATATCAGACATTTTCCGCGTAGCGTTTGATCTGACCGAATTTTCAAAATTGTCAAAGAATTTTACCGAACTGCATCATAGCAATATGTCTGATTTGGAGACTGTAGTTGAATGATAGTTCTGAGATACCGGAAACATATTTTTCAGACGTTAGTGGTGTAGCGCAAACCCGTAAAATCACTTAAAAAAATTAAAAATGAGACAAAAAAAATGTCTCATAGCAATACGTCTGAAAATCTTTTTTATTAGTAAATTTTGGTTATTTGATGCGAACAAAACAATTTTCAGACGGAAATGTGAACGCATTAAATTTTGAGACCGTTTTGAAAATGTTAACAAAATTTACCGATCGGTATCATAGCAATATGTCTGAAAATTGTTGGACATGATAAAATAAGTTGTCCACATGTGCAAAAAATTTATATCAGACAAATTAAGTGTAGCACCTTCTCTATCAGACAACTTTTCGATACTCAGATATCATTTAAAAATCGTATTGAGGCATCTTGAATTCTCTGTTACAAACCAAGGAATACGTTGCAACCCTGAATTTATTAGATGATAATTAACAAAGAATTTACCCGAAACCATTTATTTATTTTATATAAAGCACACTTGAGTAACTTTTACAAAAGAAATAAGTAATGACATCTGTCATCTATCAAAGTACATATAATAGACAAGGGAGATTCTTGAATATCTATGAAGGCTGTAAATTTAAAAAAACATTTAACAGAGGCGTCGGCCAGGCGACTCCGAAACGTTATTTTCGTTTTTGGGAGTATATGCTACACTTAAAGTGTCTGAAAACAGGTTTTTGGTAATCATGGCAGCAATACGAAAAGTTAAAAAAAAAATTATCCGTATTGCTATGATACAGGTCGGCTAAATTTGTTGACATTTTCAAAAATGCGCTCAGGCTATGTGCTACGCGCAAAATGTCTGAAAACAAACTTTTTCGTAATACAATTATAAAATCTATGTACATTTTCACTATCAGACGTATTGCTATAATACCGACTGCCTTTTTTTTTTGACACAGCAGAAATGGCCTCCCTCGCAGTTGCTACACTTTCGACCGTTACTACACACCTAGTCGGGTTCAGAATCATACAATCTAACGATTTTATAGGGTTTTTGCCGTATTGCTATGAGACATGGTTTTGGTCGTGGGCTCTCGTACTTAGAACAGTTTTAAGGTTTATTCTAACTGTGTGATGGACTGTAGGTAAAAACAAAATTATTTTCTTTCCTTCTTTCTCTAACGTGTTGTTGAATACCTATCAATAGTGGTAAGGAAGGAATGTAAGTTATAATTTTAGCTAGCTTTCCGACCGTATAATTCTTAAGGTAAGCGCTCTAATGTTTGTTCAAACTCGATCTTAGATTATATTTGAAAGACAGAACAAGGACCCAAGTACCAATCCTCGGAATCTTATAAATTACTAAATTGATTCTCACGAAACGCGCATATCAAAACAATAAAATGATTTACAAGAGTTTTACAAAAATAACGAAGTCAGAATTTTAGGCGAATTTTAATATTATTTCGTTACAGGGAATACAACTAGGAACGACGTAGTTTTCCGATAATCGTATGTAGGTACCTACACTTATATGAACCCATGTCTTAACAAATTACTTCAACAAAACTCATAGTAATAATTATGAATTCGAAAGTAACTCTGAGTGTCTGTCTGTTACACATCTAAACGGGTGAACGAATATTAATGAAATTTGGCAGCGATTTCCCGGGGACGGGCAATGGGTACCTGAAAAGCGAGTGCGAAGCTGTGGGCAGAAGCTAGTGAGAGATAAATTTAAATACAAATACATTTTACCAAATGCCCCAAAAGTTCAATTGAATCGAAGTTATACATAAATATATTATACAAGACAAAATAAAAAATTTTAAAAACCCGCTGACGTTTATTGACTGAACAGATTTTCATGAAACATGGCTAAGAACACTCGGGATAAAATTATCTATGACACAAAAAAAAAAAACAACGAAAATCGATTCATTCGTTTAGGAGCTACGATCCTACAGACAGATACACAGATAGACACGTGAAACTAACAAAACCCCCTTTTTGCGTCGGGGGTTAAAAAATAATGTACGATTACCGTCAAACGACTTCCCGACCAGTTTTATCCCTTATAAACGAAAAAATATATTAGACTCCGCAAAAATATCTAGCTAAATATAAAAATATCGCTAAACGATCTGCCATAACATTTGTGATTGAGTTTAGCCCCTTACCTGTTTTCCTATTCATAAGCAACACTTCTTTCTTCGCCAAAAACACTTCGATTTCCGCCAAACTATCATCTTCCATTTTACCGTTTTATTTTTAAATCGATTTACAGTCACCACCAGCAGGATTACTGTCCAACTGCGAGAACTGCGAGATATCAGAGGATTAATGCACTCAGAAACGTTGTTTGTTATTTGCCGACATCAATTTATGTGTTATACCTAAGTACCTACCTAGTGGTTATCCTATAGACTGACATAATATACATAGGTATAAACCTATAGGCACTTGAAATGCGCGAGTATGTTAATCGTGCCGTAGTAAGTCAGTAAATATAGGTAACAGTTTTTCAGTCGTCTATACTGAAAATCAAATATTGAAGTCATTTGCAACGGAATATTTACTATGATTTAAGTTTTGAGCTTTCCAATATTTCAGCACAGTTTCATGCGCTATGATCACGGAATAACTGAGGAGTGGTCGAATAGAAAGTATATTTTCCATTTTTCAAATTTTACAAAAATAAAAATAAAACTGCAGCGTTTCAGATTTATGTTCGAAAACAAATATTTAGTTTTTAACATCAAATTAGATGAAAAATCAACTAATCGAGTGTGATTCAAATTTTTTAAATATTTTGTATAGTTCTAACGTTATTTGCTAAATCAATTTGCAGAAGTTACGATTTGTTGGGTAAAATTTAAAAATGCCTTTTTGTGTTGTTGTAAAAAGTGGTTCCTTTTTGGAAAAGTGATTTTTTGATATGGATGCCTAAATGTGAAATGTGATAAATAAACAAAACTTGCTATTCTTGACGCAATCATCCTTCGTTCAGCATTGCCTCTTTTTCTTACCCCCTGTTAATTTGTGCTACTTGAACCCCGGCCATTTTCGCACTTTTTAACCCCCGACGCAAAAAGAGAGGGGTGTTATAAGTGTCTGTCTGTATATCTGTGTATCTGTCTGTGGTATCGTAGCTCCCAAACGGATGAACCGATTTTCGTTTATTTTTTTTTTGTGTCATAGATTATTTTATCCCGAGTGTTCTTAGCCATGTTTTATGAAATACTGTCGGGGGGTTTTAAAAGTTTTTAATTTGGTTCTTGTAATTTGGTATAATATGAGCTTCAAACGATTTTTTTCTTTTTTCCAAACTTATTAACTAATATGTCAAACTGTGTAGTGCCGGAGCTGTCTAGTGCCGGCTTAGAATTTGCACCACCCCAACTCTACCCGCGGGTGTCGTAAGAGGCGACTAAGGGATATCTATCGAGGGCGGGCAGCAGCGCCCCCCTGCAGAACAATTCTACCACCGAACTGCGATCCCCAACCCGCATGCCCAGCGTGGGGATTATGGGCATAACCCCCTTGTGATAAAACCAATAAATCGATTATCAGGGGGAGGCCTGCGTCCAGCAGTGGACCAATACAGGCTGTTGAGGTTGAGGTATGTCAAACTCTGACTGTGTGTGGTTTTGTTTATTTACTTATTAGTAGTCCGGTTCAATTAAGCAACCGGACTACTGATACGTCGAGCAACTCAGTAGTCCGGTTCAATTAAATGTAACCGGACTACTGAGACTACACCGAAAATATGATGACAATGCTGATGATTCGAATGTGATTATGAAATATGAACCTTACTTGGATTATAGTGAAGCGAATTTTTGACAACATTCATCACTGGTCATGTGGTCAAAACTTTGAGAGTATATTTCCCAAAATACTGACGGTATTTACGTCGATAACTTATTTGTTTATTAATCATATACGATTCAGAAAAAATCACCACTTGGTGTTGAATATCAGCTTGTTTCAAAATGTTGGTTTATGTAGAAATACGTAGGATAGTTGTTTTCGTTGCTACGACTACAGGCATCGAAAAAATGATATTTAATGCAGTATATCCTCATCTCCTGTGTGAGTGCTCAGAAGTGCCGAAGATAATCAACATCCTTGTCGTCAACACCATTATGAAATAAAAAAATGCTTCATAGGTAAATGGTGGTGAAATGTTATTATGATTTAAATGAGTTCTTCAGCGACAAATTCAAATAATAAAATATAAGGTTAGACATTTATTCACAAAGAAAATTATACTAGTATCTACAATTGAAACAATTGAGCTAACTGCCGACTGTTGCAAACAGTCTACAGATAGCTCAACTGATCCATATCAACACCAGTCGGAAGCGTCCCCAAGACGCTGGCTGCATTACCACGCTGTATGGCAATGCTGATGCGCTGTGCCAGATATTCACCAGCTTTCGGGTCACGCGTCGCTTCGACCAGACGCTCAGATAGTTTTTTGAAAACCCGAAGAGCCTCGGTACCCCACGGACCTAGGGTCTCGACTCCAAGGGGAGCAAATGTGTATGCTCTGTCGAGACCTGCATATTTGCGCCTCTTGAGATCTTCGGCCAAATCTGCCGCCGCACCTGCCCTCACGGATGTCCTCGGAAGATGGGAAGGCGCAAGTGTGTCGACGCATGTAGCGTCCCACACAATGGGCCTCCCCAACTCCCATGGGACTAGTGTCATACCGTCGAGCCTCTTACCATCGTCACGCAACAAATAATAAAATAAAAATACTTACTAATAAAAATGCGATATCAATACTTACATTGCAACCTATATAATATTTTATAAAAACGTAGGTACATATTCACTAAAAACATAAATTATTGAATTATATTTTCCTGCTAGAACCTAACTAGACATTCTTATCAGTATCTACAAACGGCTCTATACTGCTGTTCGAGTTCTCATGAAGACACGGCTTCCAGGCGGGTGGTAGGTTCCAACCTCTGTCTGTGTTAAAGTTGGGACATCTTTCTATCTCCATCGCCTCGCGTATCTTGCAACAAAGGGGAACAAATAATTTTTGCCTAGACAAGACGCGGGCTTTGTCATCTTGAAGATGTCCCTCGTTAAGGGGTGAAGCGTTGGTGTTCTTCCAACACAAATAAGGTTCGTAGTTAACCCGCTTACACCCCCGTAATGATGAACTTACACTTTATACTTTTTATAATTATGTATGTAAGTCTCCAGGAAGAAACCGGTCCACCTCCACTCTCAGTACCTATTGCCACGCCCTGCTAGGGTACCATTGTGTCTCTTATACATTACTTAGATACTAAGACCTAAAAATGTACACAGTGATTGCAATAAATAAATATGAATATGAATATCGACACAGATTGATGACCACCTCCACTCGTTTGATAGTGTTTAAATACTAGTAGTACTACGAACAGTAGACCTCGCGAGTATTAACTTTTTTCAACAATTAATTTATTTGTTATTATTACTAAAGTATTAGGTCTTTATTCACAAAGAAAATTATACTAGTATTTACAATTGAAACAATTGAGAAAATTATTTAACTACATACATACAAAAGTTATTTATGTAAGGGATATTTAGGTAGGTTCCTACCATGTTTTTTTGTCATTCTTGTTTACGTTGGTAGGTAGGTACGTAAATCCATTGCCGTTCTCTATAATACATATATTTAACGCATTCACTGTCCAGCCACGGCGCCTAAAAATTCGAGTCTAATTTAGTTTGATGACACATCGAGGTATACCCTATCCAATAAAAAAAGGATTATCAATATCGGACGACTCTGTAAAAAGTAATGCGTGGTCTAGGTGAACAAACAATCATCCCCTGTTTTCCTACCCATAAGGTTGTAATATTTTTAATTTTAATTTAGGCTGAAAATAGCGTCTACGGAAAATACGACATAAACAATTCGTCTAAAACAGTAAAGCACGAAGACCTTGATATTTGACTTGTAGGCCTCCACCCCTGCGAAGCGGGGGGGGGGGGGGGGTCAATATTAACTTACTCCCAACGGGGGGGGGGGGGTGTTTCGTGGCGACTCTGGGACTGAAAGGGTGTGTATGTGAATAATTGCACCCAGAGCCATATGATGACACAACATATTTCGTTGTTAAAACGAATTGTTTTAGACGTTAGTCGATTTGTTATTAGTTGAAATGTTTTAGACGAACTTTCCGCAAAGCGAAAATAGGTGGCGGTGCTAGTGTGTACAACAGCCATAATGTACAAAATAATGAAGTTCTGTAGGGAACCTAACACGTCCTACGATACTTTTTCTGTGCTGTTTGTGTGTGTACCCAATAAAAAAATCTATCTATCTATCTATCTATCCTAACAACCTAGCACTATAGCTACGTCTGTTATTTTCAAATGTTTGTTCTTATTGATAGAGGTATTTAAGAATTTGAATGATTGTTTGGGTTTTTCTGTTTCTGATAAAACTCTTCCTTGTACTGTGGATAAACCTTTAAATCGAACGAAGATAAAGTTGTTTTTTTTGATTAGGAGATATCATATTCTATGCCCTACCTTATGGCCGCACATTGCTAGGTATACCTGCCGTAAAAGTGGCTCCACTTCTTTTCTTCTACCATGAATGGGTCATACACACTTCAAAGAAAAAGTTATTTTACTTCCGAACGCAAATAAAATAACTATATAATCTATTAATAACTGCGTGGAAATGATTTTTTCATTGAGCCGTGAAGGAAATCCCTAGTTTTGACCTCGCTGCACCTATGTCACAAAATCTTGTGGTTCTAAGTAATTTAGTAAAAGTTACCTCAATTGTTTCAATCTATAAATGCTAGTTCTCATTTCTATCAGTTCTTTAATTTTAATTTTCATTGTTAATAATAATACATATTGAATATAATGTTTATTACAAAATAATTAGGTACGTCGATTATACTTACTTAAATTCGAAAATTATCGAATCAATCATCGCTAAATACTATATTGAGAATAAATGAAGATAACTTAGATTCATATTCGTTGAAGTGCTAGCATCCTCTTAAGATGACTTTTGTTAAAGTAGGATAACTAATATGACTATAGCTCTTTATACCTTAGTTTAAATGTAACGTTTTGTTGTAAGACCTAGCACGCAAATAAAAAGTAGCACCACTTTCAATCTAGTTCTTCGTAATTATCACAATTATTATCGTGAATTAATCAGAAGTCTTGATAATTAATTTGAGCACTTAAATCCCCTTACATGATTTGCCTATTTAGCTGAAGGGTATAAAAACAAACGAGCGTTGTGAAAAGTTTAGTAAGTGATCAAGATGCGTGCCATCCTCATATTAGCCCTCTGCCTAGCTGCGGTTGCAGGTGAGTAGTGTATTATGTATTTGTATACCTCTACAATAATATTAGGATAAAACAATATTTAGTAACAATTCCGCGCAAATCGCCGAATTTTTGCGCGGAATTGTTACTAATTATTGTTTAATCCTAATATTATACAATGGATTTCCGCATAGTAACGCCTGAATCTATTATTTGCCTCTACAATCTCTAATCCTTTCACAAAACCTAATTAAAAAAAGAAAATGTATACTATCTCTGGATTTTCTTGGTTTTTCCTATTTGTAGTCGAATTTCGACAATTCATGTAGATGTAAATGTTCCTAACTTTATGCTTTTTTTTTGTTATGCTGGACAATTCAGCATTATCTAGCCCCAAGCTAAGCAGAGCTTGTGTTATGGGTACTAGATAAGATATACCTACTTAATACAATACACTACGTATGTAGATAGATATTTTTTATTATAAATAGAAAACATCCAGAGCGTTCTCTTGACAAATGTCTGTAGATAGTACAAACATTTGTCCCGAGGCGGGATTCGAACCCGCAACCTCCTGCGTCGCAGGCAGACCTTCGCCCGCTGCGCCACAGAGGTCGTCGTCGAACTACTTTGCAATTATTAGGATATAAGTAGAGCGACAACTTACTGGCTCATTAAAAAGACACTGATTGAATGACCCCGAATCACTTTTAATTTTAACCAGCGACGCAAAAAGAGAGCGGTGTTATAAGTTTGTCCGTCTCACTCGTATCTGTGTAGGTATCTGTCTGTGGTATTATTTATCTCAAGTGTTCTTAGCCATGTTTCATGAAATTCTTCCTTTTGGTGGGCGGAATGTTATGTCTACTTAGCATATTATTCTCGAGTTCATGTAAATATCCATAGGTAGGTACGTTTGTGTCAAAGCAACAACACGTACACGTAATTTCAGTTCGCATCTATCCCTACAAAATCATCTTATGATTAAGCTTAGCTCCCGACAGTGGCAGAAGATACCTGTCTAGGGCAGTGTTACAGTATGCAAATGTTTAATGGATTTCACTGTTAAGGCGAATAGTAGGGTGGATAGTGGCGCCACTACATATTTAATTTTATAATTACATTATACAAAGGAATTATCAAGAAATCGGACCGCGCGTAGACGATATCTATCATAAGCTTTTTTTAAATGTATCTTTAATAGTTTTGTACTATTTGTATTATTTAGGCAGATACTTGTTTCAAGAGTTTAGTTCCTATTGGTGGCCACCAAGCTCTCCAAACAAGGTTTTTGATTGAATAACACAAAACAAAACTATTACAGATACATTTAAAAAAAGCTTATGATAGATATCGTCTACGCGCGGTCCGATTTCTTGATAATTCCTTTGTATAACGTAATTATAAAATTAAATATGTAGTGGCGCCACTATTCACCCTACAATTCGCCTTAATATTCAACCCCCTTCATCCACATCCAGCATATTCTTGTTAATATGATAAGCTCTGTGGCACGGTGAGCGATAAACATTAAGGTTTGATTCCCTCTGCCAAACCACTGTCTCTTTAATCTGAAATAATTTGCTTGTTTATACTTGTCCATTACGTAATTATGTCTCACTTTGGGACTGCTGATGGAAGATGCTGTGACTGCGTAAAATATCCAGCATTATTTTCATTTCATATTAATATGATTCTTTATTTTCCAACTGGCTGTTCATCATTGGTCACGACAATAGTGATATACTATCAAAGATATGTAGTTATGTAACTTGTCTTTTTTTGTAGCTGTCCCCAGCAACCCCCAGAGGATAGTGGGTGGCTCAACGACCACCATCCAACAGTATCCGACTATTGCCTCTCTGCTGTACTCATGGAACCTTTCGGCTTACTGGCAGTCTTGTGGTGGCACCATCATCAACACCAGATCCATCTTGACCGCCGCTCACTGCCCTCAGTGAGTAAAAACAGCTTTAATAACCTAAAATAAATCATGCAAGTATAGTATTTTCAAATGCATTTGACATTACAAAATTCAAGCTTGTAGGAGTCAACCAGTACCTACTAACAAACCCGGGTTTATCCCGCTTCGACGCACTGCAAAACGGGCTGTATCACGTCACAGTCTTGTTTGATGACGTTAGTGATACTACTGATGTACTTCTACTAACTACTAACAATCAATAAAATTTCACTTTGGTCGACGGTAGCAGTGTCTAACATTTGCATAAAATATCTTCGTGTGTTACAGTGGCGACGGAGCTATCAATTGGCGAGTGCGAGTCGGTTCTACTTATGCCAACAGCGGAGGAGTTGTACACAACTTAGCGTCGGTTATCATCCATCCATCCTACAATCAATGGACCACGGACAATGATATCGCCATCCTCCGCACTGCTTCTGTTATCGCCCATAATAACAACGCACGGCCCGCCTCCATTGCTGGAGCCAACTACAATCTGGGTGACAACCAGGTTGTCTGGGCCGCTGGATGGGGAACCACTTCTGTAAGTTTATTCGAACAATTATTGCGAACTAGGTATATACACAAGCGATTTTTATGCACTTACTCGTGTAACAATTTACAAACCTCTGACCGTATAAAAATGAACATTACTAATATTAGTTCTTTGTACCATTTCAGGCCGGTGGTGCCTCTTCTGAACAGCTCCGCCACGTGCAAATTTGGACTGTCAACCAAAATACATGCGCTCAGCGCTATGCTACAGTAGGTAACACCATCACCGCCAACATGCTGTGCTCCGGCTGGCTGGACGTGGGCGGCCGCGACCAGTGCCAGGGCGACTCCGGCGGCCCCCTCTACCACAACAGCATCGTGGTCGGTGTCTGCTCGTGGGGCCGAGGGTGTGCTCAAGCTTACTTCCCTGGTGTCAACGCACGCGTGTCTCGCTACACTGCTTGGATTCAGGCAAACGCTTAAAAACGTGCCTAATAAATCAGCATAAATAACTAAACTCGAACTTTGTTTTGTTCTATGAATCCCAATATTGACCTTAGGTGTCCATTGTGAATGGCATTGGCGACGGGTGAGTTTCTTACCTTGTTGTGTAGATGAAGAATTTAATGCACAGCAGCAAAATAAAAGAGAATCTGTAGCGGAGTCCGCTGCCGCTCCTTAATCGAGAAACCAGTCTAGCGGAGGACATAATCAGTTAGAGCGCGATTTAAGACTAGTCCCACTAATATTATAAATGCGAAAGTTTGGATAGATGGATAGATGTTTGTTACCTCTTCACGCCAAAACTACTGAACGGACCAGGCTGCAATTTTGCATAATCAATAATAACTTTGGATGGATGGATAGATGTTTGTTACCTCTTCACGCCAAAACTACTGAACGGATCAGGCTGAAATTTAGTATATTCAATATTCAATAATCATTTATTTCGTTCATTTCAAGAATAACACGTCAAAATCAAAAATATTACAAATAGTTTATCTAATACCTAGATAGATAATTACAATCAGTCGCTTTTATAGACTAAGAATTATTCTTCGTAGCTGTAAAAGCTGTGGTTAGCGAACCAGTGCTTCAGCTTGATCTTGAAGGATGTGAGGCTAGTTGCCTTCGTGACAATTTCAGGAAGATTGTTGTACACTGTGCGTCCCATTATGCGCGTTATCTTCCCTGTCTTCGCGATACAGGTAAGTCTAACCCTGGAATCAAACATAGGCGACTTTTTATCCCATAAATCAGTTCCCATGGGATAGAAATAACCTCAAAACATTTCCAAAGAAACAACGCGTGCGAAGCCGCGGGCAGAAGGTAGTTACTAATAAATTTAAATCTATGCACGGTACAACAAAAACTGATCTACATACTATCTACTGATCTACTATCTAGCTTAATGATTTGGCATACTTTAAAAAAGAGTTTACGATCTAACTTTTCAAGTAGCGACATCTAGTTAAAATTAGAGTCTAATTAAGTTTGATGAAACGACGACGAATGAAAGGAGCTCATCTTTGAAAAACGAAATACGAAGTTTCGGTTGACGGATCGTACTAAATGAACAACCTTACTGTTGAACACACAAACGAGCATAGTTAAGCAGAAAGCGACCAGCCTCGATTTTTGCGAAAATGAGACGCTGCAGATATTAACACCGTATTTGTGCTGCAGAAGAGAGCTGTTCTTGCAATCTATAATATGGGTCCCAGAGAATCCCTGCGTAATAAATTCAAAGAAATAAACATAATGACAGTATTGACATGTCAATACATTTATGAAAATTTGTTGTACACTCATAGAAATATCAATCAATTCCCTAAAAATAGCGACATACATAATATAAATACTAGAAATAAGAATAAACTCGCTGTGCCCACAACTAGGCTACACAAGATAAATGCATCTTTTAAAGGGCAATATATACGTGTTACAGTTTTATTAATAATACCTGTGTTTTGAACTTATATTATAACTATGAAATACTAGGTACAATTAATTATCATTTGCTATTGTTGAAAATACAGCGGAAAATCCCCAAGAAGCACAAGCAGCCTGAGTCACGCGCACCTGCACCTTGTTTTGGCGACCCGAGACGAGCCGATGAGTCCCGAGACGAGCCGACGAGCGTCAGCGCGCTCGATCGGAGCCCACTCTCACGAAAACCACAGAGCTAGACGAACGTTGCTACTTTGCTTGTCGATATACCTTTACCATTTTCATTTTGTGCTTGTAAGAAGAAGTTCGTTTGTTCCTAATTGTTCTTAATGTAAATTCCGTTGCAAGAAATTAAAGTAAAATCATCCTCTAAATTGTAAAAGAATTTCAATACATAAAGTATATACGATAACTGTGTTTTATGTTGAGATCCTGCCATCCTTCTGAGTTTATGGTCAAAAGCCTCCTATATACGCTTCTACAACAAAACTCCAAGTGAGTTGGAAAAATTATCAATAAATAAATTCAAACAAATTGTCAAAACCTTGCTGTGCAAAAAGGCTTACTATAAAATATCAGATTATCTAGAGGATAAAAAAGCTTGGGACGGGTTTTGCTCCAATTCAAAAAATAACAAATAACAGGCTAAAGGTTTCTTCGTCGCTTCTTTACTTTAGTCTACATATCGAAGCGACAGGAAGTAAAGTCATATTTTTGATTTCTGTCGCTTCGATATGTAGACTAAAGTAAAGAAGCGACGAAGAAACCTTTAGCCTGTTATTTGTTATTTTTTGAATTGGAGCAAAACCCGTCCCAAGCTTTTTTATCCTGTCAGTGATTACTTTTATATTTTGACCTTTTCTAAGTGTACATTTATTGTATTTATGGAAATAAAGAGTTTTTGATTTTGATTTTGAAAAAGATATAAATGCCAAGCCGTAAGATACACTTTCCTCTACCATCTCCGAAGACACGTTTTTCATTAGCTCATTTAGAAGCCAAGACATTTAAAAGTTCAATGCGGTCGCATTGGACGCATAGGAGAGGTTGCATTCTGCAAATCAGAAAAAACATTTCCCAGATAATAGCCAAATTAGATCGTAGCATTCTGCTATAAATTAAAACTTTCAAAATTTTGAATATTTTGAGTGAACAAGGTGGTCGCTTTTTTATAGGTAGGCGATTTTTTATAGTTTTTATGATAAAATAAAGATTATTTAACCTCATGTCCTTCCTCGTAGTATGACCTCCAATCATGCCGAGTTTCATTACAATACATTCAGTAGGTTCGGTGTGATGCGCGTTTAAGAAACAGACAGACAGAGATGAATGAAAAAAAAAATATAGTTTTGGCTTCAGTATCGATAATAGAGTGCCCTCATCATCATCATCATCAGATTGCCCTCCAAATTTTTTATTCAAAATATCTTCTGTACAGAATTGGACCTGTTACAGTTTTATTAGTAAGTAACTTAGTTTATTAGTAAGTAAGTAGCAGTTTTATTAGTAAGTAACTAAGTATAGATTGAACAAAAAGTTGACTGTAACATTCGTATTTGGATTTTTATAAATCTAAGACTCTCATAGTTATAGGGGTCAGAAGGTCCATTAACATAAGATGTGAACCATCTGAACATGTCACTTTTATTTATTTGCGTTTTGTACGCAAGTTTCTCCACTACCAGTTGAGCTTGTTTTTGAAAATCACACGAATATTATAAATGCCAAAGTTTAGATGTTTACATGTATGGATAGATGGATGAATGCTTGTTACCTCGTCACGTCAAAACGACTGAACCGATCGGGTTGAAATTTTGCCTAGATGTAGCTCTAAGCTTGGAATCAAACATAGGCTACTTTTATCCCACAACACGGTTTCCATAGGATAGAAATAACCTTTAGACCTTTCCATAGAAACAACGCGTGCGAAGCCACGGGCAAAAACTAGTATGAGATAAATCCTACTAGAAGTGTAGGTATAATTAATTTAAAAATAAAACTTAACTAATGATTCATTACATTAGATATCGATAATAGTCGATCAACATAAATAGTGTACTTTGATCGGTAATAAATAATAATACAAGACAAAATTAAAGAATTTTGAAAGCCGACGTTTATTGGCTGAATAGATTTTCATGAAAACATAGCTAAAAAACTTGGGATAAAATTATCTACGACAAAAAAAAACTGAACGAGAATCGGTTCATCCGTTTGGGAGCTACGATACCACAGACAGATACACAGACAGACACGTTAAACTTACACCCCTCTCTTTTAGTGTCGGGGTTAAAAAGGAAAATTTCGTACCAATTCTATGATTGATATGGGATCATAAATAGAATTAGATGATGTTGTTTTGAAAAACAGGTAAATGAGTATGAAACCGGTGGTAGTAGTCCGTAGCAAAAGACAAAAAATGAGGGTAGATCCAAATTTCTGCCAATAAAAACTCACTCTATGTGCCCTCAGTTATTCCGTGATCATGGCGCATGAAACTGTGCCGAAATATTGGAAAGCTCAGAACTCAAATCAGGGTAAATATCCCGTTGTAAATGACTTTAGTGTAAATAACCATGATGGATTAGTTTTATGGTTGATTATCACATCACACTTCACATCACATCACATCACACTAATATTATAATGCGAAAGTTTGGATGGATGGATGTATAGATGGATGGATGTTTGTTACCTCTTCACGCCAAATCTACTGTACGGATCAGGCTGAAATTTTGCAAACAGGTCAGTCTAATCCTGGAATCAAACATAAGCGACTTTTTATCCCATAAATCAGTTCCCATGGGATAGAAATAACCTCAAAACGGTTCCATAGAAACAACGCGTGCGAAGCCGCGGGCAGAAGCAAGTTTGTGATAAATTACTTTTTTCGTAGTTTAAAGCTAGGTTCACATTCACATTGCTGTGTCGGGGTGTGTCGTGGCGCGCCAGAGCGCAATCGGTTACGTTCATTACCTATGACTAGATTCCCATTAGTAGTTTGTGTTGGGGTGCCCCAACACAAACTACTAATAGGTAATGAACGTAACCGATTGCGCTCCGACGACACACCCCGACACAGCAATGTGACCCTAGCTTAATTCTTGCAGAACGCAAAAAATATTAAAAACCGCTAAAATCTTCGAATCGTCGTGTTTTGCGGCTCGCAATTTATTTTGAATTTCAAATTGTAGGTATTTTGTTTTGATATTTTCAAAATAAAATACCTACAATAATGAGTCAGATGCATGAAGGTTTTATACATAACTAGCTTCTGCCCGCGGCTTCGCACGCGTATTTTCGGTATAATAAGTAGCCTATAAGTTAAGCTTTTCTCTTAACGTACGCCAAATTTCATCTTGATCTGTTCAGTAGTTTTGGAAATCCTAGGAAACAAAAATTCAGATGTCACAAACTTTCGGCTTTTTAATTGACGTCGTGAAAGAATTGAACGAAAGTCTTCGTTTCAGGTCTGGCCAAAATAGCGTTTTTGTCAGTATGTCCGTACTCCTCTACAGGTCGTATTTTACAACCGATCGGTACGAAACTTTGTGTACAGATTCTATGATTTTATAGAATTTTATTGTCGTCGGGATTTTTTGATTAAAAGCGTACTTCTTCCACAATACGGCAAAGTGGCGGATTTGGAATATCTCCGCTTTAAGAGATCTGATTTTGATGATTGTATTTTTAATTGAAAGGTAATAACTTTAAACTGTTCTTATAAAAATTTGGTAAAGATCGGTTGAGGATTTTCGGCATGACGAGCGGAATAGCTCCGCAAAATGCAGTAATATGCAAGAGAGCATTTACAGTACAGCGCCGCCTATTAGAACATCTTTGTAACACTTCGAGAGTTATATGAAATAGCGCGGCCGCATACACCGTCGTCGTCGGTTAAATAATAACAACAACTTTGCGCTGATGGATCAACGCCATCTATTGATACCTAGGTACAGAATTTCGAGCTTTGCTGAGGAACGTAACTTAGGTACTTTGTATGGACAATTGGTATAATGGTTCATGTGTTTGTGCAACATTTCGTTCAAAAATTCAATGCACACCACACTAGCGTAAGCCAATATTTAGGTACCTACCTACTTATAAGGGTTTTTCTGATTTTTGGATATACCTACCTGGGTATCAACTTAGGTAGGTAAAGTGTAGATACACTACCTACCTACCCATAGGATTTTTCTTACAACGCGTCAAAAAGTAAGAGGCACCGATAACTACATAGAAATTAGGTACTTACCTATAATACTTATGACAAGATTAGCACCTTATAGGAAGGCTGGTGCCTACCTATGCTGGTGCTTATTCTGATAAGTAAGCACTTTTGCTCCGTGATACATAAGATGCTTTCATACTGGCATGGCGATTTGCAAGGAGACACCGTCGAAAAACATGGTTGAAAGGGTAACCATTTCGACTATTTTCAAAATATACCTACAGAACCTACCTACCAAAATATCCCGTTTTAAAATACTTTATACTACACCTGCTCGGAAAGTTGCCTATTCCTTTTCCATTTATAGAATAGAAAGTATGTCTTTGCAGGCCTATAGAAAACCGGGAGGAAAAACTCTATGGAATTTCATTTCTCACGTGTTTTAGCGGGAGGAAAAAGTGTATGGAAATCCATTTCTAACGTGTTATGTTTTTTTAATTTCCTAAAAGATCGGCCGGTAGCTATGGTTATTTTCGTTCGGTCAAACGACAAAAAGTTTTAATTCCAAGTCCATTAGGCCTCCTCCGATTTCCGAACAATATTTTGAAAAAAGAACCCAAAGGCTGGCGCGGTCAATGAGGTTTTACCAACATCATTGGGCGCGATTTCAATTAATAATTAATTCTGCTTTTTATTTTCCTCGAAGGTAGTATAAAGCACTATTTATCACTCGGCAGAAAGTGCGATTTCTACCTCGTGTGTTTTAAAGCACGCACATTGCTGTGTGCAATGAACGTAACCGATTGCGCTCTGGCGCGCCACGACACACCCCGACACAGCAATGTGAACCTAGCTTAATTCTTGCAGAACGCAAAAATATTAAAAACCGCTAAAATCTTCGAATCTGTGTCAGATTTCGTGTCGAGGACTCGGTAGCGTAGAGTCTGAATAGCCCTGTTGGACAGTCGTCGATTGATCACTGTGAGTTTTTATTTCAAACAATGGAAGAGCGAGGCAGAGCTGTATGAAGCTACTATCTCTTTCGCCTCCTGCGTTTTCAACCGCATATGAATTACTAGCTTCTGCCCGCGGTTTCGCACGCGTTGTTTCTATTCAATTCAATTCAATTCATTTATTTCCTATAAACAAAATACATTGTGTGTGAAAAACTTAAATCTAAAACTACGGAGTAGGTACACAAAAAACTCATTGTACAATAAAATCAATCACGTTCAAAGGTAATTTCTATCCCATGGGAACTGTTTTAGGGGAAAAAAGCCTATGTTTGATTCCAGGCATATAGCTACACCGGTGCAAAATTTCAGCTCAATCTGTTCAGTAGTTTTGGCGTGAAGATGTAACAAACATCCATCCATCCATACATCCAAACTTTCGCATTTATAATATTAGTGTGATGTGATATGCGTAATAATTACGAATTTTGCGCAATTACAATTATTGTAATTGCGCAAAATTCCCACTCTCGCTGCCCGTCAAGGGTTGCCGCCAAACAGCTTGTTTTGCCGGCAACCATAATCACATGAAGAGCGATATATAAATAATAATGCCGCTGCTAAGTTGCCCTTCAGACTCTAGACCTGAAAAAATGGATGAAATGTGCAGGGCAAACTGATTTCATCACAACATTTGTTATCCTAGAAATTGCAGTGGCACAATAGTAACGGATGCAGTGGCACAATAGTAACTATTGTGCCACTGCAATTTCGACAACATTACATTAGGATTACATCTGTACATTACGTCCGAGGTCAGTAATGGCTAAGTTGCTGGCCGCGATGACGATGGCCGAAAGCGTAGGTTAGCATAGGTCCCGATGGCCGAAAGCGTAGGTTAGCATAGGTCCCGATGGCCGAAAGCGTAGGTTAGCATAGGTCCAGGCCATCACAGCGCGGCCAGCATTGCAGTCCTTGATGGACAAGCTGAAATGAAGCGCATCTTTATAGCGCGGACAGCAAGGACTATACCGTAGTCAGCTTAGCTTGTGGCCATAGCGTGGCCAGCAGGGCAGTAATTATTAAAAAAAAGCTTATGATAGGAAGCACAAACTGGCCCATCGATTTTTTTTAAATTCCTTCGTTTAACAGAATAATTAAATAAAATAGGTGGTGGCGCTGATTTGGGTCGGGGTAGCGCCTTAATGGGAACTTTGCTTCAGTTACCCAATTTTTTAGGGAAAATGCTATTCACTTGCAACATTCAATCATACGAATGTGTGAGTGAGGGCACTGTATTTACGAGCTGTCAAAACACACATGGATCGGTTTTTGGTTACACAAATTGTCAAATTGTTGAATGAATGAATGTTGAATGTTGAATCCCTCTGCTGAGACAGCAGCGAGTTTTTACTCTATGAACATGCATTTTTTTTACCGCGATGCGCTTTTGTTAGTTTCTCGAGTTTTCTCTTTATTATAATCAGCCGAAGAAGCCTGTATTAAATTAATAATAAATAAATAATGCTGGACAATTCACACAGCATTATCTAGCCCCAAGCTAAGCAGAGCTTGTGTTATGGGTACTAGATAACTGATATACTTTATACAATACACTACATAGATAGATATTTTTTATTATACATAGAAAAACATCCAGAACCCCTGAACAAATATCTGCAGATCGTACAAACATTTGTTCCGAGGCGGGAATCGAACCCGCAACCTACTGCGTCGCAGGCGGACCTTCGCCCGCTGCGCCACAGAGGTCGTCGTGTATTGCTCATTTCATCCCATTTCCTTCCAATCCTACTATCCTATACTATCCTACTAATATTAAAAAGCCGAAAGTTTGTGAAATCTGAATTTTTGTTTACTAGGATTTCCAAAACTACTGAACAGAACAAGATGAAATTTGGCGTACGATAAGAGCAAAGCTTAACTTAGTTAATAGGCTACTTATTATACCGAAAATACGCGTGCGAAGACGCGGGCAGAAGCTAGTTATGTATAAAACCTTCATGCATCTGACTCATTATTGTAGGTATTTTATTTTGAAAATATCAAAACAAAATACCTACAATTTGAAATTCAAAATAAATTGCGGGCCGCAAAACACGACAGTAATTAAAACTGCTGGCCGCCTTTCGAGGAAGCCGGAAAGGTCGACTTAGCTCAAAGAAGGTTGTCAAAATGATGTACAGATTACGTGTGACGTTAGAGTAAATAGTTATTTGTTCAACGATTTTTGGTTGAACGTGCTGATATTAAATCCGGAGCTAGTGAAGCAGTCGAGAATAGAGTCACGAGCGTAGCGAGTAGCTCTGAAGACTGCTGAGGTAGCGAGGTTTAAACATACAACACCTCGAGTAAAACATACAACTTTTCGCCAAAAACTAGCAATTAAATATTTTGTAATTTATAAATGTCGGAAACTCATTTTGGTCGTCAACCTTAGGAGGGTAAAAATGCGACAAACCTCTTTCAACGGACGAATTTTTGTTTCTACGAAGGGTGCATTGTTCTGAATTCAAATTAATACTTTTTTCAACAAGTTGAAAAATATTCCACATTTACTAAGCAAAACCCAATTCTGCTGTTTTTGAGCAGCAAAGTTACCGTTTTCGAGCGAGAGTGGTGAAAATAATATTATTATGTTACCTAAGGAACCTTGGTGGTAGGTGTCTGTAATTTATAAAAAAACATACGTTCTAAAAGTTTGTTTGAACAAAGTGGGTTTTTCTGCTTTTGATTAAATATTTCCCAGTACTGTGGATAAACCAATAAATCGAAGATAATGTTGTTATTTTGTTTCGATTAACAGATAGGTATACTCATATCTTGTCTATCTTTAGGACATACAATGCTGGCTCTACCTGCCGTGAAAGTGACTCCACTAACTTTCCTTTTCACCAATAAAGAGATTGTCAGACACATGTTTTGTTTTAGTATATGAATAGTAGTAATATTTTACTACTATGCATATTATTTACAACTTTTAAGTTTACAAAGTTTTTTTGTTTTAGAAAAGATTATTTCCTACGTTTTTGATGAGGTAATCGACCAGAATGTCTTGAGAGGATTTCCCAAGGCATATAACTGTGCAAACTTTTTATAAAAGATAAAAAATGTTTTATGCCTTTCTGTTTTTAACCAAGGGTTTTACTCCAGCGGCCTGTGGGTTACGGATACATTGCCTGTGGGTTAGGTGATTTTTTAGTGCAATGGGGGCTGCCAGATACAGTAGTGCGTTTGGCATGATAGCAACACATTGAAAAGTTGTTGCTGACGCACACAAAATAACCTCTAACAACCACAGGATACCAGCACAGTCCTTTTGATAAAGGTTCTGGCTGACAGATTTTGCAGAAATCTGCAAATGCAAAGGCACGCATGACTAGCCTGATTAACCCATGTACCATAGAAATCTAAATAACAATATTTCTATGCCATGTACCGAGAAAATTTATTATTTATATTAACTATTACACTACCTAAATGTTTTTGTGTTAGAAACCATAATGTTTTTAGAAATGTGTCTTTCTGCAACTGTGTGACAATTTTCTACTTTATCGATGGATCTTTGTGTTGTCTGAAAACATAACAATTTCAATATAATTTTAAGGCATGAAGGTAATCCTGTCTACAAAACTACATCTTGGTCACAATGCCTCGGCATTACCCCACCTTTTGTACCTACCTTAGTGCAGTAAAGTTTTGTGATTAAAAAAAAACTTATTTTTTTAAGTTTATTATAAGATAGAAGCTAATTGAGTTAGTAAAAGAAATGTAGAGTTAACCTAGTCCACAAACAAAAAGTAGCGCCACTTTCAATCTAAGTTCTCGTTATTATCGCAATTATTATCATGAATTAATTAGAATTATCGATAATTAGTTAAAGCACTTAAAACCCTAGGCTACCTACCAAAGAAGGTATAAAATTACTCGAGCGTTGTGAAAATATTTAGTGAGTGATCAAGATGCGTGCCATCCTTGTATTAGCCCTTTGCCTAGCTGCGGTTGCAGGTGAGTAGATATCACGTATTATCCCAGTTAAATAAATAATTAATGCTGGACAATCCACAAAGCATAATCTAGCCCCAAGCAGAGCTTGGTGGTATAGGTACTAGGTGACTGATATACAATACAATACATATATAGACACTTAACAAGTATAAAGCCATCTCCAGCTATTCCCACAATTTTAGGACTGGGTTATTAGTGATTCACTGACACTGCGTAAACTGCAGGTTCTGCCCATCATCACGAACACGTTTGTGAAGTTCATGTCAGAATTACCAATAATCCTGTATGTTTTGCAGCTGTCCCCAGCAACCCTCAGAGGATCGTGGGTGGCTCAGTGACGACCATCAATTCATACCCGAGCATCGTCGCCTTGTTGTATTCATGGAACTTGTCCACTTACTCCCAAGCCTGCGGTGGTACCGTAATCAACAACAGGTCCATCTTGACCGCCGCTCACTGCACCTTGTGAGTAAAATTACCGATATATCAGAAATTAGATCATGCAATACGCATTTGAAGTCACAAAGTTTTAGTTTAATGAGATAGTTGTCATAGGTAGGTACAATGTCTCGAAAAATCAGTAGACAAAGAAGAATTCAGGGAAGACAAAGATTTCAAAAAAATTAATTTTAGTTTTCCCCCTCGACATAATTAGTATAATTCTAATTCTAATTCTGAGTGGCTGAACTGGGATCTGCACTGACATCTCGCTTTGGAGTGTATTGTGCATTGTCCCCCTGCCTAACCAGGCCCTAACCAGCCCAGCTCCTTGAAGTACCGGAGCAGGACTTTTGGCGATTGACAGCTTCGTTTCAGCTTTTCTGTGGGCGAGGACGGGTTAGATCCCTCTATGAGAGTCTTCAATCCCGTTACCCGTCTGGCCTCCTCTGTGGCCGTGCAGTGAACCACTACATGTTCCACAGTCTCTTCTTCCTGGAAGCAGCCGCGACATAGGCTACTGTCTGTGGCTCCAGTCTTGAGCAGATGATGGTTCAGTTCACAGTGACCTGTGATCATGCCCACCATTGTTCGTAGGTCCTCGCGGCTCATCTTGAGCAGCGTGTTTGTGGTTTTTCTATCTTTGGAGGGGAATATTGATCTTGTATGTTTGCAGTCTGTTCGACGCTCCCATAATTTTTGGTGTTCTTTTTCTGAGTTTAGTTTTAGTTTGTTTTTTACTTCCGCTGTGTTCTTTTGCTTGCTGGATAATTAGTATAGTTATCAATCATTATTACGAATCAAATTAGAGGAAACAAATTAGAACTAGTATCTGAGTATTTTGACAAGTGACGACCTTATAATTGAAATATAATGAATTTAATTGAAATTATAATAAAATGTAAACATTATATTATATTTTTATTGTGTAACTTTAATATTTTTACCACTCCATTTGTATTATGATCTTTATCTTTGTATTGTCTATACTAATATTATAAAGAGGAAAGATTTGATTGTTTGTTTGTATTGAATGGGCTCCGAAACTACAGGACCGAAATGAAAAATTCTTTCACCGTTAAGAAGCTTTCTTTTCAGGGAGTGACATAGGCTATATTTTATCCCGGAATTCAGGAAAACACTTGACATACGACCACTTTATTTTTGTTATTCTTTATGTGATGTGATTTTTCTGTTGGGAGTTCTTAAATAAATAAATAAACATTTTTGTGGCCAAGGGTATCGAGGTGAGATCCAATGTCTAACATTTGAATAAAATGTCTTCGTGTGTTACAGTGGCGATGCAGCCAACAGGTGGCGAACGCGAGTCGGCTCTTCCTGGGCCAGCAGCGGAGGAACTGTACACAACACGCAGACGATTATCAACCATCCATCTTACAATTCACGGACCTTTGACAATGATATCTCCATCATCCGCTCTGCTTCCAACTTCGTCTTTTCAAGCACCGTACAGGCCGCGTCCATTCCTGGATCCAACTACAATCTGGCTGACAACCAAGTAGTCTGGGCCGCTGGATGGGGAACCACTTCTGTAAGTTTATTCAAGCAAAATCTTGTGAACTTGCTGCTCAATTTATAACATACTAGCTGATACATATTATGTACTACTGCTGCTGAAAACTGAACGTTTCAGGGATCAAAAGTAGCCTATGTATTATTTCAGGATATTATAAGTTATCCTGGTATCAAATATCATCCAAATCTGTTTAGCTGTTTGAGCGTGAAGGAGTAACAAACACAGACGTATATTTGAAAATACATAATGTTTCACAATACTATGAAGTCTTGGAACTTTTCATTTGCCACCAAGCAAAAATTCAATTCGAATTTAATTTATTTAATCAAATGGAATGGTCATTTTAGAACCACTTACACTAACTAATCATCAACTAACTAATATTTCAAGAGGCGCAAATACGCAGGTCTCAACAGAGCAGCAGAGAATTTATTACTAACTTATTAAAATTATTTAGTATAACAATACAAATTTTACATAATAAGTAACAAAACAATCTGGATTTAATAAAAATAACAAATTTCTAATCAAAATTCACAATAAAATAATAACTACAATTAAAAAATCAAATTTACATAACAACAAAAATTTCGAATTCAAAAAGGTAATAGATACCATAAAGAATGTCAAATTCTAAATCAAAATAATATTACGAAGTTAATATCAAAACACAGGCCAAATATCACCCGTCAATCTCAAAAAATCTCATGCATTTAGGTACTAATAAAGTCCTTCCATTCATCATCAAATACGTGGATAGGTATGTAAAATGTTGCAGGGTGCTAGCAGGGTGCATTCCTGATACCATTATGACAATGTACAGCATGTCTTGCATAAAAGAATCTTGAATCACACACATAAATTATTATTACATAATTTTTAACGAACTTTAACTTTAAACTACAAAACTATAAACTACTACTACTTATATTAGTGTGATTTACATAATACATGCTATAAAATATAGTTATTTAACATGATAAGTTATACTTTTAGCTGTGCTTTTATTATGTATAACATGTAACATAATCTGGAGGCACCCTAAGACAGACAGAGTTAATTGATTTATTCAGTGGTAAAACCGATCACGTTAAATGTGACTAGTTAGTAGATCGATAAATTGGTTTATATTTTCCGCGGGTTTAAAGGGTTAAATTGTAATTATTCTTTGTATGCAATTTTTTTTATGCTTTTTCATGGAAAAATCAAAGCTCTCCGTTAGTTACGTGTTGAGTACGTTTTCGAGTAGACAGATTCGCATCATCATTAAAAAACTTAGTAATGAAAGATTACAGAATAAGAATAAGAATAAGAATCATTTATTTGCATAAAACATGAGTATTAACATGGTGCGAGCATGCAATTGTGTTGAACTGTAAATGGATGACCTACATGTTTTGCCATTACTGGCGTGCAAATTGGAGAGGGTACGCTGCAGATTTGTCACTAATGTGATATGTCTTATAAAGTATACCTAATCAATCATATTACAAAAAAAAAATTATCAGATAAACTTAAAATTAATTATATATTCTAATAAGTCTAATCAAAATTTGTCAAAAAGAAAATCATTAACGCTATAATAACATTTGTCTACGAGTACATTCTTAAGTCTATTTTTAAATACAGTCGAGGTACCAGAGTTGCAGTTGTTTAAGCATTTAACAGCTTGATTATATATTTTGGGTGCCATACCCAAGATACTTTTTCGTATTAGGGCAGTTTGCGATGGGTGCGTACAAAGTCTATTATTGTTACGTCGGTTACGTACCACAACGTCAGAGAAACTTTTAAATAAATGTAAGTTATTTTTCACGAACATTGCTACATTTAGAATATATAGAGCTGGTAGAGTAAGAATTTTGTACTTAACAAAGTATGGCTTACAACTATCAAGGGTACATTCTTCGCATTATAAGGTATTAATAAAAAAACTTATTTATGCATATTTTTCTAGGTGACAGATTCCCATCATTATTAAAAAAAACTAATTTATACAAAATAACATTATCTCCTTTGGGTCCCACTGCAGGGAAAAGGCCTCCCTTACCTCCTTTCACATTTCACTATTAATAGCTAGACTTGGCCACTCTCTTTGGTATGCGTCTAACTCGGAAGGACGATGCATAATGTCAAAATTAAAATAAACCATGAACGGTGTATAACTTGCGTTTTTTTGTAACATTTCAGCAAGGTGGTTCGGCTTCTGAACAGCTCCGCCACGTGCAAATTTGGACTGTCAACCAAAATACATGCGCTCAGCGCTATGCTACTATAGGTAGCACCATCACCGCCAACATGCTGTGCTCCGGCTGGCTGGACGTGGGCGGGCGCGACCAGTGCCAGGGCGATTCCGGCGGCCCCCTCTACCACAACGGCGTCGTGGTCGGCGTCTGCTCTTTTGGGCAAGGATGCGCTCAAGCCCGCTATCCTGGTGTCAACGCTCGCGTGTCTCGCTACACTGCTTGGATTCAGTCAAACGCTTAAAAACGTAATAAATCAGATTGAATAACTAAATCTGATTCTCATTTCCATCTTATTATTCCCAATTCTATTGTCTTTAAAAGAGCAATTTCGAACAAAGTCTCAACTTTTGTGTATAGTTTTATTTGTGTATAATCTACTTATAATAGAGATTTTAAGGCGTTCTTAAGAATAATAATTATTGAAACTGACACTAAGCTAATGGACTTATTTTGAGATTGCATCGTCGATATTTGTGCTATAGGCAAGTTACTGAGAGCTGGCACAATTGTTTTTTGTTTTTTCATACAATTAACCGCGCCGACACGATGACACAACTCCTACTCTATTTTTTCTAAGCCTACTCTAATTTTTCTCATCTGCGGTTACAAAGTATGGCCTCAAAACTCAGCGTGTTTACTCTCGCTTACTTACGAAAGCGCCGTTTTCGTACGAATTTTATGACTTCGACTTTTACATAGATTTTTAAATTTAAACATTCTAATTCCTTAAACTTTGCCGCTCCATAAATTAACAGAAAAAACCGGCAAAGTGCATGTCAGTCGGGCCATGCGCAGTGCAGTTCCATAGTAGCACGGAACCTTCTTATTTACTACCTGTTTACTTACAACAATCTTCATCGAAATTAAACTTGTTCCAAATTTTCCTTCTACCTGTCGCGGTTGTGGGACAAAAAATTCTTAAACTGAGGTTGAGCGCTGCACGAGATTGTATTGTTTGCTGATGATACTTCTTTAATTTTTGAAATGAAACGACAAAAAACAAATTTCGACGATGTGAATAATGCAACCTCAAAAGTAGTCCATAGTGTCAACAATCTTTTGCTTAACGAAACAAAACCAAATGTACCTATTAGATTTATTCTACCGAATGAAACAAGTTAAGGCTGATGAAACGTTAGAAATCATAGAAAGTACCGTATTATTGACCGAGTAAACGAAGTGAGCGAAGCGTCTCTGCATCAAGTCTAGCAAAATTAGCGTTTCTGTCAGTATCTCCGAACTCTTGTACAGGTCGTCACTTACAACCGATCGGTACGAAACTTAGTGTACAGATTCTTCGATTTTATAGAATTTTATGTAGTCTGGGATTTTTGATTGAAGGCGTACTTCCTCTAAACAAGATCCGTCAAGTGCGAGTGTAACTCGCGCGCCGAGGGTTTCGAAGGTTTGTCAACAAATATGTGCTAAAGATACCGGTTAGAGACTTCGCAATTTAATGAATACCTAAAAATGGTATTAGGATGCTGGCGCGAAAGACATTTGCATGAATAGACATTTTTGCGAATGGACACTTGCGCGAATGAATACTTGCGCGAAAAAATCACAAAACTCCAAATATCTCTAAAAATAGACGTTGCAGAGAGTGGCGGATTTCACCACTGTGTAGGTAATTTTGCTTTCTTTCTTGTGATATCTCCTAATATCTCTAGAAATAGACGTTTCAGAGAGTGGCAGATTTCACCACTGTGTAGATATATCTCACTTCCCCTACGCCTCCGACTTCCTTCCCAATAACAAGAAATATATATATACATATTATGTCGAGAATTTCAAGCTCTTCTGAGGAACGTGACTTTGTATGGGCTGTTGGTCTAATGGTTGAAGCTGGCGCGATATGTATTTGTGCAAAATTTCGGTAAAAAATTCCTACAACAATCGTAGGTACCTTAAGTGAAGTGAACTGTAATACCTACCTTTCGAGTGTATAGGTAAGTAGGTACCTAAGTACTTAGCTTAGAAAGAAAGAAGAAAGATATGCTTATCGGATTCTCACTCATGGATCGCGGGTAGTTCGTGGTTTCGCGCGTGATTCGCGTGCGAGTGTGTAGAGGCCTTGAGCTTGACAGAACCGCTTTACAGCAACTTTTCGATGGATGTATGGATGGATGTTTGTTACCTCTTCACGCCAAAACTACTGAACGGATCGGGTTGAAATTTTGTGTACAGATAATTTTAATCCTGGAATCAAACATAGGCTATATTTTACCATTGAACATTTTCATAGAAACAACGCGTGCGAAGCCGCAGGCAGAAACTAGTTATTTTTATTTTGTCGGTTTCAACAAACGGTGAAATTAAATTATTTAATAATTTTTGTTTTTTTAGGGTTCCGTACCTAATCAGGAAAAAAGGGAACCCATATAGGATCCCTTTGTTGTCCGTCTGTCAACTCACTTATCTCAGGAACACGAGCTGAAATTAACTTCATACTCAAGTCCGTAACCTCTTGGAGCCGTAATATAAATAAAACTTCTGAGTTAAAGCAATCAAAAGTTACAGTCGTTTATGTCCGATTATTTTGAAGTTTCCAAAGGAATCACATGCACAGGTAAAGGAAAAAATCTGATAACCGTAAATTTGTAGTTTATTTTATTCACAAAAATAAATATTTTTGATTCTCGCTATGGGCTATAGGGTAGGTACGTTTTTCCCGTTCGCCTCATGATATTTGTCAAGAAACAAGGTCTTAAAATTATACGGAACCATTAGTGCGCGAATCCGATTCGCACTTTGCGTTTTATTTTTGCAGGGAATCTCTTTATTGACAAAGAAAATTACAATAAAATACTTAATAGAAATTAATTAGAACTAGTATTTACAATTATGCGAATTTCTACTTTATTTTTTATTCAGTTTAATTAAGGGTAAAGTTTTTAAAAATATTGGACTGATTCCTTGTTTTTCATTAAAACTAAATAATTTACTTGCCTGATGATAATACATGGTAAAAATATAAAATGAAACAGACGCTCCATTTCTAATCTGGTCAAAGTCCTCGTTACTATCACCTCATTAACGTGAAATCAATCATCTAATACTAAATATCAAAAATATTAATAGATTGATGTTAAAACGTGGCGGATTAATGATAGTTGTTGGTATACAGGGTTATTGGTAATTAGACCGGATCCTTTTAGGGGGTGATGGGGGAGGCCATTTGCAACTATTTTGACCCTATATCGTATTATGCAAAAGTTAACCATTTTTGAGATATTCGCAATTTCTTAATTTTTTGGGAAAACCCTGATTTACGTCTTCAAAATTAAATTAAAAAAAAAGTGATCATCCAATTCAAATTTTAGTGACTGATTTAGATAGCCTGAAGTCTAATTATTAATAACCACTAACACAATCGTATGAATCTGTACCCATATGGAAGCTAAAGGACATGTTTATAAAAACAAAGTTTATTTTTTTTGTAAAGTCCTTACAAAAACCCCATTTAAAAAAAAATACTCCAGTGAATTTGGTCGGCATGTTATTTAAAAAACATCTACACATCTTTAGCTATCCAAAGAGGTATAAATCAATGCACTTTGTAACACAATTGCAGAAAAATACGGGTAAATGTAATGACTTAGCTGGTGAATAAGTTTGGATACATTGCTTTACCAACATCTTGGACTTGGGCTTTGCTTGCGCGATTTTCACTTAGTTCTTTTTTTGAATTATTGTTCCGAAAACAGAATAGGCTGATATCATGGCGGAGTAAAAACTTTTTGTTGTTTGACCTGCAATGAAAATAACCGCCGAAATCTCCCGCTAAACGCATGACAAATGAAATTCTAATAGTTTTTCTTCTCGCAGTTTTCGAACCGGTGAAGTAATAAAAGATTTAATTTATCAACAATTATGGCTGCAGTGCCACGCATCCTACCACCTCCTCGAGACTTTTCAAACGAAGAATATGCGGATATACTGTTTTGTTATGGTTATGCAAACGGTGTCTCTACACGTGCACGGGCAGAGTATCAGTCTCGGTTTCCTCAGCGCCGGTTACCTCATGAAAGTGTATTTGATAATACATATCGGCGACTTCGAGAGACTGGCAGTGTTCAGAGACGACAAAGTGACGCCGGCCGACCGCATGTTCATCGAACGGAGGACGAAGAAGAAATCATTCGTCATTTTGAAGAGGATCCTACCATTTCAACTAACATGGTTGCTCAAAGACTCGGTGTAACCCAATGGAAAGTTTGGCATACGGTCCATGGAGCAGGTCTCTATCCGTACCATTTAACCCCTGTACAAGTATTAGAAGACGGAGATCCCGCTAACAGGATAACATTTTGCAGATTTATGCTAAATGCTGACATAGAGAACCCTAATTTTTTCAGAAAAATATTATGGACGGATGAATCAAAGTTTGATCAAGATGGAATCACAAATTACCATAATATTCATTTTTGGTCTAGAAAAGCTGATCTTAATCCCAATAAAAAGAAAGAGCAAGGGTCGCAAAGACGATTCTCACTTAATGTATGGATGGGAATAATTGATGATAATTTAATTGGTCCCTATTTCTTGCCTAATTATTTAAATGGTGACACATACGAAGAGTTTTTAAGAAACGAAGTTTTTGGCCTTCTTAGTGAGGTACCATTAGCAACACGCCAAGGTATGATTTACCAACATGATGGCTGCCCCGCTCACTACAGGACTAGTGTGCGTCAATGGTTCAATCAGCATTTTCCGAACCGATGGATTGGTAGAGGAGGTAGTATTCCATGGCCAGCAAGGAGTCCCGACCTTACCCCATGTGATTATTATGTTTGGGGTCATATGAAGAGCCTAGTCTATGACGATTTGACGTCACCTATCTCATCAGTGGATGAATTAAGACGCCGAATAATAAGAGCTGCCGAAAAAATGAAAATAAATTTGACAACAAACTGAGTTACGCCTCTATTCCAATCACAATTGCAGAAAAATACGGGTAAATGTACAAACGAATTTACAATTCGTTTTCAAAATGTCCACCTCTATTCCGTATGCAAAGCCGCGTACGATATGCGGCTTTGCAAATTCGTTTGTACATTTACCCGTATTTTTCTGCAATTGTGTTACAAAGTGCATTGATTTATACCTCTTTGGATAGCTAAAGATGTGTAGATGTTTTTTAAATAACATGCCGATCAAATTCACTGGAGTATTTTTTTGTTAAATGGGGTTTTTGTAAGGACTTTACAAAAAAAATAAACTTTGTTTTTATAAACATGTCCTTTAGCTTCCATATGGGTACAGATTCATACGATTGTGTTAGTGGTTATTAATAATTAGACTTCAGGCTATCTAAATCAGTCACTAAAATTTGAATTGGATGATCACTTTTTTTTTAATTTAATTTTGAAGACGTAAATCAGGGTTTTCCCAAAAAATTAAGAATTTGCGAATATCTCAAAAATGGTTAACTTTTGCATAATACGATATAGGGTCAAAATAGTTGCAAATGGCCTCCCCCATCACCCCCTAAAAGGATCCGGTCTAATTACCAATAACCCAAGGGTACCAATAACAAGGGTTGTTAAAACTGAGTTACGCCTCTATTCCAATCACAATTGCAGAAAAATACGGGTAAATGTACAAACGAATTTACAATTCGTTTTCAAAATGTCCACCTCTATTCCGTATGCAAAGCCGCATACGATATGCGGCTTTGCAAATTCGTTTGTACATTTACCCGTATTTTTCTGCAATTGTGTTACAAAGTGCTTTGATTTATACCTCTTTGGATAGCTAAAGATGTGTAGATGTTTTTTAAACAACATGCCGATCAAATTCACTGGAGTATTTTTTTGTTAAATGGGGTTTTTGTAAGGACTTTACAAAAAAAATAAACTTTGTTTTTATAAACATGTCCTTTAGCTTCCATATGGGTACAGATTCATACGATTGTGTTAGTGGTTATTAATAATTAGACTTCAGGCTATCTAAATCAGTCACTAAAATTTGAATTGGATGATCACTTTTTTTTTAATTTAATTTTGTAGACGTAAATCAGGGTTTTCCCAAAAAATTAAGAATTTGCGAATATCTCAAAAATGGTTAACTTTTGCATAATACGATATAGGGTCAAAATAGTTGCAAATGGCCTCCCCCATCACCCCCTAAAAGGATCCGGTCTAATTACCAATAACCCTGTATAAACCACCCAAAGGTTTTGAAAAATTAGTTACAGATCAAGATGCGAGCCGCCCTCATATTGACCCTCTGCATAGCTGCAGTCGCAGGTGAGTAGATATTACTTATTCAACTGTGTTGGTTATCGATAGATAGTTAGATAATACTTTTATTCATTACCCTATAAAAAGGATTTTACATAATTACACATAAATAGAGATCAGCACAGGAATTGGCGGCCTGAATGCTTAAAGCGATTTTTACTTAGCAACCAAAACGATTGTGAGATAAATAAAGGATGGTAACTTAACATAAATCTCTTCTATTAATACCTACTAATACACATAATTAGTAATTTAAGACTTTCCATAAGCGTGATGTGATGTGGACTTCGTAGCCTTCTTACTAATACATTGTGGTTATAAACCCTCTTACTAATAAACTAAAAATCAATATAAACTATGCTTCTACAAAAATAGGTATGCCAAAATTGTTCTGTACATAAAATTATGAACCAGGGAGAGATAGAATGTTGGCAATGGTCCTACATTTTTAACATCCTCTGGGTTAAACAATTCTGAGAACTTTTTGTATGTTTAGATCAGCACAAGAAAGAAAACAAAATGCAACATATTGTTTTCTTTCTTGCGCTGATTGAGAGAGAATGTCTTAAAGTAAGTAAAGTGTGCGATATCTAACTAGGAGTATCTTTTTTTATATAAATGAAAATAAGAAATTTATTCAGATATTTAGAAAATTATACTAGTATTTACAATTGAAACAATTGAGCTAACTGCCCACTGTTGCGAACAGTCTACAGATAGCTCAACTGAGCATCTTGAATATTCTATCCACTTTTATCTAGTAAGACTATATGATACTTGTAGGTATGTAGGTACTCTTTAAATTCAGAAGTGTTCCTACTCCTCGGAAGGAAATTTTCAAAAGTCTTGTAGACCAAAGGGTAAATTTCTTGAGCTGTTTCGTCTCCTAATGTTTGAGAGAATAAAAATATATAATAAGTACCTAGTCATCATTCTAGAAAGTCATTATATTCAAAGTATTTACAAATAAAATAATTAGTAGGTAGGGAGGTAGGTATAATTTAGGGTTTCGCGGTCAATATGGAACCCTTATAGTTTCGCCATGCCCATGACCCCATGTTGTCAGGCCATGCCGTCCATATCTATCTGTCCGCCGCCGCCGCTTAGCTCAGAGATTATAGGTCTATTAATAGAATGCTGTTATTAGCATCGTTATGACTAAAATACTCACGACAACACTGAGAACTAGAATAAAAAAAGTAGGGTACCTACCTCACCTTTATGAAACGTTGGAAACGTTGGAATGAATTTTCTCATCACGATAATGTGAGGTAATAGTAAACTAAACGCACGTAAACTTGTTCTCAGCTGTCCCCAGCAACCCCCAGAGGATCGTGGGTGGTTCAGTGACGAACATCGCTCAGTACCCGTCTATTGCCGCCCTGTTGTTCTCCTCGAACTTGGTTTCTTACTTCCAGTCCTGCGGTGGAAGCATCATCAACCAGAGGACCGTCTTAACCGCTGCTCAATGCACCATGTTAGTTAAATTACCACTATGTTAAAAATGAAATCATGCATTCCACCATTCAGCATTTTATGTTTAAAAGATTAAATTTTAAAGAGTCTCTAGAGTTCTAGAAAAATTAACAATCCAACATACCTGGTTATCAGACTCGTATTAAAATGTTATGTTCTTCACATAGGTAAGTCACCAACGGAAGCCGCTGTGCACGAATTGATTTTGATATACAACCTGTACGTACTTAACGAACGAACGTATTAAATATCATAATAAATAACTTAACTCTCTGTTTCAAAGTCTCCAAACACTTTGACAATCAAAAAGACAACTTTTGTCCTGCTTGATCAACATGTATCTGATAGTATCCACGCAGTAGTCGGTGTAGATAATTTCAAATATAATAATATCTTCTTGTTCTTATAGTGGCGATGCAGCTAACAGGTGGCGAGTACGAGTCGGCTCTAATAATGCCAACAGCGGAGGAGTTGTACACAACTTGCAGCAGATTATCAACCATCCATCTTACAACAGACAAACTCTCGACAATGACATCGCCATCCTCCGCACTGCTTCGAACATTGTCTACAACAACAACGTACGGGCCGCGAACATTGCCGGAACCAACTACAATTTGGCCGATAACCAGGTTGTCTGGGCTGCTGGATGGGGTACCACTTCTGTAAGTTTGTTCAAAAGCTTACGAACTTGGCATAAAAACAACCAATTGTTTGGTAAAAACTTACAAATGTATGACCGTATAATAATTACTTAACTAATTTGAGTTTTTTGTAATATTTCAGTCCGGTGGTCCGGCTTCTGAACAGCTCCGCCATGTGCAAATTTGGACTGTCAACCAAAATACATGCGCTCAGCGCTATCGAGAAGTAGGTCGCACTCTCACCGCCAACATGCTGTGCTCCGGCTGGCTGGACGTGGGCGGCCGCGACCAGTGCCAGGGCGACTCCGGCGGCCCCCTCTACCACAACGGCATCGTGGTCGGCGTCTGCTCTTTTGGGCAAGGATGCGCTCAAGCCCGCTATCCTGGTGTCAACGCCCGCGTCTCTCGCTACACCACTTGGATTCAGGCAAACGCTTAAAAACGCAATAAATCAGCTTGAACAACATAATATGATTCTCATTTCGTTCTATCAATCCTAAGTACTTTATTCTGATTGTCCTCACAGTTTTTAGGATTAAGCCTGCTAATGAAGTTCAGCTTTGTGCGTTGTTTTTTTGTAACTTAGCAGTTAGCTTTCACAACATTTTACTTGCAGGCAATGACAAAAACATTTGCAGTGACTAAAGTTTAGGGGCCAATCAATCTCCTGTTGAATAAAACGATGGGATGAAAATAAGGTGTTTTCCAAAAGAAGACCCATAGTTACCTTAGAACTCAATAGAAGGCAGGAAATCTTTTGTGGACGGGGAGAGAATGTCAATGGACTATGTATGCAAGGTCACATTCATTTGATAGCCCCAAGGAAAAAGCGACCTCCTTTCGGCTGGCTCGAACTATTATAGAACTTGTTATTTAAAGAAAACGCCTTATCATATCAGGCATGGCAGATAGGAACCTACCTTGAGTGATGGTGCAGTATCCATCCGGCGTCATCAAAGGCGTTTCCCCATCGGCACTGCTGCTGAACATCGTGATCAGTGGAACAAGGACATCCAATATTCAACACAATGCAAAAACCTTCACAATACACTGAAAATCATTGGTCTGATAGTCCTATCGCCCCACAAGAGCTTGGCATGAAATCCCGAATTACTGAAATGATTATTAGACCTTCAAATTTGCCACTCCTGTCCTTAGTTCATTTTTGGGTTACTAACTGGACCACGACACCTATTTGTTATTTGACTAGAGTTGAGAGACTAGACTTGTAATTTTTCAGTCAGCTATCTCAGAAACCATGAATCCAAAGCAATCTGTTTATAGTTTTTTAAAATTTCACTATACTGCACGTTGGTTTTGCATAAAATAATACTGGGGTTATAAGAAAACGATCGCGTTGGTTCAACCCCATAGCACGTCGGCCCGGTTTGGTGGTGGGACGCCACTGCCGCCACCCCCATTGTTATGCATACACACACCTACCAAGGTATCTTTATGGTGGCCTGGCACGAAATGGTTCACCTGACATTGTTCGTTATCAGAGCGCTTTTATTTGTACAGGGAGGGCTTGTGATTCAGGTATACTTATAGGTTGTTCAATACCCTTGCAAAGGCAGCTTACCGGCTGGTTTTAGTGTCACGCTGTCCATCGGCGTCGTATGCATAGGAAGTGTATGATAGGTGTTTTTTTTACTAAATGATATTTAATTCCTGTGGTTGGAATAAGTCTTAACTAAAATCAAAGCGAGGGGAGGCCTGTGTCCACCAGGATTGGACTAATATAGGTTGATGATGATGATGAAAATCAAGGGAACAGCTAAGTTTCTAGTAGGTATTAAACACAGTTAAATTTTATTTTCATAAACACAGTAGCATCGGGTGGATACATTTATTGACTTTTCAATCAACATTCAAGGTGAATCCGACAATAGCTGACCGTAGCCGGTCACGGTAAGCTTACCTTCATGTAATAAACCAACTTTTTAATTATTTTATAATATACCATGGAAAAGTACTTCGGAGAATCCCAATTTCTGGATGCAAGTTATTTAGTTAAACCATACCTCGAGGGTCTGCCTGCGACGCAGGAGGGTCGATTCCCGTCTCGGGACAAATGTTTGTACGATCTGCAGACATTTGTCCAGGGCGTTCTGGATGTTTTCTATGTATAATAAATAATATCTATCTATGTAGTGTATTGTTTTAAGTATATCAGTTATCTAGTACCCACAAGACAAGCTCTGCTTAGCTTGGGGCTAGATAATGCTGTGTGAATTGTCCAGCATTATTTATTTATTATTACTTATAACTTGTATATTCATCCCACATTTTAATGAGACCCACTTAAATAGTAACCTTACCTAAGTTGTTCGTTCAAATAAAAATATATAAATCCCTCACAACAAAAAATATCTATATTCGTACAACCTGTGTACCAAGCTTCACCCAGATTTAATGTTAAATACGATCATCTGTAGCGTCTAAGCTTTAAGTCTGGCAAAATTGGCTTTTCTCTGTTAGTTTGTTGGTAGGTAGGTACGTAGAGGCTGCTTTCTCTGTCAGTTTGTATTGTTCGTACCTACGAACAAACTGACAGAGAAAAGCCAATTTTGCCATACTTGAAGTATAAATGGTTCACTCGTTCGGTCAATAAAACAAATATGCGTATTCAGCGTATTTCAGCATATTGCGTATTGCGTATTTCAGAACAAAGGAATAATCTATTTGACAAAAAGACCAACACAAATACATACGAAATAGAGTTAAAAAAACAGGTGCAGGAATAATTGTAGAGAATTCACGGCCGCGCTGCTTCCTGACACCTTGGCCTCTGGCCTCAGGTGGCTCATGGCTGCGTCCTTCAGTTCATTCCTCTATGAATGTTTAATAATAAAATAAATAAATAAAATAAAAAATAAAAATTGTTTATTTCAAGTACATGACTCATAAATAAGGTTACATTTAAAATACGCAATAATAATAAAATACAATACAATGAAAAAACAAATAAAAATGTCAAGTTAATAAAATCAGATAAAATATAAAATAAGAATAGGTACATGTAACAGACAGTAGACTAATATGCGGACACGAGGGATCATCAGTGACCGGGGCACCGCCCCTTAAAAGGGGTTGCGTGCAAGTTTATCCAGTGCTCCATTAACGGAGAATCCCACCTATCCGCCAATGTGCTTAGAATGGTGTTGGGGCTGCCACGCAGGCGTTTCAAGAGCGACGCACAACGCTTTCTTATGATGGCGTGAAAGCCATCAGTGTGCGCCTCACTGAACATACCTGATGCACTGCAGAAACGTGGCAACCCCATCAGCACTCTTAATGCTAATTCTTAATGCCTAACTTCAGGCACGTGACGGACTAGTTGTGTCGTAAGTTCCTGCCACAAAAAATTGATCGTTTTTTTCGTCGGCTTGGAAAACTCTTTGATGGGTTTTAGGGGTTGTCCATTGATTACTGATGTTTTTTTATACCCGTTAAATAATACTAATAATTATGTGTTCAGATCGCGTAAGTTTGAAAATATTTATTGATGTTTTTTTGCAACTTTTTAATACCCCCTCCCTTTTGGTTAAACGTGGCGAGGACTACTTGTTATTTGCTATCTAGTTACTTAACTACTTCACCTAAATAAGCTATTTTATACATGAACTATCCCAAAAATGTACGACCTAGACGAGACTTGAACGGGGTTTTTACGGACTACCCTGTAGGTTTTGGTCCATGGCGAGAATGAATTATATTTTGTAAATATAATAAAAATTTACAATTTCTGGATTTTACCTTTTATTTGTGCTATAAGACCTTGCTTCTTACTTTATGATTCTAAGTCAACGGGAAGTACCCAAGAATCAAAAGTTGTTTTTTTGGTGAATAAACAAAAATTTACTGTTTTAGAATTTTTTCCTTTACTTGTGCTATATGGGCTTGCATTTTTCCAAATTTCATAATTCTAGATCTACGGGAAGTACCCTATAGGTTTTGGTCTATGGCGAGGATTAAAAGTAATTTTTTAGAGAAAAAATTACAAATTAATGGTTTTCGGATTTTTTCCTCTACTTGTGCTATAAGACCTTGCTGCTCACCAAATTTCATGATTCTTGGTTTACGGGAAGTACCCTATAGGTTTTTTATGCATGTGATTCCCTTGGAAATTTCAAAATATTTGGACATAAACGGCTGTAACGTTTGAGTGCGTTCACTTAGAAGTTTTATTTATATCACGGCTTCAAGAGGTTACGGATTTGAATATTTCATGTTAATTTTAACTCGATACCTCCTCCACGCGTTCCTGAGAAAAGAGGGTTGACAGACGGACAACAAAGTGATCCTTTGAGGGTTCCTTTTTTCCTTTTGAGGTACAGAACCCTAAAAAAATCAAACCAAAGATTAAGAGTAGGTATATATTGATTACTAGCTGACCGTGCGAACTTCGTCTCGCTCTCAACTTTTAAACCTTCCCTGAACTTACACAAACATTTAAAGACCAAAATTAGCGAAATCGGTCCAGCCGTTCTAGAGCTTTAGCGAGACTAACGAACATCAATTGATTTTTATGTATAAGAATATTTTGAGAAGAGTGGTATTTAGTGGGAGGAGCGAAAGCGATCGGACAGTTTTAAATGACAGATGGGCCAAAGTTCTACTGAACATTATTGTTTATGTTCTTCACCCGTTCTTGTTGCCCCCAAAAAATGCACCCCCTACTCTAGAGACTTCACAAAACGCTTCATAAACAGTTCATACAAACAAAGATAACAATTACGTTATACAAGTTTTGCTCTTGAAAATTGACTACGTAACCTAACCTAATGCCATGAAAGTGTTATTAAACATTCATGTAGGCCTAGCCTACACGCACGCTACAGGTTAAGGTCAAAACCGAACCAAACGAGCCTTTTGTTGTAGGTACAATAATATTCCATTACAATGTTGTTATTTGAAAACAAATATTTTTGTGCAATCGTTTACGCTGCTTGGCAAAAGGTAGTAGGTATGCCAGTTTTAGATAAATAGTATAAAATCACCGAAATGCCTCTAAATTCTTAAACCAGTAGGTATGCAAATAAACTACAAGCTAAAACAAATTTTCCTCAGGATTAAGTACATTATAAAATCACAAAACAATAGATGTACTTAATTAAACAATTGTTTATTTTCATTATAATATATGGCATTCGCTTCGGGATGTTCATTACAATTTAATTCAAGGGTACGTTAGCTTGAATCCAGGAAGTGTATCTAGACACGCGTGCGTTGACACCAGGGAAGAAAGGTTGAGCGCACCCTCGGCCCCACGAGCAGACGCCGACCACGACGCCGTTGTGGTAGAGGGGGCCGCCGGAGTCGCCCTGGCACTGGTCGCGCCCGCCCACGTCCAGCCAGCCGGAGCACAGCATGTTGTCATTGACAACGTCACCTACAGTAGCATAGCGCTGCCTGCATACAGCTTGGTTGATGGTCCACACTTGCACGTGACGGAGCTGAGGAGAACTTATGCCCCCTTGCTAAAAATATAAGCATAAGTGAGTGACCATCAAGATAGACATGTTTCAATAATTAATAAAAAACATTTAAACACAACAACAATTGTTGTTATTCTTCAATAAATTGATACATTTTTTTTAGCCAGAATGCGCAGTTACGCAGTTTATACGTACCTTCTTGACTACATAATCATTTTTGTTTTATAGAAAACTAAAAAACTCACTGAGGTGTGTCCCCATCCAGCAGCCCAGACGACCTGGTTGTCAGCGGGGTTGTAGTTTAAGCCAGCAATGCTGGCTGCGCGCACGTTGTTGTTGTAGGCAATAGCGCTTGCTGTGTGGATGATGGCAACGTCGTTGTTATACTGAGCACCCTGGTTGTACTGAGGGTGGAGGACGAATCTGTTCGAGTTGTGGACGAGACCGCCGCTGTTGGACAAGGTGGAGCCGACTCTTGTCCTCCACTGCCATGTAAAGTCACCTCTGAAATTTCATATCACATAAATATACTGAACCATTTATAGCTGAATAATTGAGTCAAAACAATAACAAATTTCACATTTTGAGAGCTGAATTTGGTGAGTGATTTGTTATTTAATCTAACACCTAACAGTTAAATAAAATAAAAAATAACTTAACAGAAATGCCAAACAGTAGGTAAGGTAGTTTTGAATGATGTCACTTACATAAGGCAATGAGCAGCGGTAAGTATATTTCTTGTATTGATGATGGTACCACCGCACCATTGAGTAAAACTTAGGCCGTTTCCGGAGTACAGGAGAGCGACGATGGACGGATATTGAGAGATGTCAACGGTGGAACCTCCAATAATCCTTTGTCCGTTGCTGGGGACAGCTGAGAAACAAATAGTTCAAAGTGTTATCCGACTAGATATTGACCGAGTTATCTTATAGAAAGTTTGTAATAAGCATGACCACCATGTGCACGGGCGACTACCCTTCTACATCGGGACCTTGATCAGCATCAGTCAGCAGATATTTAAGGTTGAAAATGAAACACTTTTTACCTGCTGCAGCTGCAATGGCGAGTGCCAACACAAAAAGGACACGCATTTTTAAGCTTTGCACTTTTCCAACAGAATGTAGATGCCAACGATTTGATCGTACTATTTATATGAATGAAATTGATAAAGAGGTGTTGTGCTTATCTTCGGATATTTTCTAATTAAAATTCGGGTTAATCCAGTATTGGGAAATCCGTGAAAATTCCCGATACGGATATTCCTAAATTGCTAATCTAATCAATTTGTTATCGAGTTAAATAATTAATTTGATTACATACTAAGATAGACATTTAAGTGCATTTTTAATACCGATCTTTATATGATAAAGAATTTTCTTGAAGAAAAGTCAGTATCATTTTCAATCATATTTATAAATACTAACATGTTGTTGGCCTAAAAACACTCTATTGGAAAGGTACCTAGCTTAAAAATTAATGTCCTTTTGGTTTTGGTACTCACCATTGCTGCTGCTGCAGATAAACATTTTTTTTTACAATAAATTCAACCTTAAATATTTTCTGACAGATGTTACTGCTAGAAAACTAGTTGTCCGTCCACATGGTGGTCAAATCATCGCAAATTTCTTTATGATGACTCGGTGAACGTGTGACCATTAGAAATAAACTTTTACGGTTTATTCCTCAGCTGTCCCCAGCAACGGACAAAGGATGTTGGTGGTTTTATCGTTGACATCTTTCAATATCCAACCATCGCCGCTCTCCTGTACTCCGGAACCGGAGTATCCTTCAGTCAATCCAGTAAATGCTTACAATAAAACTATTGTTGCTATTGTGTATCAGATGAGATATTGTGAAATATTAACTCAATTGTTTAGCAATACACACATCCAGTTTATTTATGTTGCGTCAAATATGTTAGAGGCGACACTGCGTGGCAGTGGTGGACTAGAGTTAGCTACACCTGTTCCAACAGCGGCGGTGTCGTCCAGAACACGAACCGAATCCGCCTCCATCCTTAGTACAATCATAAGTAGCACCACTTATAACAAAGACGTCGCCATCATGGACACAGCAACCAATAAAGTCTACAACAACAACGTACGCGCAGGCAGCATTGCTGGCTCTTACTACAACCTCGCCGACAACCGGGTTGTCTACGCTTCTGGATGGGGACGCACCGTGGTAAGTTTATTTACACTCTATGTTGAAAAAAATGGCAGGTCAAGGTACTGAAAAAGTGCCTACCAGCGCTTTTATTGAACACGCCACCACAGTGTATGTCTAGATATAATAACGTCAAGTGCGAGTCAGACTCGCGCACCAAGGGTTATAGTTATAAGACCTTGCTTCTTGCCAAATTTCATGATTCTAGGTCAGCGACAATTATTCTATGGGTTTTGGTCCCATGCGAGAATCAAAAATAAATTTTTATGTGAATAAATTACAAATTTACTATTTTCGATTTACTTCTGTTTTAAGACCTTTCTTCTTGCCAAATTTCATGATTCGAGGTCAACGGGAAGTAGTCTCTCTAGTCTTTGACATCTTGCAAAACATTAACATTGTGGTCAAGAATATAAATAGTTAGCACGACTTAGTCTGGGTATCCTAAATCTTGATAAATATCCCAGTCAAAATGTTTCATTATTTTGTTGTTAATTCATAAAAAAACAAAATACATAATGTGAATTTGATTCTTGCTATAGACCAAAACCTATAGGGGCACTTCCTGTTTCATAAAATTTTGGTAAGAAGCAAGGTCATAGCTATAGCACAAATAACGAGAAAAATCTGAAAACCTTAAATTTTTAGTTTATTAACAAAAAATTATAATTTTTGATTTTGTCCCTCGAACAAAATATAAAGGGTATCTACTTCATGTTGACCTAGAATCATTAGGCAAGAAACAAGGTCTTATAATTAAACAGAACCCTTAGTGCGCGAGTCCGACTCGCACTTGACGCTTTATTTAACACCGTGTGTGTCTTGCCACTTGCATAGGTAGTACCGCAGGAGGCTTAGATTTAGAACCCCACGTTCTACACTATGTTTTATCTTAGGCAGGAGGTGACTTGCACTTTTGCGAGGGCTGGATGCTGCTTGTACATGGATGGTTAAGTACCTACTAAACTTTTTGCAACCTTGCTTGTGCAACTACATGAACAAGACGAAAAGGCACGGCCATAAAAAAGGATACCGAAATTTCCACGCTCCCAATCAGTGATGCAAATCAACAATTGACTGATAACGGTGCTTACGTGGATGAGGAAATCCCACAAGATAAGGTATTTTAATCCCTTAATCAATATTATAAATGGCTCTATCAAAATACAAAGTGTTCAATGTGATTTCAAGCTCCAAAATGTGTATTCTGGTTCTATTGGCACTTACCGTCTCTGCGGTTGCAGGTACACATCTGCTGGTTCATTGACGATTATGTCTAAAATGCTCATGAGTTGTCCGAGGTTTGCCAAGTCATGGTGACCTTTGACCACCTTACATGTACAGCCTGTAACATCGGTCATTACAAACGTCGATTGGACGACTCGGTCAACAGTTGTAATTGTAACTATCTTATACCTTGTTTTCTTTTCTCAGCTATCCCCAGCAGCTCGCAAAGGATAGTTGGTGGTACAACAACTGACATTTCCCAATATCCAAGTATCGCCGCTCTCCTGTACTCTAGAGATGGGCTCACCTTCAATCATGATTGCGGTGGTACCATCATCAACGCCAGAAACATTCTAACCGCTGCTCATTGTCTGATGTAAGTTATTTTGTAATGGATAACGTATCTGTGTGAGTTTTAAAAACAGTTTTTTGTAAACTCACTGAAACGTTACCAAAATCGGCTTGCCGATATCATCATCACATCCAATTGACAGACCCATCGCAAATTGACGACATGACGACCCCTGTGGCGCAGCGGGCGAAGGCCTGCCTGCGACGCAGGAGGTTGCGGGTTCGATTCCCGCCTCGGGACAAATGTTTGTACGATCTGCAGACATTTGTCCAGGGCGTTCTGGATGTTTTCTATGTATAATAAAAAGTATCTATCTATTTAGTGTATTGTATTAAGTATATCAGTTATCTAGTACCCATAACACAAGCTCTGCTTACCTTGGGGCTAGATAATGCTGTGTGAATTGTCCAGCATTATTTATTTATTTATTTATTAATTATTTATTTAAATTGTTAAATTTCAGAGGCACTGTTCCATCTCAGTGGAGGACGAGAGTCGGCTCCACCTGGTCTAACAGCGGCGGTGTCGTCCACAACACGGAACTAATCCGCCTCCATCCTCAGTACAATCAGGGTGCTTTCAACAACAATGACATCGCTATCATGCGCACAGCCACCACCATCGTCTTCAACAACAACGTGCGCGCAGCCAGCATTGCTGGCTCTAACTACAACGTCGCCGACAACCAGGTTGTCTGGGCTGCTGGCTGGGGATCCACCTCGGTGAGTGACAGCGTGCCAGTAGACTGGTGGACAGGTGCTAAAATAAACACAATCTGACTAAAATTATATTTCAATAAGGTAGGTATAGTTCGTGCAAATTTTTATGAATTCTGTGAATATAGCCTCGAAAGCGAAAATGTGCATGGTACAATTGAGTGCATAATCAATTGTTAATGAGATTAAATTTGTTATAGGACCTACATACTTATCCAGGTACCTAGTGGTTTTAAATAGCAGTAATAATAATATTAATATAATCACAGCACATCACACTAATATTATAAATGCGAAAGTTTGGAAGATTTTTAGATGTTTGGATGTTTGTTACCTCTTCACGCCAATACTGCTGAACCAATCGAGCTGAAATTTTGCATTGATGTAGTTTTAGACCTTGAATAAATAATAGACTTCTTTCTATCCCGGAAAAACAAGTGCGAAGGCGCGGGCGCAAGCTCTTATACTAAAATAATACTAATATTAGCCAAAAAATTATGGCATGATCGACGAAGAGATAAAAACAACAACAACAACAGCACTTAACAAAATAACAACAATAGAAAATGACACTAAGTCGACTGTACTTTCGAATGGAACGCGCATTATGGTTCGTGTAGGAACGAGCATTCACACTAACTTCGACGTTTGCGGTGCGCACCCTTCCGCGTCCCTCTGAAATAAGCTACTGCGCAGCCACTCGCGCGTACTTCCGAGAATTCATAAAGAATTACGCGTACTATATGCAGTGGTACTTTAACATGGGAATTTCTTTTTAGTCGGGAAGCGCATTTTCGCCTCAACTCCGCCACGTGCAAATTTGGTCTATCAACCAAAATACATGCGCTCAGCGCTATGGTTTTGGAAGTATCACAGAAAACATGCTGTGCTCCGGCTGGCTGGACGTGGGCGGGCGCGACCAGTGCCAGGGCGACTCCGGCGGCCCCCTCTACCACAACGGTGTCGTGGTCGGCGTCTGCTCGTGGGGTGCAGGATGCGCTGATCCCTACTTCCCTGGTGTCAACGCTCGCGTGTCTCGCTATACTACTTGGATTCAAGCGAATGTTCCCTTGTAACACGTAGTTTTTTTTTATCTAATAATTATGTTTACCTAGGCATGTATGCCAAATCGCAGAGATAGCGATACATTGACAAGATACGAGTGATAGAATGGAACGAGGGCCTTTGCCCTGCAGTTGAATAGTAATTAATGAATTGTGTAAATACTTATAAACCGCCTGTTAACTTACTATTTTGTTTTTTTAATTTATTTATTAACACCCTGTATCTATAGACAAAATTTGATTGTGTCAATCAAAAATAGTTGCGGAATGTAGTCTAGGATCTTTGGTGTCAACACTTTAAACTCATTATTGACCTCAGATTTCAGAATTTATATAAAAATAATATACTGGTCATTCTTCTGATTCGTAACCAAAGACTTTGGGAAAACTAAATTGAAAATTTGGAGTTGACATTCCAAGCCTGTCTGTGAATCTTTAGAAAAAAATATTTCCATCTTATGCCCAAAAGATTGGAATCATGGGTGAAATATTTGGCAATCGGCATATGTTTCACTGATCATGGAAAGTGAATGAATGCACACAGTGAGGCGTGCCCGTTTACGCGATCAATAGGGGCAGCTGCGTGAACCTGGCAACCGACTTTAAGATATTCACGTTTTTATGGTCCTATTTGATTGTACCGGGTTTGTACCCGATTGTACTGACAACATTTTCGTTTGTACCCTACGGGGGTAAAAGAGGGGGAGGTTTTTAATAGTCGACTTTGACTTTAGTGAGTAAGTTGAATAATTTTATCGCAAAGTCGGTACAATCGGGTACAAACCCGGTACAATCAAATAGGGCTAAAAAAACATGAATATCTCAAAGTCGGATGCCAGGTTCACCTTTGCACCGTGCCCCTTAAGATGTTAAGGGGCACGGTGCAAAGGCTGGTATGGGTGGGACCCGTGGTGGGGCCAAATTGTATAGAAGACATCATCTATAATGACAAGTATGAAATATTAAGTATTATAGGTAGATATTTATTATAATAATTGCAGACTGGTAGCGAGTAGCCTAATCCTGCACGGGCTTGTGTGGCGGGCAAAACAAAAAACTTAAACTGTTCGGGACCATCTTTGGGACTAACCCCCAAAAACTCAAACGAAACTCAGATTGTCTCAAGTCGCGAGTATTTACAGTTTTTAATGAAAATCGCAAAAAATCGCGCGACACAAGACGCATTTCAAAATCGCGGCTGTGGGGCTTTATGGTTGCTTAAATAGAGGCGATCTAATAGTTTGATAAACAAGCAGTTCATTTAGTTTTCTTGTTGGAAGTCATCTATTATCTTGGACTCGACAAACTCGTAACCTGAAGCAAAATGGCGGGTCTATGGGGTCAGCTATAAACCCGTCTCTCCACCGTTTAAAACGTTTATTTCTTGCAATTAATAAGCCAGCGAGATGCTTAACTTCCAGTGAACTTGTTGGTACCCTGATATAATATTTGGAGAATAGTGATATTATTCAACATCATCTCTATCAGCCCACTCACGTGCACTGCTGGACATAGAATCCATTGATCATCATCATCATCATCAGCCTATGGACATATGCCTCCCCTAATAAGCGCCATAGCGCCCTGTCTTCAGCTTGACGCATCCAGCACAATAAGACCGCCAGTTGCAGGACACGATAGTTAGTCTTTAAGAACTTTATGTATCTTCTTTAGTGTAATCTTTCCTGTAATAAGCTTTTATTTTGTTTATTTATCGAGTAGGTCCCCTAAAATTTCGTTTCGCGTTGCACCCCAGTCGCCGTGTATTACTAAGTACCTTTGTATTAACACTCCCACCAACAGCTTGATCACCTTTGTTAAATAAAATAAATATTTTATTTATTTATTTAGTACTTTTCTTTAATTAATACAGCTGATGGTCAGCTGACATTAGATAAGTGGTAGTACAAGATGTGTCGTAAGAGGCGACTAAGGGCCACCGGGGGCGGGCAGCAGCGCCCCCTGCAGAACAATTCCACTACCGAACTGCGATCCCCAACCCGCATGCCCAGCGTGGGGATTGTGGGCATTACCCCCATGAGATAAAAGCCAACAAGGCGCTTATCAGGGGGAGGCCTGCGTCCAGCAGTGGACCAATACAGGCTGTTGAGGTTGAGGTTGAGGATGTAATTTTCTGTAAGAGCACTGATGGCTTTATGTTATTCAAGTCCTACCACAAATAATAAATTATCAAGGCACCTATGTCAGTAGATAGGTAATTTAAATTAAGACTTGTTATTGAATTGTCAGCTAAATCACAAGAACAATATATTCTAAAGGCTTAGTAGATAGTTTAACGTTTGCTACTTAGAAATAACTCAAACACCTCATTTCATAATTGATAATCACATATAGCAGTAAATTTGACTTGTCTTAGTGCTTCTTTTGCAAGCCCAAAGAAATAATGTTATTAAAATCTGAAATCCTTGAATCGGAATATACCTAGCGTAACTTCCGAGCTGCTTACTAACTTTAACATAACCTGAATCAGCTGTCGGCTGTATTTTATCTCTAGCGAAGCGGCAGAAAGAAACTGGCTGTATAATAAATTATGAAACACCCGCTGAGCCGGGAAATAAATAACCTTACCTCATTCTCTTAGTTTATTTGTCAAGTCGTGAGCACCTCGTAGTTAAAACTAAAAGGTAGCCAAGATTCAGGGCCCGTAATTTACCTTGAAGGTTTAGGCTATTTATTATGCTAGTGCTAGTTATTATGTCGGGAACATTGGAGTCAATTCAGACTAGGGTTGCCATCTCTAAAATTCGGCAACCAGGACAAGGCGCGTGAAAACCCCGTATTTTGAAGCCCAGAACCCGGACATGTCAACAGGTTTTTTTAAACATAGGATAATAAATAAAACGTCAAGTGCGAGTTGGACAAGCGCACCGAGGATTCCGTATAATTATAAGACCTTGCTTCTTGCCAAATTTTTACGGGACGTATTTTATTTACCCTAACCCAATAGCCCGGTTTTGGTCCCAAGTCGAAAATTAAATAGGTATAGTTTTTTTTTGTAAATAAACTACAAATTTACGGTTTCCGGATTATTCCCTTAACTTGTGCTATAAGACCTTGCTTTTTGCCAAATTTTATGGTTCTAGGTCAACGGGAAGTATCCTATAGGTTTGTGTGCATGTGATTCCCTTGGAAATATAAAAATATTCGGACATAGACGGCTGTAACTTTTGATTGACTTAATTAAAAGTTTAATTTATATCGAGGCTACAAGAGGTAACGGAGTTCCAGGTCTGGGTAATACCTTATTTGGCTCTAGATCAGATAAAGCAATACCTTCAAGTGTTTTTGCTCTACTCAGTGCCACATATGTCTGCCCTTTGGCAAACACTTTCTTTCCGAGGTCGATTACAGCTTAATTAAGGGTCGTAATTTGTGTACCGTGACGGCCCAGCATTAAATTATCGGCAACTTCCTGCGCTCAATTGTTTGGCGCCGACTCAAAATTACTTCAGTATACTTGCATTAGTTTAAGAACTTAGATATTAAGGTGAATAAAAACTTAAAATATTACTAATATAATATGTACTAAGGTAGGTATACTTACATTCGTTTAAGAACTTTGTTATTAAGGTTAAATAAAAAATGTTCATAATGTTTTACCTTTCAGTTTGTTCGGCGGTTTAGTTTTTTCGTCATTAACTTTTTATACAGTCACCTTAATAAACTAGGACTTTGTGCTTAGTAGGGTAACATTTTTTGCTCTATCCTCCTTTAACTCCATAGAATTCAGATGGCTATGAAATTTTGTGATTGACAACTATTGTGCCATCAGCTGAAAATCTTTTATCTTATAAGACATGCCAAACCCTAAAATAAAACAAATGAATGTTATCGCAAACTTTTACGACTGTGAGATATGAAATTATAACGTACCTACTCGGAAAACGAAAATCGAAGTTTGTGATATGAAGGTTGCGTTTTCGTGCAAAAAAACTCTTTTTATCACTATACATAAATGTATATATATATTTGCATAGATAAAGATTTAAGCCTGAAATTAAAGATATGCGTATGTGTAATATGTTATAAATCAGTACCTACCCATGGGATAATAATTACCACTGAACGATTCCATACAAAACGATGATTTAAAGAAATGCCTACACAGAACTTTATCAAAGCATCAGATAAACAGAATAGCATCTTATCATAAAAATGTTTTATCTATCAGCTGCGTCATTAAGAGCGATAGTTCTTTCATCTTTCGGTCCTTACAATCTTACGTCCATATGCATCGCCGGATCAAGCCATGTTTTATTTGTAATAATATTTGTGATGATTAATTATTAAACTAAAAAAGCTTTCAGTCTTTAGGTCAAAATCTTAGGTAAAAATAAATAAAATTCAACATTGATACTTGGCAAAATCTTTATTAGCAAAGAAGATTACAATCAAATAATAGAATCAAAGTAGAACTTATTTACAATTGAAGCAATTGAGCTAAATGCAGACAATTCAGAGGAAGCTCAAGTGATCCGTAATAATACCAGTCGGAAGCGTCCCCAAGATTTTGGCTGCATTGCCCTTCTATATGGCAATGCTGATGCGCTGCGCCAGATACTCACCAGCTCTCGGGTCCCGCGTCGCTTCGACCAGAAGCCCAGCTAATTTTTTAAAATCCCGGAGCGCCTCGATGTCCCACAGACCAAGAGCCTGGAATCCAAGGGGAGCAAATGCGCAGGCTGTGTCGAGCAATTTTTATCTAAAATTCTAAATCATGCGGCCATACCCTATCTACAGTGTGCAATAATGTTTTATAGGAATACCGAAATGAAATACCGCTGTGTAAATAATGATAACATGAGTTTAAATGATAATATCAGCAAGATCTACGGAATCTTTAAAAGAGATGAGTGAAGACTGCTTGTGATTAGTCTCGTTAGTTTTACGTTTAAAAAAAATTGTTGTAAAAAAACGAGTTTCTGTGTGGTCTCATATTATTTTCATATTGAGTTTACATTATAATTTTCAAAATGAGTCCCAACAAAGTGTATGACAAATATGAGTTGGTGGCACCCGATGGAGGATGGGGTTACATGATATTTTTATCGGCTAGTATAAATCTTGTAAGTTTTAATTGGTAAAGTAATAATGCGTCAGTGAGAATCAAACCATGAGATAAAGTCGCTTACCTGGTAAGCGACTTTTATCTCATGGTTTGATTCTAGGTAGGCCTGCGTCCAGCAGTGGACCAATATAGGCTGTTGAGGTGAGATGGTGAAGAGTATTAAATAATTTAACTTTTCCTTTTATGTTTGTCCTCTATCTATGAGTTCCAGAATCCCATTGATTTTATTCTGATGCTTTTTTTACTAAACACAAAATATCTAAGAGAGAATAAAATAATTAGCCATAAAGTGCAAGCCAGCCACGAAAGTCACTTAACATTTTATATTTTTAAAACACAAACAAACCAACTGTTATTTTAATTTTATGGTAAAATGGATACTGCCTCTATATAATACAAAAAAAAAAAAAAAAAAAATATCTATCTATGTAGTCTATTGTATTATGTATATCAGTTATCTAGTACCCATAACACAAGCTCTGCTTACCTTGGGGCTAGATAATGCTGTGTGAATTGTCCAGCATTATTTATTTATTTATTATTTATTTATTTAATACACCATGTGATTTTGCAGGGCACAGCGAACATGTTCGGAAATTGCTTCGGAATGCTGTTCAATGATTTTATGGAGACAATAGAAATAGGCTCGACAGGTGTCACTGTGTTATTAGGAATCAATGCTTTGTTCAGCGCACTTTCGGGTAACTTATCAATTTTTTATTGACGTAACGGGGACGCTTCCCAATTGTATTGATTCGGGTTAGTCGAGCTATCTAACCGCTGCTCCACAGATCGCTGTGTGGTGCCGGCTTAGAATTTGCACCACCCCAACTCTTCCCGCGGGTGTCGTAAGAGGCGACTAAGGGATATCCACCGGGGGCGGGCAGCAGCGCCTCTGCAGAACAATTCTACCACCGAACTGCGATCCCCAACCCGCATGCCCCGCGTGGGGATTATGGGCATTACCCCCCATGTGATAAAAGTCAATAAGGCGCTTATCAGGGGGAGGCCTGCGTCCAGTAGTGGACCTATACAGGCTGTTGAGGTTGAGGTTCGGTTGAGCTAGTTTGTTTGCCCGGTGCAAATTGCACCAGTATGCAGATAGCTCAACTGTTTTATAAAGATATTCTTTACTAACAAAGAAAATTATCTATAATCAAAAAGTAGAAACAAATAATATAATATATTATTTACAATTGAAACAATTGAGCTAACTGCAAACTGTTGCAAACAATCTACAGGTAGCTCAAATGATCCATATCAATACCAGTCGGAAGCGTCCCCAAGACGCTGACTCCATTGCCCCGCTGTATTTCAATGCTGATGCGCTGCGCCATATAATACTGTTTCATACAAATTTAACCTACTGCGTCGCAGGCGGAACTTACCCGCTGCTCCACAGAGGTCATCAATTTAATTGTTGTTTACAGGATTCTTAACGCACTCATTGTTAAAAATTATGAGTCAAAGAAAGCTAGCAATGTTGTCGGCACTCGCTTTTGACGCGGGCGTCATTGGGACGATATTTGCACAGTCTTACGCCACGTTCGTTATTTGCCAAGGAGTTTTACCAGTGAGTATTCAACAATATTTGTGGTTGGCCGGAGGTCTAACAGGCGATTGGAGCAATGATGTTGAGATAGACCTCCAGACCTATCATTTCATTTCATAGCAATCCGAGACCTCACGGACACGTGGGTGAAACAAATTCTATGTCATCGGCGGATATGGCGGTTCTAAAACTTTTTGACGTGACAACGTCTTATTATTCCATAGAGCCGGCTGCACGCACGAAAAAACATGACGTCTTGCGGCGTTACCTCGTCATGCGGCGTTACCTCGTCATGCGGCGTTACCTCGCTCTGAGGCGTTCCATGTAAGGCTTGAAGTGCAAGCGAGAGCGCTCGACATCCGTCTCTCTCCTACTTGAGTGAGCGATGCGTCTGCGTTGTCACGTTCAACTATCAGTAAACCGACTTTACAGACAACCAATTTTTAGTTAAGGAAAAAAGAAGATCATTACCCAAACACGATGTAGAATATTTGTAAACAATCCACGATACAAATAAAAACTTACCTACTTGATTGGCGTCGAGTTTCAGATAAAAAAGAAAGCAAAATTATTGAAGGCAGGATTTGAAATCGTGAAGTAATGTAAATTGCGTATATTGTTGGCGCCACCGACTCAAAATTACTTAGGTATACTTACATTAACTTAAAAACTTAGCTATTAAGGTTAATTTAAAACTCAAAATAATTACAAAAATATAGTTAGGTACACTTACATTAGTTTAAGAACTTAGTTTTTATGGTTAAATAAAAAAGGTTTATTATTTTTTGCTTTTCAGTTTTTTCGGCGGTAAATTTTTTTTGTGAAAATGTTTTTATAGTTTATTATAGTGCATAAAGCCCTCACACTACGAAATATAATAACATTCCAAAAAAATTTAGATGGTTTTTTTCAAAATATTTTATTATTACAGGGTGTGTCGTTTGGGATCACATATAACTTGAGCTGTTCGATTATGAATGAGTATTTTGACAAGAAGAGAGTTTTTGCGTACAGTGTTATGCAATCTATTATTGGTAAGATTACAATTCGATTTATTATGATGACCTCAGTCAGTCTATGTATGAACATAGCCGGCAGTACACACTCGCCGAGACATCTCGAGACAGGCCGAGCACGAGTGTGTACATGGTGCGCTCGGGTGTACATTGTGAGCTCGTCTCGCATTAGGGTCCCTTGTAGACTCGTCTAGTCTCGGTCACAGTTCAAGTGAAACAATGAAGTGTGTACCTCCATGGTGCCTCTCTTTGAGAGGACGAGCGCCGAAGACATTTGACGAGACGTCCCGGCGAGTGCGTACTTCTGGGTTTGAAATATTAGTAGTCCGGATTATAAGGAGTTTTCAGCATTTTTATTGCTGATGAACAGCACTTAAGTTCTATCAAAGTGTATCAACCACCTTCATTATTTGCTCTGTCATTCTAGCTATACTGGGCATGGTTGCACCATTGTTCGTGGAGTGGTCCATGGAACGATACGGGTTCCAAGGCACCTTGATCCTGATCGCTGGGATAACTTTGCACAACATTATTGCAGTGCTTTTGATGCAGCCTGTCAAATGGCATATGAAACAAGTGCCTGTCACAGCCAGAGGTACGTGACGATGAAATATTTTATTAAAGGCTATTGCTGGTTGTGTTGTGCCGGCTTAGAATTTGCACCACCCCAACTCTTCCCGCGGGTGTCGTAAGAGGCGACTAAGGGATATCCACCGTGGGGGCGGGCAGCAGCGCCCCCTGCAGAACAATTCTACCAACGAACTGCGATTCCCAACCCGCATGCTCAGCGTGGAGATTATGGGCATTGCCCCCCATGTGATAAAAGCCAATAAGGCGCTTATCAGGGGGAGGCCTGCGTTCAGCAGTGGACCAATATAGGCTGTTGAGGTGAGATGAGATGAGGCTATTGCTGTTATTGTTGCATGGATGGTAGAGAAAATGATCTCTGCACAACGAAATAATATAAAGATCAATGTCATCGCAGGTCAATAATCTGATCAGAGAAACAGGCAAAAAATGTCCCAATGAAGATTTAAAACAGTACATATTTTTTTAGAAATGAAGCCTCTTATCAGAGAAGAAAACAACACTGTTGTAATAAAAGTGACTGATGCAAGTAACAAAACTAAGACTGTAATTGAAAAACATAACTTTGAAATTGAAGATGAAAAGTCAAGTAATCTCAGGTAAGAAGATTCTCAGCTAAAACAAAACGTTCGAAAGAAATTTTTCCTCGACAAGAGCTGCATTTTAACAGAGTGCAATCCAATATTTCGTCTGTGAATCTAGACCAACTCTTGAACTTTCATTTTGTGCAATTTGGATAAAAGAAAAGTAAATACACATTATTTTACAGGAAATTAATAAAAACTTTGGTGGATATACAATTCTTTAAGAAATTCGTGATCTCCGGTGCTTGCCTAGGAACTTCAATTGCAATATCAGCGGAAGTTATCTATGCCATGATTCTACCACAGGCTTTGTTCGCTGATGGATGGAACCAGGTGAGTGATTACAAAAAAGAACACATATACACATGGCATCATCCAAGCCCCAAGCCAAGCAGAGCTTGTGTGTTATGGGTACTAGATGACTGATATCTATTGTATAATATAAAAATGAATCGCAAAATGTGTTGGTAAGCGCATAACTCAACAACGCCTGGACCGATTTCGCTAATTCTTTCTTTGTTGTGTTTGTTATTGTCAGGAGAAGGTTCTTATGTAAGAAAAAATTAAGAAACTTGGAAACATAAATTTCCACGGGGCGAAGCCGCGGGGCGCAGCTAGTCTTATATATAAAAATGAAACCCGTTTCGCGTTGTCACGGCATCACGCGTGAACGGCTGGACCGATTTCGCTAATTCTTTCTTTGTTGTGTTTGTTATTGTCAGGAGAAGGTTCTTATGAAAGAAAAAATTAAGAAAGTTGGAAACATAAATTTCCACGGGGGCGAAGCCGCGGGGCGCAGCTAGTCTTATATATAAAAATGAAACCCGTTTTCCGTTGTCATCGCATCACGCGTGAACGGCTGGACCGATTTCGCTAATTCTTTCTTTGTTGTGTTTGTTATTGTCAGGAGAAGGTTCTTATGAAAGAAAAAATTAAGAAAGTTGGAAACATAAATTTCCACGGGGGCGAAGCCGCGGGGCGCAGCTAGTTGTATATAAAAATGAAACCCGTTTTCCTTGGTCACGGCATCACGCGTGAACGGCTGGACCGATTTCGCTAATTCTTTCTGTGTTGTGTTTGTTATTGTCAGGAGAAGGTTCTTATGTAAGAAAAAATTAAGAAAGTTTGAAACATAAATTTTCACGGGGGCGAAGCCGAGGGGCGCAGCTAGTACTTAATGCAATGTTTTATATAGGTAGATAGATATTTTTTATTGTAGAGGTACAACCCAGAACACCCGGAACAAATATTTACAGATCGTACCAATATTTGTCCCAAGGCGAGAATCGAACCCGCTAATTCCCCTAATCGCAGGCGGATCGTTGCCCACCGCGCCACATCGGTTTTCATCGGTTTGGTTTTACACATTTTCTTAAAAGGCGATGAATCGATTTGGATGTTTGAATTATAAATAAAAGAGTCTGCATCGAAATTGTTCTTAAATAGCAAGGTTTGCAAACCAAATATTTAAATAGCTCAAAGTAAAATAGTCGTCGGGATTTTTCGATTTTTTGTGAAGGCAGAGTAGGCTTTACAAATTGGTGGCTTCATTTTACAGGATATGGTTGCTAAAGCCCTGGCATTATATGGGTTTGGTGATTTGGCTATGAGAATGGTGATGATGTTTACCAGCCAGTGGATCCTGCGACTTGGCAGCCAGGAAACGTATCTCATTGGCTTATCAATGGCTACGTTAGCGAAAATTGGTAAGCTTTACGCATTAACGTAACAGTTATAATTTTTTGATTTACCAACTGAAAAAATATAGTGTAGGTGTAACCAAAGGGGTAGGTGGAACCCAATCTTTACCATAAGGGCACACGGGCCCCGTGCCCAGGGCCCCCATTCTCAGGGGGCCCCGAAGGATCGAAAATTTCTCTTAGACATTTATTCTCAAAACATTTTTGTCGGGCACATTACACTTTTTTCACAGATCAGTAATCTTAACAGAAGGTATTTACCTACTACGCCATTATATCGATGACTGCGCCTATTCCTACTGTACTAATTAATAATATTTCCGAACGCATCCTACCTAATTTACTAAGTACACCATCTAGCGATCACTCACGCAATCACTCGGGATTCCAAAGTCAAGCTGCGACTATAGATTTTTTTTTGTTGTTATTTGTTTGTCGAATTTATGTACTTAGAGTCAACTTTTCAGCCATGTCAATGTCTTAAAATTTGACTGACAGTGTCAAGCTGACGTTAAAACCATAAACTAACCAAGTTTAGAAGAAATTTAAAATAAAATTGTAAATTTAAAATTGAAATCTGACACCCGCGCCATTTTTTATCGTTTTTTCTGAATTTAAATTAATTTAAATTAAATGGCTTGGAAATGTGTTCTTTTTTGTGTTTAGTGTAATAATATGATGGTAAATCTCTAAAATAAAACTCAAACTGGACATAAAAACGGATAAGGTTTTTTATTTATGATTTTTTTAAATATTAAAGTTTTACCATTGTTCCGCAATTATAATTTAATTTTAATCAACCTCATTAATTACGTTATACAACATCAGAATGTTTCCACGCTGTTTTGTAGGAAATTTTATGGAGAATCCAAATACATAATATATATAGATGTTACGAGGTGTTAGTAGATAATAATCAATAAATCAGCGAAATAATGCATTGTGATGCATTTCCGCGGATTTTTGCGGAAGTACCTGCCACACAACGGCGGTAGCGGGGCGCGGGGCGTGCCACTTGAGAGGTTAATGACATTATATTATCATACTATATTTTGATTACCTACCTATAATAAATGGTCATAGGTACATACTTAGTAAATGATGTTATATAATTCCCTTTTTTACTTTCTAAAAGGGCCGCGAATTCTTGTGTGCCCAAGGGCCCCAGCCTAGTTTAAGACGGCCCTGGTGGAACCAATTGTAGTAGCTTGGCGACTTTTTTAACCCGGAGAAGCTTCTCAGTTATTTAAAAAAAAAAAAAATTGAAATATTAAGTGCCGTACGTATCTTTATTTGTACTTAATAACATGGTTCACAAATACCAGAAAAAAATCGAAAAAGTTATGCACAGGAGGGTTAAAAAAACCACCATACAAAAAAATATCAAAAACAGTATGCTGTTGAGGGTTAAAAAGGCCAACATACTATGGGGATAGTAAGGTGGCCTTTTTAACCCTCAACCGCATACCAACTTCCCTTTGGCATAACTTCTACCCTCGGACTATAGTCCGAGCAAGCATATCCGATGTAAGCATGTAGCATACTACATGTTTAAATCATGATTACGAGACAAAAGTAAGTCATTGTCAAGGGTATTCAAAATGGCAGAGTTTTTGAATGAATGCCATTTTGTTTTTTTTTCAATTTTCTCCTTTTCGTATGGGGATTTGCGTAGTTCTCTGTCCGCTCGATAGAGGCGCTATACCAAATTGAATGGAAAAAGGACACGTCACGATCACGTCTCGTTACTAACGTCAAATAGACTCGCCCCTCTATATAAAATTCAAGTTCTAGAACTTCATACCTGTAAAAATTCGTCCGATCCGTTCAGTAGATTTCGTGTTGTCTTGTGACAAACAGACTTCTCCACATTTCACCACAATAATCAACACCATTGGATTGATTGATATGTCTGCTGTACCTAGGTATGTTCAGTGATGATGATGATGATGATGTCCTCCTAGCCGAATTTCGATTGAGGCGGCGGTCTCATCGAAGACTAGCCTTCAGATGAAGATGCGCAGGACATATTATATTATATAGTGCATAAGTGTATGCGCAAGCACAGGTGCACTGTATATTCCCTCACTCTCATAATCCGATGGGACGACAGACCAACACGACCGGGGGGTCAGGCGAAAGACCAACAGCTTAACGTGCTTTCCGAGGCACGGGGGTGTAACACCGCCAACTTCCTGACTCCGACATGTTCAGTAGTAGACGTTTGAGTCAACAGTGTGTATTGGTTAACTACTGGACGCAGGCCTCCCCCTGATAAGCGCCTTATTGGCTTTTATCCCATGGGGGTAATGCCCACAATCCCAACGCTGGGCATGCGGGTTGGGGATCGCAGTTCAGTGGTAGAGTTGTTCTGCAGGGGCGCTGCTGCCCGCCCCCGGTGGATATCCCTTAGTCGCCTCTTACGACACCCGGTGTAAGAGTTGGGGGTGTATGTGTGGTGATGAGAAAATCAACATTTCAGGTATGATTTGGTCCAAAGGAGTGCTAGCCCGCTACATCTACACTGTTCTTATGGGAATAGCACGAACATTCATCTTCGTCCTGGTAATCTTGGTGATCTCAGACACGGTACCCCAAGAGCAGTTCACGCAGGCAATGGGAATCTCAATGATGGCCACTGGAGTCATTATGCTCATCCTTGGACCTGCCATCGGTAAGCTGCTTTGTTCTACTATTTACTAATCTCTCATCAAAAAGAAATCAACACCAATTAAGGCACCAACGAACATATTGCATTTTTTTTTAAATTAATGGATCAGTTCCCACTATTTTTCTACTGATCCATAGGTATTAGTTTCCACTGCTTAAATGTATTCCACTCAGATCCATAGCTCGGGTGGATCAGTTTCTGCTACTTAAATATATTCCACTCTGATCTATGTACTTTGCTTATCTATTAATGGATCAGTTCCCACTTTTTTCGACTGATCCATAGGTATTAGTTTCCACTGCTTAAATCTATTCTACTCAGATGCATAGCTTGGGTGGATCAGTATTAACTACTTAAATCTATTCCACTCTGTTCCATTATCTGCCGCTGGCTAACATTATGGGCAAGTTTTCCAAATTCTCATGCGCCTTCCATCATCTCCCTTACTTGCTGTCAATATTGGTCAACGTAGATAACTAAATAAATTAGTTTTATGCTCAAAAATAAGCGAATAGTGGCTAACAAGGTTTAATTAGGTGGTTTGGAGATAAAAAAAATGACAATTTGTCATCACAAACGAGGTGTGGCAGGTGCGCAACTGGGAAATCTATTTGATTAGCTAATCTGTGCTTGATTGTGATTGCTGATTTCACATGGATTTTTGACAGTAATCGCAAAATATTCGCTTTGTAGAAAAAACACCGTACGCTATTTAATAGAATATCATTCTATTTTGCCCCGCTCGAGGGAATGATCAATGACGCGAGATCTTTTTCTAAATATTTTACAAACCACGGGGTAAGCTATATTATTCCGATTTTTATATAATATTTTTTTATATGATATGGATTTGTGACATCGAAACACACGATTGTAGATAGACAAAAACATGTAGGTATTATAAATAAAATATTATATTGTTTTAAAACTATTATTCTGTTTTCGCAGGCGCTACGAGAGATCTTACAAACAGCTACTCTACGGCTTTCTATCTCCTGACATCATTCTTTGTTATAACTATTATATTCTGGGTTATAGAGTTTATTAATAAGAAAAACAAGGATAAAAGAGATGCTCAAAGGAAAAATAAAAAATCTAATCGATCTATTAAAGGAAAATGAAGAAACAATAAGATTTTTTTTTTTTTAAACTCTTAAAATATTCACTCTAACCGACTGCGCAAGAAAGAGGTTTTTGTGTTTTCACTGTACCTAAAACGTATATATTTAACGTATACAATTTGTATAAGTATTCTGTATTTTTAGTAGCATAGCTCGATACATTATTCCAGTAGTTTTGTTCTATGGAAACCTTTTCGGGTTATTTTTATCCGATGGGAACTGATTTGTGTAGTAAATGTAAGGTAAAGTAAGTGTGACGACATCTGTGACGCAGCGGGCGAAGGTCCGCCTGCGACGCAGGAGGTTGCGGGTTCGATTCCCGCCTCGGGTCAAATGTTTGTATGATCTGCATTTTGTTCAGGGTGTTATGGATGTTTTCTATGTATAGAAAAAAAAATCTATGTACCGTAGTGTATTGTATTATGTAAATCAGTTATCTAGTATCCAAAACAGAAGCTCTGCTTAGCTTGGGGCTAGATAATGCTGTGTGAATTGTCCAGTATTATTTATTATTATATTTATTTATTTAATATTATTTATCTACATTGAAACTTGTCGACCCGATCCGTTCGGTAGATTTGGTTTGAAGAAGTAATAAACTTCCATCCAACCAAACTTTCGCATTTGTAATGTGAGGGTGAAGTGTTACCAGAGTGTGATAATTAAACTAATTACTTTTAAATGATTCAATGGTTGATTAGCTACGTATTGGCCTACGCTTCAACGCTATTTTTTATCGTAGACTAGACGATCGCCTCGTGGTTTCAGCCGCGTAGTTCCCGTTCCCGTAAGAATTCCGGGATAAAATATAGCCTATGTCACTCCCTGAAAAGTAAGCTTCCTAACGATAAAATAATTTTTTAAATCGGTCCAGTAATTTCGGAGCCTATTTAATACAAACAAACAAACAATCAAATCTTTCCTATTTATTATATTATATATTATTATAGTGTTAATCTATCTATAATATAAAAATGAATCGCAAAATGTGTTGGTAAGCGCATAACTCAACAACGCCTGGACCGATTTCGCTAATTCTTTCTTTGTTGTGTTTGTTATTGTCAGGAGAAGGTTCTTATGAAATAAAAAATTAAGAAAGTTGGAAACATAAATTTCCACGGGGGCGAAGCCGCGGGGCGCAGCTAGTTATCTTTAAATATAATACCTCCTACCTACCTCATATCAAATAGCTACCTAATCCGACTGTTTTATTAAATAAAATGATAGTGATAAATTAAAAGATATTGCATTTAAGGAACATTTCAATAAAAAAGAGGCGAATTAGATCTAGTATTAATAATTGAAACAGTTGAGCTAACTGCAGACTGTTGCCACCAATCAGATGTAGCTTAACTGATCCATTTCATACCAATCGGAAACGTCCCCAAGACGCTGGCTGCAGCATTGCCATCCAGCGGGGTATGGCAATGCTGATGCGCTGCGCCAGATACTCACCAGCTTTCGGATCACGCGTCGCTTCGACCAGACACTCAGATAAAATTTTGAGAACCCGGAGAGCCTCTGTAACCCACGGACCTAAAGCCTCGATTCGACCAAGGGGAGCAAATGCGTAGGCTCGAAACCTGCTTATTTGCGTCTCTTGAGGTCCTCCAGCAAAGCCGCCAAAGGCTTGTGCGGCGCGCCGCACTAGCCTTTACGTATGTCCTACAGATATTTACCTAATTTATCTTAATTTAAAATTCTAGTGGTCCTCGTGTGAGCCTAGTCTATACGTAATAATATAATTGCTATGCGAGCGGCGACAGTAGGTTTATCATTTATCTAATAGTTAGTTGTGGTCAAGCTAAGAGTTAGCTCCAAATCATACTTATCATAAATTGTCATGCTTGGAGTTGAGTTAAAATATAATCTCAAATTGACAAGTACCTACTTTAAACTTTGTTTAAATATCAACTGCTAGAAAGTTAATTTTAGCTTAAGTACTGCAGGATTGTTGTTTTTTTTTTTTGAAGTAAACTAAGAAATCTTATGTAACATTAAAAAAATGCACGCTCCAAAGCAAAAAAACATAGGTAAAGTTTATTTTGCTAGATATTCAAATGGATATACTATTTTCACACACCTGGGGGAGTATATTATTATTTTTATATAGGAATAGGTGCAGGAACACCTTGGGAGGAGAAAGGGGTCTCGTGTTGCTCTCATCTCCTAACCTCACCAGCCTATATTGGTCTACTGCTGGACGCAGGTCTCCCCCTGATAAGTGCCTTGTTGGCTTTAACGTCTTGCTCTAATGGTGTTCAAATCAAGCTGTATCGCATCAGCATTGCCATACAGCCAGCGGGGCAATGCAGCCAGTGTCTTGGGGATGCTTCCACTGGTATTGATATGGCTGGTATCAGCTGAGCTACCTTGTTGATGGTTTGCAACAGTCTGCTCAATTGTTTCAATTGTAAATACTATGTAGTTCTAAGTTGTTTTTATTTTTTGATTGTGCGTCCCAGAAATAAAAATATAAATAGATAATGAAACAATTCTGCGCAAAAAGATATGACAAGCAAATTCGTAGCTTATAATTCAAAAAAAACCTCTTTATTAGCAGGAATAACAAACTCATATCTAATCTCAATTTGCTAAAGAAAAACAGCCGTTTTTGTGCATTCAAACAAATCTTCCAAAGATTTATTATAGGTTTAGACAAGACAAATATAATATTATTACCTACCAGTTAGCTCAAACTATTTAATTAATACCTTCCTACTATGTTAAGACATATCACAGCCATGCTTGAGGGTTCCGTTCTGTCGTTGGTGAAGTCTAGATTAGAATCTACCCTACTAACTCGGTCCGTGGATATATATGGAAAAAACTAAAGGAACCTGTGTTACACCCCCGTGCCTCTGAAAGCACGTTAAGCCGTTGGTCCAGCGCTTGACCTCTTCTCAGTCATGTCAAAATGTCTGCCGTCCTATCGTATAATGAGAGTGAGGGAACAGAGAGTGCACCTGAGTGTTTGCGCAAATACTTGTGCACTATAATATGTGAGCGAGGGAATAGAGAGTGCACTTGTGTTTGCGCAAACACTTGTGCACTATAATATGTCCTGCTGCGTATCTGGCTAGTCTCTGATGAGACTGGCCGCTGTGGTCGAAATTCGGCTAGGAGGACATCATCATTATCATTAATGGAACCTACGAGGGGAATAGCAGCAGTTTCCGTCCATTAAACCTCCGCTGCAATCACCAATTCGCTTGCCGACCGCTGTGATTGTGGCCTTCCCCAAATGAGTCTCCTCATTTGGGGAAGGTTTGTTAAGCAGTGAACGAATGTGAACATTTTATGTTGGGGCCAGAAAATCTCTATTTATGTCATCTACATTATCTTATACCTACTAGCTTATTCACCATCATCATCGTCATGATCAGCATCATCATCATCAGCCTATATTAGTCCACAGCAGGACGTAGGCCTCACCTAATGAGCGCCATAGCGCCCTGTCTTCAGCTTGCTGCATCCAGCAGTCTTTCGCAGATCGTCATCCCACCTGGCCGGAGGGCGTCCTACACTACGTTTGGCGAGTCCACTCAAGATCACGTTTGCCCCAGCGGTTGTCGGTTCTTCAGGTTGTTTATTCTACGAGATGTTTTCGTTACGAATCCTATCCTTCAGCTCATACTAGCTCATTAGGGGAGGTCTATGTCCAGCAGTTGATGATGATGATACCTTCTAGCTTCTGCTGGTGGCTTCACTCACTTGATAGAAGAATAGCTTATCTCCGTAGAACATATAGCTTAGCTCTTTGACAAAATAGCCAAGCCGGTTGAAAGGTTTAAAAGCTTAGCCCAATTTGGAAAAAGCTAGTTAATTAATGTCTTATCTGTCAGGTAAAATAAGTAAAAAAGGTCACATTTTACGTGTCAGGTTCGTTTTTCACAAGCTTTTATTTAACTCGCAATGTATGTTTGTACGGGTGGAATCTTGCAACTCAATTTTGAAGCAGATATCTTCAACCGATGGAGCTGAAATTTAAACTTGGATGACAGTGCATTAAAAGCTTGAATTTTAAAAGTTTTTAATTTTATGATAAAAGTCGGTTGTCTGATTCGATTGTAGGTGAATTTTCGTTCACGTTTTCTTAACAAACATTGGCTGAGAATAAAAAATGGCTTTGGAGGCAACGACCCTCTATTAGAATAAATAAATAATCTTGGATAATTTACACAACATCATCTAGCTCTACAGGTACATACCTATGTTTTGACTTTGACCTCAGTTATAGGTTATTTAAAAAAAAGGTAGCACTCCGGGAGTGCCGGCAGAAGTGAAAACTTCAATATTAACGTTGTGTTTAATTATAAGTATAAACGTAAAACGTCATCTTACGCTTTTTCGATCAGCATCACGTGACCCTGACGCGAGTTTGAAAGTTTTTACCCATACAAAAAAAAGTGCTCAGCGCCGCTAAAGAAGTTTTCACTTCAAAAGTTTTCACTTCAAAAATAGAGTCCTGTACGCAAAGAAGTGTTCTAATTACTAATTGCCTGTAGGTAACTTACAAGAGTCACACAAATGCACGCATTCCATCAACACAAGATGTACCTCTACCATATTTTTATGACATGCACTTACCTAACTCAAATGTAAACACTGATAGCATTAGAAATAGAAGTGCATCTTGAATGTGTTTAGTCTCGGTTAGGAAATTGTTAGTATGAGCGCAGAGTCAAAAGTGAATAAGAAATATGAGTTGGTGGCTCCTGACGGAGGATGGGGTTACATGATATGTGTTTCCTTTATCATCAATAATGTAAGTAAGAAAACCGTACCCATAGAAAATAAATAATAAATAAATAATGCTAGACAATCCACACATTTATTTTCTCAAAAAGAAATACATTTCACTTATCTGAGAAAAACATCTTAAAGTTAAGTACATTAAATAAAACTTCGAGCAGTCAAACAATTTTGGTACCTACCTACTAAGTAAGTAAGTATTATAAATACATGATAGTATAAAAGTATGTGTAGTTGAACAAAAGTATCAAAATTAAGTACATAATCAAAGAAAATCACAATGAATTCCTAGATTTAGTAAGATATCCAAAACATTTTTGACACTACCCGCAAAATCCTGCACATTTATTAACTCCCATTGAAATGGTCATTGCAGATGTCTTAGCTTGGGGCTAGATAATGCTGTGTGAATTGTCCAGCATTATTTATTTATTATTATTTATTTATTTATCTAGCCCCAAGCTAACACTGTGTTCTGTGTATGGTAAGATTTTGATAGATTTACCATGTCAGGCAATCCTAATTAGTTGTTGGCATTTGATTTTTATAGTACCGTATAAATAAGTGGATTGGGGGATTTCTGGAATTCTTGTCCTCTCTAAGCCGGCAGGGGATTTCGGTCAAAAAGTCCAGAAATTCCCTTCGGGAGAAAGATGAAAACTTGCAGGGGAATGTTGAAATAAGCCCTTCCTCTAGCCGAATTGACGTTGGTATGTGTTGGTGGTTGGATGATATGTGTTTCTTTTAACATCAACAATGTAAGTAAGAAAACTGTACTTAAAGATGATTATTATTAAACTAACAGTCAGGTTGTTAGTACGCTGAATACGTAACTAATCATAAATCAATGATCAAGTCAAATGGTTCTTGATGTCAGAGGTGTCAAGCAATCCTTAATTTGTTATTTACATTTCGTTATCATTATAAAACGATGTAGATATCTACTTACGATTAAGTGAATCAGGGGATTTCTGGAACTCTTGTCCACAAATCCCCTGTGCATTCCCTCTCTGAGCCGGCAGGGGATTTCGGTCAAGAAGATCAGAAATTGCCGTCGCAGGGGAAAAGGCAGAAGATTATAGAAAGAAGCCCTTTCTCTTGCCGAATTGACGTTCTAAGGTTTTTCTAAGGATTATAGTGCGTAAGCCCTCACACTCTGGGTAATTATTTGATTTCTTAGAATTGACGTTCGTAAGAGAATAGGATTTGATAATGGTTTAGTTAACAATAGAGACGATCAGAGTACGAATATTATTCATACACTGCAATTTATATGACATTATTATGACATACATTTTAAGAGTTTTTAGAGATTAGAAAACTAAAAAACTGAAGCATATTTTGCAAGGAATCGACAGCCGTTGGGGTAAACGTATTCTTGAGTAGAGATCGCGACTTGGCAAAAGTAGTGTAGGACGCCCTCCGGCCAGGTGGGATGACGACCTGCGAAAGACTGCAGGCAGATGCTTGATGCGGCAAGCTCAAGACAGGGTGCTATGGTGCTCATTAGGGGAGGCCTATGTCCAGCTGTGGACAACAGCTGATGATGATGATAATGAAGGGAGGAGTTTCTATTGACTCTAATGATACCGATGAATGATTTTTAGGATGATTTTCTCTGAATATACAAAACAAATTCTTGAAGGTACTATTCTCAAACATCAAATTAATATGTACCTAATGCTTATTGGTTTTTTTTTTTTTTTTATTTCACTCACCACAAAAGGCTTTGTCGCTGAGCGACCACATCGCCTAATGCTTATTGGTTAGGTAGGTATTGTGGCAGGGCATTAGGGGAGAAGCGGGGGTGTACGTACACCTAAGGAAAACCTATACAGGGTTATTAGTAATATTCCAATTCTTCCCGCGGGTGTCGTAAGAGGCGAGTAAGGGAAAACCACCGGGGGCGGGCAGCAGCGCCCCTGCAGAACAATTCTACCACCGAACTGCGATCCCAACCCGCATGCCCAGCGTGTGGGCATTATGGGTAATACCCCTCATGAGATAAAAGCCAATAAGGCGCTTATCAGGGGGAAGCCTGCGTCCGGCAGTGGACCAATATAGGCTGCTGAGGTTGAGGTTGGTAATTCACTGACACTGCATGAGCTGCAGGCTCTGCCTACGAACAAGATTGAGAAGACGCCAAGTCTTAATTTTTAAGGAACAAGACCAAATTATAAATTTTAAAAACCGCGTTCGTTGGCTGAACCAATTTTCATGAAACATGGCTAAGAACAAGAACACTCTGGATAAAATTATCTGTGACACAAAAAAAACCAAACGAAAATCGGTTCATCCGTGTTAGGTAAATAATAACCATTAAACATAACTGGGTAAAATTGTATATCAGCCTGGCAACACAGTGGGTGACGCACGACGAGCCAGGCAACACTCGATCAACGGCTCCCGGATTCATTCTATCGCCGACAGCCGTCCTGAACAGACTTGGTGCTTTTGAGCTACAACTGAATAGTTGTTGCCCAGCCTTTGCTTGCAAAACGAGTCTGTACCAGTTTAAGACCGAACGGAAGTGGAGTCGGTTGAAACATGCTGTTTTTATATACACCGCCCAACAACTTCAGAAGAGGGATTCCGATAGCAAGGTACGTAAAGTGAAGATTTCTTATAATTATTCGTAATTTCTGCTCTTTATCTTGTTATCACCCTGCCCACAAGGTGTTGAGGGTTGACTTGTTAACACGTAATCGGGGTACATAACTCCGATAGTGTTAACAGATTGATTTAGAAGTGCGGGTTTGTGCAGGCATTCGGCCAGGGCATGCCCTCCCTGGTAATGTCGTCACGTACTTAGTGATTTTACTAGATACCTACCTGCATTTTTGTTTAGTTTGAAAGCCTGTTTGTTAGCACGTGGTCAGGGTATCTACTCCCTGACAGTGTTGGCGGAATGATTTGCAAGTGATCGGTATTTGTGTAGGCATTTGGCCAGGGTACTCCCTGGTAACCCCGGTACGTGCCTGGTTAATTCTGATTAATACACAAATGACAATTTGTTAAAGTACACTAAATAGCGATTGCTCGATAACATGTAGCGGGTTCACCGTTAAGTAAGTAGGTAGGTACCTACCGAATCTGTGATCGTGGCCGCGTTTGGCCAAGATACATAGGTACCCGCCTAGTCGCCTACTCTATGATAGCTTGAACGCGGGCTCAGCAATTTAACTGGCTGGATTTCCTTTTCAACGTGTTTTTTGTAACCCCAAGAGAAATTTATAAACTTTTGTTTGGATTTTGGTTATCAGTGATCCATGATCGCATTAACTTGTCAGATGAAATGGAAATATGCCTTGAAGAACATTGATGCTTGATAATTTTTAACAGCGAATGATGGAAGCAGTTAGCGTGACCACCACCGTAGCAGAGAACACCGTCGCCATAAGGACGCCAAAGCGCCGTAGCAATCGACGGAGCCGCGACGAACACAGCCAGCCAGGTACCATAGATGCTGACGTAATGTGATCGTGATGGCTGTGCTGAGAAGCGTCCAGCGAACGATGGACGATGCAACGAGAAGCGAGGTAAGTCGTGTAATTCTACTCGAAATCCTTCACGCAACCGTTGATATAGTAGGAAGAATCGAAGCGCCAAAGCAGGCGTAACTAGAACAGCACGTCGCAGCGAGAGGCTAGTTGCGCCTCACATTCGAAGCCGTTGTCGTAATCGGCACTATAGTGAACTTCGTGAATCGAATCGGAATGTATTTGAAGGTGTACTTTATTAGTACCTAGATATAGATATTATGTACCTATGTCAAAATCCGTTGATAGGCTTTGATCCATGTCATGCCTCACTTCTTCAATGGACTACAAAAATATTTAGATTTTACCCTAACCAAATCTGGTGGGCCTCACCGAATCGTGATACCAAAGAATACCAACCCATTTATTAAATTCTGATTAGCTCCGTTATGTACTAACCGATGTAGATAGGTGTACGGTGATGAAGATTTCATGGCTTTATGTAGGTATGGGGTAGAATAAAGACCTCGATATTTACTGCTAGTGATCTGACCACCTTATAAATTACCCAACCTTCGGAACGAATACATTCTACAGGTACCTACGCAATATCTACGCTCAGAATAACTACAGTAGGTACCTAGCATAGTAAGGAATAGGGACAAATTTGATATATCTACGTAGGCACTAATTCTAAGTTAAGCATGAAATGAAATCATGGAGCTGTAATATTTTTTTTTAGTTTTACGATCCGTTTCCGAGTCGTAGTACCACAGAAACATATCTAGATATATTTCTGTGCGTAGAACCTATGTTGCATAGGTATGCATCAGAGTGCACTTGAACCGAACAAGATAGCAACGAGTTTCAGGTTGAGTTGTCGGTGAAAATGCTAATCACAAACAAAGCAGTTTACTTAAAATATTTGTTACTTCACTTGATAATAAAGAACGTTTGGCTACTTACGCTGAGAACTTTGTAGTCTAAACGGATAGGTGCCATGCCAACGTCATATTATATCCATGCTCAGTTTGCAAACCCATGAACACAACTAGCTACCTATCTCTCTCTAGACCTACCTACCTACATACCAATGCACGAATGCACCTTTGATTGCAGCGTATTCATGAAATATTTGCTAGAGAAAATATAATATTTAAATAAACTCGATCATAGTCTTGAAACAATGCTCACCTACCTAATTGTAGATTTGTAGATGACCAAAACCTCGATAAGTAGTTCCAAGATTTATAGGTATTTTTGGTGGCAAAAGATCATTCACTTTCTATTTTTCTGTTAATAAAACCATGACACGAAGCCGTGCTCGCGGTGGTTTCCAAAATGGAACTTTTGTGAGAACATGCGGGTTCGATTCCCGCGGCGCGGCAAGTATTTGTTCGATTTCCGGATGGTTGTTCGGGGCCTGAGGCATGACAAGCATTAAGTACTTTAATTTATATGTAAAATAATAATGAGCCTTTGTAGGAATTCCGATTTAAACTACGTAGAAAGCGTAGGAAGGTACCTACCTATAAAAACAAAACACAAATTCTAGTGTTTTTTTTACGGTTTAAGTCATTTCTTTGATCATCCAAACTATTATTTATTGCAATGGACGACTGGAAGGCAAAACCTAAGATAAGTCTTCGCAATCTACTAATTTTTTTTAACAAGAAATTAAAACTAAGAATTGAAACAAAAACAATTTATGGCAGCTCCTTAATCTAACACTTTTGATGCCCGCGACGCACATGCAACCTTAACCAAACTTCTTACGTGTAAATAATGCATATAAATGAAGCAATAAAATATCGAATAGAAATCATTGAGGGTAGCGAAAAGAAATGTGAAGTAAACATGTAGGATTAGAGGAGTAGAGAGTATGAACAGGATGTAAGAGTACGAACGCTAAGCAAGTATGAACGGGAGAACCACACTTTTCATATAAGTCAACAGTGTGTGAATGTGTAAATATATAATGTACCTAGTGTAGATGATATAAAATGAACAATAAATAATATACTTAAATCAAACGCTTAAACTAAATATTGTGGGAAGATTCCCACGTAGATCTTTAAACTAACATTTTCATGGCCCGAGACGCAGACGAGCCTCTCGACTCGACCCTCGTGTAGTGGCGGCGGCGGCGGGGCGCGCCCCTGCGGGTCGCACCGCCGAAGCTGGGCAGCGAATGCGTTAATACGCAGAGTATCAATTACATACATATTTATGCCTGATTATGCTTTGAGTACGAGTAGGTTTTCGGTAGGTAAATTATTTAGTACGATATTATTATACTGTTACACCCTACGTGTTAATTAGAGTTTAAACGGTGAAAACGATATAAGTACTCGTAAGTTGTTTAGGTCTATAATAAACTAAATAGAATAAAATAGAATGGAATCGAATGGAATCGAACATAATCGAATAAAATCGAGTAGGATCGAATAGGATAATAGAAAAGGTATTTATATTTACCTACTAACAGACGCAATTGAAACACGGGTCGTCAGTGACCGTGATCAGAGAATTAGTTACTGCTGGCATAATAAAATAAATTGAGTTTCCAAAGTAAACTACTTACGATTTTTCAAATGAATTTAGGACTGTAGTAGGTTCAATTAAAAATAAACAGAGTTAATACCATACTCAAATAAATAAAATTAAAGGTAAAATACACACCTAGGTTTACAACACCTATAAAATGTAATATACTAGAAGACGATTTTTCTAATTTACTAGTGACGACGACTTTTCTCATTTACTTGTGTAAAGGTTCTCCTACCTGCAGCCAAATCGCGCTTTTTGGATAGTTGTGTTGGTTTAAGGAATCTTGACCAGTGTGTGAGCGGGAAGGGAAATTGAAGGCAAACTAGGCTATCCTCGATTGGTTGATATGTCGTTATGGAGCGGCGGTGGATAATTATGCTTTTATACTACAGTATCTTCGAATAGGTCGAACGGGACTTTCTAGTCTTTTTTTTTTTAGATAACTTGAAGTCGTGCAATGTCTTACAAAAATAATTTTAGTAACAATTTACTAGACTTAGGCCTATCAAATTTTATTTTTGGGTCTATTTGAACTCCCTAATCCAATATAGGGTAGTTAATGTAAATTTAAACAATGATGTTGAAAGTTGTAGCTGTAGGTACATTGACAATGAAAATCATTATTATTGCTGCACTGATCATGATATTCTATTGGATATTATACGTAAACGTTTTGCTAATAGTTTAGCAGAAGATAACAATGACATCTTATTGACACACAATTTAATAGTCAGGTATGCAATGCATTTCATGATAATAAACTTAATAATGCTGTCCACGTTTAATTCGAACTTAGTCCGCTGGTTGTTAACTGTGGACATGCGGGGCACAATGATGCGCCGCCCAAAGAGTCTCAGTTAACAGTCAGAGTGAAAAAAAACGATAGGTTATTTTAAGTCAGGTGAAACTAATATAATTGACTAACAGCTTGTTAACTGTGGGCATGCACAACGATGTGCTGCCCAACGAGAAGCAGTTAATAGACTCAGTGAAAAAGGGAACAATTTGGTTATTTTACGCGTGAAATAATTTTAACGTAGGGTAACCAAATGATATTACATGATGGGTTGTTAATTGTGGGCATGCCAGGCACAATGATGTGCCGCCCAATGAAAAGCAATTAACAGTCTGGGTATTATAAATAATAAAAAGCAATTGGGTTATGTTGCGCGTGAGTTATTTCTAGCGTAAGATTAACCAAATGGCATGACAGATTGTTAATTGTGGGCATGCCGCCCAGCGAGAAGCAGTTAACAGCCTGAGTGATGATCTACTTATTGTGGGCATGTTTCGCTCAGTGAAAAGCAATAAGTTGATGAAAATAGTAATTCTCACTAATAGTTTTACTATAAGCAAATGAAGTGATAAGCTTTGCAACCAAAGCTAAGAAATGAGAAGGAATGCAGTGACGAACTTAACAACCAAAGCCTAACGTGGGAGCTACACATCGACAGACTCTGCGAGAGAGTGGGAAGGGCTTGCTTCGCTTTATGGCGTTTATCGGCTACTCTTGAAGAAGGGATGACCAGAAGCTGTTACTTTGCATCCGTTCACTCGCCCCTTCAATATGGCGTGGAGCTGTGGGGCAGAGCTGCTGACTGGGAGCGAGCGTTTAGGATGCAGAAGAGAGCTGTTCGAGCGATCGTGAGACAATTAAATCCAAGACTTATTTTTGTTATTATTATATATTGTTATTATTTGACGGGCTCATTAGAGAGAGATATTATTAGAAATATTTCGAATCTAATAAATAAATAAATGGTTGCCGTACCTAAATGTGAACAAAAGGGATTCTAAGCTTTGTTAGCTGGATCGTGCTCTTTGATTTAAATCTCTTTGGCATACGTTTGTAAGAATATGGTCTTTTATTCGTTACCTTTTGTTTTTTTTTTTTTGATGAAATATATATTTTGTCCGCAAGGATAGATAAAGTTCAAATTGAAAAATCAATGATTGTTTGGAAAATAAATTAATGTTTACTTAAATGTTAATATTTATAAGCAACGAAGGCACTCGTTGACGGTCCGATGGCCGAGCTGTTAGGTAAATAATAACCATTAAACATAACTGGGTAAAATTGTATATCAGCCTGGCAACACAGTGGGTGACGCACGACGAGCCAGGCAACACTCGATCAACGGCTCCCGGATTCATTCTATCGCCGACAGCCGTCCTGAACAGACTTGGTGCTTTTGAGCTACAACTGAATAGTTGTTGCCCAGCCTTTGCTTGCAAAACGAGTCTGTACCAGTTTAAGACCGAACGGAAGTGGAGTCGGTTGAAACATGCTGTTTTTATATACACCGCCCAACATCCGTTTAGGAGCTACGATACCACAGACAGATACACAGATACACAGAAGACACGTTAAACTTATAACACCCCTCTCTTTTTGCGTCGGGGGTTAAAAATGCAACATTTTGGAAAACATTTTCTCTTTCTGACATGAACTGAGCTAACGAGACATGTTATACAAAACATATATACACATGTATAATTTAGGTAATACCTTACCTAAACTTGACTAATACCTCGATTTACTGTCAAATATTGACGTAGAGAGAACGCAACGGTGGGTGTTTACACAGGTAGGCACTGACTTAGTATAGCAGGTCGCTATCGCTATACTTGTAAAAGGCATTTGTAATGGATTCGTTGAGCTAATTGTAGATTGTTTGCAGCAGTCTGCAGATAGCTCAATTGTTTCAATTGTACATACTAGTTCTCATTTGTTTCTATTATTTAATTGAAATTTTCTTTGTTAACAAAGACACTATTTCATCGCAAAAGTAATTAAAAGTACCTAATTAAAACTTTAATAATTTAGTAACACGTAGTATACCAACTTCTACGAAACCTTTGAAATAATAGTCAGGATACTAAGTGTGAGTGTGCTAATCACGAAAAGCTTTTCGTGAGCTCGATAGAATATAATTTATTTCGCACTTGCGTGTGATACATAGTGCTTGATACTACACCTTCAAGGAAAATCAACGTTTTAGAATCTTGAAAATCACTCGAGTAAATTCAAATTCTAAACTCAAATTTTACACTAAATACGCGCACGTGCAATTTTAACATGGTTCTTTTTTTGAATTATTTTTCCGAATACGGAAAAGGCCGGTATCATATGGCGAATTTGGAGTAAAGACTTTTTGTCGTTTGACCTATTATAAAAAACCGTAGCTACCGGCTGACATTTCCGAAAACTAAAAAAAAACACGTTAGAAATTCATTTCCATCCACTTTTCTCTCCCACTAAAAGCGTGAGAAATGCATGATTGCCCTGTCAAAACGCCTTCGTCGAACGACTCCATGCATAAAGGTAGGCTGTGCCTATACTTAGAACTGAGCATGATTATTTTTTCAGGCTGCAACTACGATGTTCATGGGAAGTTTCGGTTTGCTGTACAATGACTTCATGATACAGATCGGCATAGCTTCTACGGGGGTCACACTGCTCTATGGGTTAAACGCGCTTTTTTTGTCTTTATCTGGTAAGCTTAAAAATAAAACTAAGTCGCGTAGATAAAGATTACCCTCCTCATTCATGCTATCCACTTAGATCATATTAGATCAAAGACGATCAAGCGGAACAGCATGAGTGAGACTGTGATTTTCAAGAAAATTATTTCTATGTTAAGTAGGTAGTAGCTGTGTGAATTTGTACCACCCCAATTCTTCACGTAGGTGTTGTAAGAGGTGACTAAGGGATATCCAGAGGGGGCGGGCAGTAGCGTCCCTGCAGAACAATTCTACCACGGAATTGAGATCCCGAACCCGCATACCCAGCGTGGGGATTATGGGCATTATCCCCCAAGGGATAAAAGCCAATAAGGCGCTTATCAGGGGGAGGGCTGCATCCAGCAGTGGACAAATAAAGGCTGTTGGGGTGAGGTGAGGTAGGTAGGTTCATTTCTCTTCATTTAATTTGGTATAAGATGGTACAACCACAATAAATACGATTAGTTGAGGTCCTTAGGGTCCTGGGGCACATGGAATAAGAATATTATAAAGACCTTACAAAACTTCTCATAGAGTCGACTGGTGATCGGAATGCTGGCTCCTATTTCGGTCAGCATTGCCATTCAACGTGGCAATGCTGCCAGCATTTTGAGCGCCATGCTTCCTAGTGACAGTTTAGATTTTTAGAAAATTTACAAAAATAGTAATTTGTAAATTAAATTTTAAGTGTTTTGAAGTAAATTAAATTTTAAGAGTATTTAAGTAAATTGGATTTTAGTGTAATTTGTAATAATTATAGGTATGTGTAATTTGTAAAACTAATATTGTAATTAAAAAAAAACTAGTCGTAATTTGTAATTTTCAAAATTAAAATTTTCCAGGACGCTTAGTTTATTAAGGCCTGTTCAGACGTACGCAGTATCCGCTACCCAGAGCTGCATAGAATGAATGGGTATGCGGTACATACAGTGGAGAGGCCTTAACGAATGCCACGTAGGTCTAACAGCACTCTTTAACTATTTGCATTATTATGTTTCAGGGTTCTTTGTAAGTTCTTTGGTAAAACTATCCAGTCTCCGGAAAACGGCTTTCCTAGGAATGTTGGTATTCAATGTTGGAACGTTCGGAATGATATTCTCTAACTCTTACGTTACCTTCGTAATTTACCAAGGAATTCTTCCGGTACGTTATTTTCACATAAATTTATTTATTTTTATACAATCTAGTACTAGTATAAGGTACACACGTTATTAATTAGGTATCTACCTATTTTTTGTGTCTCATCAATACACCAGTAGTTCCCAAAAGAATGCAGTTTATAAAAAAAGAGTTATTCCCAACGTCTCACGAAAATTTTCACGTAAGTCAGAGCATTGTCATTTACAATCTACGTCATCTATCTACCTATTAATCAAATAGTGACCATTCCCAAAAGATAAAATAAATAATTAGTTTTTAATTTCCAATAGCAGTTTCTGTTACAAATGACGATTACTGTCATAAATGACTACCTAACTGTCTTCTCAAGTTTGTCATAAACAGGGACAAGGTAAGTACGTACTAGAACACACGACCAGAATTATGTGGGACTCGACGTCCTGTCCGCACCTACTAAAAACCTCTCCAGTGTCCCTCTCACCATTTTGGCCGAACCACGGGAACACTTAAAACCTACCGCGGCCCGACTGGCGTCCCCTCTTCCGTCCTATACATGCCGGCGACCCCACCACTCCAGACACTCGCCGACCCCATTCTTCCCGCAGGTCGTACCCAAAAGTTTTTGACGTGACAACGTCTTATAACTCGATAGAGCCGGCTGCACATAAACATGACACGAAAAAACATGACGTCATGCGGCGTTACCTCGCTCTGAGGCGTTCCATGTAAGGCTTGAAGTGCAAGCGAGAGCGCTCGACATCCGTCTCTCTCCTACTTGAGTGAGCGATGCGTCTGCGTGGACAGCTGCTATACTATAGTACATTTACATGTTTTGATCGAGTATCAAATGCTACCATTAAATCAGTATTTTCTTAAGAGGTTGTCACGTTCAACTATCGTCAGTAAACCGACTTTACAGACAACCAATTTTTTTTGCATAAACGTAAGGTTAATAATGTACTGTCAGACTGTTTTGGTCACAAACTCTAGTTTAAAAAATAGTAGTAAAAAAATATTTACGTACTACGACTATTATGGACTACGGTATCATTTCATGGATTAATCTCTCCACTGCGCGGCGACTAACTCATTGCATACCATACGATATTGAAGCCATTTGCGTGCGTTCACGAGTTAAGTTATAGCTTCATGTGAAACTTTTCTGATTTCAGGGAATCGCCTTGGGAATATCATATAGCTTGAGCTGCACCATAATGAATGATTATTATGTCAAGAAGCGAATGTTCGCATACAGCATCGTCCAATTTGGAGTGGGTAAGAATACAACTAAGTTGTGTAGATCTGGCTTAGAATATGCACTACCTCAATTCTTCCCGCGGGTCTCGTAAGAGGCGTCTAAGGGATATCCACCGGAGGCGGGCAGCAGCGCCCCCTGCAGAATAATTCTTGCACCGAACTGCGATCCCCAACCCGCATGCCCAGCGTGGGGTTTATGGGCACTACCCCTAATTGGCTGCCTGCGTCCAGCAGTGACCCATACACCCTGTTGAGGTTGCGGTGTCTTTGCGTTTAGTTGTAACATAATACAGGCCTTGGAGGACAAGAGCTTAGAAGTGTGGATTCATGAAAATTTTTCACTGTTTTCCAGCGGCAATAACAATGCTTGGCCCGATACTCGTGAAGTGGTCTCTAGAACAATACGGGTTCAGGGGAACACTGCTGTTGATCGCCGGAATATCCACCCACAGCGTATTAGGAGTGCTACTTATGCAGCCCGTTGAGTGGCATATGAAGCGAGTTGAAGTGACGGTTACTCCAGGTAAACATTGATATTATACTCGTATTATTAAACTAACTTCGCGTTTTTCCAGGACAAAAAAAAACAATAAATATTATACCAAGAACCAAACCTACATCCATGCAAAATTTCTGCTAGATCCGTCCAGTAGTTTTGGCGTGAAGAAATAGCTCGCACATCTAATATTAGTGCGATGCGATATAGCTAATGAGGCGTTTATCAGGAGGAGGCCTGTGTTCAGGTTTTTTCTGGATGTATGAAAACGAAAGATGTTAAAAGAGGATATTTAGGACCACATGGTTTAAATGAAAACTACTTTACTTACGCCGAGTATTCCCGACTCAGCGTCACCGTCCCGAGCGTGACGCGTCTATTTCCTTCGTTGTAAGAGTGCAAAGTGCGCCTTATGGTCTAGCAAAAATCCAAACAGCATAACGTGGCTCAAAAATGTAGAGGGTTTTCCTGCCTGTCCATTGACACGGAGCAAGGCAGCGGAGCGGAGATTTATGCAATATTTCCCAATGGAATTCAGTGGTTTCAGTGGATCAATGGGACATAAAATCTCATCTCTGCTGCCGCTATAGCTACCTATGTTTACTAATAAAGAATTTTCAAATGTCCAATGTAGGTACAGTTTGTGATATCTATCCTAAGTTTTTTTTAATCCCTCTGAAATAGTTAAGTATAGTATAATTTAGACAGAGATGCGAAAACGGACTTCGGTGCCACCAAAAGCAACTTCGCTATTCTGCATAAAGGAAATAAAACAAAACTATTTTATGGGCATTAGAATTAAACTTAAGATTGGTATCATAAACTGTGCAATGGATTTTTAAAAATTCCTTTGATAAACGTAATTTTATGAAAGAAAAGACAGCGGCGCTAGTTTGAGGCATACAAGCGCCTTAAACCCTGCATTGGCCGAATCAATAAACACTACACTTCGAACCCACTGGTGGTGGGATGGTGCAATATTTCAATACATCAATAATTGACCTGTTAACATCTACGTAAGATGTGACGTTTCAGTGTCTGAATATTCTAGGCGACAGTGTTTTGTCAACTTGTCCGCGGGCCGATGACTTGACGTGTAAACTGTGTGTCTACTTAATTACCAACCGTCACCCTGTAGGCTAAGCAAGAGTAGACAATAATGACAGTGTATCGTCATACATTGCGTAGATTAATGAATTTGAATGAATTCATTTCAAATAACTTACGCATTTGATGACAAAGTGACGTAATTTTTTTCTATTCTACCATAGACAATAATCCCCGTGCTTGGTATATGATCAGTCAACTAACTGGTCAGTTGGATGATGATGTTTATATTAGTGGATGGTTTTACAGATGTTCAGCCGCTTTTAACCAAAGAAATGGGCAATTATGTCAACGTGACCGAAACCACGGTTGAAACTGGAGCTACACCTGACATTGTGCAAGGTGCTGTTTTAGAGAGAAATAAGTCAAACAGAAGGTATTTATTTATTTATTGAACCACCAAAGAAATACATTAAGTCGCTAACCCGACCCAAATCAACGCCACCACCTATTTTTAACCCCCGACGCAAAAAGAGAGTGGTGTAATAAGTTTAACGTGTCTGTCTGTGTATCTGTGTATCTGTCTGTGGTATCGTAGCTCCCAAACGGGTGAACCGATTTTCGTTTAGTTTTTTTCGAACTCGAAACCCTAAAAACAAAAAAGAGTTGTCAAGGCATACAGAAAAAAATTAATGTGTGTCATGACAATGACATTATCAACGACACTAAACCAGTAAGCAGTACCCATTGATTTTTTTGTTCAATTTGCAGAATGCGTGTAGAAGAAATCCTAGACATACGATTCTTCATGAAGTTTATTAAGAGTTGCGTTTGCATCGGGCCTGCTCTTGCTAGTTTTGTTGAGATGACGTATATGGTGCTTTTACCTCAAGCTCTCTATTCTATGGGATGGAATCAGGTGAGGCTTCAATATTATTTATGTGTTATACAAATAATTTTAGTAGCTCCACTGAGTGATGCGGCAATCAAATTATTTAGTTTAGTTTTAGATATAATTTAGTTTTAAGAAGGTATAGTTGTTCTATCTCACGAAGTCCGTTAAGTTACCTGACTACGAACAACTTTGCGCTTAGTTGTCATGCTGACGGTACTCGCTACCAAAATCTGACGTGAATACAATGAGTACTAGTGACCCGGACCACGTATGCATTCACTATGACATACATAGCCCAACGGACTTCGTGAGATAGAACAACTATAGTTAGTTTGTCCAAATACGGGACTGACGTAGTCACCAAATGACTCAAAGTCCCCAAAATATAGAAGAGAGCAAAATTATTTAACAGCCTCATCATTTTGTTTTTTAGGTAATAAATAATGGCGGAAAATCCACACAGCATTGGGCTAGAGCCGAAAGCTAATTATTTAGACTATGTACCTACATATAAGGCTTTTAAAGCGCGCGCTTGGTAAAGCGAAAGTATTCTTTGTGTAAACTCTGCCTAGAGTTTTTGATCACGAAGGGTGTACAGCCAGTCTTTGCTTATATCAACTGTTTCTTTAGTACACCTGGGATATGAATTATAAAAAAATAACATTCAGAAATCGGTAACAATAAACTTATGGTAATTTAACTTTAAAAATAAGCTCATAAAAAAGCGTTAATTAATTTATCTTTATTTTTGTTAATTGATTCTCTTCATTTTCACGATGCTAAGCAAAGCACAGAATAACTTAATAGCAAATTCAGTCAAAACCAGAAATTACAATAATCTAAATTATTTATATTATTGGATTCAAATTTTCTTTGTGAATAAAGTTCTCATATTGAAAAAACATAATTTAAATTGCAATATCATCTAATATAAGCAACTTACTGAAATTTTCAGGAAATGGTAGCTTTTGCTATATTTATGTACTGTTTCGGTGACATGGCCATGAGGACCACCTTGATATTTACCAGCAAATGGATCCTGAAGCTCGGGAGCCAAGAGGCTTATATTCTTGGCCTCGTCTTGGCCACATTTGGAAAGCTTGGTAAATTATATTTTTCTTTCAGCCGAACACACTAATTGATATTAAGTTATAGGTATAGATTATTCTTTATTTCTAAACCTTAATTATATAAATAAATACTGCTGGACAATCCACATAGCATCATCCAGTCCCCAGCGAAGCAGAGCTTGTGTAATGGGTACTAGATAACTGATATACTTAATACAAAGTTTTTTTATGTTTATTGGTTAAACAAAATCCACAGCCCTAAATTAATACAAATGTGTTACATATTAAGACTTACGGCCAATAACGTAATAATAATAATATATATAATATATAGGAAATACCCAGAACACCCGGAACAAATATTGCAAAAACCTACTAGCCGTAAAAACTTGAATCATCCAGATATTTAATTCAGCCGCCAAGAAATAATGTAAAAAGAATGTCGCAGATGTTCGCAACTGGAGCCCTGAGCTGCCTGATATTACGTTTTACTAATTTTTTACTTAAATCGCAGAATATTATCATTTTACAGCTGTATTTCAAAATACCTTTTTTGTCAGCATATCTAGGTATGGAGCATCCGAATTCCTCATCAAAAACAAAAACTCCTAACGATTCCTTAAAATGTATTGCTAAATGGTTCCTTTCTTTTTCAGGTATGATCTGGTCAGAAAAAGAAATACCTATCTACGTGTACCTAGTACTGATAGGTATAGCAAGATGCTTTATCTTCGTGATACTAACCGAGGTGATAGCAGACAACGTGCCTTCAGAGAACTTCACCCAAGGCATTGGAACGTATATGATGGCTACTGGAATTATAACTATTGTTATAGGGCCTGCTATAGGTAACATTCTTAATTTTTATTTCTTTATTTCTATAGGTAACGCTTTTATGTTTAGTATAGAGAATTTCAAGTGTATGTTTTGAATGATTTGTGGTCTCCAAACTGTGTATGCTTGGCCAGTTTGGCTTCTTAAGGTTTATGAGTGGGTCAGGCGTGAAAAAAATCGGGTTTTTACTATTTTCTAGGTTCTACAAGATGTTTAGCAAATAAGAAATTTACGCACATTGTAAGTTGCTTTAAAAAACTTTGAATCAAATTGTAACTTGTTAATTTACAATTGATTCAAAGTCTTTACATGTACAACTGCTTCGTGTCCATCCCAAGGTTGTCTGGAAGAGATCGCTCTTAGGTATTAGGCCGCCCATTGTGCAGCTCTGTATCTTTCTTTTCCTGTATTTTTATTTTTGTATTTTCTTGAAGTGTAATGTAAATTGTATTGTAATTTGTAAAAGCAGAAATCGTAAACCTGATTATATTTTTTAAATTCCTCCAACTTTAAGAACACCCCATTTTTAGTTTGCAGAAAATTGCTTATAACTGTGCTAATTTTATTATATATATGCGTTCCCTTTGTATTTCCTCATTTTCGAATTTACTTCAGGGTCCCTTCGGCATGCACCATATCCCTTTCATTAAGCAGAAACAGGGGAGGAACAGAGGCACATCGTTAAAGTCATAGAAACTTTAAAAATTCAAACCTGCCATGATGATTGAAAAATAATAAAACGTAATAGCAACTCTATAACGCTAATAATTAAATTGTTGCAGGCGCTACGAGGGACTTAACAAATAGCTACTCTACGGCTTTCTACCTACTGACGTCATTCTTCGCTATAATAATATTATTCTGGACAATTGAGATCGTTTACAAGAAAAACAAGGACAAGAGGAAGATTCAAAGAGAAACTGCAGCTAAATCCAATCAATTGAATAAAGGAAAATGAAGAGAGATTGTTTTAGTTTGTTATTGCGTAACATTTATCCCAATCAGGGCGTGCAATACTGCAGGTGTACGGTCAACAAATTAGGTATCTACGTGTAGGTAAATGAAATCTTAATTTAATGACGTAATATAGAAATTTTGGTATAGAATCTTGGGGCCGCATATTCGAAAGAAATTTGTGATAGTATACAGGATGTTACAGAGAGTAAGGACTTAACTTTCAGGGGTGGTTCAGACTCGGTCAGGAAGCCGAGGAAAAATATTTTCAAAAATTCCCAATTTTTCGTTCTCGAAAAATAAATATAAACAAAATGACCACTAGACAAGGTAAATACTGATACACGTGCTTTCGATTTTTTCTATATTTTTCCCGTGTACTGTAATCGAAGCTTAAAGTTTGGTCCTTACTTTGTGTTACACCATACATAATACAGACCAAAAACATCCAGAACATACAAAAATGTATCCTAGCGTAGTATTCCAATGTCCCCGATTGCGTTATTTACACGTCCGCGTCGCCACATCAATAGTCTTCGAGTTAATAATTAATATATCGCATTCACTGCCCAGCCTCACGAGGGTCGAGAGGCTCGTCTGCATCTTGGGCCATGGAAACGTTAGGTGTTTTGATTTTATGTATGTTAGCTTTAAGGTATAATTACCTAGGGACCATAGAATAAGTTAAATTAGACCTATAAAATATCTAAGTTGTCTGAAAAAAATAATTTATTTTAATTTACTCCTTACATGTTTTCTTAGAGTAAAGGTAGGTTCTTTTTTTAAGTCGTTACACTCTTGACAGAGTGGTCGTGCTCATTATATTATTTTTCTCGCACCGCTAGTATGTACGTAGGTACGTAGTAAATATCCATAGCAAAATTATTACCATTGCGAAAATAACTCTGTCTGCCTGTTACACTTTCCCACCTCAACGGTTGAACGGATTTTAATGAAATTTGCTAAGGAGATAGCTGTAATCCCAGGGAAGGAAATCGGCTACCTTTGTTACCGGAAAACGCATGCAAATACTCGGGCAAAAGCTCGTATAAAACAGATCTGATTAAAAAGCAGACGTGATTGCGTTATTTATCTGATCAAATCAGCTGTAAATTAAAATTCCATAAATTTTGTTTTTATCGTTGTTTTTGTCACGAAAATATGTTTACGCCTTGAACCAGAAATAGCCTTCGGATTCTTTTTGAGTAAAGCTGGTAACTGCCAAATATTTGCAATAGATTTGCATTAGGTCAGTGGAAACGTAAACAAATTAAATATTCGTCGTTTATAAACGGACATCCTCCAATCTGAATAATCTATTTTCCTTCTTATATGGACGAAGAAAGCTTTAAGCAACGTTTCTCTCTTGTGTTCCCTCCATTATTTGGAAGAATCGCATATCGTTTGTTCTCAGTAGTTCTGTGTCGTACTATAACTCATTTTGATTGTAATTTTCTTTGTGAAAAATGAGTCACAAAGAAAATTACAATCAAATAATAGAAATAAATTTGAACTGGTAGTATTTACAATTGAAATAATTAAGCTAACTACAGACTGCTGAAAACAATCTACAGGTAGCTCAACTGATCCATATCAATACCAGTCGGCGTCCCCAAGACGCTGGCCGCATTGCCCCGCTGTATGACAATGCTGATGCCGCTGCGCTAGATACTACTCACCAGCTCTCGGGCGCGCGTCGCATCGACCAGACGCTCAGATATTTTTTTTATAACCCGAAGAGTCTCGTTACCCCACAGACCTAGGATCTCGACTCCAAGGGGAGCAAACGTGTAGGCTCTGTCGAGACCTGCATATTCGCGCTTCGTGAGATCTTCAACGAAGGTATTTGCACGGTGAGATTGATAGAATGGTTTCAACCTTGACACTTTTGACGCGCGTCCTCCATCTTTAGTTTCTTTCATCTAAGGTAGAATGTCAAAATGTGACATTCTGAGACGATACCTACCATTGATATAATAAAGCGATTAGTATAGCAGAATAGGTCCCTAGATCATTAAGTTTGAATCACTAAATGAATCATTTTATTATAAACTATACGTTCGCCTCGCGGTTTCACCCGCGTAGTTCCCGTTCCCGTGGGAATTCCAGAATAAAATATAGCCTATGTCACTCCCTGAAAAGTAAGCTTCCTAACGGTGAAAGAATTTTGCAAATCGGTCCAGTAGTTTCGGAGCCTATTCAATACAAACAAACAATCAAATCTTTCTTCTTTATAATATTATTCGTCTTTATAATATTAGTATAGATTAGTATAGATAGACAAGCTTCTGAAAGCAGCTTTTCGCAACTTTTCGGTGTAATATTAGCCTAGTTGTTATTGCAGGTCTAGAACAATATAAATATAATCTAAGTTAATTCGCCACTTTATTATAATTAGAAGGATCTAGTGTAACAATTTTGTTCCTTAACACAGGGACCTATGGGATTGGACACGTTTGACGTTAGTTTTCTTCCAACACAAACAAGGTTAGTAGTAAGCCCGCGCTCATTCATTTATAGTAAGAATTTTAGAATTATAAAATTAAAAACAGGGTCGACGCGAGTGGCATAAACATAGAGACCTATGCCCAGCAGTGGGTCGACAAGACCTGATGGTGATAATTAAAGCAAACAAAGTTATAAAGTTGGATAACGAACGTAGAATACCTACCAGCCCGCCACGTGAAAGACGAAATCAGTTTTTAAGTAACTCAAGAACTTTCCCGGTTTCGTACCAAGTAGTTGGAGTCTCTCCTCCGAGTCACAGAATATATAACTAAACTCTCGAGATACGGAAACAAGCAGAGTTCAAATAGTTAAAAGCTGTTTAAACTTTTCGAAGACTGAAATGTTTACTGAAAAAACCAATCTTGACAAACAAGAGTGGATTGTGTCTTCTAGACCTTTGCGATACATCGTGACTTTCCATCAGGTGCGATTCTGGTCATATCAAATCAATCGTTTATTTTCAAGAATACAAAATTCAGATACATACAATAAAATGTCAGATCTTAGGTATAACTATTTTAGTTATTGTATTCAGAGTGCACGCAGGCGTGCCAATATTGTGCGAGTCTTATTATAGTATCATTATATTAAATTATATTAGTAATTTCTTAGGGACGCTTTCGACACTCAATTGTTTCAATTGTAAATAGGTACTAATTTATTTATATTTGTTTTTTGTTATTTTCTTGGTCCACAACTGGACGCAGGCCTACCCCTGATAAGCGCCATATTGGCTTTTATCACATGAGGGGTAATGCCCATAATCCCCAGGCTGGGCATGCAGGTTGGGGATCGGAGTTCGGTGGTACAATTATTCTGCAGGGGACGCTGCTGCCCGCCCCCGGTGGATATCCCTTAGTCGCCTCTTACGACACCCGCGGGAAGAGATGGGGTGGTGCGAATTCTAAGTTGGCACCACACAGCTCGCTATTTCCATTTACTTCTTTTAATATTTATTTGGTAATTTATTGTAAATAGTGATGCACATGTAAACATTTCAGGGTCAAACGAAGGTCTATTGATGATTAGAAAAAAAAATTGTACTAGATCGTACTCGTACTACGTTATAAAATGGGTTTAGTGGGAACGACAATGGTCTCGTCCTAAGTGAAACACCAAATCAGCCCTTAGAAAATTTCGTAGAACGCAACTCGGCGACAGTCAATGGCATAATGACAAAGATTTTAAAATACTCACTTCAAAGAAAACACCTATGGAACAATAATGCATAGTATGCAAACATTATAAAGTCCGGTAGCGGGAATCAAACCCCCAAGCCCCCAACCTTTTGCGATAAAGACAGACCTAAGAGCACCAAAGAGGTGTTCAATTTAAGGAATCATTCAATTATAATTTTTAGGGTTCCGTACCTCAAAAGGAACAAGGAACCCTTATAGGATCACTTTTTTGTCAGTCTGTCTGTCTGTCTGTCCGTCTATCAACCCCCTTTTCTCAGGAACGCGTGGAGGTCTCGAGTTAATATTAACATCAAATGCTCAAGTCTGTAATCTTCTGGAGCCTCAATAGAAATAAAACTTCTAAGTAAACGCAATCAAAAGTTACAACCGTTTATGTTCGAATATTTTGAAATTTCCAAGGGAATCACATGCACACAAAACCTACAGAGTACTTCCCGTAGACCTAGAATTATGAAATTTGGCAAGGGGCAAGGTCTTATAGCACAAGTAAAGGAATAAATCCTAAAACCATAAATTTGACCATAGTTAAAAAAATATTTTTTGATCTCGCCATGGACCTATCCTGATATTTGGCAAGACACAAGGTCAATTATACGGAACGGAACCTTAGTGCGCGAGTCAACTCGCTCTTGACGTTTTATTTGTGATAATATTTTTACGCTCTAGGGCAAGAATTATATCGGTGTAGGTTTCACAAAGTGGTTTATTGAGAAAAGTTAACCTACATGAATGCAACAAAGGAAATTAATAGAATCGCTTACAGTCTCTGCAAACCACACCGCACTCGTCCAAGATACCTCGCAAAAGTCCATCCCGAATGTGACAGCCGCCACCCATCAACACTTTTCTTTTTCTATTTTGAACCGCAGCCAAGGAGTTTGGCTTATACGGCCCACCTGACAGTGTGCCGTCTCTGGCAGCACCATTGAAGGCAGGAAGGCGGGCAGGGCAGGCAGGCAGACAGGCAGACAGGCTGGCTGACAGGCAAACAGGCAGGCACACTTAGGTGAGCAGAAGCCCAGTTGAAGAACCAGCAGCCGTAGCATTATTGTCATCGTCATCATTGTCCGAGTCTACGAAAAGGAAAACAACCTTAGTCATCATCATAAAGTAAAAAGCCATGGCCTATTCTTTCATCAATCACACATCCAAGGCCCCCTTTCAAGAACAAACAGTTTCTTTGACTTAGTCCTGCACTTTCATTTATCCATCACGTTTTGCGGTAACATAACATTCATCGACAGACACAAATCCTACTTGCGCCTAACAGGTTTACCATAAACGTCTGCGACGTCTGTGGGGCTCAGAAGACAAGGGCCCTTGTCTCCTGAGAAATACATACCTCGAGCGAGAACTTTTACGTTAGTGACCAAACAGAGCAGAACCCCCAGGGAAATGCCCACAGGGCAACGTCCACAAGCAACCGCCACAGGCAACTGCCACAGGCAACCGCCACAGGGAAATGCCCACAGGGCAACGTCCACAAGCAACCGCCACAGGCAACCGCCACAGGCAACCGCCACAGGCAACCGCCACAGGCAACCGCCACAGGCAACCGCCACAGGCAACCGCCACAGGCAACTGCCACAGGCAACCGCCACAGGGAAATGCCCACAGGGCAACGTCCACAAGCAACCGCCACAGGCAACCGCCACAGGCAACCGCCACAGGCAACTGCCACAGGCAACCGCCACAGGGAAATGCCCACAGGGCAACGTCCACAAGCAACCGCCACAGGCAACCGCCACAGGCAACCGCCACAGGTAAGCGCCGCAGACGACCGCTATAGCCAGCGACACAGGCCTTTCACTGTGTAGACGACGTGGTAGACATGCACACCACCCACACAGTCGCACAAGGCCGGAACAAGTATTTCTGAAATATCAGAAAAACATTACACTCACTTTCAAAAAATGCGGCACAACTCTCGGGACATCACTCTCCCTTCCAAGGTACCATGTATTGCGCTGCGGCCTGGGTGGTTTTCCCACGGGCACCACTAAGCAGCTTTAGCTCGTAACGGTCACTTGGCAATACTGTGGTGACACGGTATGGACCTCTCATGCCAGCGTCCAGTTTTCCAGTAGATTGAGAGTACTTGATTACGAACACCTGGTCGTTAACTTTAAATACTCTGGGAGGGTGTCGATGACGATTTACCAATGAGTCTTGTTTGTCCTTATTTCGTTTGAGCAATTCTCTGGCTCGGCTTCTGCTAAGTTCCCTCATTGCCTCGCAATTAGGGCTCGTAGTTTCGATTGCTACATCTTGGACTAGCGCACGTATCACAGGGGTAGTCGCCTCTGTACCAATTAACAGTTGTAGTGGAGAGTACTGAGTGGTTTGTTGCTTAGTTATATTCAAGACTAACTGAATCTTACATAATGCCTTAGACCAAGATGCATTCCGATTATAACTTTCAACACGAATTAAGCTGAGTACAGTCCATACATAGCGTTCAACCTGACCGTTTGCGTGATGCATTTCAGGCGTTATGTAATGAATGTCACAACCGAGTTCGGATATCCAGTTAGTGAAGCTAGAAGCCCCAAACATTCGGCCTCTATCACAAACTACCAATTTAGGAGTACCAAACAACGAGATCGCGTTGTCAAATATACGCCTAAGTTCAGTGGCGTCTTGTCTGTACATCGAGTAAAGCAAACAATACTTTGTGAACGAATCCACCAGTACGAGTACGAACTTGTATCCTTCAGATTCGGGCAGTGGGCCTAATACATCTACGTGCACTGTATTAAAAGGGACGTTAGATTTTTCCCATGACGTAATGGGTTGATGTGGGGCTCTCGGTACCCTTTTTTTTGAAATACAGATCAAACAGTGTGAAGTGTATTTTTTTACAAAAGACCAAAAAGTCAGACTCATCATGGCACCTTTTCTATATTCCATCGTAAAATTAAAGTCTTGAAGATAGATCCACCAACGTGCAACCCTTGGCAGTAAATCCTTCTTACGCTCGGTGGCTTTCAAAGCATTACAATCTGTCACAATTTTGAATTCTAGACCTACTAGAAAATGCCTAAAGTGTTGTAATGCTTTGAGAACCGCCAGCGTCTCCAATTCATACGAATGGTACCTGCTTTCCGCCCCTTGGGTAACCTTGCTGAAGTAGGCTACCACACGCTTACTGCTGTCCGCTTGTGTCTGCATGAGCACTGCCCCATAACCAGCGCTGCTCGCATCGGTGTGAAGTTCGGTAGCAAGGGCGGGGTCGAAAATTGCAAGTATTGGTTCGTTCGTTAGGCGTTCTATCAAATACTTACGAACCCGTTCTTGTTCAGGACCCCACTGAAACTTAACATTCTTGTTCGTGAGGTAAGTGATACTGGCAGTTTTCGTTGCGTAGTCCTGTATGTACCGACGAAAGTATCCAGCTAGACCCAAAAGTTGTCGCACCTGTTTGACATTACCTGGTACCGGCGTATCAATCAACGCCTCAATCTTCCGGGGGCTCGGCCTAACCTGACCATGACTAATGGCTCGCCCCAGGTACTCTACTTCAGTACAAAGAAAGGTGCAATTTCGAAGATTAATCGCTAATTACGAGTCTCCGTAGTAAGTTCGCTACACACTCTACACAGGTTAACTTTCTTTTGCATTTGATCCCTTTGAAATGGACCTTGCGACCTATGTTTGGCAAAACAGTCCTCTTCTTTGTGCCCCATTTTTTTACAAAAGGCGCAACAGGTTTTTTTCTTAATTCCGTCCAATTTACTAATTTTAGGGCAACTAGCATACCTATGTCCGGTCTGACCACAGGAAAAACATCTCACTACAGGTTTATCATCATTCAACCTTTTCCGACCTGCACTAGGTGCTACGAAACGATTATCCGCCCTACTGCGGCCTAGACCAGGCTTGACATAGACAGCTAAAAAAGGAACCAAACTCTCCACAGTCAAATTGGCATTTACGGCCGCCGCCCGAACATGCACATCCCACACACACAAGCTGCTCACTCAATCCCTGCACTAGGTATATGGGTATATGTACGTAAGCGCAGCAGTGAGCGTCGCGCATATTCAGCGTAAGTAGGAAACTGGTCTGAGGAACTATTCACAACCTGAAACAGAGTTTGAGCATAATCGAGATGTTTGGGACAGAGACAGGCAAATTCCCTTTTAAAGTTCAACCAAGTACGTTCACTGGCAGTCCACTCATCTAACCAGGTTCTTGCGTCCCCTTTTAGGCAATTTGCTACTCTAGACAAGCATTCAGAATCTCCCCAATAGTTTGCCAGCCTAGCTCGTTCTACCTCATTACACTATACCTCGAAGTTATTTAGCGCAGGATCAAAATTAGACACGTAATAATTTTTAGCCTTCCCTCTATCTATAGCAAGAAGTGCCCTTGTAAGATCACGCGTGACCGACGAAACATCATCGTTATGTATTGGCGAGTGGGCACCGACAGGGAGGCCTACGTCCACATTATGTAGTGTAGGTGAGTGGACACTAACTGGAGGTGGTAAGAGTGAAACAGGAGCTGGTAGCGGTGTTTGTACCCCACTACCACTTCTCCCACTCACAAAACTACTCTCGATAGCACTCAATCGCGTCACTATCGAACCTAGCACCTCCCTAACAGAACCCTCGCGGGGGCGAGCGCTTGGTTCACGCCTGCGAGACCGCGAGCGAGGTTCATGGCGGTGCCGGTGCGATTTGCTTCGACTACGAGAGCGATTCTCCCTTTTTTTACTTCGCTTTCGAGAAGATCGTAACATGACAAAAACAAACCCAACCGCCTGTTTATATAGATCCCTCTACTAACCTGTGGGCAAAAGGCAGAATCCCGGTTCTGATTTTACGCTCTAGGGCAAGAATTATATCGGTGTAGGTTTCACAAAGTGGTTTATTGAGAAAAGTTAACCTACATGAATGCAACAAAGGAAATTAATAGAATCGCTTACAGTCTCTGCAAACCACACCGCACTCGTCCAAGATACCTCGCAAAAGTCCATCCCGAATGTGACAGCCGCCACCCATCAACACTTTTCTTTTTCTATTTTGAACCGCAGCCAAGGAGTTTGGCTTATAATATTAAGTAAGCCACCTTCCACAAATTACAAAAAAAAGTAACTGCATTCCTGCAACAACCCAACAATTTTAACTTAGTACGTACCAAATGCTGGATGCGGCAAGCTGAAGACAGGGCGCTATGGCGCTCATTAGGGGAGGCCTATGTCCAGCAGTGGACTAATATAGGCTGATGATGGTGATGATGATGATGATGATGAGGTACCAAACCAACCTAACGACTTGACTTATTTGCCTAAAGAAAACCAATTAAAAGTAATTTCACAGGTGATGAATGGAGTCAAAGCCGGTCACTTAGGAACAATTGACTCACCTTCAACAAAAAGATAAACTAGTAATAACCAGTTTAAATCTGAATTCCGTACCGAATATCCCGCTAGCTCGCATAACTAGTTTAATGAAGCTGTTACTATCGAAATAATTGTTTAATGTTGTGAAATAGCTTGGATTGGTAAAAAATTTGCGATTTCGAAGTTTTGGGAAATATCGATCGAAAATATTTGCCGAGTAGAGTAGACCACATAAAAAATCTCGAAATTAAACTCAGGTACTTGCTCTTCACTGATTGTTAACAGTATTTCCCATAGCAAAAATGCTGACATAAAATGATTACATTAAAACCACAATAAAATAAAAATACACGACTCATGAACTCGAATTGTGACATACCTAATTATAAGTTATTTTATCAATTTATTAATATGAACCAAAACCGGTAAAAACCTGTTTAAGAGTTATTTCCGATAGTAGTTCAATTCAATGTCAAAACGGTCAAAGGGCTATGTAAAACGAAACGTCGACGAAGTTCGTAGTACGAGTGGTACAATAGTACAGTTCGAGAGATTGGGTATACTTGCTTCTCGAAAGTGGGAAGCTTAAATTAGGTCAAATTAGGTCTACCCACCTCAGTCTTCAGTATTCTTGTGTCAGTCGAACTTTGGTCTAGGTAGGTACGTCTTTCCATCTTTGTTGTTCATTAGGTAGATACATATTGCAAAAGATTGGAAATAGCGTGTCTTTATGTTTAGTTGTAACACAATACAGACCTTTTGTTGGGTTAGCGCTGGGAGATTTACAGAACTTAAATCTAAGGTTGATAAGTTGGCACTATATGTACATAGCTAATTCTAAAGCGCTATTGTAATATCTGACGACCTCTGTGGCGCAGCGGGCGAAGGTCTGCCTGCGACGCAGGAGGTTGCGGGTTCGATTCCCGCCTCGGGACAATTGTTTGTACGATCTGCAGACATTTGTTCAGGGCGTTCTGGATGTTTTCTATGTATAGTAAAAAATATCTATCTATGTAGTGTATTGTATTAAGTATATCAGTTATCTAGTACCCATAACACAAGCTCTGCTTAGCTTGGGGCTAGATAATGCTGTGTGAATTGTCTAGCATTATAAAAAAATTAAAAAATAATGACCAACTTAGAAAAATTTAGGCATTCAGAAACGCTTGCTAATTCGTAAATAAAAATAAATTATGTTCATTGACCAGCATTATTTATTTCTCTTTAGATAGCCAAATTGTCGGTAAGTAGGTGTACCTAGAAACAGATTCCTAAGACCTTGTCTTCTTTTTAGAAAATACTTTGCGAGTTCAAGTTCTTTTGTGTCATTGCAAAAAATTGATGCTTCAACATTTTACAATACCTACATAGGAAAGAGGGATTACCTAGAGGAAATTTGTGTGATAGACCAATAGACCATATTATGGATAGGTTAAGTATATCAATAAATGAATACACCTTTACCTGTTATAAAATACACATTACACATATTATAAAGTACATTGCTGTTTTAAAATACATTTACCTGTCAAAATATATTTATTTTATTTAGGGCTTTGGCATATTATTTGAATGAGTAAGTTAAATAACGCCAGAATACTACACGAGTTGACCTTCATTCACCATACAGGAAGCGGTTAAAAGTTTATAGGTATAACAATGGACCATATTAGAAGCCATGAGCTTTACTATAGGTAATTTGAACTCTTCCTTGCTACCAGTTTATGTTAGTACTTTATGTACTACTTTATGTATGCTACTTTATGTTAGTATTCGGCGACAAGGGATTGATAATTATCATTACGATGGACCATAAGCCATGCGCTCTACTACAGGTAATTTGAACTCTTCCTTGCTACCACCTTATGTTGGTATTCGGCGACAAGGGGTTGGTAATTATAATTACGATGGACCATAAGCCATGCGCTCTACTACAGGTAATTTGAACTCTTCCTTGCTACCACCTTATGTTGGTATTCGGCGACAAGGGGTTGGTAATTATAATTACGATGGACCATAAGCCATGCGCTCTACTACAGGTAATTTGAACTCTTCCTTGCTACCACCTTATGTTGGTATTCGGCGACAAGGGGTTGGTAATTATAATTACGATGGACCATAAGCCATGCGCTCTACTACAGGTAATTTGAACTCTTCCTTGTTACCACTTTATGTTGGTATTCGGTGACAAGGGGTTGGTAATTATAATTTACTATGGACCGTATAGTATAAGCCATGCGCTCTACTATAGGTAATTTGAATTGAACTCTTCCTTGTGTTAGCTTGCCTAAAAAAATAGGCTTAGAGTTGGAAATAATGTTGTTGTTAGATTGTAAAATATTTGGGATAAGAGTGCAACACTCAGTCTGTCATTGACGATGTTGTAGAAAAGTGAAATGTTTTAGTATGCATTTCAGTAACACGTCTATTAGCTTTCACTTGCTACCACCACCTTATGTTGGTATTCGGCGACAAGGGGTTGGTACTTATAATTACGAAAGACCATTAAGCCATGGGCTCTACTATAGGTAATTTGAACTTGCCCTAGCTACCACTTTATGTTAGTATTCGGCGACAAGGGGTTTGGTATGCTTTTTGCAGTTCGTCACAATCAGGAACGCTACAAGTTTGTGACCAATAAGTAAAGCTAGACACAGACTCAACCCACGCCACGCAACGTACTCAACACATTATGAGACCTGGACTGGACCCTTGAATTTGTATGAAAACAGATGACCACATAACGTACGCCATGTCGTCTGACGTTACCCTTATTTAGTCAGGTAGGTGGCGTGGGCTAAGTCGATTTCAAGCCGTTTAGTTTCTTATGCAGAAACTAAACGGCTTGAAATAGATTTAGCCCTTAGTTTTAATTTAAGTTCAATTGATGCTGATTATATGAACTTTGAAATTCTATGGGATTGCACAAATCTATAAACGGATATAACTAGCCATATCATTAACTCTACGTAACTAAGTGAAAACATGATCCAAAACAATACGTTTACAATTAAAAACTCGTTAAGTGTATGAATGGAAATTTTTAAATGGCTTTCACAAAACAACTCCTAAATTACATAATGTTTATTCGAACCTTGAAATGAAACTGACACCACTTCCTGACCACTAAAACTAAAAAATAAACACTTTGTCAAGTAACAGAACTAATCAATGTCTCAATCAATTAAAACTAAAAAATAAACATTTTTTCAAGTAACAGAACTAATCAATGTCTCAATCAATTATGTAAACGGAGCAGGGTAACTTAAGTTTCTAGACTTCTCTTTATGTAGTTAGTCGTTTTTTCCTGCAGCAAGAGAGCTTCGGGGTGTGTGGTGCCGGTTTGTAATTTGCACTACCCCAACTCTACCCACGGGTGTAGAGAGAGGCGACTAAGGGATATCCAACGGGGGTGGGCAGCAGTGCCCCCTGCAGAACAATTCCATCAACGAACTTTTACCTTCCCCCCGGACCTCCGATTCGAGTTGACGTGTTTGACCTACGCCAGTTTATTCTTGAATTTAAATACAAAATACTCAAAAATAACGCTTTAAGAAAATAGGACCGCATAAAGCGAAGGAGTTAACAATTACGGGCGCACGCACACAGATCTACGAGCCAGCGCAAGCGTGAGTCAATCCATACGTACTATTACTCCTCTGTGCTACAAACGCACACATCAGTTCGCACACTAACGCAAGGTTCCCGCTGCGCGCGCCCCCCCGCCGCCCGCGCCGCCGCTGCCGCTGCCGCCGCACACCTCACGCTTACTACCTGAATGAACTTGCACACCGTTACAACTCACGCACACGCTTGCCACTGCACTGCACTGCGCCGCGCACCACCTAGCGCGTATGACTGCCTGGTACTTTGCGCGCTGCGCTACAACAAGTAGTTAAGTAGGCACATAAAGCTTAACACTCGCGGACGGCGCTTGGTAACAAATACGCTTACTCTACTCTTCAAACAGTAACGCACGATGCCACGCATGGAACGTTCTCCTCCGGCATCGACAACAACGGATACGGGTGAAGTCTTGACACATGAGCTGAATTATGACTCCGCACCGGATCTATCTACGCTTGGTAATACCGGAAAAGAGCGAGCCAACTTTGTTTCTAATATATTAAGCAAAAGACGGAGAGAGATTGGATCAGATGAGTTAAAGAATGCGATCGACGATATGAGAGAACTTCTCAGTAACTCTATGACACAACAGGATTTCAAGCTTTCTGCTCTGATTTCTACCGTCAAAGATATTAAAAAGCAAAACACAGAGATACAAAAAACCGTTGATTTTTTGTCTGAAGAGCATAATAACCTAAAAAAGAAGTTCATTACAATGGACAACGAGAGAAAGAACCAACTTTTGTACATAAAATCCCTTGAAGAAAAATTGGAAAATATGGAACGTTCGTCCCGCTCTACAGGGCTTGAATTCCGTAACTTTGCGCAAAAAACAGGCGAGAGTAAAACTGACCTCATTTCGCTAGTCGTTAAAGTTAGCGAAAAGCTCCAGACGCCTGTCCAGATACATGAGATCAAAGATGTCTTCCGGACGAAATCAAAAACCGAAAATAAACCGATTATTGTAGAGTTGACGTCGGTAATAAAAAAAGAAGCCATTCTAGACTCTCTAAAAAAGTTTAAGCGGGATAGAAATGGACAACTAGAGTCCTCATCCCTCGGGGTACAGGGTCCGTCGACCAGAGTGTTTATCTCAGAAACGCTTACTTCAAAAAATAAGAGGTTGTTTGCATTGGCTCGAGATTTTGCCAAAACCAACTCTTACAAGTACTGCTGGACATCACATGGCTACGTGTTCATTCGCAGAAGTGATGGCCAGCCTGCAATCCGCATTACCAGCGATGACGATTTAGCACACTTGAAAACCAGCATATGACTGCTTCATAAATATATATTTTCATACAATTGCTGTAACTTGCCTAGTATTTGTATAGATTTAGTAGATTTTTTTCAGTTAGTTGAAAGTTTTATATTTTTTATTATTGTCTTGCTTATGTTAGATTTCTTACGATACCAAAAACTACAGAATACACAAACATACACACAAAAACAACAAACACAACTCAAACACAAAATATTTAAATTATACAACACAATATTAATATTATTACTATTCACTATGCTATCTAAACAAATAAACTATACGGAACCTATTCTACATTTGGAACCATTCCCAAAAAATTGTTACCCAACTATACACGCCCTACTTGAATCACTGATCTTTTTTATCCCTCAATATGGATAATACACCAAACGGGCTAATATCGCAAGAGCTAGATGATCTTGCAATGACACAAGCTTTTACATGTAACCCAGAAGATTGTTTGTCCTACTTAAATAATAAAGAAATTAGTAATATTCTTATGACACTAAATATTAGAAGTATTTATAAAAACATGGACCAATTTGAAATTTTCCTGCATAGATCTAAACTAGAACCCCGATTCATTATTTTGACAGAATGCTGGTTACAAAGCCATATTCAACCCCCCGCGTTACATAATTACAATACAAATCTAACAACTAATCTACGGAACCAAAACGATGGAGTTGTAGTATATGTGAGAGATTGTATAGATTGTTCATGTGAGGAACCACCATTTAGGGACGGCACCTGTCTTTTAATCAAATACAAAGATTCTGCTATAATTTCTATATACCGATCTCCATCAATTAGAAACATAACTTATTTTCTCTCCTCGTTAGAAGATTTAATAAATAAACTAACTACCTATAAAAATATTTACATTGTAGGCGACATTAACATCAATATACGGCCAAGAAATACGGATCTTAATAGCTCTTCTTATCTTGATCTTCTCTATGGTTCTGGTTTTTTACCAGCACACACATTATGTACAAGAGAGAACAAATGCTTAGACCATATATTTGTCAAAACTGAATGTATGGGTACTTGCTTGGTCATAAACACATTTATTACAGACCATAAGGTGGTCTTGCTTGGAATGAGTGATATGCCTAAACCTAAACCACAACGTACTGTAAAGAGGATTAACTATGAGAAAGCTATTGAACACCTAATAAATACTGACTTAAACTCTATTTTAAACGACTGTGATCCTAACCAAGCAGCAGAATCTTTGACAAATGCTATAATTAATTCAATTCGTATTAATACTAAGATACTTTCTGTATCTCGTAACCAACGTACATTAAAGCCATGGATCACCATCGGCCTACTACGTTGCATTCGTAATAGAGACCAAATGCACTTAAAACTACGAAAATGTCCTAATAATGATGTTCTTAAAATAACATATACAAGGTACCGGAATTACTGTGGGTCCATCATAAAAAAGTTAAAAAATGCATATGAAAGAACAGAATTAGAAAAAGCTGGAAATAATACAAAACTTATGTGGCAAAAGATTAAAGATATCACTAACACTAAAAATACACAAACACCTTCCTCCGAATTAATATTAAATACATACGATCCAAATAAATCACTCGACAATGTAAATGAATTCTTTTCATCCGTTGGTAAAAATCTTGCCCAAGCTATCGAGAACTTGCATGGACAATCCTCTGCGCAACTACCTTCTTCCACCCTTAACTCTCTTGTACTGCTGGAAGCCACAGAGAAAGAAATTGACTCTATAATTATAAACCTTAAGAACAGTAGTGCCTGTGGCTGGGACGAAATACCAACTACGTTTGTTAAAAAAGCTCGACATATTATAATACCCTACCTAGTAAAAATCTATAATCTCTGTCTAAATGAAGGTGTCTTTCCTGATGTTTTTAAAAAATCTCTTATTCATCCAATACATAAAAACGGGGACAAGAAAGATGTCAATAACTATCGTCCCATCTCCGTCCTGCCTGTCCTCTCAAAAATTTTAGAAAAAATATTAAATAACCGACTCGTGAACTTTCTGGAAAAAAACCAACTTATTTCGTCTTTTCAATTTGGCTTCAGAAAAGGAAAGAGCACAGAAGATGCAGTTAATTACTTAATAAATACAGTGACAAAACAGGTCGACTGTAAGGAAAAGGTCATTGGCGTCTTTCTTGACCTGAAGAAAGCATTCGACACTGTGTCAGTTCCGATTCTGCTGAAAAAGATGGAAAGGTACGGCATACGTGGTATACCGCTAGAGATGTTTAAAAGCTACTTGAGTAATAGGTTTCAACGAGTCAAAATAATGGATTATATTAGTAATGATTCCCCAGTGTTCTTCGGTGTTCCCCAGGGTAGCGTCCTTGGCCCGAGTCTTTTTTTGATTTACATCAATGACTTATGTAACATGGCCCTAACAAATGGATCTGTCATCAGTTTTGCTGATGACACAGTCCTTGTATTTCACGGAAGGACCTGGTCTGAGGCGCAGCTTTACGCTGAAAGAGGCATTGAGATTGTGTCAATGTGGCTCAATTCTAATTTACTAACTCTAAATATTGAAAAAACTAAATATATGACTTTCACAATTACCAAATCAAGTAAACCACCAGAATCCTTTAAACTGCTACTGCATAATTGTGATCGCGCCTCGACTTTAACACATTGCAAATGCTTAGAAATTAAAAAAACGAAAGAAATAAAATACCTGGGAGTTATCGTCGATGACCTCTGCAAATGGGACTTACATATAGGGTTGCTGACAGGTAGAGTACGCAAGTTATCCTGGATTTTCAAAAAGTTAAGACATATAGCAGATACTCGTCTTATAACTATTGTCTACAAAACTCTATGCCAGTCTATAACCCAATATTGCATCTCTGTTTGGGGAGGATCACATAAAACCACCCTTATGCCGTTAGAAAGAGCACAAAGATGCGTTTTAAAGGTCATGTCCTTCAAACCCTATAGATACCCGACTAGACTACTATACACTGAATGTAAATTACTCACCGTTAGACAGATATACATACTACAAGTAATATTAAAAAAACACAGAATAACACCTTATGACAGAAATCTACCCCCTAAAAGGAGAAACTATCGAATTTGTTGTAATACTCAACCTCGTACAGTATACATAAAACAGCAGTTTACATACATGTCAAATTACTTATACAATAAAATTAATAAACAGTTGAGTATACACGAAATTACCTACTCTGAATGTAAATTTAAAACGACTAATTGGCTCGTCACTCTAGATTATGATCAAACCGAAGATTTTTTACTCTTTATTAGATGATGTTATTATTATTTCACTATTTTATCGTTATATATTATAAAATATTATATATATTACCTACTCTATTTATATATATTTATGTACCTGACTTACATTAATTTACAAAACAAAACACAACACACATCCATGTAGCTCCTGTACACGGACTCTTATGAGTCCAGCGTTCCCAGGAGTACAAATCACAAACACACACACACACACCCTCACACACAACACACACACACACACGAATGGTGTCTCCTGTTGCCCGGACTCTTAAGAGACCGGTGTTCTCAAGAGCACCATTCACAAACACACACATACAACACACACTCACACACACACCCTCACACATGGGGCTTCCTGTTGCCCAGACTCTCACGAGACTGGTGCCCTCAGGAGACCCATCACATATAGTACAAAAACACTTTTGATTTAACCTCAACATAATTTAAACGTTAGCTTGATATTGTCTTCTATAAGAACCCATGGAAGGTGGTCCCCAAGATACAGGTTTATCCTAGTTTGGGGATCAATGATGTTATAATTTTAAGTCTTAAATCTTTTCAATAAACGTTATTATTATTATTATTATTATTATTATTAAACGAACTGCAACCCCAACCAGCATGCCCAGCGTGGAAATTATTGGCATACCCCCATGAGATAAAAACCAATAAGGCGCTTATCAGGGGAGGCCTGCGTCCAGCAGTGGACATTATATAGGCTGTTGAGGAGTGAGGAAGACTTTTTTTGAAGTACTTTTTCACATTACGCGCTCGAAAATGGTATTATACGTACCTACATGTAACCCTATAGCCCTTTTCACTAAAAGAGGTAAATGCTATTTTTAAATCCAAACAATTCAGTTATTCATTCAATCGAATTTTACATGAAAATTTTGATGAGATCTAATCTCTGTTCAGAAGGCGAAATGCTTATATTTGCCTAGACTTTCTTTTTATTTGTGTGAGAAGTAGAGTATTCTCCTCGTGAATAAAGCTTCCTATGTCTTGGGCGTGATTAATCCCTCTCCCACAGGATTCTAGTATTTCCTCGCTACGCTGCTGGCGAGTTCCTCTAGAACGAAACGGCTCTGTCGGAAGACGAATGAAATCTAGCGAATTTAGAACCAACTCATGCCGTTTTGTGACTCAATGTAAAAATTAAGTCTGTTTTGTCTCTTCCTTCTTACTTTTATTACTGCTTATTATTTTTGTATGAGTTGCAAATACAATATTCTTATAGAATTCAGAATTGCGCTTGGGATTCAACACCACGCCCGTGACGTACGACACTCCTGTATCCCCGTGGTAAATAATCTACTATTATCTTATTCACCGATGACGTTTTTCAAAATAAGTGATTACAATAGTTTTCTGTTTGTTAGACGTGTGTTATTTTCCACCAATGTTGTTGAGCTGTTAAAAGATTAAGATAACTGAGGCTTCAGAGATACCCCCAAGCAGGCATAATCATCTTGCAGATAACTAACTAAACAAATAGCACAAAATTAAAATTAAATAAAACAAACACATGAAATTATTGTTAAGCGGTACTCCCTGAGAGCAGCCCTCTACTGAGCCATTTTTTCACGGTAAAAAGTAACTAAAGGTAACAAGTTTAAGCCCATTGAATGCACATTTTTGTGCTATGTGGTAGCGGTGTTGGATTAATGTGCGCAGAGCTTAACAGAGGAAGAGCAGAAGCTCTTTTCTGTGTATTTTTACACCCCACCCAACGTTCACGAATCCGCCTGCAACTGTATTAAATTGACCAATTATTATGAACTAGCTTCTGCCCGCGGCTTCGCACGCGTTGTTTCTATGGAAACGTTCAAATTTATGGGATAAAAAGTAGCCTATGTTTGATTCCAGGCTTAGAGCTACACCGATGCAAAGTTTTAGCTCAATCTGCCGGTAGTTTTGGTGTGAAGACGTAACAAACATACATCTATCCATCTGTCCATCCAAACTTTCGCATTTATAATATTAGTGTGATGTGATAAGGGGGCTCTGTCTATACAGAGAACAGAACGTATTCTTTATGTGTGCATTTATAAAGAAAGTAAAAACAAATAAAAATTCAACAAACTCGTTTAGAAAATCCGCATTGGCAGCACCAAATCTAGAACCCTCATGTGAGAGACTGACTTAGCTATTTCTTAGTATGTTTTCCTATTAAGTGTCTAGTATCGTAAATAAGATAAGAAGTGGGGAAAACTGAGAATACAGTTTGAAATAAGGCTCGTACAAACTATGAGGTAGTTTTGCTGCTGTTTATCGTAGATTTGATTTTATTGTACGTAATTTACACGTAGGAAAGTTAGCAATTTTTGTTATTTTACACTGATAAACAGATTAATTTAACAAGTCATGAAAATTGTCTTAAAAAGAAGAAAAAAGGTACTTATCAAGGCGTTTAGTGGTAAAGGCTGTTTAAAAGATAGATGCATTTAACCTTTTAATTTTACTTTAAGTGGAGGGTAGTTGACCGAGGGGTAGATCGCGGAGATGGACCGACCAGATAAGATCTGCCATAGGTGTCTCCCTGCATGAATGTTCCAGAATGACCACCAACATTGAGAGAAGGTGATATATCGTGAGGCGAGCAATATCAGCCCATAGGCCCATAGGCATCAGGCTTTATTAGAGCTCAAGTCAGCAAAGAGACAGATTGCACAATTAGAATTAGAACGAGATGATAATGAAAACATTCTCTTAAAAGCGCTAGATAATAACAAAAAATTAAAAAATGAGATGACCACGTTATTTTGCGAGAACAATGCTATTATTGAGGAACGGGATAGGCTTCAGACTATAATAAATACCTTCGATGAACGATGTGGCATTGAGTTTGAAACGGCCCTGCACAGAACTTCAATCCTGCAAAAGGAATTGTGTGATGCACACCACCACATCACCCAGCTAGAAGAAGCGGCCCAGAACTCTGCCACCGCGAAAACACAAACTTTATTTGATGAGCTAGTATCGGCTAACTCACCATTGGGCCATGTTTCTGTTGCCGGCTGCAGCATACACACATTGCAAAATATTGACCTAACAAAAGATGACTCAGTGTGTAATGTGGAAGCTAGCAGCAAAAACCAACACAAGCTAAGCAAAAATAAGTTTAAAAAGAATGTTAAAATAAGTAAGTTCATAAAAAAAACGCAAAATTTATTAGAAAATCAAAAACATAAAGTATCCGAAATCAAATGTAATAGAAAACTTGTTGATGAATTAGAGCTATGTACAATAAAGCTAAATCAAAATCAGCTGCAATATGAGGCAGAATTGCAAGAGCTGAGGTGTAAACTTGGCCAGGCCGAGCACTCCCTAGGGCACTACATCAGCCTTTATGAGAGAACTACTGAACAGACAAGGGAACTCCACCTGGCCATGGATGCGCTCCTCGGTAGCCAGGCGAGTCTGGAGGGCAGGATTCTGGAGGGCTGCGGGTGCTGTGGACCCAATTTGGTCGGTCACAACTTAAGTCCGGACAGTTCTGTCTCAGCCGCATCCCACCTGGACCTCAGCACTTCATGCTCAGGTAATAAAACCATAATGTACTGCGATGAAATTGGAAAAAATATGGGCCAGTTTTTAAACATGAATATAATAATAATAATAATAATACATTTATTTCAGACAACATTAGAACAAGTACAGATCTTATTAACTTATTCTACGGTCCATATGAATATATACCTTAAATCTAACATACATAAAAATATAAAAACTTATTTTAAATAAAATTGCACACGTTCTAAATTTGCGGCGTCGACGTGTATGACGCAATCAGGGTGTCAGCTGACGACGGTGCACGGCGGTGTCCCCTTGCAGGCGGCCTGTGAACCGTCGGAACTTGACACCCTTCGGCCAAAACTCTTCACTCAAGTAGGTCGAGAGATGTTGAGTTGGAACTCTCACCATAAATGAACAGAAGCTTAAATTATGGCGAGAGTCCAGCTTCTCGACGCGCAGCGAGAGCCCAGTCTTCGTCTTCAGGTAGTCCTCCACAGCCTTTGTCTGCACAGCGTAGTGGACGCGTGAGATGTAAAGCTGCGTTGTAGGGACTTCCGCCCTGAAGCCAGATGTGATATCTAGCGGTCCAACACCGCACCGGTTTCGACTAGAGGGCTTCCGGCGAACTACCCTGATGAAGCCATCCGAATCACAGGGTCCCTTGCCAGAAGGCAGCTCAGGCACACATGAAGGTCCACAGGGCTGCTTCTTCTTTTTCCGCCTCCTTTTGGGGCGCGCTGCAGGCTGAGGGCATATGGAGCACTCTATAAATAATTGCTTACCTAACTGCAATCTTCATGATATTATGCACAGAATTGATAATGAAAGATTTGACATTAACTCAAACTTGATAATTTTACTTGGAAATAGGGGTAATGTGAACAAATTGGACTTAATTAAATATATGGACAAATTATGTTCCCTAAAATTAAATTAAATTGTAATGTTCACATTCCCCTACAGCAACAGCTTGCCAAATATAGAAAATAACATTAGATATAAGCTAAATATGACATTGCATACTATTTCATGCAATAATAATATACATGTGATTGACACTAACAATACTGTTAGTAAAAAATATTGTTTGACTAAAAAAGGTAATTACTACCTTTCAAATTATTGCAAAAAACAAATAGCTGTGTCGCTATCCTATTACTTTACTATTACAGCCAAAAATTTGGCTAAACAAGATGCTTCTTTTGAGCATTGTAATAAATTTACAACCAAGACCTTGGAACTTCTTCCAAGCCATTTAAATTAGATTTAACGACAATAGAGGAAGTCTCTAGCCATAAACAGTCAAATAATATTGGTTACATAAAAAGTCAAAGAAACCAAACCTGTAAAATAAATGCAAAGTTCACTAACTTGGTGCATCAAAATATTCAAGGATTAAAAAGTAAATTACTAGAGTTGGAATTGTACATGAACGCTTTTCATATTGATATCATCTGCTTAACAGAACACTGGCTGAAAAGCTATGAGCTCATGTTCAATTTCAGTAACCACCAGGTTGGTAGCTCTTTTTGCAGATCACATGCTATTCGTGGAGGCTCATTAATATTACTAAACAAATTAATGAAATTCAAAGACCGTAAGGACATAATATGCTTATCCGTTGAAAGCCACATTGAAGTAGCATGTGTAGAGTTGGAGCAAATTATTGTAGTAAGCGTATACAGCCCACCATCAGCTTCCTTTGAAATATTTGAAAAAATTATGGATGATATCTTATTTAAAATATCAAAATCTAATAAAAATCTCTTGGTATGTGGAGACTTTAATATTGATCTTTTAGAACTTTACTCCCTCAGTAGTAGACTAACTAATTTATTTAACTCTTATAATCTATGGCCATTATTTATGGAACCTACTAGAATTACTGAAACTTCAGCAAAATGTATAGATAATATATTTGTTTGCCAAAATGATAAATTTATTAGTAAAAAAATAATAAGCAATTTAAAATCAGACCACTTAGGTCAACTAATTCAATTAGACATACAAGTGAAAAATAATAATTGTAAAAAGAAAATAAAATACATACCTGTGACCACAAGTCGATTTGAACGGTTGAAATTGGATTGGGATTCTAAGCCATCACCTAATTACTCACATAACAACCCAAATGAGTCGTATTGTAGTTTTTTTTATAAATTCACCAATGCGTTCAATTCAATATTCACATCCAAATCGATTATGGTCTCAGAAAAACTTAGCTTTAGTGAGTGGGCAACAGTAGGTATACATAAGAGTAGACAAACTTTGTATGAACTATATAGTGAAAAACAATACAATTTTAGCCAGGAGTTCAAAGAAAAAGTAAAAAATTACTCAAAAATGTTTAGAAAAGTTTGTCAAATAGCAAAATCAAATTATATAAGCTCCAAAATTAGAAATAGTGAAAATGTCATAAAATCAACGTGGAAAATAATTAATAGTGAGACTGGAAAGGTCAGTACCTACGTTAATGATTACAATTTAAAGATAAATGATTGCACAATCAAAAATGACATTGAAGTAGCCCAAGCTTTTGAAAACTTTTTTACTGACATTCCAATCTCTACTACGAAGTGTCTAAACTCTTCTCAATTAATCGCTGAGTCATTACTCATAGAAAATGTACCTAAATGCGAAAATAAACTTAATTTCAACTATGTCGATGAAAAAGATATTAAAAAAGCCTTCAAACTTTTAAATATAAAGAAAACTGCAGATCTCTGGGGCATTTCCGTTAAAATTATTAAACCTTTAATTGATACGATTGCACCAGATCTAGCTTTTATATTCAATGAATCTATTGATTGTGGCGTATTTCCTGATCTAATGAAATGTAGTAAAGTAATCCCACTTTTTAAATCGGGTAGTAGGTCTGACCCCACTAACTTTAGACCAATATCAGTACTGCCAACTTTCAGCAAAGTTTTTGAAAAACTTATTTTACATCAATTGCTTAGGCATTTTAATGGCAATGACCTGCTACATGGTAAGCAATTCGGGTTTACTCGGGGTAGGTCAACTACTGATGCCGGTGTAGAGTTAGTATCGCATATTTTTGATGCTTGGGAGAAGTCGCAAGATGCTTTAGGTGTTTTTTGCGACTTGTCAAAAGCATTCGATTGCGTACACCATGAAACATTAATCAGGAAACTACATCACTATGGAATAAGAGACACCTCTTTGGATCTTCTTACATCTTACTTGAGTGATAGGATACAAAGAGTTGACATTAATGGGAAACGGTCTTCGGGGTCTGTAGTTACAATGGGTGTAACGCAGGGCTCTATCCTCGGTCCTTTCCTATTTTTAGTTTATATTAACGACCTACCACATCTTGTTAAGAATAATCACGAGATTGTGTTGTTTGCTGATGATACTTCATTAATTTTTAAAATGAAACGACAAAACATAAATTTCGACGATGTGAATAATGCAATCTCAAAAGTAGTACATTGGTTTAGTGTCAATAATCTTTTGCTTAACGAAACCAAAACAAAATGTATAAAATTTACTCTACCTAATGTAAAACAAGTTAAGGCTGATGTAAACGTAAAAGGAGAAACATTAGAAATTGTAAACAGTACAGTATTCTTAGGAATAACCTTAGATAGTAAACTTCAATGGGGCCCACACATAGATAAGCTAGCAAAGAGACTTAGCTCTGCAGCGTATGCAGTCAAAAAAATCCGTCATCTTACAGACGTTAATACTTCTAGACTAGTCTATTTCAGCTACTTCCATAGTGTTATGTCTTATGGCATTCTGCTGTGGGGGAACGCTGCAGATATTAATACCGTATTTGTGCTGCAGAAGAGAGCTGTTCGTGCAATCTATAATATGGGTCCCAGAGAATCCCTGCGTGATAAATTCAAAGAAATTAACATAATGACAGTACCATGTCAATACATTTATGAAAACTTGTTGTACACTCATAGAAATATCAATCAATTCCCTAAAAATAGCGACATACATAATATAAATACTAGAAATAAGAATAAACTCGCTGTGCCCACAACTAGGCTACACAAGATAAATGCATCTTTTAAAGGGCAATGTATACGCTTCTACAACAAAACTCCAAGTGAGTTGCAAAAAATATCAATAAATAAATTCAAACAAATTGTCAAAACCTTGCTGTGCAAAAAGGCTTACTATAAAATATCAGATTATCTAGAGGATGAAAAAGCTTGGGACGGGTTTTGCTCCAACTCGAAAAATAACAAATAACAGGCTAAAGGTTTCTTCGTCGCTTCTTTACTTTAGTCTACATATCGAAGCGACAGAAATCAAAAATATCACTTTATTTCCGTGTCAGTGTTTACTTTTATATTTTGACCTTTTCTAAGTGTACATTTATTGTATTTATGGAAATAAAGAGTTTTTGATTTTGATTTTTGATTTTGATACAACCAAAAACTCGTCATGACGACCGTCGTGGTCGTTCTGCCAAGAGCGCTACGAACGAGAAGAAGATTCTTTATTAACACAAGATTATATAAATAAAGAAGCTTGTGGGTAAAAAGCGAGCCTAAAGGGACCAGAAATCACTGAGATACGCAGGTCAAGGTCGATTTATTCCGCCCTAAATCGGTCAAGCGAGATGTGATGTGACATCTGATCTATGAATGCCACTTGGCAAATCTGACAAAGGTAATTTTGTAGAGAAGATCTTTTGCTTTAAAAGGGCGCATTGCGCGCCATTTTGTGAAAAGGATAGACGGATTTCGGGTTCATAGGAGCGGGACGGAGCATAGGTTTTTGGAACGGCGTAAGCGCAAACATGGTGTATTTCCTTATTTACAAAAAAACTACACAACTTCTGAAATTGTATCAAGGAACCAAAGAATTAGTACCTAATAACTTACGAATCAAAACCAAAATGTTTTCTATAGACCGCAGGATACCTGAGATCTCGACCAAATTATGTGCACTTTCATGATCATTGTTCGTTTCGCAATCGTTTTTTCCAAATAAGGAATTTTATGTTATTCTAGTTTTTTACCAAGGGGTATCCCGTGAGTACTGACTTACTAAGATGACCTAGTTTGACAAGCAAATCCGCTTCGCCCGGTTCGCCCCTTAAGCTTTTATTTCGAACTCAATTTGAACAGAATTCACTATAATGCCCAAATAAAAAACAAATGAAAGCTAAGATATAGATGCATCAACAGCGAGCATCAACAAACATATCCACTATCGACAATTTATTTATTTTGGGTAATCTTGATCGAGAAAAGTAAAAGAGGTTGCTACCCCAAAATGGCCACTTAGAAAGAAGGTTACGTGTAATCTAGTCCACCAACATTCATATTGGTATTTTCACATTACATTAGCCTCACTCAAGCCTTGACACCGATAAATAATGTAATGTAGATCAGAAATCGATGCAATAGGACTTCTCGTATTTTTTATATTAGGCGTTTTGAATTGATAATAATTAATAGTAACGAAATTAATGTAATACTATGGATAATCATTATCAGACTATTTTTTTATACCCAAGCAACTAGTAGAGTATCTACCAAACTTAAACAACAAAATCCACTCTTGGTTTAAAGAAACCAAAACACTTTCAGCAGAGAAAACTTATATGTATAACCTCTTTGCCTACCGCAATTAAGCAGCTCATCGATTCCCAGATTAAAATAACTACTTATGAAGAAAATAACTGTTTATTTTGATGCGCCCATTTCCTTAATAAAAAACTCAACTCATGCAACTTATGTAATTGAAGTGTCGACTGTCAGTCCAGTCGTAGACCAAACGGAGACGTGATAATGACTCCGGCGGGCTTTACCTACTTCAGCGCGCGGACCGTTACCAACCATCCTCTTTCGGACTGTCCATGTTGAATGACGTGTGAACAAAAAAAAGATATTACAAGAATTCAAACTTCGAAAATCGTTCACAATTCAAAAGTCATTCGTTTTCGAAACCGCCTTAACAAAATGTTGCCATTGTAATATGGTTTTATCTTATTTGTCGATTTGTTCGTGGGAAAACCGAGGGTTGTGTTTGCAGCTAATAAATTATATCCTCAATTGAGGTGTAAGCCTTAAAATAAACAACACCGTTTACGATAACAGAAGATTTTTAGACCACCAGCTGAGTAGTGTATATAAGGTTGTTGTTCTGAAAGTTGATCAAAAGGTTCGCGATTGTGAAAATGAGTGGAAAACAAAAGGATAGTGTGTCCAGTGATGAATATGAGATGGTCCCGCCCGAGGGGGGGTGGGGGTATGCGGTGTGTGTCGGCCTTTCTGTCATTTTTGTGAGTATTTTTTTGCATCAATTTGCCACTTATTCGATGATTAACTTTTACGCTTAGTTAAGTGTTTTGAATAATGAATAATATAGGTACTAAATATAATTATGTGCCTACAAGGTACCTACTATAGACTATTCCGAAAGTATCAAATGGAGAAATTATCTATACCTACTGTATTTCATACCACAATATCTATTTTACTGTTTTTACCCGCGAGCTCACCTCGCGTTCTCTTTTTCGAGTGTTTCTGTGAAGTTGACGGGCATTTTTTAATCCCCCAAGCATCAAAATGGCTAAAGCGATTTTTATAAAATTAAATAAGGTATCAACATACTCATGTAGCCTCCTAAATAGTTCTTAGCTACATTTTGTAGACCTTAGTCCTCTCATTTGGCGAATAAAAGTGAAAAAGCGAGGACTGGGTCTGGGATTTTTATGGTTTTCATTTAATCATCAGAGTAATGCATTGATTGTGCACTGTTTTGAATATGTTAGCGTTCAGGAATTTAGTAATTGCAATTTGCTGACGCGTTTATTGAACACGTCATATGAAAATAAGGTCACGTTGGATTCATGAGCGTAACCATCGGCTATAATACTTTTTTTATGTTGGACATTTTCATAATGCTTCATCTGGATTGAAAGTACGCAGAGCTTATGTTATAGGTACCTGATGTGATGACCGATTCACTCAATTCTTAACTGTCTTCTGCAGGTATATACACGATTATTTAATATTTATGTACATTTTTTGGGATAGTGCATCCCAAAAAATTTAATTTTTTTTTTAAATTTAAAGTTAAAGTTTTTGGGATGGTGCATCCCAAAAAACGTACATAACGCAATATCCCGGAACAAACACCTGTAAATTCTTTACCCGTCTTCTAGTTAGATAACCGTCATTTCGCTACAAGTATATACCATAAACTAAAAATTTTGATTTAGGTAGGTATCTAACTACTTAATCTTTTATAATTCACAGTAGACATTTAATAGATTTTTTTTTTCTGTTGTCTATTTAATTTATAGCATAGCTAAGTTTAAGTCTAAGTTTACGCACGCCTTTTTGTCGTTGTTGACCTTGTGTGGTTGACAGGAAGAAAATGCCATCGGCATTATGCCCACCATTTGTATACTTTTAAAATTGTGTGCAATAAAGTATTAAATAAATAAATAATTAAAACATTTGTCCCGCAACGGGAACCAAAACCCACAACCTTCCCCGCAGGTGGACTTTTGCCCCTTGCGCCATAAAGGTCACTTATAATTGACGCACAGCATCAATCTATTGTGACCGACATTATTTATTGGCTTGTTATTTTCACTGTCGATCGAGAGCGTAGGAAACAAACATTTTTATCAATCAGGTCATTTACATTTCACTTGCATCAATCAATAATAAATAATGTTAATGGTATACCTTTTTAGATAAGGTGGTAAAGTTCAATGGTATACTTACACTTTGGTACGGTAGTATTTTATCTCAAGTAACAGGTACTAATTAATCATAAAGTTTGAAGAACAAACATATGTCATACATCACTTAACTATTTATTTTTAGTTCCATGTTTTAATTAAGTGTTTAATAGGCTCAATATTTTATGATTTCAATTATTTACATAAACTCATGGCGTTCTAATGTCAATTCGTGTTTTGAGGTGTACCTTGGGGGTTTTATGACCACATTTATTAAATAGCTCCGGAAAATTCTTCTACAAAACTAAATTTAAATACTTAATATTTGATACCTACTTACCTATTACAAGAATTCACCCCGGTCGTGTTGGTCTGCCGTCCCATCGGATTATGAGAGTGAGGGAATAGAGAGTGCACCTGTGTTTGCGCACACACTTGTGCACTAAATGTCCTGCGCATCTGGCTAGTCTCCGATGAGACTGGCCGCCGTGGTCGAAATTCGGCTAGGAGGACATCATCATCATCATAATAATTCGAGAATACTCCTAAAAATTTTACCTCTTTTATCATCATACCAGACAACTTAAGTGGAATACGAAAGGTACATTCAATTAAAATGTTGCCTGGTAGAAATCGCCCTTCAGCGATCAGATCGCCTGTTGTTACTTATTTTCTATTTGATCTATAAATTAAGTGACTATTTAGAAATGTTCTATATTGACTAGTCTAGAAGTACAGAAAAGAAAAAAAATGTTTTGCATAGGCATTACTTACAAAATTTATCAGTATATCCTAAAAATGCTCCTACTAAAAGATGAATACTGTATTTTTATCGAGTTCCCAGACAAAGTTTCCCTGCAGTAAAAGCTCTACCTCTGCCATTATCCTTGTTTTTTAGTTCGTAATTTCCTGCTTAATAAAAGATTGCTGGTTTCCAACTTGCATTTTTATCTCTACTTATGTAGGGCAATTTGTAGGTAGGTACCTAATATGGGTAATTATGATAATGTCACCTGCATACGCTTATTCCTAGGTTAAGGAAAATGCTTATTCTTAACGCAATATTTATGGTACCTATGTTTTGTTTACCGCATTCACTGCTCATCCTCGCCTAGCCTGCAGGTCCTGCAGATGGACAATTGGACATGTGCGTGGGCCATGATAGTGTTAAAAAAGTCCATAGGATATTGAATTGACACTAGTCCAAAAAGGTTCATGTTAGAAGGGCGCAATGCACGCAATTTTTGTCATAGGATTTCGCGTTCATAGGAGCGGGACATGCAATACGTTTTTGGTTATTTAGGTACCAGAAAAAAACTACACAACTTATAAAGAAAATGGTTCAAGGAACAAAGTAATTACAAATAACCTACGAATCATAATTTAAGTAAGTCTTTTCAATAGCCCACAGGGTTCCCGGGATCTTGACCGAAATATGAGGTAAACAGTGCACTTTCATGATTTTTTTACCGTATTTTTTCCAGTCGTGTTTTTACATTCAAGGGACCAAAGAAAAAATGGTCAATTTTATGTTATTCGAGTTTTTTATCACGTGAGTCCTATGAGATCTACGTTTAGTTTGACAACTAAATTCGTTAATGTGTTCGATATACGCACAGCATGATCAAGGCGTTTTATTACATTAAATACAGAATCCGAGATTATATCTGCAAACGAAGATTGTACCGAATTATAACTATGTATTTCCTAATATACGTTATAGATGTTTTGTGTTTCCATGGTACGGCGGGCGAAGGTCCGCCTGCGACGCAGGAGGTTGCGGGTTCGATTCCCGCCTCGGGAAAAATGTTTGCAAGATCTACAGATATTTGTTCAGGGTTTTCTGGAAGTTTTCTATGTTTAATAAAAAACATCTATCTATGTGTGTATTGTCTTAAGTATATCAGTTATCGAGTGCCCATAACACAAGCTCTGCTTAGCATCGGGCTGGATAATGCTGTGAATTGCTGTGTGAATTGTCCAACATTATTTATTTATTTATCGTAAGTGGACCTTCGCCCGCCGCGCCACATCGGCCGTGAAATAAAATATTTTACGAATATTTTTGTGTATTATCGATTTTGTCACAGCTACCGGTCCTGAGGTCCGTTTATCAACTCCCTGCGACCTACAATGTCGTCTATTCATCGAGTGAATGGTTTCTCAACACTCCGTTTCGCGTTTCGTGGTCGCCATTCGAAAACATTTACTCCCCGTAAAAATTGTTGTGTAAAAAGTATTCTTAACGCCTTTGTTTTTTCAGATTGCAGGCACAGCGCATCAGCCGGTGTTTGGATTTATCTACAATGATTTCTTAGACGAGTTAGGAGTGGGTACAGCCGCAGTCACACTAGTATACGGAGTTTTTCAAGTCACATTGGCAATAGCTGGTTAGTTGACCTTTTGTAAAAAATCCTCGAAAACTACAATATTGCTAAATTTTACTGCGATGTCTAGATATAATACTTTTGTGTCTTAAAAATTAACATCGTTTGATTTAGACAGGGATATAAAACGAAATATTAATAGATTGCATATGATAATAGAAAATTTTATTCTTTTTGGTAGGTACGTAAGATCAAATAGTGAGATTAGACATTATTTATTCAATCTAAAAACATAGTGTTTTCTAAAAATATCAAGATAAAACGTTTATCTCGTATTCTGGTTATAAAATACCTATATCTCATTTGATAATATAATTTATAATTTTCATATATTAATCCACAAGCAGTTTTTAAATATCCATTACTTTCCACAATTAGTTCGATAAAGCACTTAAAAATCAATAAGAAAATGTTATAAACTTTGACCGAAACATACTTCCTATTTACGAAGCATGGCGGAAAATTTATATTGAACACGTGTTGTAAATAAAATTTAGTTATTCATGAATGTTACTCAATAACTTCTAAGTAATTGGTCTATTTACTCGTACGCAACATACCGTAGACCAATAACAAGAATCAAAGATTCTTTGCTATTACGTAGTTACCATGGCACCCGACTGCATTTTCCAACATTTAATTTGTTGATAAACTATTTTAATCGCGATAGAAATTCGTAATTAAAACGATAGAAATTCGTAATTAAAACGATAAAAATACGAGGGCAGTTTGATAAGTCAGTCACTTTTGTTATTTGTAATGGTCCGATACGTACGTAATCAAATGCATATCTTCATCGAGTGTTTTTAACCCTGAAATTGTGTACGTACGTAATCAAATCTTCATCTAGTGTTTATTTAACCTTGAAATTGTGTTCGTACCTGCATGCATTCCGTGCTTCCTCTGATCTTATATATTTTTCAGGGTTCTCAGCGAATATTGCACTCAAAAGGCTGACACTAAGACAAGTAGGCCTCATAGGAGCGTTTATTTATACTCTAGCATCTTTCCTAGCCATATTCGTGGTGTCCACCACACAACTCATTATTACAAATGGATTCCTTCAAGGCCTTGGAATGGGACTACTTATACCAGTATCCTACACCAGCTTTAATAGTTACTTCACAAAGAAAAAGATCCTCTATCTTAGCTTGTGTAAGGCTTCCATTGGGCTGGCAACAATGTTGTACCCGCTATTCATAAAGTTTACGATCTCCGAGTTCGGGTTCAGGGGGACTTTGGCGATACTTTGTGCGATATCTGCCCACACAATATTCGGGGCTCTAGTCATGCACCCTGTACAGTGGCACATGGTAAGAAGAATGAAACCGTGTGAAAAAATTGTATGTAAGTAACAGCTTCTTCCCAAAAATGTTATTTTACCTTAATACATAAATACCGAGTAAAAACTCTTATACGTGGTTTTATTTTGCAGTAATACCTCCAACGCCAGCGGTCGAGCAAGAGAAAAGTCAATTCAATTTCACCAACGGACTCAATGTAGCGGATAACACCGCCATATCAGTCGAGAACATCTACCAAATCAATAGAAAGGACAATCCTCAATCAGATTTTCTGTTTGTACCGAAATTAGCCGATTCCCGTCGATTGAGCATTCCTGTGGTTTTAATCTCCGGAGACGCAAAATTGAACACTAAATTCCATTCGAGTGGCGATGTCTACATTGAAAATATATACAAAGCAGCTTCCGTGACAAGTTTGGGAAATTTCGGAAGCATAGCAGCAGAACCAATGCCAATAATCAAAAATAAGGATGGAAAATGGTAAAGTATTTTTAACAATTTGATGAAATTGAAAACGCCTAATATATAAATTAAGTTTCAAATTATTTGATATAGGTATTTCTTGTTTCGCAAGACCGAGACTGCGACCGTGCCGAATAAATTATGAATACATTTGATAATCTTTTCTTATCTTTCTTATCGATCATGAATTCATCATTTTATTGGTTGATTGCTGTGTTTCATCACCGTCCTCTAGTATTGCAGTTAAAAATACCTTGTTTAGGTTTTTCCTCAAACGTCTATTTACATATTTACTTAATAGATCTTTTCATAATCTTACCAACCATACTATGCCCATAAAGCTGTTTTTATCTTTCGCAGGCAAACAGTAGCTGAATTTCTAGACCTGACAATTTTAAAGGATTGGGTGTACGATAATATTATCGTCGGAATGTCGCTATCATTTTTCGCCGACTTGACGTTTTTTACTTTGGAACCTCTGTTTCTTGATAAAGCAAATTTGAGTCGGGTAAGAATTGAATTTATTATTTTGTGAATTTTTGTAATGATAGAATGTTATGGTACCACATGCAAGCGAAAGGATGTTTGATACCGCTCGCTTTTATCACTTTTCCTTAAGAATGGTACTCATTACTTCTTATGAGATTCTATTATGGTGTTACTAGCTTCTGCCCGCTGCTTCGCACACGCTATTCCCGGATTTCAAGTAATTTATTATGTATATAAGTTGGATTATGTTCTTCGTTACTGCAGAATTTCATGTCGAGTTTTGGAGATCTTAGGTAACAAACATGTTTACATCTTTCTTCACTCTCAAGCAAACAACACAAGCCTTTATAAAAAAATAGGTATAAATCATAGGTATATATCTATAAAATAATGACGTAAAATTATTCGTTTTTATAGTGCTTACCCACACTTAGGGAAAATTCTGCGTATCTTTTCATCAGTATCATCGGGTTCAAATCCCGTCAAGGACGTTAATTTTTGGAATATATTGTAAATTCGTGGAAATATTGTTCTATTATATTTTGTTCCAGTCTGAAATCGCCGTCATAATCGCGGTCGGAGGAGCCACGGACATGTGTGCACGACTTTTCCTCGGCATCGCAGGACAGTTCTTTATCATGAACAGCCGGTATATGTTCTACGCTGGAGCTCTCTTCTCTGCCATCTTCAGGCTTGGTGAGTCATAAACCTATGCATCATTATCATCGTCAGTGGCCCGACTTCATCCACTGCTGCTGTCTTCAAACTCTTGTGCACATTCCACAATCCTACGCTAGTTGCATTCAGGTGCAAATTTATTCAATTTGATTTTCAATTTGCTCAGCTTAAATATTTAGGGGACGTATTCTTCGACAGATTTCAATATCAGTCTTCTTCACTTCATTTATATTTTACTAAGAATCAAAAACGTTATTTTTTAGGCTTACTTAATTAGGACTGAATACGTAAATCCTTAACCAAAATTTAACAAATAGAAAATAAAGTGCTGATACTTTTCAATTCTTAGTTTTTTCCCGGATGAAAGGAAAAATTAATAATTCATACTATTTCAACCCTCCCTGCGTCTGTATGTTAACCAAGAGTGCCTTTGAAAAGCCTTGTCTTTTAATTCCCGACTTGATATAATATACCACCATGATTTATTTATAGAAGAGTTTGCTCCGATGCGGGTTGTCTATTCAACACTTTTTAAAGCAAAAAACCTAGAGCTGCATAGTACGAATGCTTAATGAGGACATTCATTGAATATTAATGGGATCTGTATTCATTCATATAGATTTGGTTCTGTATTTGCGTTCGTGATTGTGTAATACATGGAAGAATCTATGTTTATGAGATAAAAAAGCTGGGGCATATTTAAAAACTAGTGTTACCACCTGTTCCAATTTATAGTTGGAGTGATACGAGACGAAGAATATTAAAGCTAGGTAGGTACACAACTTGCGACATTGGCTCTGAGTACTTATAGGTTTCCAAATCTGTATCGGCTTGTTGTGTTGTAGACCAAAAAAATGCTTTAGAACTTTAATAGGTACCTTATGCTGATTCGAAATTTGTATAATATCGATGTTCCTCCACCAGTTTTCATCCAATTCACCGCCTACACACCGTTGCTGATCCTCACTGGGATACTGGGGGCGCTACGGTCACTCGTCCATATTGCTCAGCCGATCGTGATGGCAGAACACGTGCCTATCGAGCGGTACCCATCAGCTTACGGACTGTATATGCTTCTGGCTGGAGCTATTAGCCTTAGCGTTGGACCTTCCATCGGTAAGCATAGGATACAGGCCTCGATAGTCTCTAAGTCTGTCCCCACCCATGTTGGCCTAGTTATCTTAAATGATGATAATGGTAACCTGTGACAAACTTAAACAAGTGAAGAGATTCGGCGAGCCTTGGGCAACATCTGGGTCGTCCCATAAGATTATACATACTGTTTAGTTCGGTCTTAGGTTGTTTAGTTAGACTAGCATCCTTTTCGGAGTCAAGACAACTTATGAATAAATACTGTAATGTTTTATAGGTTTTCTTTGTATGCATTAAATAAGCACTAATGGTGGTCAATAAAATTCATCTAAGTAACTGTTAAAATAATTTCACACAAAAATATGCACGTCCGTTGTCAATACAAAAACCGCGGAATTACTAAAGTTGTTAATAAATGAGTAGACCTCCGAGTACAAATAAAATAAGCAGGCACTTATTGAAGGATACGATGCCCAAGTTATTGGTCCAAGTTTAACCAGTTCCTCTATAGACGTCAGAGGAAGTTACCGATTGCACAATAATTTTAATAGAATGCGAAGCCCTAATAAAAAGTTGAAACTAGTCAAATTAAACGATTTATGGCATTGTAGAACAAAACTTTCTGGTTATAATAGACGTAAAATTGTTTTTTACATAAAATTTTCTAATATTTTGACAATTTTATTGAAGCTTTAAGGGAAAATTTTAAGGGAAAATTTAGCATTACTAACTAGTTAATGGGTAGGCCCATTAACTAGTTAGAAATGCAAAATTTTTCCTTAACAAACTATGCGTCATCACATCACTATAATGACTTTAAATACTTTTGATAATTAATATCTGATCACAGTCACTGACCTTGCTTACTAAGCATGTTGTGCCCTGGTCAATAACAGCACGATATTACTCGTGAATGGTATTTGATGAAACCTAAAATCAAGGCCACTTAATTCTGAGATACTTATTAAATAAACATAAGCTTTTATCACGTTTTTTGATATCGACATTATTTTATTAGAACAAGAATTTATTTTTATTGTTTTGTATTTGGAGAACAATCGTGAGCAATAATTAATAATAAAAAAAACTTACATAATAAATAACACCTAACCATTTTATGTGTCCGCGTATGCAGATGATAATGCTGAATCTATTCTATTCTAAATTGAATTATATATATATAAATATTTGTCTTTGTTTATTCATTCCATTTGATATGACGATTTGATCTGTATTAATTTTATTTTATCGTTGATAGAAAAATAAAGAGGAACTTTTGACTTATATTTGTAAAATGAAACGCCTTTGCATAATTAGCTAGCACAATTCACAAGCTTCTGCCCCCTACTTATCGCACACGTTTTTCGGAATAAAAAGTAGAATATACATGACAGAATATACACAGAATAACTGTGAAAAGGGTTAGCCCCTTTTCATTGTTATTCTGTGATGCAAGATTTTGAACATCGAACGTGCGAAAAATGTGCGAAGTTTAAGAAATCGCAGAAAAATCTGCGACTTCTTAAACTTACAGATTATGATATTAAAAAAAGAGCTGTTGTTTTCACATTCGCGTTCTTTTATGTATATTCTTATATTATTATTATTGTTTAGAAATTTCAAAGGTTTTACATAATTTTATTGTTTTAACGTCACTGCAAAACACGCTGAAAAAACAAGAAAAAAAACATTCACAAATGTGTTTAGCTGGTTTTTTCAGCGTGTTTTCAGCTTGTTTTTGCTTGTTGTAAATATATTTAATAATAATGCAAGAGTACGTTTAAAAGAACACGAAAAAAAAATCTTATTTATTTGCAAAAATAATAAATATTCGAAATTCAAAAAATCATTATTCACAAGTTGAGCCTCTTTATCGATAATGGGCATTACACCCATGAGATAAAAGCCAACAAGGCGCTTATCAGAGGGAGGTCTGCGTCCAGCAGTGGACCAATACAGGCTGTTGAGGTTGAGGTTGAGGAAGTTAGAGCAAAGCCTAACTTAGATAATAGGCTACTTATTATATCGAAAATACTAATATTATAAAGCCGAAAGTTTGTGAAATTTGAATTTTTGTTACCTAGGATCTCCAAAACTACTGAACAGATCTAGATGCGTACGCTTAGAGCAAAGCCTAACTTAGTTATTAAGCTACTTATTATATCTACCTACTGAAAATACGTGTGAAAAGCCGTGGGCAGAAGCTAGTAAATAATAGATAAATAAAGAAACAACAAAACTTCGAACTATTTTAGTTTTGGTAAAGATCACCGAACTACACCATTTTGTTTGTAATGTTTAAATTATTTATTAAAACTATTTGTTACAGGAATCGTCCGAGACTACACTGGCAGCTACGCCATAGCTTTCTCAATGCTTGCCATCTGCAACTTCTGCTGCGTCATCCCATGGACTATCGAAGGAGGAATCCGATATATGAAGCAAAAGAAAGAAAAGACCTTACAGACTTGATCTATAGGAATAATGACCTTGTGTCTGAGAAGTAGGGTTGCTAACTGTGATATTAGAAGTTGGGAGTAAAACCTGCCACTGAATTGTGTTGTACAGATGTGATTTGATTTACTAAAATCAGAAATTCTGCCATATAACTTAAGAAAATAAGTAGGAAATAATAAGCGTGATAAGATCAGTGATTAATTAGAAAGTGACAAAACTAAACATCTGGTAAAGAAATTCTATTTCACGAAGTCCGTTGGGCTATATAAGTCATAGTGAATGCATGTACACATTGTTTTAGTGTGCGTAAGCTCAGAAGCAATCAGTCTCGCCCGAGACGCGGTCCGGGTCACTAGTGCTCATTGTACTCACGTCAGATTTTGGTAGCGAGTACCGTCAGCATGACAACTAAGCGCAAAGTCACTACTACAACCAGGGCTAAACGGACTTCGTGAGATAGAACAACTATACAACGCAGACTTTCGTGTTGGTTCTGATTGTGAAATCAATACAAAGCTATTTTCAGCTTGAGAGAATCCATGCAAACACTGCCGCCTTATTTATTTTGTAGAGTGAGAGACTTGTCCTGCCGCTAAAGCGTAAACAGGCGTTGTGTTGTACTTGGTAGTGTTCGTAGACTGAAAATTGGATAAAAATGTTGGCTGCCTTCCAATAGAGTCTTTTGGCATATACAAGCCGAAGAGAGGTGACAATGTTGTATATTTTAGAAGTCAACTTTCACGTATTCACTTATCTGATAAGTAAATACATGAAAATTACTAAAGAGTCAATTTATAGTACATTTTTATGCATCTTTATGTTAAAGTGATGTAATAAAAAATATGAAAATGCAAATGTTTTAAATAAAATTAAAACAAATTATATCCTTATTTTTTTATTAAGTAATTAATAGGCGTCAAAGTTGAAAATCAGGCTTTGCTAATGGTTCAGAATATTTAATTAGGAAGATCAATGTATTTTGTAAACGTAAATCTACAAATAGGAGAACTCGTTACCGTGTATTTTTATATTCCCTCTCCACTGTACATGTGACAGAAAGTAAAAAAAGAGATGCAAGAGTTCAGAACTTACATTGAATTTTTTTATTTGCATGCCATAATAACTCTGGTATAACCATGACCATGTACAGATAGGTACCTACCTAGGATTCTAGGTCTTTGTGAGTTTTAATAGGACAAGCCCACTTAAAGGAAGCTGAGGAAGCTAGTGAGTTATACCCACCTTATTTTTCAAAATAGATAGGTAAGTACCTCGTTAAGACAATAGGTTCGTTGGAGCACATTAACATATCAGAATGTCTCATGAGTATAATACAGGTAGGACTTAGACTAGACAAAGACAGGTGACAAGCTAAAGCTAGAACGGTTACCGATAATTTTATTGAAAGCTGTAAAAATCGCTCCTGTTGTCCAACAAAAATGGAACCGGGTCACAATCAAAATAATGTAACTAGAGTAGATACCTACTTATAGCAATGTAAACTTACAATGAGGTCACACCAGCTTCGAATATAGGTTAACAGCAGCTACATTATATTACACCTGTGCGTTTCCATTTTCATAAGAAATAGGCACTTCCATTATGTAGATTTGCACGAACAATAATACATTCCAAGTACCCCTGAGTGGAACAACAATTTGTCTGAAATATGCCAATTTGATGAAATACTTAGGTTAGTGTTTTATGAAGAAGATTTGCAGTGTTCACCAGATTTTAGAACATTTTTATTAGTTATTATTAATAGGCATAATATTACAGAAATTGAAAGCATAAATATATAATTAATGCTGGACAATCTACACAGCATCATTTCGCCACAAGCTAAGCAGAGCTTGTGTTATGGGTACTAGATAACGGATATACTTAATAGAATACATATCTAACAAAGGTAGGTTTTTTATTACATGTAGGAAATATCCAGAACACCCGGAACAACTTCTTGCAGATAGTACAAACAAACAACACAAGGCGGGAATCGAACCCGCAATCTCCTGATTGAAGATGCACCAATGTGGACACTGCTCGACATCTTCGGATTTACCGTCATCGTCTATTATCTTCAGCAGCTCAGGACAAAGAACACTATCAGCTTGATATAAATGTATAGGTATAATAATATATAACACATAATAGTAGGTGCCCAACAGAATGATTCGTTATTACTTTATCGGTGACATCCGCCAGTGCTATCGCAGGGGCGTTACAGTACGCATGTTAGAATGAAGGAAGAAACAACGATAAAAATAAAAGAAAATGACAAAGGAAAAGATTGTTGGGGCTATGTTGTCTGTTTTGGAACCGCTATAACATTTGTGAGTATATTTTTTAATAGCTAGATTGGATTGGCATTTATTAGTCTCCGTCAATAGATGGAATTTTAAATAGATCAACTTTTTTGAATTAAATACTTTTGGGTAATAGGTACGTTAGTACTCTATAGTTATTCTGTGGTATAGTGCTGTGACATTAATATAGATATAATAAAACTGTTTATTCAATTCATCCAGTAGGTATTTATGTTTTCGCTTTGTTGAGTTTTTAATTAAACAAATCAGTTCCAGATATAACAGCTGATTGTTGTTTTGAATATTTTCAGATTGCTGGAATCGGTCACGTAAATTCTTTCGGTCTGATATACAAAGACTTTATGGTTGACACCCACTCCTCAGCAAAGTCCTTGACGACGGCGCATGGAGTGTTTGCCGTGATGTTAGCAATAGGAGGTAAGTCATAATCACGTGGTTAAGAACTGCTAAGTTCGTACTGGTGCTCACAGTTAAAATATGTTCTTGTGCTTTACTCATCAGGACTTATTTAATATATCGTTTTGCAATGATGACACCGCGTATTAGACCAAATAACTGCCGTACGCTTATCTTCTCTATTTTTAACTAATCAATGATCGTATCTATTGTCAACATCGTTTCATCAAAAGAAATAACTATTTGACAAGAGATTTTATTCTTGTTAATCAATGTACCAATAACCGGCTGTAAATAGTTTCTTTGAACAATGTTTCTTGAAAGAATGTGCCCGATAAAAAAAATATTTTGGTATAATTTTTTTCAGGAATAATACTCAATCTACTGAAAAAAAGAATAACACTACACCTCGGGGGCTTACTAGGAGCGATTATCTTCACGCTCGGGTCATTCACAACGATTGCTATATCCAGCACCAATCAGCTTCCACTTACGTTTGGAGTTCTACAAGGCATTGGATTTGGCATGATGGTACCCGTGAGTTACTCAACACTGAACCATTACTTCGTGAAGAAAAGGACAACAGTAATGAGCGCTATAAAAGCTTCCCAAGGAGTAGTTTTGATGTGGTATCCACAAGTTCTGAAGCAAATTATTTCCTACTACGGATTCCGAGGAACTTTGCTAATAATTTCCGGAATATCACTGCATTCTATTCCAGGGATGCTAGTTATGAAGAACAAACCTAAGGCTACGCGTAGTGAACGAACAGCAAGTATTTTTAGCTCTTTTTAGTGCATGTTTGTAACAAATGATGCTAAATTAATTTTATATTCATAACTTGCAGAAAATATAGAGAGAGGTTCGACTGAGAATGAAAGTGATGATCTCCTAAACAAAGAAAGAAATGAGGTTGAAGATGGTAAAGATGTAGCCGCTCCAAAAAATCTAAGGTTTGTTTACACCCATAGTCATCAATAATATTGAAATAGATTTTGCGTTTGTAAGAAGATTTTACTCATACATTACTACATTAGTATTATTTTATCCATGCCGTTATTATTGCAGAACAAAACTTGTGGAATTTTTCAACCTGACGACATTTAAAGATCCAGTATTTCGGAACATTTGTGTTGGCCAGAGTTTCGTGAATTTCTCTGACCTTACCTTTTTCATATTACAACCAATGCTTCTTTTCCAATATGGATATGAAACGGTTAGTAACACATTTTATCAAAACAACGTCGTTTTGTCCTTATCATAGAAATGACAGCAATCTATATTTTAAAAGTCGATATCGAATTTATTTTTATATGTTTTGTTGTTGTAGAACAGCTTTATCTAAGGTGAAAGCCAATTTTTATTACGACCACATGCTTTCTCTTCATTAATTATTTATTGCATAAATTAAAAATACATCGGAAAATTAAAACTACAAAGGTAATGGCAAAGGCAAGTTTCACCCTAAAAGAGTTTTCTTCCAGCAAACCTTATTGGGAGAGAGAGACAAGGTTATAAAAGACAACTTGGCATCACAACGGAAGTGTTGAATGATAATGATTTTAAGGGTTTTTATCCAAAAATTAACGACTCTCAGTCTCGCCAGAGACGTAAATTTTTGGTATAATTAAATTCTAGGAATTTTCCCTATGTGTCGGTCTCAACTACTATAAGAACAAATAACCTCTCATATAGTTTTGTTAGAAATCGTTTGTATAATTTTACAGAGTGCAGTAGCTACTTGCATATCAATATGCGCGGGCGCCGACGTCGCCGGTCGCTGTGCCCTAGCCCTCGTCAGCAGTATTACCCCAACAAACACAAGAGTATTATATTTCGCAGCTACATTATTGACATTCGTATTTAGGATAGGTAAGTTTCCACTGTTGATACTGTCTGATATCAGTTTATGATTTATTTAAGGATTTATTGTTAGAAATATGTTATGCAATTAGGATTGTGTCACGTTTTGTTGAAAGTTAATCTCGTTGTTTGTAAGCTTTTATTCACAAAAAGATTACAGTAGTATTTACAAAGTTATGTTTTGGAATTCGTTGGGAATAGATTTTGTATTTCATTTAAAAATTTCAAATTTGGTATTCGTTAGGAATATAATTTTATGACGTCAATAAACTAATACCATGGTAGTAGTTTTTCGGTATTAGAAAGGAATAGATCCGCTGTATGGCAATGCTCATGCGCTGTGCCGGATACTCACCAGCTCTCGGGTCACGCGTCGCTTCGACCAGACGCTCAGATATTTTTTTTAAACCCGAAGAGCCTTGGTACCCCACGGACCTAGGTTGTTTGATGATATGTTTTTTAAAGGATACTGCTTGAATTAAAAATATCGTTTTACAAGTTTAGAAGATAGGGCTCTATCTGCATCCAGGCAGTAGGCTATTAAGAGCTGACAATTGTGGGAAGATGTAAAACATGTTTCTTTATTGGTTGACCCTTTCCATTTCTTTTACAGTTATACTCCATATCCGCAGCTTTACCTGGGTTGCCATAGTGACTGGCTTCCTTGGGGTGCTCAGATCTTTGCTTCACGTGACCAGCCCTCTGGTCATCTCAGACCATGTGACTCATGAAGACTTTCCTGGGGCTTACGCGCTGTTCATGCTTTGCGCTGGTGTTGTCAATGTCATCTTCTCTCCTTTCATCGGTAAGGGCCTAGACTTTTATTTCTTGTCTTAATAGTCTGTTCACAAGTTGTGTCAAGACTAAGCGTGATTCGATCATCATGTTTATGCGCTTGAGGAATTATAGACAAGAGATACAATAAGATAAGAGGTAGAGTGTCTTATCAGGCAGAGGCGTGGACATGTCGCCGCCAGGTAGTAGAATAAGCCCGTTTGTAGAATGACTAGGCCTCTTACAAAACGGAAGCAGATTTTTTGGGAACCCCTAATTCATTTCATTCACGTTTAGAAATATTATTGATTGTTGATCATTCATTTATCGGCATAGACATTTAATTGCTGATTCCCGTTTTTTTACCGCCTAGCCTTTCTTCAAACGGGCTGATTATAAGACCCGGCGGCGGCGACAGACACACCTTTAAACATAGGATTGTACAAAACTAATCCATAAAGTTTCACTCCACCCCTTTTCTCGATGGGTTGCTCAATAACTTCCTACACATACATGTAAGTTACTGACCTTTTCATAATCGTTCAATGCTCTTTGTGCCTGGATCTTAAATAAGGTACCTGTAACAAAACAAAGTTGTTTATAAATTGTTAGTATATTTTTGATAAGAGTATAATTAGGTTATCATTTTGACCCAAATATGTAGACATCACAGTAAGCAGGTAGGTACTGTCAAAATGACGCATAGGTTTTATGGTATACGCCTAAGTTTCCAGTAATCATAATCAATATTATAATCATATCATATCATATCAGTAGAATATCGAAGTCTTAATTTATTATGATTTGTTTAGTAACTAATTTAAGAATCAATTATAATTTTATTGTAGGAATCAAATAACACCATAAAGTATTTTATTTGTTATCTTCGATTGGATGTTGTCAAAGCAAACTCATACATGTGAATCTTTATTCGCTCAGGTCCGTTAGTAGGTAAAAACTTCTCACATTCCAAATCCATTTCACCCCAATATCTCAATACTTTCTATCCCCAAAATGAAGGAGTTATGAGCTGACGTGGCCCACGCTACCGTTGATAAATGAGGATCTGAATCGACAGAACACAATGACAAATTAGAAACGTTTTTATTGCTACGGAACCCACGATACGGTCTCTATGATGTATGATCGGCCTAAGTGCTTTGTGAAATGTTTTGATGGAAAATAACGGATGACATGGGTCCAGTTAAACAAATTTAGTCAGAGCCGAGATATTTTTAAGTTGTTTTGGATTAAAGTTAAATTATTCAGTTCATCTCTCGCTCTCCTTATCTCCTTGGAAGCTCTTTGAAGATGAAAGATAAGAAGGTTAATTTTGTTTTATAGCTTTTTATTTTTACCCAGGGAAATAAACCTATACTTACCTCTGAGTTCGTTTTTCATTAAGCTCTTAAAACAGCTGCTTTTGTCCAAATGAATGGTAGGTAGCTTTAAACTTGATCAAACTGAATTTTTATTTGGTGAATGAAACACAAACAAGTAGAAACAAACCATAGCCTGATTTAGAACCTTCTCGGTCGTTAGCCGTAAATAAATGAATAATAATGACAGTTGCAACGGGTCTCGCAAGAACTGGCTAATCGCTATTAAAACCCTTATGCTACAAGCGTAAGGGTTTTAATATAAAATAGAAAGAAACATACTTATTCATAATACTCTGCTTACCTATAACAGTTGCTAATCAGTGTTATTTCTCACTCTGACTTATACCAATAGAAGATATCAGAGTGAGAAGCAACGATGTTTAAAATTAACAGAGTATTATAAATAAGGGGGTAATTCGACAGTGCCTCACTAATTTTTTAATGTAACATTTTACTTATTCTCTAACGTAATTTTTTAATATCTAATGGTAATCTATAATCTCAGATCTGCTTGGCTACGATACGCACTGCGACGACTCTTTGTCTACCGTTTTGTTGTGCAATTGTTTCATATTTGCACAAAAACAAGACAAAACAGTCGACAAATTTAGTCGAGGCGCGCATCTTAAGCTAGCTAGTCACTATTTACATAATTAATTTGTCTTATGTGTATTATGAGTCGATTATTTAAAAATATTCTCGTGTTTTAGGGATGCTGAAAGATGTGTACCAGGACTACGTCCCTGCGTTCTACGCCTTGTCCCTATGCTGTCTGCCCTGCCTCGTCACCTGGCCGCTCGAATATTTTTACAGAAACTCGTTTTCGCAAAACGACTAATTTTATTTCAAAATCCACTTATTTATTCGCATAATTATAATATTATGCTATTTATTAGATTTATCTGGATTAAGTTGTGATATTCTAAGATAATTAGACTAAATATGAAAGTTATTCAAATTGTGCTATTTTGGTATCATTTTGCTGAGATATTCCGATGATATTGATAAATCACACTTCACACTAATGGTAAAAATGCGAAAGTTTGAATGGAAAGACTGATGTCTGTTACCTCTTCAGGCCAGAACTTCTAAGCGGATCGGGACATTTTGCATAGGAACATTAAGTTCTAGGCCTGGAAAATTATATTAAAGACTTATTTATTCCGGAAAATTTGTGCCGAGCAAAAACAGTTTACATTTTATATAATACTAGCTTCTGAACCCAGCTTCGCACGCGTATTTTCGGTGAAATAAGTAGCCTATTATATAAGATAGGATTTGGTCTAATCGTACGCCAAATTTCATCTTGATCTGTTCAGTAGTTTTGAGATTCTAGGTAACAAAAATTTAGATTTCACAAACTTTCGACTTTATAATATTATAGTAGGATAATTATGTAGGTTTCGACATTTACTTTTTTGTAGCTACGTCATTACTTTTTTGTAGCTACGTCACTAGTTAATGTGATTATGGTAGAAAATACTACTACCAACTCACTAGAGGGGTCGAGGTCACATAGGTCATACACAAATTAAATCATCTCCCAGCAGCACCAACTTAAATCCGATCGAACATATCGAATAAATACGTATGTAGGTCTGATCCATAACTCTACCTACGACATTTTGACAGATTTCAATCTTCGCCTACCCTCAAAATACAAAAATTGCGGAGCCAGGTGAAATATCGACCTCTTTTTCAGCGTTAGCGTGCGCCTCGAGGGTCCATCATTATTAACCCTTGAGCTCTCGAGAGCTCCAGAAAAACCTGAGGCTGAGCATTAATCTTTGTAACACTTTGCTGGAGTTACTGATCTACCTACGTCTCGGGTAGGCATTCTTATCTGAAAGCACCCTTTTCTCTCCATACTAGGTATAATCTTCTCTGTAATGGGTATTATCTATTGATGGGCACTCTGTAACTGAAACAAAATCAAAATCTCTTTATTTCCATAAACACAATTAATGTACTCTTAGAAAAGGTCAAATTATAAAACGAAACACTAACACGGAAAAAAAGTGATATTTTTGATTTATGTCGCTTTGGTATGTAGACTAAAGTAAAGAAGCGACGAAAAAACTTTTAGCCTGTTATTTGCTATTTTTAGAGTTGGAGCAAAACCCGTCCCAAGCTTTTTTATCCTCTAGATAATCTGATATTTTATAGTAACACTTTTTGCACAGCAAGGTTTTGACAATTTGTTTGAATTTATTACTGATAAGTTTTGCAAATCACTAGGAGCTTTGTTATAGAAGCGAACAACAGAACTAGTCAATGATACTTACGATCTTTGATTATCAAAAAAGAAGTTTCTGTGTTTTAAAAAAGTAGGTACTTACCTACTAAGTTTTTATTTTTCAAATTTGATAACAACTTAATATAATATTCATACTAAATCTTCTTGGTTTCCTTTTCTATAAATTTAGTCCCGTAAATAGGCACTTATACAAGGTAAAAAAAAAAAAAATGTTTAGTGTAACGATGTACGGATTGAAGGAGCTGATCAAAGGTACCCATGTGATCATTTTAAACTACTATTATGAAAAGTGTCATGGTTTTTAAGCAATTTTTAAAGTAAAAGTTGTTTTTAAAGTTATCTGAGCAGCATTAGCACCTCTACATTTTTTAACGATAGGTACCTAGTTAACAGAGATGTCATGAGATATTTTTTGACAAGTCATGTCAAATTTTGTTTATGATTTTATGCTTAATTATTAGTAGAGCTTATTGTGATGAAAGACTGTATTGTTGGGACTAAATATAAGGCACAATAAAAGTGATTATTGCACTATCTGGTATTTTACTATCATAAAAACAAAAAAAATCCCGTACTAAGCAAAAACAACTTTCGATAATGACTTAAAAACCATGACACTTTTCATAATAGCTATGTGGCTTAAAATGACCACATGGGTGATATTCCCTTGATCAGCTCCTCCAATCCCAACATCATTCCACCAAACACCCTGTATACGTAGGCAGTACCTCCGTAAGTATTTGCAAACTTTAGATTAGTCCATAAAGCTCCCGGGTAAGCCGCTTACGAACATCTTCATCTGCAAGTGGAGTCGGCCGTCCGAGTGTAGGTATTAAAGGAGTTTGCCCACAACAGACCGCAGCAAAACTCACTTTCAAGATAACAGGCTAAGAAATAGGATGAACAAAAGAAATAATCGACACATTGCGCGGAAACCAAGCGGAAACGACTCTGAAAATAGTTAATTAGTTTCTAAGATATCAAATAATATGGCTAAAATTTTCGACTTCGACGGGACTTGAACCTGCATCCTTCCCTTAGTACGGGAATAAGCTAACTACACCACGAGGTCAAATGACGTAGGATTCGAAAATCTTTGGGACTTCCTACGGTCTCTAGCGCTGTTATGGGGGTGATGCGGGTTCAGGTCCCGTCGAAGTCGAAAATTTATAAAGGTTAGCTCATACTTAAACGTGCAGCGAACGTGCCTTGACCGTACGCATGTGAAAAGGCACTTATAGTTCCTACGGGGTAGTGGGCAGGGTCCATTAGTGGAGCTAAAGTGAAATTTATTCATAGGATCTTGTAGAGCTCGCTAGATCTCCCTAGGTTTACTTCACAGACCTAATACTTTGTTAGGCGATACAAAGGAATGCATTAAGGTTGCCAACCATTCGCTTATATTTCACACCCGCGCTTTATTTAAATCTTTAGTAACTGTTACTACGGTAGTGAGCAGATTTCTTAAATGACAACGGAAAGAGATAGACTCATAGTTTTTGGAGTATTTGTAGACTAAATCATGAAGTACAATACAACATTAAACAAAATCAAATTTAAAAAACACCCTTGACAGATTTTCATGAAACATGGCTAAGAATACTCGGGGAAAAAATTATCTATGACACCAAAAAAAAACTAAACGAAAATCGGTTCATCCGTTTGGGAGCTACGATACCACAGACAGATACACGGACAAACACGTTAAACATATAACACCCCTCTCTTTTTGCGTTGGGGGTTAAAAAAGTACACCTCAATGGTCCAGTTTCAAAGTTACAGATCAAAAATAAAATAAAAATCATATTTTTTCTACAAATTTCTTAAAAAATATTTTTTTACTACGCTTATGTTCGATATTGGATGTGTTTTTTTTTCAAGGTTTTTTACTAAGGTAGACTATTTACCTTCCAAATGAGACTACTTTGAATAAAATTCACCGTTTACTTAAAAATAAACCAAGAAAAAACAAAACGATGTAGTTATCATTTTAATCTTCTTAAACCGCCTTGGTTTTTGAGATTACTAATTTTTTTTCTGATTTTTATAGATAAATATATGTCACGTATCCGCACATTTCATTTGATCAAGGTTCGAAAATACACATTGTATATCATAATAAATGATAAAACGTAACATCTTTCTCAATACCAATTTACTTGCAATAACATTCAAAAAACACTTTCGATGTAAAATTAAATCACACAATTTTATCTCCCGATATCAATCAAATGAAGATGGGAAATATCCAATCGGCTGAGTTACCTACCGGTGAAAATAACTTTACCGAAAATACGAGGGCGAGGCAAGATACTGGAAGTTTCGATAAAAAGTCGAGATGATTATACCTAACGCAAATTAGAAGTGGGATGACAACACCCGACTTGAGCTTCTCATTTCGATATTTTAACTTTATAATGTCACAAGATTTGAAAGTGTACCTACCAAAAAGTAGAGTAGAGTTAAAAATTAATATTCAAGAAGGTCGATTATGTTAGGTGCGTTAACCAAGATTAAAAATAAATAAATTGTAATCACCTAGGTGCGTAGGTCCAATTGATTAATTGAGTCTAGTAGTGATATTGAAATATTCTCAGAATCCAGTTTATTTATTTTGAAATTTATCTGGTTTTGGCTTATTTGAATATCATTCAAAATCTGGCCTATTTTACCTGCCCGAGGGAAATAAACCCTGATTGGCACCGGTATTATTTGCCATGTCAGCGGATTTGTGTTGATGGCTTGGAGTGACATTTTGAGTGATAAGGAATTTTAGATTGCAAGATAAAAAAGTCAAGTTTATCTTTTATAGACTAATTTTCTTATCAAAAGGTTGATCGGATTGTAAATGCTTATCTTTTATGTTAATTTGATTTCGAATACATTTTTAGAAAACTTGCTGATAGTAGACTTAGACATGAGGTAGTTATACGCTTAATATTATTCTCGAATCCAATTCAAACCAGATTTGGCTAGATGTGAAATTTTTTTATTAATTAAACATAGATATGATAGACTCCACTCGAGAATTTCACTTCGAACGATTAAATACAATTTATTCCCGTTGTCTGTACACGGTTACAATACCTGAGTACAAAATAGTTTAAACCCCATCCAGATCCTTAAAATGTCTTCTCTAATAAATGTTTCTACCTTGTAGACAAAACCTCGCTTTTACGTTTAAGACCGAAGACTTACTTAAGGCTTTGCGCTGTAAAATGTTGATAGCAACTTTATTTTGCCACGCTGTGTTGACTGGGGTATTGCTTACGCCAACAATGAAGACAACCTGTTATGCAATAACTCGACTATTACCGGTTGGGGTATTTGTAGTTCCGTCTTCCGTCTCTATTTTATTTTTAGCTATTTTATAGAGATTGTTAGAATCTTCCTCTGAAAACTGTTTTTGAGGCTGTTTTTAGAGATTTTTAGAATGTTCCCCTGAAAACTGTTGTTGAGGCTGTATTAGAGATTTTTAGAATCTTCCCCTCAAAACTGTTTTTGAGGCCGTTTTAGAGATTCTTATAATCTTCCACTAAAAACTGTTTTTGAGGCTGTTTTTAGAGATTTTTAGAATCTTCCCCTGAAAAGCGCTTTTGGTGAGGTGTCTCTGTTCGGAGATTTTTTCTTTGACTGTATATAATAATCTAGTTATCTTGTTTACCCACTTCTCAAAATATGGGTACAAGCTTTGTATAAACTGAGGATAAAATTCGACCGGATTGTTTTTATATTAATGCTATGTTTGACGACCTCTGTGGGAAGCGAGCGAAGGTCCGCCTGCGATGCAGGAGGTTGCGGGTTCGATTCAAGCTTCGGGACAAATGTTTGTACGGTCTGCATTTCCGGGTGTTTTCTATCTATAATAAAATATATATATCTATGTTATACCATTATTACAAGCTCTTACTTAGCTTGGGGCTATATGAAGCTGCGTGATTGTCCAGCATTATTTACTGTTATTATTTATTTTGAGTTTATCCTGTGTTAGTATTATAATATCTGTACCTGTGTTATGGATGTTTTTGTATTGAAGCTTATCTACGTTTGAGATTGACAAAACTTTTTAGATTGTCTAAGGCTGGGTTTCCACCGCGGGCGGACCGGACCCATTTCAACTTGCAAGAGTAAACCGCATAGGTACTTGTGTTTCCACCAACAAATAGTCGAGCGGAACGGAGGGAGCGAGCGAAAACGTTGAAATTAACTCCACTCATCTCTAATTTCCCGCTCATTACCCTTTCGCGGTGGAAACTTATGGCTTGAGGTAAAGCACGCTCCGTAATGTGTAATCCAAGTTACCACGCATACTAAAGATAGGTGCGCTGTAGGCTCAGGGAAAGCCTAGTGGGCCGGGCAGACGCGAGGCGACGACGGGTCGATACACCGCTATTCCCCTTGTGCCTGCTACAGTACGTACCTAAGCTCATAGCCTTCACAAAACCTTAAAACCTCGCTTATTTATAACCTCAATCATGCATTCTAAAATTAAATTAACACAAGAAACTCTATGGAAACTATATGGAACCTTCATGTTATTTAAGGTTTTAATTTAAAATATGGAAGTTTTAAAACCTGAATAGAATTTTACTTTCAGATCCGGTTTACGAATAAGAACGCGTGTTTGTACTTTCGTATTTTAGATACAAAAAGGTATATAAATAATGTGAGGAATAAAGCCAGATGATGCGGTGTGAATTACACCGCATTATCTAGCCCTAAGCTAAGCTGAGCTGATATGGGTACTGAATTACTGATATACTTAATGCTGCATTACATAGATTTTTTTATTATAGAGAGATATTAAATTATGATTTATTAAATACTAGCTGCGCCCCGCGGCTTCGCCCCGTGGAAATTTATGTTTCCAACTTTCTTAATTTTTTCTTTCATAAGAACCTTCTCCTGACAAAAACAAACACAACAAAGAATTAGCGAAATCGGTCCAGCCGTTCACGCGTGATGCCGTGACCAAGGAAAACGGGTTTCATTTTTATATATATAGATTGAGCAGTTTCTAGTATGCTAGAACAAAGAGAGATAAAACCTCTCAGTGCTAGAAATGCATTCGAATTTTCATGATAGTATGCCAATGTTGCTTACCATGGGAATGTTACCTTACAAATCCATATCTTACGAACACAAACACACTGAGGCAGCCGCAGGAATTGAATTTTAGAATTCGTTGTATCGATAATCATAAGAATCCTTGCACACTTCTCTGAACTGTCGGAATTCATTTTATAAAACTCAATTCCTTTAGTTCCCGGTCGAAGGATCTTATAACCAGGATAGTACAATACCTTCTTAGTCAAAAGGCCGCCATACTGACGAGGAGCTTTTACAGGTTTTTTTTAAAGACGTGTTATATCCAGCCTGGTTCTATTACCCTAGTTGAGTTATAAATTTTGTAAAAAAACTTCAATACCATAAAAATACGAAATTCCTTGAAGCGATAGACAAAAAACTCTTTATCTGAAATTCTCAACACGTGTCACGTACAGGGTGTATCAGTATTCCGGAGGCTCGGGCTTGCCCAAGCGGCGTGTAGGGTCATACGAGGGGAAATCTAGCTTCATTGTTTATGGAGCTAGGTCGTAAGCTTCTTGATATCAATATTTGATTAAAGTGCTTTTGTTTCAGTAAAAAAAAAAACTTGTGGTATTCCAAACCATGCTGCTATCTATCTCCATATGAAAGAGTGTCTTATCATCGCATGAGACAAGCCAAGGCGTGGTGACCTATGTAACCTTCAACAGTCAACTATCAACAGTTTTACCACGTCGAATTCGGGGTGCAAAAAGAGTTTAAAAACCTAGGCAACCCGACAGTTAATTTCATTACGCAGGTAAAATACAAAAACTAGAACCAAAAAACGAAAAAACTTAAAAAAACTGGTGTTAAAAATACCTATATTTCATCACCACATGCCGTCTACACGTTGTTCGCTTGTTAAAATCCATGAAACGATCATCTGGTTAAGCACAACTTCTGCCTCAGTAAGTACTAGAAACTACGATGAAACTGTTAAAACCATCCAGCAGAATCGTTAACCTCCTCAGCCATGTGGAAACGGTACGGAGGTAAATGGTTATTTCACGCAAAGTTGAACAAGCGCTTATCTGACTTCGTTACCTAGAATGTGCTTTACGATCAAGCTTTGACGGTTAACCTCACCTCACCTCAACAGCCGATACCTATTCGTCCACTGCTGGACGCATGCCTCTGCCTGATAAGCGCCTTATTCGCCTTTTATCCCATGGGAGGGTAATGCCTATAATCCCGATGCTGGGTATGCAGGTTGGGGATCGCAATTCGGTGGTAGAATTGTTCTGCAGGGGGCGCTGCTGCCCGCCACCAGTGGATATCCCTTAGTCACCTCTTACAACACCCGCGGGAAGAATTAGGGAGGTGCAAATTCTAAGCGGGCACCAAACAGCTACGAACGCGACTGTTAACTAATGAAGTTCATTTAGAAATGATTTTTCCACGTTCGATTTGTTTCGAAATCATTCCACCCTGCATTTTGTGTTAAAAACCATTATACTTATAAAAGTTGTTACCTTGACCTTCGGTTGAGGGAGGTTAATATTCATGTTACTTCCTGAACTCACCGAAGGTTATATTCTATTTTTGAATGAAAATTGGTAGTTTGACACACGATCGAGGTTCGAAGCGCTCTACAAAATAAAATTCTGAAATAGAACAAGGATTACGACCATACGTAAAAGCCAAGCTTAATTATAAAACTTCAACAAAATAATCATCAAACATAAATCTAAATCGTTTGCTTTGGGGATAAATAAGTAATATATAATGCAATAGGTACTGATCATAGACACGTTTTCGTTTGTAAAAGAGAAAACCATATTCTTTTTGGGAATATCGTGACGCTACCGTAAATCATTGTTGTACCATTTACGGCTTTTTTCGCAGGCGTCGGGTTTTGACCAGCTTGGATGGATGCCAAGAGATGCGCGTCGAACTAAGGTGATGTTAGATCAGAGGGGTGAGTTCAATTTGACGATATTATCTAGACGTCATCGTGTCGTCTCATTTTGTATGGGATTTGCATAGCTAGTACGCACAATAGAGGCGCTGTACCAAATCCCATAGAAAAAAATTGGTTGTCTGTAAAGTCGGTTTACTGACGATAGTTGAACGTGACAACGCAGACGCATCGCTCACTCAAGTAGGAGAGAGACGGATGTCGAGCGCTCTCGCTTGCACTTCAAGCCTTACATGGAACGCCTCAGAGCGAGGTAACGCCGCATGACGTCATGTTTTTTCGTGCGTGCAGCCGGCTCTATCGAATTATAAGACGTTGTCACGTCAAAAATCGTCAACCTGAGCTGAGGGCTTTGGATTGTGTGAAAAATCTGAAAATCAGATACAGTAAAGCTGTACGTACGCAGCGTACGCGGCGTCAGTATTTATAACATGCCGCTAGGGTGCATTGTTCACTGCTTTCGGATTATGCATCGGCAAATAGGTATTTACAAAGCGCTCCAATTTATTATTGAGATATTTATTTATTTCGGTTGACGTCATCGGCAGAAATACTGATCTCTGGCTTCAGTTTCGGCAGATATGCCGATCCACTGGACGCTGTGTCATAGAAATCAATACATAGCAACAAATCGTAGCGCTCTGTACGCCCTGGGCCCGTACTCTTAAAAATAACCTCGAAGTTTCTGATTCGTTTTCGCGAAAACGCTAATCTTAAGCAAGCGACATAAGAGTTAGTTTTGCACGACTACGAAAACGAAACTTCGATTTTCCTTTTCCGAGTAGGTAAGCCCCCTGATTCCGATGCTGTAGACGCACAACTAAGACCACAGGGCAAAACAAAAGAGGTCATGGTTCAGTATTTTATTATTTTCGTTAAGGCGAAAGTGGATTTCTGTGTAGGTACATACATTGATCGCTCTTCGTTTGTTTAAGTTTTACACGATGTTATCACCAATTTCTATCTCCTACAAGTAAGTATTCGAATACAGAAGTAGGTCAACGGCTCAGCTTTTAATGCATTATAACATAGGTATGCATGCTTATGAGTATTAAGTTTTATTTTGAACAATTCATAACTTTAACTTAAATTTCTACCAATCACCACCAAACGAAAAAAAAATGAGGATTTTGAAACTCCTAACGCCATCTTGTGTTAGTATAATAAATTAAATAGTGTAGTGCCATCTAGCGACTTTTTACACAAACGCTTCGAAAGGTGAGTGCACAGCTGGATGTGTTCGAAACTGGAACCTTCAAGGCAGCACATAGTTTGCAAAGTTTTGTGTAGATGGCGCTTGTCGTAACACGTAAAACAATATGAAAGTAATCGTCGTAGCACCAGCCTACGAACTTGTATGTAGAGTCAAGCTACAAAGCTCGTAGCAAGTGCTACGCGAATTGAAATTCGTAGCAGGTTTTTTACTTAACACATTTTTTATTTGAAAAAGTCAACCATCGCAGTTTCCTTGGTATACTTTGACGTATACTGGGTGAAAACTTCGTTCAAAGAACACCGCCATTATAAGCTGTGTTCAAAACTGGAACCTTCACTTCTGCTATTTTTGCATTTTATGGGAAGTACGAGGTTTATGGAGCTGTGAATAGATGGCACTTGTATCAAACTGAGAACATTTTCGTTATTCTTCGAGTAGTCACCACCTCGTGAAGCGCATTGAATATCTACGTAGAGCCACACGCACATATTATAATGCTGTAGAGCCATATACAAATATTCAAAAGTAGCATGCGCAACGTGGATTAAAACTCGTTCAATATTAGACTTATAAAAAAAGGGAAGACCATAAGACCCGGTTATACCAAAATTAGTAGGTAATGATGAAAGCATTTTTTCAATAAATAATCAAACGATAGTAAACTGCTATCGTCTATGACACTTTGAAATTTTGGAGATAGGCCATTATCTACGAGCTATACAACCACGCTCCTCTCATAGCGCCCTCTTTACAGACTGGTCGAACTATTGCCTGCAACATTGCGATTGTAAATATGCCAAAAGCAGTGCTTGTGTCACAACTGGAACCTAAACGTAGTCCGCGTTTACGTAGTCCATTTTTTGACGTGGTGGGCGGCACAAGGTTCATGAAGTTTTGAATAGATGGCGCTTTTATCAACCGGAACATTCTTTGTAGCAACAGTCTACGAAACGTAGTACTAGCACGTAGCAAGTGCTACGCCTAGCCACAGATATATCATAATACTATACTAGTAGCCTAGCTACGCGGGTAAAATCTCGTAGCAGGATGTGTTCTACAGCTTATGAAATTGTAAAGCCATGGCCGACGGCAAGATGGTAACTCAGATGGTAATTTGCGCCACGGTAGATGGTTAAAGCAATCGTCTTAAAATTGTATGAACCCACAACCGCTGGGGTGAACGTGTTCTTGAGTGGCAAACTCCGGCCGGATGACCACCTGCAAAAGTCTAGATACGGCAAGCTGAAAACAGGGCGCTAATGGCACTCATTGGGGTAGCTCTATGTCTAGCTGTAGAGTAGTATAGGCTGATGATTCCGAAAGATTCGGATTTCTGCCACATTGCAACCGCCTAGCGTTCTAATGTTTGTATCCTGGAAATGGCCTTGACGGAAGTCTAGCGATATCTACGGCTAATTTTAGAAGATATTTTAAGTGTGGCCAGTCAAAATAACTAGGCTACGCGCTTGGCTATCATCAAAGCAACCCGCCAACCTACCATCCTGATGCGCCCGTGGCCCTCTTCTTAGGTACAGTATATCTTCTATTTTCTTATAGTAATAAAAAACAGGGGTCGATTCTTAGGCCTCGACTGCCACGGCCATCGACTGTGAAGGTCGTAAGAGTTGATGTTGGTAGAGTTAGGTATAAATTACAGAAAAGTTGTAGAACTTATTATAACTAACATGGTTGATAATTACTTTGTTATTTCCGAAATAACCTGCCATCTTGGACACAACCGATGACAGGTTAAGTAAGAACGGGTATTAGTCGTTGAGGCCCTAAAAACATAAAACTGAAAGTGTTTCATTTCTTTTAGACCTTGAAAGAAGACTCCTCAGAATTTTCAAATAACTTAAGTAAAACTAGGAAATACAGTAGTCACTTTAATTTTTAAGGCGTCTACTTCCGAAAGCCCAAACAAAACAGTGTTCCCAAACTCCAATAAAGGAACATGACAATCCAATCAACAATTCATACAAAACTGATAGAAAACAAAGCGACGATTGAAATTTCAGGTTCAAATCAAATGGAAATAGCCGTCTAGGTCAGGGGTATTCAGTCAAGGGGGCGCGGGAGTAGACTCTAGTCAATTATGCACTCTAGCAACAAAGAGTTAAAGTTCACGTTTATGTATGCGCTAATTAGCTTGATGTTTGTTTCTTTTATTGTTTGGATAGATTAAGAGATAACATTCAATCTAAAAAGTTTGGCTTGGTAGACCTAATTCACCTGGAATAAATCACTTGGGTGTATTAAGTGCTACGCACATATTCTGATGGTAAAATAGCGCATTAATAGCGCGACCTAAATTTTCGTTTGACGTGTAGGCCACTCACGTCATATTCTAATACAGCCTCCAGTAGCCACCGCTAGTCGTCTTGTGAACTAAATTCTAGAACTAAGTCTAAGTCTAAACTAGTCGTTCGCAGTTAAATTTACAAGCGCCGCCTACCACGGCGCACTTTGCTTTAGGGCATTTTCTAGCGCAAGGAATGCTTTTCATCCATATTTTTCCGTTCACTGTTTCCAGTAGTCTATCAAAATTTTGTTTCAATATTATGTAATGCTCAACAGTGTTGTTTTTTCTAAAAAAAATCCAATGGTAAAATGCCATGCATTTTAATCCCTTTACAAGCAAAACTCTTGTAAAGAGCCTCCTTGCCAATCTGTCTACTTCCGGCACAGAATACATAATACTACTTCCGGGCTCATCAAGTACCGATAAATCATGGGGCGTCAATTCGACCCTTTCTGGACCCTTTCAAATATGTTTTTTTGTGTTTTACAAGATGAAAAGATAGCTAGTAGGTACCTACTACTGGTTCATGTACAGATGTATAGAAATACGGTCGAGAAGTGCTCATCTCTTATGCGTAAAAAGTACCTAGCTCAGCATCATCATTGACAATCAGTACAAAGAGGGGCAGTGAAATCCGTGTGGATATGCGGTACATACAAAATGCCCCGGGATGACACGCGAGCCGAATCGAGTAATTTTACTCGCTTTGCTACCGCTCTGGCAAGCAAATAATACCTAGTAGATCTGACCTAAAGACAATAGTAAGAATACAAATAAGGGGTCTCGTAATTTATGAAGATCTAATATCTAAATACATTTATTCACAAAGAAAATTATACTAGTATTTCCGAAAAATTATACTAGTAATCCGTGATGACCAAGCTGTTCGACAGCAGTACCGCACTGGCATTGATAAGGCGCGCAACACCTTGCACCCAACCGGAGACATGTTGCGATACGGAAAGTTACGGGATCCAATAAAGTACCAGTGTTATATGAAGGAAATGCTTGCAACCAATGTCCTGACTCCCATTTAGAGACGGCCAGGAGGCGGGCACGATCTGCAGAGATCTAATATCTTAATATAACGAGATCATAAGGGTTAGTTTTTATAAGTGGCCAGTATTCCTCTAGCCGCTCGCACACCGTGACTACAATATGGTCACAAGCATTGCCTAAGCTTTAATTTGCTTTTTTTTTTGTTTGAGTCACCTACATTACTTATTTTATGAAAGTAGAGCTCACGCAAAAATAACGGCGAAGTTTCACAGCGAGAAAATAACTTAGGTAATTATTTTACCCCGACATGAACTGACAAGGCGCGGCTCGACATATTTTCGTATTAGCTAAGAAGAAAAATGTGAAAATAATCTCTATTCTTGGATACTTACAAGTCTGTACTTGTAAGTATCCAAGAATAGAGATTATTTTCATTTAGATACAGCGGTACGGCCTATGACAAAAACACATGTTCAATGTTCACAGCCAAATGACCCGTTTTATTTTATTTTTATTTTATTTATTATAATAAGTTCACAAAGCAGTTTACAATCAAATTTATACACTCTAAAATATAGTTACAGTAGTGAACCAGATTGTAAACCTAGATGTAAACATAACAAGATTAGAAAAGTGTTGCAAACATAGCCAAACAATTTCCCTGAAAATTACTGTTATATTTATACTAATACATATTATTTAATATAGAAAATACGGTTATAACTTTATATAATATTACATATTATTGCTCAGTATGGTCGAAATATCTTTGCGAAATTTATTGAGGTTAGAGTTAAATATATCTATTGCATTATTATTAGCTGCCAAGTCGTTATATTGTTTGTTTGGTAACCGTTTGGGAACTTTATACTGTTCAGCTTATTTGATGTTGATAGTAATCGAATTATGGAGCTCTGTGGTAATGATTATCCTAAATTGTTTTTTATTACATTAAAATAAATAAAACCCAAACATGTTATACTCTGAATACCTTCTCGTATATATGTTTGTCTACATCATAATTTTTACGTAGATACGTTAGTTACGTAGATTCTGTGCTTCTAATAATTGGTAACCAGATAAGTACTTTCTTACCGCTCTCGCTCGAAAACGGTGACTTTGCTGCTCAAAAACAGTGAGCGAAATCGCGTTTTGCTCACATTGTGGAATAATAATTTTAATTCAGAACAATGCAATCTTCATAAAAAAAAATCGTCCGTTCATTGTTTGAAAGGGTTTTTTAGCATTTTTACCCACAAAGGTTTTTGACCAAAATGAGTTTCTAACATTCGACTTCTTCTATAAATTACAAAACATTTTCTCGCTAGTCGTGGTGAAAAGTTGTATGTTTAAAACTCTAGGGCAAATGTTTTTGTTTCGTGCCTTTCAAATCCCTCGCTACCTCAGCAGTCTACTTTAGAACCGCTCGCTACGTTCGTGGCTCTATTCTAGACTGCTTTGATTGCTCGGGATTTATAATTCATAATTCTTTATTGCACAAAATTGGTACAAGTATAACATTTTCCAGGAAAAATCATGGCAAAGGCGAGCTTAACCCTATAAAGAGTTCTCTTCCAGCAAACCTTATTGGGAGAGAGAGACAAATTTGTAAAAGTGGGTACATGTGCTTAAACAAAGGATACAAGATTTAATTTTAACCTACTTATTAAATAGACTACTATATAATATAATACAATACATAAAATACTATAACTTAACAAATACTGTAGTTATATACATAAATAAATTAAATAAATACATAAAATACAACAGAATCATAAAGATAGGTAATGCTCTTTGACTTTACGCTTGAAAATGAAGAGAGAGGGGCTAGCACGAATATCGTGTGGTGATTTAATATCAGCACGTTCAACAATAAATCGTTTTGCCCACTTGTTGAACAAATAACTATTCCGTAGGTAAGTATTACAGGCAGGTATCAACCATAACATATAACCATGACATAACATATAACTACGCATTCCGAAGTGTAATGATGTGATCGCGTTTGTATAAACCGCTGGTTTATACAAACGCGACTTGCGACTTCAATAGGACAGGTAAACAATTTGCTTCTGCCAGCAGCTTTGCTCGCGTGGTATCTGCCCTGCCTGTACCAACTTTATCTTAAGAATCCGGCGACGACGGATGAATTTCCCATTCAAACGTGTAGTACCAAAATGATTTGTAACTTGAGCATATTTTGACGATAGTCTGCTACTATTTGTATTAAAATAGTGTTTATTAGGTTCCTGCCACAAACATTTTTCATAATACTTTATCTGAAATGAAAATAAACCTAATCGCATTATTACATCAAAGAAGATCTTATTATTTGTGTAGTATTTTGAAAAAAGCTTGTGGCAGGAACCTAAATAAATAATATTCTAATACAAATAATAGCAAACCATGATGAAAATATTCTTAAATTACAAATCATTTTGGCACCACGTTTGTATGGGAAATTCATCCGTCGCCGGATCCTTAACTATACCTGGATAATGTGGGTATCTATAAGTAAGTATAGGATTTCTCAAAATTTGACTAGTGATTTTCAAATGCATTTGATTGTGTTTACTCGTAAGCACAATCATAAGTCGCGACTACTGAGACTCGGGCTTACTTCAACAAACTAAACTGTTACAACTTTGAGTAAAGTTCCTCGTCATTTCTCCGTCTCCGTCATCAATCATCTTTGGGCCCGACGGGATCGTTAAATGGATCTGAGATGTGGCTCTAGCAGTTCTGTAATCCTATTGTTTTGAGCTTTTGCTAAGCTCGAAATGCGAAAGTAACTCTATATGTCTATCTGCTCTGTTTTCACGACTATGGCGGAACTTAGCAAGGAGTTCCGGTTCCCGTGGGAATTCAGGGATAAAATATAGCCTATGTTACTCCCTGAGAAGTAAGCTTCCTAACGGTGAAAGAATTTTTCAAATCGGTCCAGTAGTTTCGGAGCCTATTCAATACTAACAAACAATCAAATCTTTCGTCTTTATAATATTAGTATAGACTAGCTACCACCCGCAGCTTCGCACGTTTTTGCGGCATAAAATGTAGCATAAAATGCATGTCCTATAACTCTGCAGCCACCTTTTTTCCTTCCTACGATACCGACTTTGGCGACCTACGCCTTTAGGACATAGGGATTTTCTTTTATTGTTATTGTTATTTGTTTTGACTTTGACCCTAACACCTTCACAAACTATCGACTCTACATATTGGATTAGGAGGTCACGACACAGGCTTCTTTTATCCAGGAAAAACGTGTGGAGAGTTGCATGCAGAAGCAGATATTAGAGTAACTTTAACTTAGTTATAGAGGTTAGTAAAAGCCCTAGCTTAACACGAATAGGTAGTAGCCTAGCATCCTTGAGAAGTTTAGTTACTAACTTCTCCACAACTACAAACTAATAACTCGTATCATGCCCTCAGTCTTATGTAGGTACATCCATAGTTCATTAGTTTGTACTGGCTCGTTACAAAGTAATAAATTGCTTTTATAGAGCTTTATGTATAAGAAACTTACTTTTTCACCCGCGAGGCTGATGTTTCTCGCGATTTTCTATGTATTTGTTTAGATGTATCTATGGGGCTCTTTATTTCCCCGAATAAAGCGTAATTAATAAATGAGGTATCCAAAGTCGTCTCAATGCTGGCTTCTTATATAAAAGATTTTGCCCCACAGGGGCCAAGTCGCTTTTTATATTTTTGGAATAGTTACTTGTTCTTTTTCTTTCTACTGTGGATTTCAAATTGCCTAGGGGCATAAGAGGGTGACTTTGCAAACAAAACATTGACATATCTACGAATCTACGTCTATCTTCAACCTTTAAATCGTCCCAGTGTTAAGGCCTAGCAAGAAAATGTACAGCGATTTGGCGAATGTGCTCGCATCTAGCAAACGAGTTTCTGTCTCTTACGGCTTATCTCTGCGATTCGTGTAATAGCACTGAATACACGCGTAATGGCTTTAGCTGGTAAATTACTGCCATCGGCTTAATGAAACTTACATTACGTTTCATTACAGGGTAAAGCGTTTAAAGTAGTTTTACTGGTGATTTATTCTGTTCTGAGAGATGACAAAACTTGGACAAAAGCGCTTGAAAGTATGTAGGTTCCTGGGTAGAGCATTATTAAATATTCTCTGGTAGAATGAGAGATTTTTGTTACCAAAAAGTTTTTTTTTGTAAATTATCTTACGAAATAAATAAGTTTTAGTGCGCCAGATTCCATATTTCTATCGTAAAAATTTAAAAGTGCACATGCGTTCTATATTTATATATGTAGATACTTATTAATATTATAATTATGAAATCTGAATTTTTGTTAATCAGGATCTCCAAAACTACTAACCAGATCAAGATGAGATTTGGCGGACGTTTAGAGCAAAGCCTAACTTAGATAATAGGGTACTTATAACACCGAAAATAAACAAATAAATAAATAAATAAAAGCCGCGCGCAGAAGCTATTATTTATAGATTGCAGGTCCTGCCAAAAAAAGTATTGAGTTTATTGGAGCTTGAATCAAAATAAAAGTCCTATTTGAAATAGCTCACTTTTAGTCTCCTAAAAGTGAATCGGTGAAAGCAATTGAATGTGCGAGGTGCGAGCACGAACATTCTACAAAACAAAAATCCATATACCGCGTAACTCAATTCAGTTTGCACCTACCAGTGGAATGGAAACGCTAATTTATTTACCTACTAGCTTCTGTCGGCGGCTTCGCACGCGTATTTTTGGTAAAATAAGTATCTACCCAGTGCAAAACCGATCAATCCCTAGCAGTTTGAAGAGCTGGTCTAGTAGAGGAATTGCCAGCTATTACTAGATGGAAATTGTGTCAGCGTTCCATCAACGCATGGGGTACCATGCGTTGATGGAACGAGTAACTTAGTTAGTATACAAGTTATGCAGCTTCCGAATACATATACTCTACTAGCTTCTGCCCGTGGCTTCGCATGCGTATCTTCGGTATAATAAGTAGCCTATTATCTAAGTTAGCCTTTGTTCTAAACGTACGCCAAATTTCATCTTGATCTGTTCAGTAGTTTTGGAGATCCTAGGTAACAAAAGTTCAGATTTCACAAACTTTTGGCTTAATAATTTTATTAGGAAGTAGGATAGTAGGAAGTAGGATAGTAGGAAGTAGGATAGTAGGAAGTAGGATAGTAGGAAGTAGGATAGTAGGAAGTAGGATAGTAGGAAGTAGGATAGTAGGAAGTAGGATAGTAGGAAGTAGGATAGTAGGAAGTAGGATAGTAGGAAGTAGGATAGTAGGAAGTAGGATAGTAGGAAGTAGGATAGTAGGAAGTAGGATAGTAGGAAGTAGGATAGTAGGAAGTAGGATAGTAGGAAGTAGGATAGTAGGAAGTAGGATAGTAGGAAGTAGGATAGTAGGAAGTAGGATAGTAGGAAGTAGGAAGTAGGATAGTAGGAAGTAGGATATCTGGTTTGGGCACGACTATGAAGTTCCATAATTATTGACAGGTGAGAGAATGAAGACTGAATGTCAGAAGGAAGTATTTCATAGACACGGTTCCTTTTGACGGATAGAGATGCGAATCCGTGGTCGACTCGAAAAAATATCCCTCTGGACCATCTGACCACCATGAACTTGCCACCGGTTGTCAATTGATACGGAAACCACCCCATTTTACCACTGGTGGTCAACTGGGAAAAACTTATTCCCAATTCACCACTAGTGATAAATATGGAGAGTTACGAAAGTTTCGATTTTTATCGAGCCGACATTGTATGCAACGATGATTATTGTAGACGACTTTTCCATGAAAAAGTATTGAAAATAGCATAAAAGTTATAGTTTACGACTGTAACACAATCTGTGTTTTTATTACAGAAAAACTATGTAATGCTCGCGGGCGCGCGAGCAAGTCACATCACACTAATATTATAAATGCGAAAGTTTGGATGGATGTATATAGATGTATGGATGGATGGATGTTTGTTACCTCTTGACGCCAAAACTACTGAACGGATCGGTCTTAAATTTTGCATACAGGTAATTCTAATCATTTTTATCCCATAAATCAGTTCCCATGGGATATAAATCACCGTTAAACTTCTATAGAAACAACGCGTGCGAAGTCGCGGGCATAAACTAGTAGTAAATAAAACCACAAAAGTAATACTATTTTATTCTATTGAATATTCTGATTCCAAAAGTAATGTCTTTTAGACATCTGAGTATGTCTGTAAAATATTGAGCAAAAATATGGTGCCAGCATTCTGGGCACTCTGCCTTCTGGCGGCTTAGAGTTTTAAGAAATATATACATCTAAGAGTAAATACTAGTTGTAATTGTTTTTATTCTGTTATTGTTATTTATTATGTGCTTAGTAAATGTATTAACGCAGATCGATTTGATTTATCACAGCAACATTATAACTAGCCAGCCTAGTTGGCAGGTAGGTTATGACGTCAAACAAATCGTTGAACAAGCACTCGATAATGATAATGGTATCAGTATCAAGTACAAGGATCACCCAATAGTTCTATAATACAGTTTCTGCCTCCGAATCTACCTAAATAATTATGAAACTATTATGGATGTAAGCGGGTTAACTACGAACCTTATTTGTTGGAGTAACACTGCGTCTCTACTGGCACTTGACACGAAGGAACGCGCGCGATTTGAACCGCACTTACCCTGAAGAGGTCTCTCGTTAAGGGATGAAACGTTGGTGTTCTTCCAACACAAATAATGTTCGTAGTTAACCCGCGCGATTTTTTATGGTAAAATTACAAAACTAGTTTATATTAATCTGAATGGGATCGAACCCTTTCGGATGAAACATAGTAAATGTGTTACTTTCATAAGGTTCTATCTTATTTTAACGCGCGGGATTGAAAGAGAAATTTTCCGTACAACATTTATTGCATGCGGGTATGTATACAATATCTTTCATTTCTGATCAGGAGTTTCCGAAATCAATACGGATGTAAGTGGGTTAACTACGAACCATATTTGTATTGGAAGAACACCATTCTATCCCTTAACGAGGGACTTCTTCAGGGCGAGTAAAAAGGTTCGTAGTTAACCCGCCTACATCCGTAACTCGTCAAACTACGATAGTTTTTATAGGTAGATAGATAATACTTTATTGTACCACACAAAGACAGATAACAATACAGAAATAAATGCTAAGAGTAGACGAAGCACAAAGGCGGCCTTATCGCTATGAGCGATCTCTTCCAGGCAAGCTTGGGATGGACTGGACATGTAAGAACAAAATAGACGGTGGCAAGCGAAAAAAAAAGAATACTTACACTACATACTATAATACCTACTTAAAACCTACAAACAATATAATACACTTACACATACCGAATGGTCTGTTGCGTGACGATGGTAAGAGGCCCGACGGTATGACACTAGTCCCATGGGAGTTGGGGAGGCCCATTGTGTGGGACGCTACATGCGTCGACACACTTGCGCCTTCCCATCTTCCGAGGACATCCGTGAGGGCGGGTGCGGCGGCAGATTTGGCCGAAGATCTCAAGAGACGCAAATATGCAGGTCTCGACAGAGCCTACACATTTGCTCCCCTTGGAGTCGAGACCCTAGGTCCGTGGGGTACCGAGGCTCTTCGGGTTTTCAAAAAATTATCTGAGCGTCTGGTCGAAGCGACGCGTGACCCGAGAGCTGGTGAGTATCTGGCACAGCGCATCAGCATTGCCATACAGCGTGGCAATGCAGCCAGCGTCTTGGGGACGCTTCCGACTGGTGTTGATATGGATCAGTTGAGCTACCTGTTGACTGTTTGCAACAGTCAGCAGTTAGCTTAATTGTTTCAATTGTAAGTACTAGTATAATTTTCTTTGTGAATAAAGATTTAGACTACTAGGTATATTCTTACATAAACATAAAAATAAAGTATAGTTACCATTTGCCCAAAGTCAAAACCCAGTGCAAAACCGATCAATCCCTCTACCAGTTTGAAGAGCTGGTCTGGTAGAGGAATTGCCAGCTATTATTAGACGGAAATTGTGTCAGCGCTCCATCAACGCATGGCCTCACGAGTAACTTAGTTAGTATACAAGTTATGCAGCTTCCGAACTTATATATAGTCTACCAGCTTCTGCCCGCGGCTTCGCACGCGTATCTTCGGTAATAAGTAGCCTATTAACTAAGTTAGGCTATGATCTAAATGTACGTCAAATTTCATATTGATCTGTTCAGTAGTTTTGGAGATCCTAGGTAACAAATAATCACATTTCACAAACTTTCGGATTAATCATATTACCAGCTTCTGCCCGCGGCTTCGCACGCGTATCTTCGGTAATAAGTAGCCTATTAACTAAGTTAGGCTATGATCTAAATGTACGCCAAATTTCATATTGATCTGTTCAGTAGTTTTGGAGATCCTAGGTAACAAATAATCACATTTCACAAACTTTCGGATTAATCATATTACCAGCTTCTGCCCGCGGCTTCGCACGCGTATCTTCGGTAATAAGTAGCCTATTATCTAAGTTAGGCTATGATCTAAATGTACGTCAAATTTCATATTGATCTGTTCAGTAGTTTTGGAGATCCTAGGTAACATAAAATCACATTTCACAAACTTTCGGATTAATCATATTACCAGCTTCTGCCCACGGCTTCACACGCGTATATTCGGTATAATAAGTACCTAGCCTATTATCTAAGATAAGCTATGTTCTAAATCTACGCCATATTTCATTATGACCTACCTGTTCAGTAGTTTTAGTATCAAAAAATCACATTTCACAAACTTTTGGCTATATGCTCGTAATATTGGTAGGTAGGTAATTTGGATAATTTTGTACATAATTTACTGAGCGACTTCCAACAGTGATTTTCGTCGACTTCTTCACTAGGCTGGGCCCTTTTGGCGACTTAGGTCTATCAGGAAAAAGGGCCTGTATCGAGGAAGCCAGACTACATCATTCGTAATTTACAGAGGTTTTGCGCTCGGTTTACTTACACACAGATAGTAGAGTTAACAGAAAAATAGTTTATTAATAAAGCTAATACAAAACAATTAAAACAAAGGAAAACAAAGTAGGATATGCGATATAGACTATACCGAGCGTGAGTTGGATGTGTCGACCATTAAACTTATGGTTTATAAATGATTAATACAAAACTATGGGTGAAGAACCCGAATCAGGGGAAAAGTAAAATCGAAGTTTAGTTTTCGTTGTCGTGTGAAACCAACTCATTTTTAGCGTTTGCACGAACACGAAACAGAAGTTTCGCGTCTTCACTTTTTCGCTTTTTTTTTATGAAATGAAATGACAAAGGGTATAAAATGTAGCCAAGAACCGTATAAGAGACCAGACGAGTCCTTTGATACATTATTTATCAAAACTTCCTTGACGACCTCGGTGGAGCGGCGGGCGAAGGTCCGCCTGTGGCGCGGGAGGTTGCGGGTTCGATTCCCGCCTTTCTACAAATATTTGTTCCGGGTGTTCTGGTCGTTTCTATGTATAATAAAAATATCTATCTATGTAATGTATTATATTATGTATATCAGTCATCTAGTACCCATAACACAAGCTCTGCTTAGCTTGGGGCTAGATGATGCTGTGTGGATTGTCCATCATTATTATTATTATAAATAACTTTAGCCGTTTGGATGCTTCTTTACTAAATGATTATTATGTAAGTTATATGTTCGATTTTTTTTTAATCATACACGATTATCGGTGCCACTGCCACTGCGTGCAGGTTCTGCCCATCATTACGAACACGTTCGAGACTTCGTTATTTGGTCGAAGACGTCGAAGGAATTGTTCTTTTACCAATTTCTATGTAAATTAAGTATCGATACATTAAGTACTTACCTATTTGTCAAATGGATGTGGATGTATGGAATGTGTCGTCCAGACTCTTGATAATATTGTTTTTTTTTCTTGAGTACCATAATCCCTCCAGATATTAAAAATATCTCAGTAAATACTGAGAGAGAAAGTCCAATAACGCCCTGACAGGTATTATGCATACTGCTATGCCTTTATGAGCATTCTTGCAAAGTGAAAGGAATGCGTTTAATATTCTACTAGCTTATGAAACTGTCTTATCTACTACCTACGTGTTACCTGCGACTACGTGTTACCCGTATTTATTACTTGTTTATTTAGCTTCAGATAATTGTAATATAGTCATTATTGACGACCTCTGTGGCGCGGTGGGCGAAGGTCCGCCTGCGACGCAGGAGGTTGCGGGTTCGATTCCCGCCTCGGGACAAATATTTGTACGATCTGCAGATATTTGTTCAGGGTGTTCTGGTCGTTTTCTATGTATAATAAAAAATATCTGTCTATGTACTCGTATATTATTATGTATATCAGTTATCTAGTACCCATAACACAAGCTCTGCTTAGCTTGGGACTAGATAATGCTGTGTGAATTGTCCAGCATTATTTATTTATTTTATTTATTTATTTTATTATAATTATGTCCTCCTAGCCGAATGTCGACCACGGCGGCCAGTTTCATCGGATACTAGCCAGATGCGCAGGACATATTACAGTGCACAAGTGTGTGCGCAAACACAGGGGCACTCTCTATTCCCTCGCTCTCAAAATCGGATTGCACGGCAAGACCGACACGACCGGGCAGAGGTGTAGCGCAGGACAGACTTAACGTGCTTTCCGAGACACGAGGGTGTAACACCGCCAACTTTCTGACTCCGGGCTGCTAGTGACAATTTTTCTTGCTAGAAAAACCCCAATTACAACTATTGGTCCGACCCGGGATTTAAACCCAGAACCTCATAATCAGCGGTTGAACACGCTGACCGCTAGACCAACGAGGCAGACAATTGGATTTGGTGATTGGATGCAATTGGACTAGCTGCACCCAACGGTGCAGCAAACCCGTAGTGAATAAGTCCCACGGGATCACTGTATTTTCTGGTATCAAAGTAGCTTATATGTTAATCCAGGATACAAGCTATCCTAGTACTAAATTCCATCCATATCCGGTTAGCCGTTTGAGCGTAAAGGTAGTAACAAACTATACTTATTGACTTATTTAAATTTCTTTGTCAGGTATAATAAATTAGCGCTACACCTATGCCTAAATCCTATCTAAGTTAGGCAATGATCTACATGTAGGAACGCAAAACTTCAGCTCAATCTGTTCAGTAGTTTCGGCGTAAAAAACACACATATACATACAATTTTTTGGCTTTAAAATATTAGCGTGATTCTATGTCGTCACTGTCCCACAGCTGGGCAAGGTAACTCATTTTTCTTTCCACTCTTCGCGATTCAACACGGCCACGATGATGGTAGGTAGATAAAGCCTAATATAACAAAAGGTATCCCAATATTTACAATTTCCATAAAGCCAAATTAAATTAGAAGATCCATTCGCCTTTTCTTTACTTACCCGCTCAGCTTACACGTAATGAAAAAGTAACAAGCGAACCCTATGGAGTTAATACCGTATTTTTCATTTTGACTACCATCTTGAAAATACGCATGCATTTTTCCGAGATTAATATAGCATTTACCGTATTCCTACCTACTAACTTACCGAGGTAAAGAACCCTCGCGTCTATATCAGAAGTCTTTAACTTAGAGCGAGGTGTCAAAAACCAAGAAGTGAAATAAGTGAGAACCTTAACTTGAATAAATAAAAATTATAAAAAAATCCAGGAATAATTTTAGCTCGATCCGTTCAAGAGTTTTGGCGTTGAATATTTCGTTAAAAAATTTGACTTGTATTATGTATGTTTTTTGTAAGTATAAAGAATTAAACGTTATATTGACTCTCATCATAACTTTTTAGGGTTTCGAAGATCGGCTCGCTTTGTTTGTCCTTTTTTCCCTCCTTAATAACTCAGCAACTACAGCAGCTATCAGGAAAAATATAGAGAAGTTTGTAAAACGTTTTTTGAAAAATGTTCAAAAAGGGGGAATAATTTTCAAAAGGTGGTGCTACCTCACTGAGTAAGGTATCAAATGAGAGGTATCAGTTTGTACATTTCAGAACAGTTTTTTAAATTTCTCTAGATTTCACACTTTTTGAAATATTTTGAAAATGGTCAAAAAATTTACATACATCTCCGAAGTTCCTATGCAGAGCGATCCATCTAAAATGTAGTTTGGTACCTACTATTTTTAGGTACTTATTCAATTTTTAATTCCCTTTCGTACATATTTGTATAATTGACAAACGTTTGAAACCCTCGACGCGCGAGTTACACTCGCACTTGACGGTTTTTGTTTATTTAAATTTGAGTAGGGTGTAGGTTTTAACAGAAGAAAAAGATATAATCAAGTTATTAGGTAAGCTGAAAGTCCTGGTCAATGTGCAAATTCCTTCCTCAAGCAAAATGATTGGAGGCTGGAGGTACTTTAAACAGCACTGATTTAGCCTTAGGGGTCTTAAGTAGGTTTCTGTGGTTACTACAGTAGTAGTATCAGTAGATTTTGTTTCTGAAGTATAGTAGGTCACCTATTCACTTGCATTCAGTAGTAGTTCATTACATAACTCGGATATCTACTACGCTTAGCTGAACTTAGTAATAACGGAAAACAAATTTTCTATAATAATTTATTCTGGTCATTTTTATTTGAAATCGAAAAAATCTCTGGAAATATTATCAATGTCTCGTATGGATTACCGAACGGGCTTTTTGAAAGTGGATCAAAATGTTTTGTCACTTTTAATTGAATCGTTGATAGTAGAAAGGTTTGAAAACCAAGTTTGTCATTTTAGCTATCTTCAAAGGGACCGGAGGATACTTTGGGAGTTGCTAATTATTTAACTGCCTAAAGGACTCATTATCAAACTTTCATTACGGTTTGAGTCGTCCGAAAGATCAACTCTTGAGTTACCAAACCCTACTACACACTTATCTATAGACAACGACGAAAGTCGGGAAAGAGGGTGAATCTTCCAAAATCGTTTTCAGGGGTAAACGAAGCATTTACATAAAAGTCGGAAATGTTACAATGATAATAACTGAATATTATTTTTAGGGTAAGTGGGTTTTTTGGAAAACGCCTCATTAGTATAGTTCTGTAAAATTAAATGCGCTTACGATTTTTGTCATTGACTCACCCACAGTGCGACCGAAAAGAGTGGAAAATAAATGAGGGCCCTGCTTTTGTGTATATGGCAACACTAGTACTACGACGTGCTGTGTGGTGCCAGCTTAAAATTTTTACCAACCCAACTCTTCCCGCGGGTGTCGTAAGAGGCGACTAAGGGATATCCGCCAGGGGCGGGCAGCAGCGCCTCCTGCAGAACAATTCTACCACCGAACTGCGATCCCCAACCTGCATGCCCAGCGTGGGGATTATGGGCATTACCCCCCATGTGATAAAAGCCAATAAGGCGCTTATCAGGGGAGGCCTGCGTCCAGTAGTGGACCAATATAGGCTGTTGAAATACCACGATGAAAAAAAAATTTATCCATGCATTTAACAATTAAATTTGGGTTAAAAAAGTGAATACAGGTAGGTAGTTACAAATCCGAGCAGAAAGAGTAGAAATTAACAATCAAGGAACTAAAATTTATTGTAAACTGGCATAGCTCTAAGAATGTTATTTGTAGACTGAATGAATTTGTTAAATTAGCCTTTATTCTTATATTTAGTTCAGATCCATTTTAACTATTTACTACTGTTTTCGGTCAAGCTGTACTACATGTGGGAAACATGGTCCACCTCATTTTGTTTTCCCAATATGTAGGGTACACTTGCGGCTTATTTGATTTATTGCCATGTAGGTGGAAACTACAGAACTACGCAACATCCGTATTTCCGGAAATGGGTTTCCAATATTCAGTTATAAGAACGTTATATGGATGTACTCGTAAGAGGGAGGCTCTTAATGCCTTCATAGAAGAGATAAGCGGTTTACTCATAAATGTTTTTTGGTTTAGTTTTGTTGACAAAGCCGTGGGACGTTGTTATTTTGTTTACTAGTTTCTGCCCGCGGCTTCGCGCCCGTTGTTTCTATGGAAACGTTTAAAGGTGATTTCTATCCCCTAGGAACTGATTTATGTTATAAAAAGCCTGTGTACTAAAATAGCTTAGGTACTTAGTTTTGGTACTTGATGTTCTATAGACATTATTTTAGCTGATGACTTTCTGGAATATATATAAGTTCCTTGGAATAAAAAGATAGACGTTTGTTACCTCTTCACGCCAAAACTTCTGAACGGATCGTGCTGAGATTGCCTGGAATACATAGGGTACTTTTTATCCCATAACTCGGTTCCTATGGGATAGAAATAACCTTAAATCGTTACTATAGAACCAACAACGGGCAAACAAATATAATTCTTGCTTAACTTAGTAAATTCTCTGTACAATAGTTCATGCTCGAATATGTGTTTAATAGGAAGATTACGCTTGAAACATGGCTAGATCTTGCCAAACACTACTGGTTGCCAACTCCATTTGTCACTTTGTGCCTACGTGCCTCGGTGGTCGCGGCACGCCTCCAGATCTCAGCTCATGGATGTCGTAGGATACGACTAAGCACCTAGCAGGTAAGGGCAGCCTCCTTTTGTGTATGTTTTGCATTATGCACCTCCACAGAGATCATCAATTCGCTAGCCAAGCTTGTTGATTAGGGTCAAAACTACCCTTGTTTGGGAGAGACGCGGAGAGCATTAGTAAGCGGAGAGTATAGAATAATACAATGTCGGTATTTGTAAGGCGATAAGAATTGGGCACTTTCTCTCATGTATAATTATACATACGAGAAAGTGCCCAATTCTTATCGAGGCACAGCCGAAAGCCTTATAACACAAATATCAAATGCTAGTGCTTTTTTTTCATACCTTACAGGACACTTTCTCCAGAGTAATACCTACATAGTGCTATAAACAACAGAAAATCATCGTTTTATAATCTTCAAAATCACTTAAGTAAATTAAAATTGTAAACTCAATTGTAGCAATTAATACGTGCACGTGCGATTTTCACATACATACTTCTTTTTGAATAATTGTGCTTGATACGGAAGAGGCCGATGTCATATGGCGGATTCGGAGTAAAAACTTTTTGTCGTTTGATCTACTATGAAAATAACCATAGTTCCCGGCTAATATTTCAGAAAATGAAAAAAATAACACGTTAGAAATGGATTTCGTACTTTTCTCAGCTAAACGCGCGAGAAATGAAATTTCATAGAGTTTTCCGTCTCGCATTTTAGTACGCCTTCAGTGACGTACGTTCTACCATACGTATGGAAAAGGAATAACAACTTTCTGAGCAGGTGTAGTATAAATGTAATAAAACTGGTGGTTTTTCCATACATTTATCACGTGTACTACCTACTTATGATTAACCAAATAGATTACTAATTGATATAAGAACACCAATCGTAATTTCCTGGAGGTGGGGGTCTACTCGGGAAACTAAAATCGATGGTCCTGATTCGTAACTCTTATGCCACTTGCATAAGATGGTATACACAAACGCCAAAATTACGGAAATTACGATTGGTGTTCTATAGTAATCTACTTGGTTATTCATAAGAAGGTAGTAGATAATGAAATATAATAATGTAATTGTGGTGATAATGTAAAAACATATATCACCTCTACACCACTGTCTAGGATTTCGTTACGGTCTGTGAATCCCGAGCAATCGAGTTAATGCACGATCGGCGGACGTGTTAAGTCCAATGAGTATTAAATTTGTCGAGTCCGTCAACGCGTCCAATCAGGGATGATTGGAGATAATAGGTATGATTAATTATTATTTAGTACAGTGATTTCAGCTGGTTTATTCACGTGCATTGCAGTGAGTGTTTTGTGTCTTGTGCTTTCACGCATGCTGTGTTTTCACCGCTCATTCTTTATACGAAAGAACATAGGAACATAAACAATACGCGGCGAAAATAGAATGCGAGAAACCCTCACGGATGCGCATAAATAACTCTACTAAGCACTATACTGGAGTATCGATTGACATCAAAAAGAGTTTTCATGTAGAATGCCTATTTTATTCAAACTGTACATAATTTTCAAAATCTGGGAGTGGGGATGAGAATATCTTTAAAAAATATGGATCTCTCATTTTCCTGTAGTTACACGGGTTTAGGCACCACCAAAATAATAAAAAATAAAAAAATAAAAAATATTCTTGTGATAGCTAAAAGATTTTTTTAATTCGTTGTTCAAAATAGAAATGTTGTTTATATCTTTGAAATCATGATATGAGTGCTTTTTGGTAAACGGCGAGAGTAGCAGAGAAGAGCGCGCTTTTTGCGTGTTTTCAAAGTGTGCCTTCGTTAGCAGAGTCTGTTCACTGAAATGATAGATAAAGAAGGAATGTGCTGTCATTTTACTGTTGGATTTGCATGATGCATGTTTACTGTCCTCAGCTTATAATAGGTCTTGTGATGTATAACATAACAGGGCTATTATAGAATGCGACGTATTTGTAGGTGTTAGTTTTCTTTGCTGGCTCTCGCAACGAATAATTGGATTTTGCAGAGTAGTCGCCTATTAATTATTTCTCTGAAATGATTCGGTACAGGCAGGACCACAGCAGCGTTTCATCCAATCAAACCTTCTGAAAACAATTAGGTGGTGGTCTCTTTGAAGACGCAATGAAATGACACACGTTTTACACGATTGTTTTCTCCGTCGCTTCGGACTTTTAATCTTAGAAATTGGCTTTGAACTCCCCCAAATGCAAAATTTTAGGATTTTTGTAGGAATTTTATTTTATTTGTATTTTGTTTATGATACGAAGTACAACGTTACTAATATTTAAATCGAAGGTTAGCCTAAACGGACATGTATGGCCTAGTAATAATAATACCAAAAGAACTCAGTAGATTATACGTTAATTATTTTGTAGTTAAGTAGTAGCACTGAATTACAATACACATCAATACAATATACCTCCTGCGCTCCATAGATCCAACTGTCCGTAGCTAGACTAAAACACAACGGACATAACATTTTAGACACGAATCATCTGATTATTGTCGAAAATTATTATTTTACAAGTCATTTGTTAAAAACATTATTGGTTTAAGGAGATCACATTAGATGATTAGACTCATGTTTCCTGCCACAATTTACGTCATATGAAAATCCATGTATGCTTCTTGTCCATCATAAAATATATGTCCATAATCGATAGTGTCGTCTATACATGTACCATTATTATTTCCTGTCGCGTTTACACATTTAAGTTCAATTTCGTCGTGTCTTTTGTCTTTATCTGTACCTTCACCTTGATTAACCATCTTAGCTACAACTTTAATAAGACTTTCATCTTCTTCTTTATGTTTTCCAGTATAATTACCCTTAATTTCACCGTTCGCTACAATAGTTTCTTGATTACCTTCAAGTTTTTTTACTGTTATGTCTTCACCGTTAACCTCAATTATAAATTTATATTCCTTATTTTTATTTTCCCCTTTTCCTAAATCGTTGCCTTCAGTTTTTTTTAGTACTAACCTTATTTTATGTTGACCTTTATATTCACTTTTATTTTTGTTCGTTTCTTTATATTTCGCTTTACCTGTTACTTCATCTTCATCATCCTCGACATCTTCATCATCTTCGTCATCATCGCGGTCGTTATTATTGTCATCATCATTGCCGTCGTCATTATTATCGTCATTGTTCTCGGCAACATTATAATTTTTGTGATCTTTGTCATCATTGTCATCATTATCATTTTTATCATCGTTATTATCAGCTTCATTCTTATCGTTATCATCACCAGTATCATTGATGCCGTTGTCATCATCATTTATGACTTCACTATTATCTGTACCTTCATTTTCACCCATTACTACATTATTATTTTTTCTCATTCCATTTTTAACTTTTTCTTCGCCTTTAACTTTATCCTGAATGTTATCTTCATTTATAGATTTTTTTACTGTGTCATGCGTCACATTATTTTTTTTATGGCCCTTTACTAGATATTCTAAAGTTTTACGAAATACCACGCAAGATGCAGTTTTGTCCCACAGTAAATCTGTATGAGACACATTTTTATTTCTTATAATATAATGAGCTATAGGATGTTTTATTAATCCATAAATTCTCTGAACATTCTTCACTATGGCCACCTCGTCATTGTTGGAGCTTATAAAGGCCAACGGTACGTCTATATTGCTCATGTTGTATTGATGACTAATATTTTTATAGCTATGGAACATTTCAGATTTGACCAACTGCATGTAATGCAAGATCGTTTTTACTGATCCTCCGGCTGGTACATGATCTCTTACACGAGCTGTGAAGCTCGTCTTTGTAGGAACACCGCTTAAGAAGAACAACGGGTTACGACAAAGACAAATCGGACCCTTGCAGTACGTACTAGCGAGTTTGCGAGGCACTTTCCGGTGAGGCATGAACTCGCCTCTACGGGGTTTGAATGTATTCTCTGGAACTGAGAGTAAAGGACCTGTTACATTGTTCATAAAAGCAAGCGGTGCGATCAGAACACCCATTCTTAAATATTTCTTGTATTCTGATAAAGAAGATAAATACACCAAAAAGGCCGTTGAGCCCATCGAGTGAGCCACGAAATCTATCGGTACATCGTTTTGGCTTCTAATATAATCAATAACAGCTGGTATATCCATTAGGCCCATTTCTTCAAAGCTGAAGTCCCAGAATTGGGGCATAGATAAGGTGAGCGTTGCATGACTGCGGGAGTAGATGTTTCCCCTTGCGTTCATGAACCATACGTCGTAGCCCGCCTCCGCTAGGGTGAAAGGCAGCATGCACTCCCCCGGCCCGAGCAGAATCCAATCCATCGAGCTTCCAAGTAGACCATGATGAAGTAGTACAGTTCGATTGCGAAGATTAGAGACACCTGTTAGCCGTTGCGCCGTCAAAAAGTATCCATCTATTGATTTAACGATATGAGTTTCTATGTTGTAACCGTGCCACTGAGCTACTTCTGAGACGGTGAGCTGATAAGCTGCTGTGGTGTTCTCTTTTTCTGTGGTATTCTGATATTTAGCTTCACCTTCTTCCCATGCATGGTGTTTGAAATTTGTGTGTTTCCGACCTTTCTTCCGAGCACTACCAACTTGACGGGTCGAAAACATGTCACGTGCAACATTTGAAGATTTAGCTACAAAACTTTTGATGAAATCTGCAAAACTTTCAAATGTCATTTGTAACCCAGTTTTGGTATCTCGCGACTTAACACATTTGTCTTGAAAATAAAAAGCCACAAACAATAGTAACCATAGTGAAGTTCTCATTTTGATGTCACTTTGGCTGTGGATACCCGCGTACTGTGGTAGGTTGTCTAAGCATCACATAGAATAATAGATCTACTACTGGGGCGAATCTAGGGGGCACTGGGTCAAAACTTATAACCCTCAACGTCACTGTGGACACTTCAAATTAACAACCAACGTCGCCCCCATTTCTCACTAGCTCTTATTTTTTTAGGAGAAATTAGATTAGAACAGCACCATAACATAAGACACGATAAGATTCTGCCCGCGGCGTTGTGAATTAGGTAGCTCTATAACGTAGCTTATGGCACTCAAAGCTCGCTGCTTATTAGTAAATGAAGTTTCGGAATCGGACCAAGTAGTTTCGGTGATTATTAAATAAAGGGTAATTATTAATCGAGCGAATAAAACATATATTGGCGACTATTAAGAGGATACTTTATTACTAAACCGGGCGAAATGTCTACTGGATGGGCGACTAAGCCACCGCCCCCAACATATAAGCTAAAATGTGACAGTAGGTTTGATTATAGAACAACTATCGAATGTAATGTAATAATTGACACTAAAATAGAAAAAAAGATCGCTCAAGAATTATTATACTGATTGTACTGAATAATTAGTAACGCCAGCCTTATTGTGTGTATTCGTAATTTTTATTTTAAATTAGGAACAAAATAAATCCATGAATTTTATTGTGTATTTTCCGATGGTCTAATTTGATGTACAAATGTTAGTGTTTATGATGCTGAAATAAATGATTTTTATTTTATTTTATTTTAATTTATTTATTAATTATATTATATTATATTTATGTCGGGTTGCGTGACCCTCGCGTGCCCCCCCGGAACCCCTCCCCTGAACCCGGGGGGAGCATTGCGGCGAGCGCAGCGAGCCGCAATGCAACAAAGAGGGAACAGCACGGCGAGCGAAGCGAGCCGTGCTGTGACCCCCACGACCCCAGCCCCCGCAACCCCCTCCCACCAACAAAAAATCTGATATGGGTATCGTTTTCGACTAACAAGAGGGTGAGGATTACTTATTAGATGACGGGGGCACGTGTCTAGTATAGGGGAACAGCACGTCGAGCGAAGCAAGCCGTGCTGTGACTCCCACGCCCACTATTAATCGAAAGGAACTTCGTTCCATCCGGGTGTCCCTTGACACCTCTCAAGTTTTTCACCAGGTGGGTTATGTGACCCCCACGTGGCGAGTAACTGGATCCAACCCTGGTTTATAATATTTATATTATTATGTTTAGGTCATTAGGTTACAAGGGGTTCTAGGTGAAGAAAGTACGGTATCTATGGCATGCCATGCATTTACAATCACAAGTGACGGATGTGATTATAACAATTGATTGTTTTTTGTTTTTATTATTGAAAGACAGGAATTTAAAAAATGTATGTATACGTTTTCAAATTGTCGTCCTTTACGGCCGCTTCGAAATGTATTCAAATGGGATACCTGCTTGAATGATACCCAAACCCTATCTTTTTAGTACGCGTACCTAGATGAAATCCACCATTTCATCGGTATCTATTTACTGTTACAACAGTTTAAACATACAACAAACAATGCTTAAAGTAAGTAGGTAAGTATAATTCGTAGCGATATTCTATGTTGATAGAAAATACGAAACAATTTAAATCTCATTTCATACAAAATTAATATTGGGATGAAACAATTTCGCTTTTGTTTTGTGTCTAATATCCAGTAAAAAATAGAAACGGAACTCGCCGAGAAATTGCTTTTGAGGCTACACCCAGTTGCACAAAACTCTTCATTATCACGTCATTACATAAATGTGGTACTCGTTCTAATGAATGAAATCTTTATTTCAATGATGTTGCAGAAAAGTTTTTGTACTAACATTAGGGTTTGATAAATGGTCCATTATCTAAAGACGACCTTAGATTAGGTTGCCGTACAAAAGGCACGCTGGTACGAGTTGTCATTGTCAACAGTCGCCCGTGTCAAATTGAATGGTTGTCTGTCACTTTAAGGCAAATAGTAGGGTGGATAGTGGCGCCACTACATATTTAATTTTATAATTACGTTATACAAGGGAATTATCAAAAAATCGGACCGCGCGTAGACGATACCTATCACAAGCTTTTATTTAATGTATATGTAATAGTTTTGTTTTGTGTTATTCAATCAAAACCTTGTTTGGAGAGCTTGGTGGCCACCAATAGGAACTAAACTCTTGAAACAAGTATCTGCCTAAATAATACAGTATAAAACTATTAAAGATACATTTAAAAAAAGCTTATGATAGATATCGTCTGCGCGCGGTCTTATTTTTTGATAATTCTTTTGTATAACGTAATTATAAAATTAAATATGTAGTGGCGCCACTATCCACCCTACTATTTGCCTTAAGTCTACACAAAATCGGTTACCTTTACAAACATTTAAAGAGACATCTGTTTCATTGTAGAAATAACTATTTTGTGCACGGTGTTTGCATTGCAGCGTCACCTATGCGTAGACTAAAGTTCAACATAATTTTACTAGGTAGTTGATTCACTACTGGGCAGTTGATTTCAATATTATGATTGATAAATTTTCGATTTATTTGTGGAAATATGTCACGCGCGAAGATCCTGTAGCAAAAAACCTCAAACAATCAAAAGCTGTGTCAAGCCATCAATGGCTTTATTTTTTTGGGTCATTGGTTCAAAATTACGAATGTTAGCAATTTGAAGAACTGCATCCTTAGAAATTCTGTACCTTACATGAAATGTCTCTCCATCGTGAAATATGGAAATAAGGCGACGCGAAACTTCTTCTGTGTCAGACAATGATGAAGACTTGATAATAGATAGATTAATAGATAATATTTGATCACAGAAATGCACTGAAACACTGATGAAAATAATTAATTAATGCTCTAATGGATGATTTTCATCCAACAAATTTTTTAAACATGAACTGTATTTAAACTTATGGCTCATTAGGTTCAAGAAATGAACTCCCTTATACTGAAACGCCTCTTTGATTTCAGCATCTGTAAAACGACATTAATATACCAGTTTTCTAAGAAAATTTGTTAATAGCTCGAGTTTGAGAAATGCTTAAATCGGATAGACCTTTCTATTTGAGTTAAAATGTAAAAAAAAGTGGACATGTCGATGGCGACATGTTCACTTTTTAAAATGATTTCTACCATATACCCAAAACCCAAACCATACCCAAACCTAAAATGTAACCTGCTTAAGTCGTAGGACTTGTTACATTTTGGGCTGGCGAGATGCCCCCAAGAAGTTTAAGAGAGTTTCACTTCTATCAGCTGCTTATTATCTAGTACAATGGGGCCGAGATTAGAGGATGCTGAGTGCTGATTGTATTTGTATTCAATTAAATCGGACCACGGTTCGTGTGATTGAATTATTCATGTCAGTTCACGAGCTATCATTTCATGTGTTTTGTGGTTACAAGGTATCTACTTATCTAGGATTTATTTTTTACCTAGGACCTTGAAGCCCACTTGCGCCAGGCTAGATTAACTCGGTTAACACTTTCATGGCCCAAGACGCAGGCGAGCCTCTCGACCCTCGTGTTCGGAGAGTGGGCAGTGAATGCGTTAACTCAGAGCTAAATACTACTTTGGCTCTAATTACATATGTCTAAAGAGTTAGGAGTTAACTTTGCGTTAAATATTGAAACTTTTTTTAACCCACTGATGTGGGAGGGGTCAACTAACTCTGGGCTAGTAATGTCAAAAACATGGAAATTGACATTATTATAATGTTAGGTAATGTTGGTTGAGTTTGTCATATGGGTTTTATTTGTTCTGAACAATGAATGACTGGTTTATTGTCTGATGATTATAAAGAGATCATTGAATACATTAGTTCGGACTTTTATAATAGAAGAATTGCAGAACGGTCCAATCATATTTACTCACAAATAGACAGATTTTTGTGAAAACTTTTGTGTATGATAGAAATGACATAGAATAGAATAGAATGCAATGAATAGAAAACAATGCAATATACTCGTACAAATGCGAATGAACAGTAAGTATCTTGCTACATACGCTTTAATCACACTAATATTATAAATGCAAAGTTTTGATGTTTGTTACCTCTTCACACCACGATTTCTGAACAGATCGGTCGGGCTGAAATTTTCCATTGATGTAGCGATAAGCCTGGAATCAAACACAGGCTTTTGATCCCATAAAACAGTTCCCATGGGATAAAAATGCCCTTTTAAACGGTTCCATACAGACAAAGCGCGCAAATCCGCGGACAGAAACTAGTTAAAAATTGGTGGCCTGTAAAGTCGGTTTACTGACGACAGTTGAACGTGACAATGTCTCAGAGCGAGGTAACGCCGCATGAGGAAACGCCGCATGACGTCATGTTTTCATGTCATGGCTCTATCGAATTATAAGACGTTGTCACGTCAAAAATGTCAGCCATCTTGGATTTTGAAATGGACATCTTTTTCGTAATCTACGAGTTCGAGTTAGTCGAAAACGATACCCATATAAGTATGTGTGGTGTCACAAAGCAAGGCTCGCTTCGCTCGCCTTGCTGTGTGACGTGTGTCGTGTTGCGGTGAGCGAAGCGAACCGCCGTCATCAAATTCGTAATCCTCGCCCTATGTTAGTCGAAAACGATACCCATATCAGATTTTTTTATGGGGAAGGGGGTTCCGGGGGGGGGGGCACACGCGGGTCACAGCCGTCATCAAATTCGTAATCCTCGCCCCTATGTTAGTCGAAAACGATACCCATATTAGATTTTTTTATGGGGAAGGGGATTCCGGGGGGGGGCACACGAGGGTCACAGCATGGCTCGCTTCGCTCGCCGTGCAGTTCCCCAAAAGTCGCATTGCGGTTCGCTTCGCTCACCGCAATCCGACACACGCCCGCAGTCATCAAATTCGTAATCCTCACCCCCATGTTAGTCGAAAACGATACCCATATCAGATTTTTTGATGGGAAAGGGGGTTGAGGAGGGCAGGGGACAGGGGGCGAGGGGGGTCACATCACGACTCGCTTCGCTCGCCGTGCAGTTCCCCAATAGTCGCATTGCAGTTCGCTTCGCTCACCGCTCTCGCTTGCACTTCAAGCCTTACATGGAACGCCGGTAACGCCGGTAACGGTAACCGCATGACGTCATAGCGAGGTAACGCTGCATGACGTCATGTTTTTTCGTGCGTGCAGCCGGCTCTATCGAATTATAAGACGTTGTCACGTCAAAAAATAACAACAGTCAATATAATGCAATCAAAAACCACATGCCATTTGAAATCTGACATGAAAGAATAGACTTATTCAAATTATATCGTAGAGCGAGAGAGAGCAGTACCTACACTGAAACCATTCACCATTCATTTTTGGCCGAATGTAAAAAGAATGAATGAGCATGACATTAGCCTTGGGTTAGTTGACTCTGGGTTAATTTCAACTGGTGCAATATAAACTGAGAGCTGAAAATTCAAAACCTTAACATCGAGTTAGTAAGCCGCGAGTTATTTATTTAACTCCAACTTATGGCACAAGTAGGCCTTAGCGGCGTAGAATAAACTACTATGTCATATACACAAAAATTCTAATCGCGAAATGTCCCTCCTTACCCGGTTCACTGCCAAGCTTCAGCGATACGTCGTCGTCGCGTCGTGTAAGCGCTCTGCAAGCACCCATAAGACGGCGAGTGAGTCCGTGGCATTCAAAGAGTTAACAGTGGACATTGTACCTAATTATTGTGAAGTTCACGTTACCGATGAAAATTATCAATTTTATACCCGATAGCGCAAGAAGGAGGATTTTAATTACTACTTCTAATCGTAAAATGGTGAGTGTTGTAGATTGGAATACCTACTTAATCTATCGGTAGGAACATTTAAGTTGCTTACAGCCCGCGCGGGCCTACTGTACCTATGCAATTGGTGAGTCTCCGCGGCAGGACAGATTGAAAAGTAGGTAGGTATTAGATTTCTTCTCAGCTTTGACATCAAAAACCTAATTAAAAACTGTAAAGGTCATGGAATACATTGACCTTGCCCCTGGTTTGTGAAATAAACAATAATAAGACCTTAAAATAATAATTAAGATTTGGGAATTCCTGATGCCAAAAGACTTCGCACCCACGCTTAATTAATTTTCTTGTTATGAGAAATGTGTTGAAAATTGATTTTAACATTTACTGACAAAATTTAAGCTTACGAAAATTAAGCTCTAATTATTCGTCTTTTTGTTGCCTCCCCAGGGTCCAGACACTTTTAGATTCGTACGACGATTAAAACTAGCAACGGCCAGGGGCCCGATTTTGCTAGCCATTCGCTTTACTGTGACAACGGTATCGTTGCTGAATCGTCACGATCTGCGTTCGGTTAACGGGCGGCGAACGAGCAAGTGACGTCACACGCACCCGCGGAGGTCACTCAGTGAACTTCGCTAGTGATTTGGTCATAACTTCGTCAATTTTTGTCGTAGAACAATAATTTTTGCACTGTGTATTATGGATTTCTTAGCTTTAAAACGTTACGGATCCTCATTGCAGTTAGCTGAACTTTTTCAATTGTAAATACTAGTTCTAATTTATCTCTATTATGTGATTGTAGTTTTCTATGTCAATAAGGATATATTATAATTTATTTATTTAAATAGTATAGTGTTGATTATTTTCGACTAATTCTCATGTTGACTCTACTCTCTCTAAATTATAAGTTCAATTTTAGAACTATGGCCCTTAAATGCGACCTATAAAACTCCTTGGGTATTTCTTGAGTAAACAATGCTCTAAAACGGAAGTTATTGATGGCCCCTCGCTTTGTTGCCGTGACCCTCGTCAAGACTCAATGGAACGCGAATGTGCGAACTCTGCCATGGAAGGTGTTTTTAAGGTTCATTAGAATTAATCTTTTGATTTCTAGGTTGCAGGTCATTAAAAAAAAGGTCTAACTTAAACCGTATGCAAATTGGGAGGTTTAGTATAACGGTCTTGTTGGCACCCTTTGGGTACTTACGGAACTCTAAAGCTGTGCGATCATTAAAATAATATAAATGCAACCGCTAGCGGATAGCGCAAAAACATGAATTCAAACATAGGCTTAACCTCGTTTAGATACTATTTGTTATTAAGTCAAAAAGGCACGGTTTTGGGAATTTGCTAAAAAAAATCCTTTAAAAAAGTGTCAAGTCTTAGGCAAAAAGTTTATAAGGAAAAAGTGTGTGAAAAAGTGAAAAAGTGTGTGTGAAGTCATTTGTAGCAAATGACCCCAGCTAACTGTCATTTTTAGGGTTTCGAAGATCGGTTTCGAAACCCTTATGGTCTCGCTTTGTCTGTCCTTTTTTCCCTCATTAATAACTCAGCAACTACCGCAGCGAAATTTAAAATAATAATAATAAGACAATTCGTGCGCCTGTACAGATTTTAAGGAAAAAAAAAATGAAAAATGAAATTGAACATTTTCCATACAAATTGAGATGTCGAAATTTTAAAAGAGACCTACAAAGTCAAATGGGGTATCAATTAAAAGATAATGGTCTGGACATTTCAAAAAAGTTTTTGAAATTTCTGTGAGTGTAAAAAAGGGAGGGCTACCCAACTGAGTGCGGTATCATAATGAAAGGTATCGGTTTGTAAATTTTAAAACCGTTTTTCAAATTTCTGTAGGTTTCATACTTTTTGAAATATTTTGAAAATAGTCGAAAAAATACCCATTCCCCCCCCCCCCCCCCCTTATCTCCGAAGTTTGCAGAGTGATCCATTCAAAATGTATGGAGCGTTTGTTGTAGATACAGATCTATATTTTACAGGAAAAATATAGAGAAGTCTGTGAAACCAACGCTTTTTGAAAAATGGTCAAAAAATGGGGGGATAATTTTCAAAAGGGACGACTACCCCACTGAGTGGGGTATCATATAATAGGTATTGATTTGTACATTTCAAAACCGTTTTTTAAATTTCTGTAGGTTTCATACTTTTTGAAATATTTTGAAAAAAGTCGAAAAAATACTCATCCCCCCCCCCCCCCCCTTATCTTCGAAGTTTGCTGAGTGATTTATTCAAAATGTATGGAGCGTTTGTAGATATAGATCTATATTTTACAGGAAAAATATAGAGAAGTCTGTGAAACGAACGCTTTTTGAACAATACCTTTCATATGGTTTTAGCTTTAGGTATTCATTAAAAGGAGTCTCTAACCGGTACCTTTAGTACATACCTACTTGTTCACAAACGTTCGAAACCCTCGGCGCGCGAGTTACACTCGCACTTGACGGGTCTTGTTTTTTGTCGGACCATCCACCAAACACTGTCTATCCAAATAAGGTGCATTACTTACACTTCTGCCAGTTCAGCAGTGAGTTAGCTCTACTACTTTCGAGTGGACATGAAACACGAACGTTTGAATTAGTATTTTTATCTTCATTTGAAAAAAGACACGAAGTGCGAGTGTTCTAGTGGCACAAGCCAGAGGGTGAAAATGATGAGACAGGTGATTGGTAGGTACCTATTAAATATGTACCTTTTTAAAGTCCTTATACTGTAGTTGGGTTTCTTACGGGTCGAGCATAATTTTAGGTACCTACCATTCAAATTTAATTTTCTTGTGGATCTTTATACCTAAATCTAGCTTTAGTTCAGTTTCGTACACGTTTCAAAAGAGCATAAAGATCATAGACGATAGTTACATCACAATCACCATCAAAAGATAAGTGAGAAAAGAGGTCTTATTTACTTAGCTAAGACCTCTTTTCTCACCTACTTACCTAACTAATATTGGCAATAGCTAAGCACATAAAGTAAAAGAAAATCTCTGCAAGGAAGGCTCTTGAAAGGTGCGCAGGTTACACCCATAAGCCTCAGACAGGTTCTATAAATACAACCTCTCAATCCTGTAATCCGGGTACTTTCCGAGTACCTTCCGCTTTTCTTACGTTTTCACCGCGGCTGAATGATGAATTGAGTGTAGGTACCTACACTCTGTTCTGGAATCCAAGATATTTTTTGTCAACAAAGTCGCAAAAATTTTTGGTGGTCTTGACTTTCATTTATCATTGCATTGCATCCTCGTTTTAACTCGAATTTCAACCTTTTTCGCCGCGCGTGTGCAATTATACTTTGTTGAAGTTTTTTTCTTGTTTTTAATAGTTAAGTTGATGTAACTTAGTTTTTTTTTCCAGAAGCCAATAGCCTTTATTCACAAAGAAAATTATACTAATATTTACAATTGAAACAATTGAGCTAACTGCAGACTGTTGCAAACGATCTACAGGTAGCTCAACTGATCTGTAACTTAATTGTATTCTGCTATTGTTATTAGTTTTTGTTAAATTTTCATTCATATCATTGTTAACTAAAAATAACTTAGCTTCTAGAACAGAACATAGCTAATTACTTACCTATATCAACCCAAGCATTATTTGTGTCATAAACATCTACATAGGTTAGTACTTGGTACATCATTAATTTTGGATGTAAGCGAGAGAGAGAGTAAAATCGAGAATCGGTGCGAAAATTCAGTGGAAAATTAGTTTTGTGGCTCACGTCGCGAATCAGCATCAAACATATTTATTGGTTAAGAGGACGCAACGCGCGCCATTTTGTGAAATGGATAGACATAGGATTTCGCATTCATAGGAGCGGGCAGAGCAAACGTTTTTGGAACGGCGTAAGCGCAAAGATCAAGTTTTTGCTTATTTACAAGAAAACTACACAATTTATAGTTCAAAGAACCAAATAATTAGTATTAACTTTAATCTAAACATACATATGTGATGATAATTCAGAATTAATTTAGTCTATTTGTTATTTGCAGGCACTTATTATTATCAATAATAAATTATTTTAGTTTATTTGTTAAATTCATGTATTTGAATGGAAGAGCAGGACATCCTGGCACAAGTATTTTTACATACTTAAAAGGATGTCCTACCAAACTATTTACCATATAACACATTTTGTTAAACAAATAAACAATTTTCATTTTCATATGTCATTTCAATGGAACGCAGGGTTCCTGAAATCTCGACAAAATTATGTGCAAAACAGTGCACTTTCATGATTTTTTTATTGTATTTTTTCTCAATTATGTTTTCACATTCAAGGAACCAAAAAAATGTTGTATTGTTTGTAAGTTGAGTTTTTTACCACGGGAATCAGTAGGTAGTACTTACGAGAGTTCTGAGATCTAAGTCTACTTTGACAACCAAACCCGTTAGTTGGGACCTATTCATTAAGAATGCATCTGAAGCTTAGTTTATATTCCAGACGTCTTGAATAGACAACAAACTCTCGAGACTTAAGATCTCGGGTCGTCATTGTGCTTTTGTGAGATAGGAGACGGCTGGTGAATTCAGTGATACTAAGGCTGCTGCAGCCGTAATCTGCTTTGGAACCAAAGAGGATTTCTAAAACGATAACGACGACTGGGCTTTGTAATAGTACCCTACTACATGTATCATATCCCACTTTTATTTTTATTTAAGTTTATTAGGTACTTAAAACACATGACAAGCAATAATAGAATAACACAAAATAATGATCTGGCTTGAAACGTAACCTATGTGCACACAAAAAATAAATAAATAAATAATAATGCAGGACAATTCACACAACATTATCTAGCCCCGAGCTAAGCAGAGCTTGTGTTATGGGTACTAGATAACTGATATACTTAATACAATACACTACATAGATAGATATTTTTTATTATACATAGAAAATATCCAGAACGCCCTGGACAAATGTCTGCAGATCGTACAAACATTTGTCTCGAGGCGGGAATCCCGCAACCTTCTGCGTCGCAGGCAGACCTTTGCCCGCTGCGCCACAGAGGTCGTCATGTAAAAAATAATAAAATGGCATGATAATTATTAGATATACATATTAAAATTTTAAACAATCTTATAATTAAATTAGAGAAAGAACTATGAATAGTAAAACAAACGAAAATTTGTGCCCTTTTGTGCCCCTGTGAAGATCAGAGGCAGAACATTGACTTCAACGCCAAAACATGAAAGTGCACTGTTTCGCACAAAATTTGGTCGAGATTTCAGGAATCCTGAATGTCTATTGAAATGACTTAGGTTTTGATTCGTAGCTTATTTCTAATTATTAGGTGAACCAGTTTCTACATAAGTTGCGTAGTTTTCTTGTGATTAAAACATAACTTGATTTTTACGTCGTTCCAAAATCGTATGTTTTGCCGCTCCTATGAACGCTAATACCTATGCCTATCCTTTTAACAAAATAACGCACATTGCGCTCTCTTAATACAGTTAATACATAATAATAATAAATAATGCTAAACAATTCACACAGCATTATCTAAATAATGGTAGATAAAGAACGATATTTTAAAACAAGTCACCTCCAGTAAGAAAAATAAGCTCCACAGTAACAAATCCTATTCTAGGCATGCTTGGCTCGATCGAAAGACTTTGCTTTCATTTTACGAAGAGGATGCCCTTTCGGATCGCATTATGCCCATACTTCGTAACAGCATTAATATTCACTCACAAAGGTTTTTCATCTACTCTGGTCTGGACTACTCTGGACTACTTTGAACGAGCTTTACTATTAAATTAGGTCAAGGAAAAACTGCGCTTAACTTATGCTTAGTTTTTAATTAAAATTTTATGAGAGTTTATCGTCTGAAAGCGGAAAAGTAAACAGGAAAATGTTTTACTGGGTTTCCGATGGTGATTTCTAAAGGCCATCAAAGTAAACTAATTTACCAATAAACCTATAGATATGTCTCTCTTTTCAAACCAGTTTCAGCCTCGTTTCGACTTCTTATTTACTTACTTAAGGTGACACTTTTAATTTAGCACATAGAAAATTACATGAACAAAATAAAACAACAAATAGTATCAAATAGTACCAGTAATAATCTGGGCACTCTGCCTTCTGGTGACGGCGTAGACTTTTAAGAAATAGATATAAGTGTATATACTAGTTGTGCTTGTTTTATTCTGTTAATGCAATTTTCCATGTTCTAAATAAAGATCTAAGAACAAACTTGAAAATAGGTACTACATAACTAACTTTAATATTATTTAAATGTAATATTCTGGTTTCGCCGTCTTTGAATCATTAAAATTATCAAAGCTCACTTGGGTTATGTTATGCTCCTGTTCTTTGAACTTCATGAAAACAAACACTTTTATCTAAATCCGACGCAGAACATGTGATGTTACCCGTAAAATATTTTCTTTTGTATTCATTTTCCAACCCAATATAACAATTCCATTCAACACAAATCCATTCCAAATATACCTGATTTCCAAAAATGTTCTAAGAAGAATTCTGTATCAAGTAAACAGGTAGGTAAGAACAAGTAGGTTAGTATCAAATTTACATGCGAAAATTAATGAATGCAAATGTTCTGATTGGTTTATGAACAAGAGCTTAGAACGTCGAAATCCTATTACGGTGTTGCGGTTACTCTGATGAAATAATAGTACATAGGTAAGTAGGTACCTATACTATTCAAACTGCTTCTCTAAATTAATTTGAGGTTACAAGGTATGTAAGTACCTCAAAATAATTAATTCTCCTGATCTAAAAAACACGGTTCTCATTGAGGTGTTTTGCTTTTATCTAGAATCTAGGCACTTTCATGTTTCTAGAGTAGGTATAAGATGACATTTTTTTCTGAAACATAATTAATTATGCATTGAGGGCTGTGTTTGGGAATGCGCCCTTTCAGGTCACTTGATAGGCAGTAAATGCGTTAACTTATAGGTGTACTAATTATGTGCTGTATTTTTAAAAGTGCTATGAAATGATTCGTTGGCAAACATCAAGCCAACTTCCATACATAGCATTCAATAAATCCCAAACCTATGTCTTACCATACCATATTCACCTGGTTTTCAATCATGAAAAACGAATTCATTTTTCACAACTTTTTAGCCGATAAAAAGTCGCCACTGCATGTTAATCCAGGCCCTGAACTTCTTGCGTGCAAAAATTTATCCCGATCCGTTTTAGCGTTCAGCGTGTGCTTCTTTTGTAAGCACTACTGTTACTTTGTGACAAGCTAAAATGAATGTTTCAATGTTCACTCTGGCCTGTATAATATTAGAATTTCATTTGGTTCGATGTTTTCATTTTATTTTCACCAGTCGGCTTTCGAAAGCTTTTGAATAAGAGACTTCAAAGCAGAAGCTTCCTCTGACGTTTCGAATCCCGCTTCATTGGGAAAGCCAATCATATCCGTTATGCAATTCCCTGATTGGGAATACTAATCAGTAGGGGCTGGCAGAGCTTAGCATTTAATATTTTCAGAGAGTATGATTGGTTCGAAATTCACTTGGATTACGAAAGTCATAATGAAATGAAATGAAAACATTTATTGAAAAAGAAATACACATTATCAATGGTTAACTCAATGTTAAGCTAAAGCTAGGTGTTATCAGTTTTATAGGTACTTTAAGTAGGTACTTAACCCTTAACTACCTACCCGCGGTCTCACAGACACTCGTGAACATATTTTTGTGAAAAACTAAGTGTACGCGCCATTTTACATTTCGTGCGTCCATGTACCTTCTCCCCGCACACCACAGTACCGTGCCTGTGCTCGTCGAGGTCTCACGTGCGTTCGTTTGTCGGTGGTGAGTAAAAATTTTTTGTCAGCGGTCTAGATGACCGCAGGTAGGTAGTTACGGGAGTATTTTTCACCAAATACTTGTATTTGTTTTAGTGTAAAATGGCATCTAATGAAGAAAATATTGCGCTGGTTAGAGGATGATCCTTCAGAAGAAGATGATTTACCCAATGGAGACCATAGTGATGTGGAAAGTGATATTGGAGAAGATTTTGTGTTAGAAGAGTTTCACAAATCCGGTCCTGAAATAGATGGTGAAGAAGATTTAGTGCTGACGGAAGAAGGTAACTTGTTGAGGCCCCAAAGTACGCCTCCGGGTTCGTCAACGCAATCATCATCCGACGACGACGTCCCGCTGGAAGCATTACGTTCGAGGGCCACGAAAAGAAAAGAGGGCGCTCCAAAATGGTGTGCACAAACTGCCGCGAAAAACTGTACGTTGGTGACTTGCAATTTTGGTGAAATAAGTATTTTTTGATTGATATTTTTATTTAGATGTAAGAGTTGATTATTGAACTAAGCTCAATTAGTAAGGAAAAGTTCCTAAATTATGTTTCTTGGATCATGGATCCCATTTTCTAGATATGTTAATTTTTTTCGGTGTTTTCTGACTCTATGAGAAGATTTTGAATTATGTGGTAAACAATGTTGATTTTGTATGTTTCAATAATTCTAATAAATGTTAAAAACTACTACAATTAGAAGTTTTAATTTAATTTATCCCCAAAAGTCATAGTTTTTCTTTGCGACGGCATTATATTGCAAGTGTCTCAGAGACCGCGGGTAGGTAGTTATGTGACAAAAATAGGGGGTAGGTAGTAGAGGGATTGTTTTCACTTCTCTTGCTCAAAAAGTGTGTCAAGCGTAGCTTAGCGGAAGTAAAATTCAAAGTATATTTCTTTTTAATTTTTGTCTGAAATCATCGGCCAGTACAAGACTTTCGTCCCCTTACATAAAAACTCGACTTTTTGGTGTTCCATCAACATAGAACATAGATACTTTTATTTGAATTGATTTTGAAAATGGAACTTCTTTTTTTTACTGATAGAGCCTTCTTGTTGATTGTTGGATGTTTATTTCAGACAAGAAGTTGAAGTTGAAGAAAGGTGATTCTTCCTCCATGGTAGAATGCGGACTTTGCGTTGCGCGTCAAAGACAATAAAAAGTGTGATAAGTATTTAAAATAATTGAGAAATGTCATTTAGATAGGTAAGTACTTGTTGAAAAAAAGCTGTTCTTTGTGTTCCCGTATATTTCAGTCCTATAAACAGGGAATATTAACATTCTAGCAATCGACATAGTGAAGGTAGGTACATGTACGTGGTCCATTAAGAGAGAGAGAGAAGAGAGAGAGAAAATATTTTATTTGTAACTTAATCAACAAAAACAAACATGATTCAAAAATAAATAAAGAAATAAATAATGCAGAACAATTCACAGAGCATTATCTAGCCCCAAGGTAAGCAGAGCTTGTGTTATGGGTAGGTACTAGATAACTGATATATATAATAATATATGAGTACATAGATAGATATTTTTATTATACATAGAAAACGACCAGAACACCCTGAACAAATATCTGCAAATCGTACAAATATTTGTCCCGAGGCGGGAATCGAACCCACAACCTCCTGCGTCGCAGGCGGACCTTCGCCCACCGCGCCACAGAGGTCGCAATAAAATAAAAGATGCAGCTTCTATTGATTAAAGTCACAAAACGGTCTCTGTCTCAGCATAAGCTAGTTGTTACCACGTAACAACCAACGCTGGTCTTTCATTGATATCTATGTCATGCATTGATAAGTATAGGTATATCACTTATCTAGTACCCATAACAAAAGCTCTGCTTAGCTTAGAGCTAGATGCTGGTGTGTGAATTTATTGCCCAGCATATTGATGACCTCCACTTTCTAAAGTCGGTTTAAATACAAACTCCCGTCAACCTTTACACCGAAGCCGCTGGTTCAAACAATGAGGTTGCATAGAGTGGTTCCTCACCAACAAAACGGGTCAGGGCAGCACAATAGCTTTTCAGCTCTACGTGGAACTTGAATTACTCGCCTGAAAAGGTTTTGTTTTTAACAAATGCCTTTAGTTAATTTATTGTTTAGAAATTTTATGGAGGTAGATTTTAGGGTGATTTAAATTGGATGATGCAATGTACTATACTAGTAGAGATAAACAAACACAAAATGCACGCCCCCTTCAGTAAACGTCATACAAACGGCGTTCATTTTTAGGATGGTTATCTCTATCTAGCTTATTTATTCATTGGAAAAATATATGGCTTAGTTATTATATTGGATGAGATTTCGGGTGAGTTATTCGGATAAACACCTATGTACAATGTTTATCCTCACTCTTTAGCACCCGACTCAATCAACGCTGGGTCAAGGACTACTAGTTGATCAGTCTTGCACTACTGTCATCCAGATTTGTCTTGGAACGATTCTGTTATCGTCCACCCATCGCCCTGGTCAGCCGACTCATACCATGGACCTGGCTCGAAAAAAAATTAGTCCCTCAATTAGATTTATCAGAAGATATGGGACACATATTTTTTTTGTCGATTACACAGAAAATGATGAAGATAGCCTGTTAAAGTTCCGCGTGACGTCACGCCTTGCGAACTTTTTTAGCAAGGTGTGACGTCACTAGCTAACTTTGATGCGCTTTATTTGTGTCATTTTTTGTTTGATTGGCAAAAGAAAAAATATGTGTCCAATATCTTCTGATATCTTCTAATCTAACTGACGGACTAAATAGAATAAATAAACAAAAACAACATTTAACCGCACCCCCGCTACTCCCATTCCAGGCTTTTTCTCATTATTTACCTACTTTCTATCTTTTCACTTACTTATTATACCTAATATAATAATATCTATCTTAATATACATATGCGAGCAAAGCCGCGGTAAAAAGCGAGACCGCAATAATACAGTCACAGAAACCTGCGACAAAATATATTACCCAGTAAAATATCTTACCTTTAAAGAAACCATTAGGGAAAGTCGGTGAATTTCACGCGTGAATGCTTAAGACGTTTTCAATGACCCTAATTGGGCAGAATGCCTGGTCTAAGCCAATGGAAATGAACAGAGGGAAATGTGAAAAATCTGATCGTTTTCAATATAAGGGTTCTGGATCAAATGGTAAAAACGGAAATCGGAAAATGGGATATAAAAAGAAAAGAATTTAAAGCGCGTAAAGACGCCCTAAAAATAGCGATAAACATAATGTAATACCAGAAACAAACATAAGCTCGCTGTGCCCACAACTAGGCTACACAAAATTAATGTATCTTTTAAAGGGCAATGTGTACGCTTCTACAGCAAAACTCTAGTGAGTTGCAATTATTATCAGTAAATAAATTCAAACAAATTGTCAAAACCTTGCTATGCAAAAAGGCTTAGGTACTATAAAATATCAGATTATCTAGAGGATAAAAAAGCTTGGGACGGGTTTTGCTCCAACTCGTAAAATAACAAATAACAGGCTAAAGGTTTCTTCGTCGCTTCTTTACTTTAGTCTACATACCGAAGCGACAGAAAATCAAAAAAACATCACTTTATTTCCGTGTCAGTGTCTAGTTTTATAATTTGAACTTTTCTAAGTGTACATTTATTGTATTTATGGAAATAAAGAGTATTTGATTTTGATTTTGCAGAGGATGGCGCAGAAGGAGTTATCCCCGACGTTTCGAGTGAGCGCCTTTTCCCAACGTCTCACCTATGACTATTCCCAGCGTCTCACGTGAGACGTTGCCTATTACAATCTACAACATCTAACAATCATCTTTTCAAAAATAACTATTATCCAAAGAGCCGAAATAATGGAATTTAGGTACCGTACATAAGTTGAAATAAAATTGTTTTTTATGAAATGTCACAATGTAGGTGGGCTTATTATTTTGTGTGTGAGAAGATTTTTTGGCAAGATTGGGGGCATACGCTACAGTCAAACAAATCGTCAGAATTTATTTGTTTCAATTCTTTCAATTCGATTCCATCATTTCCATCTCAACGTGATCGGTTTAGTTCAGGTGTACTGTTTCAAATGCTAAGAAACCACCGAGTAAATATCAGGGACCAATATTCGTTTGGGCTGCCCATGAATAAAAACAAACGGAACCCTTGGAGAGCGCAGAGAATCGCACCTGACAAGTTTTCTTAAATTAAAGTAGACTTTCACGTTGCCTCAAGTGAATTGACTCTACATACTCTCAATTATACCTATCTTTTGTGAAATTCAGATGGATAATAGTCGTAGCTGTCGAGGCGTAAGAATTGACCCCCTTAACTCAGCCCGTGGTAAGAGCCGGTTCAGGGAACCTGGGGAAAAGGAAGGGCAGCAGCTCGATCATCAATCCGCCTGTCAAGCTAAATGCTACCTAAGTTAATGAATTAATTAATTAACACTTTATGGTACAAAATTAATAAATTAACTTTTATCTAATATTGGCGGCCTTATTGCTTAAATCAATTTCTTCCAGGCAACCTTACGTTGATTAATGTGCGTAGAGAAACAATACCAATATGTTGGCTGCACAGAAATAACTCTACCCTCATAAAAAGGAACAACACATTAGTTATTAACCTACCATATAAATCGTAAAGGCATTTGTACATTAGCTGAATAACCGACCAATATTTCATAGAAATATAGTTTATTGATAAAATCACTTTATATGTAATTTTTTTTAAATGTTTAAAGGTTTGTCAAATTAATAAAATAAAATTTGGTACATAAAATCAAAAAAAAAAATTACAAATTATTCAAAAATACAATTAAAATTCCAGTAATTCGTTTACAGAATAGAAATTCTCGACAAGCCATCGTTTTAATCTTAATTTAAAACAAGTAGACTGCCATCAGATGTGACAGAGTCTGATAGTTCGTTGTACACAGCCGGACCCATCACATGAGTCAACTTTGAGGACTTCGTGAGGAAGCGGGGGCGTGGGGGAGTTTAGTTTCCTATTTCAGTAGCCCATGTTGAATGGGTAACATGACGTCCGACGACATTGTAGTGGTCACAGGGACTCGATGGTTTGAGGGTGGTGGACCAGACCGCTATTTGTGGCGTCTTAAGCGTCGTTGGGGGGAAGTCTATATTCAGCAGCGAACGTATATGAATAACAAAGTTACCTAAACGCAGAGAGCATTATAGGTTTTTTGTTATTATAGTGCGTATCCCCACACTGTGCTAGAGAAATGAAATGAAATGAAATGAAATGAAATGAAATGAAATGAAATGAAATGAAATGAAATGAAATTAAATGAAGACAGTTAGTGAAAAAGAAATACATATAACAATGGTTAACTCAATGTTAAGCTAAAGCAAGGTGTTATCAGTTTCTCGTCAAGTAAAATTAAGTATACTTAAATTAAATTACATAAATTAGTGTGTGCGCACAGTGCACTCTCTATTCCCTCACTCTCTTAATCCGATGCGACTGCAGACCGACACGACCGGGAGAGGTCAAGTGCAGGACCAACGCCTTAACGTGCTTTCCGAGGCACGGGGGTGCAACACCGCCAACTTCCTGACTCCAGGCTGCTACTGTGATTTTTTCTTGTTAGGAAAACCACAATAACTATTGGCCCGACCCGGGATTTGAACCCAGGACCTCCTATTCAGCGGTTGAACAAGCTGACCGCTAGACCAACGTGGCAGTTGCCTATAGGTTGTATCAGTTTTATTTTATGCACTCGCCCTTACTTGTCGGGGTGAGCAATCCAATTAATGGATTAGCCAGCACTAAGTGGGGTGAAGTGAAGCGTCGCAATACCGGCCTCCGATGTCCGGCCCTGCCAGGCTGCAGGGCTGTTTGTACCTGACCACATCTAGGTAACTGACCCCGTAAGTTATCCTAGCTTCCGCCAGCGACTTCACATGCAATAAACGGGGTAAAGAGTGGCCTATATCTACGCATTTCAGTTCGATCTATTCAGTATTGGCGTTGCAAAATTTCAGTTTTGGCGTTGTGTAGGCGCAAACATCTACCAACGGCACAAAATTTTGCCTATATTAGTAGGATAAGTTGGATTACTTTATTAAGGTTTCTGTCTACTAAAAGTCCTAGCGAAAAAGCGTGTTCTTTTGGCCACCTAAGTTAACATTGATATCAGGATATCAATGGGTCGATAGTCTACAAAATTGTTTATAATCTACTAAATCGTATGCGCTTCTGCGCACCCAACCAGCGGTTAACCGCGGGGGTGGCATGTCGCTTTTCCAATGTCTAATATTTTCCAATATGCAACCGCTTGTGATTGTACGGACTTAGGGCTAGTACGCACTTAGCGGCTGCCCGCAATGCGGCTGGCCGTCCGGCTGACCGCGGGTTGCGGTTGCACTTGCGGCCAACCGAACGGCCAGCCGCAGCGCGGCCAGCCGGGTAGTGCATACAGCGACCGCGCTGCACTCGAGCGGTCGACTCGACCATTTCCAAGATGGACGTCGAAGAGGCTGTCGGTATTTATTATATTTACGCGCGTTACATAAAGAAAAAGAAACGAAGACAGATTCTGGGTGCATCCATTCCATCCATCGTACAATCCTCGCCAAAAATAAGTGTGCAACCCACCGCTACTGGCAACCGCAGTGAAAACGCGGAGTGCGTAGAGCGACCGTCCGGCTGCCCGCCCGAGGGGGCGCACCGCTGCGAGCGACCGGAGCGGTTAGACGGCAGCCGCAATTTAATGCGTATAGATGATACGGTTACATACAATTTTGAGCTACCGGTTAGCCGTGCGGCCAGCCGCATTGCGGGCAGCCGCTAACTGCGTACTAGCCCTTAAACGCTACAAAATTTCAAACGCGGCGGCGGTTTAACCGCGGCGGCCGACCGCTAATGCGTAAAGGGCCTCAGAAATGGCACAATCATAGCAATTGCTACAGTTCCTTGTTTTGCAATTGCTTTCACAATTTCACAAGGGTCTAGGTTGCAGGTAAGTACTGTCTTTTGGTTGAGATATGAATGGAGAAAAAACTTTGTTGCAATAATTTTATTCATCGTTAAAAGTCCAGTACAAGTATTCTATCAATAAAATTGAGCAAAGAAATATCAAATAGGTACGTATAGTTATTGAGATACGGAGAAATCTATTATCAGTAATTCATGAGCCTAGCTTACGTGGGGCTTCGCGCGTCGGAACAACCAATTAAAGGTATATTGAGTGATTATGTGTCAATCGCATGCTAGAACCTTGTCAAGAGTTCTACCGTACGTACCTTATGGAGAGAATACTTTTTAATGTTCCGTACCTGAAGAGTGCAGCGAACCTTTTCTACCCATAACATTACTAAGCATATACTCTGCCTGTCAGTCAGTCTATGTACGACAAATTTAAATACGAAAACAAAATGTTATGTTTTTATTTTGTTTTAGTATTTCAATTTGTCGTGGCAGTTACACGTATTTTGTGAAAAATCGGGTTTGCTTCATCTAGGCAACGGTTTGTGATGTATCACCTATGAGTATATATATAGTATGATGTATGAGTGCGCGAGTCTGACTCTATAGTCTCTCTTTTGGCTAGTTTATTTTCTTTAAAACAATGCTGAAATTTGCTAAATATAGAATCCAACCCCTTAGAATAAAACACATTAGACAAAGGTCATTCCACCACATTACCACTCTACATGTAGATAGTAGGTACAAGACGAGAATAAGTAAATTCAAGTTGCGAGAACTCACCTTTGAAGGGACAGACAAATTAGGTTTTAATGTCGGTACCTACCTAGGTACAGTCGGCTGCAAAAATATGTATACACTCCCAAGTTTTCAATTTGACAAGACAAGTAAGTTTATAGTAATTGCGATAATTTATGTACCGCATTCTGACAACTACGATGATTACTTTGTACTAAAAACGTGTGCGTGGACTTTTATTTGAAAAGTTCCGCGTAAAATAAAAGTTAAACCTTGGAAGTGTATACATGTCTGTGCAGCTGACTGTACCTACTGCTGCTCTGAACGCTTTGTGAAGTGTAAGTTTTGCGTTCACCGGATCGGAATCAGAGCGTACCCAGCGTTAATCACAATGCGAAAGTTTGGATGTCTAGATGTATGGATGGATAGATGAATGAATGTTTGTGACCTCTTCACGCCAAAACGACTGAACCGATCCGGCTGAAATATTGCATAGATGTAGCTCTAAGCCTGAAATAAAACATAGCCTACTTTTTATCCCACAAAACAGTTCTTATGGGATTTAAATAACCTTTAAACCTTTCCATAGAAATAACGCGTGCGAAGCGCGGGCAAGAACTAGTAAAATATATATTACGTAGCGTACGCGGCGAAGACAGTACGTATATTAATAAATATCGACGCCGCGTACGCTGTATGTGCTCTCCGATTCCGATCCGGTAGAAGCGCAGCTTTACATAAAATTTAGTTTATTTTCTTAACCTACCCTAGGTTCGTGGGGTACCGAGGCTCTTCGGGTTTTCAAAAAACTATCTGAGCGTCTGGTCGAAGCGACGCGTGACCCGAGAGCTGGTGAATATTTGGCACAGCGTATCAGCATTGCCATACAGCGTGGCAATGCAGCCAGCGTCTTGGGGACGCTTCCGACTGTTGTTGATATGGATCAGTTGAGCTATCTGTAGACTGTTTGCAACAGTCGGCACTTAGCTCAATTGTTTCAATTGTAAATACTAGTATAATTTTCTTTGTGAATAAATTATTTTTCTTAATAACTGTTAGGTTAGTTAGATCAAAAGAAAAGACATAAAATGATGATTATGATGTCAAGCATGGAATAAAATGTGGACCACGGAAGTAGCGGTCATTTTTAGTTTGTGGTCCTAAAATGCCGAAATTCTTAAAATCTTTTACACGTAGGTATATCTTGAATTTAACTAGTGTTTTAGGTAACAAGTGTTAATCAATTACTTTTTATAGAAAGTGCAAATTCCTAATAATGTTGAGCAAACTAAACCTGTACTTACTTAGGGAAAACAAATTAAATGTGACAAAAACAAAGAGACGGAGTTGCCGAGATGGCAAAGACACGCTTTGACAACTAAATTTAAATAAACTTAATCATTTATTTTATAATTGTTTCTTGTAAATTGTTTCTTTATGATATGAGTGCAAAAAATAATTTTAATCAATCAAACTATTTACTCAGATGCTTATTAGCTCATTAGCTGTGTAGCCACTGAGCTGCACGTGGTACAAATCTTTATATATATAATTCTTCTGTGAGTGTGTATGTCACTGAACTTCTCTCAAACGACTGGACCAATTTTGATGAAATTTTTTGTGTGTGTTCAAGGGGATCTGGAAATGGTTTAGATTCACAATTTTGTCCGCTGGACAATGTTTTTTTAATTAATTTTTAATATTCTATAGAATAGCAATCTCCTTTAAACGTTTCCATAGAAACAACGCGTGCGAAGCCGCGGGCATAAACTAGTTTAATATAAAAGTATTCAAATTCTTGGCCTATTTCGGCCACATTACCCTTGAAAGTGGAGTTATCAAAAATTCTCAACGCCGCCGGATGGCAACAAAGGGGCCATGAACTCTGCGAAATGTACATTCAGTACTGATTGTTACGTCAATATGAATGGTACACAAGGTGTAGTAACACGAAAACATTAGATGGCTGACGAAAACACATTATGTCATTTTTCCAAGAGAAAATGATTTAAACAATATTTTTGTAGCATCTTTGGCTATACAGGGTTATTGGTTATTCATTGACACTACGTGAACCACAGGTTCTACCCATCATTACGAACACGTAAGTGAAGACGCCAGGTCTTAATTCTTATTTTTTTTGTATATCGCTTCGCATACAAAATTGAGTCCAAAACCTAATTAATTACTAAATATACCTACTGATCTCTCACTCCTATTTAAATCCACATCATCATCTCACATCATAACTTCTAAACTATCTTACTTAGGGCTAAGATGCAAGACTTATTTTGAAGCACACATTCTGTACTATCGTTCAAAAACAAAAAACATGTAGCTTGAGAGTTTCGATTTTATGAAAAAGCTAATAATTTAAAAAAAAACTTTTTTTTTGTTTTATAAATTCTTTTTTCTTCTATTATAAAATAGAAATTGCTACAATGTTAAAATTGGTTTATTGTCTACATGATTGGCTATCAAATGAGTCCTCTATCGTCTTCCTAAGACCTCTACATGGGTAGCAATATCGTAATCAGTACAAGCACCCGTGCTCCGAGGCAACAGAAAACAAAATGGCTGCCATTTTATCATGGAGAGAAAAAAAAATAGGGATAGTGATTTTTCGATAAAATTTACCGTTTTTCAGGATGGCGGATTCGGAGTAAAAACTTTTTGTCGTTTGACCGAACGAAAATAACCATAGCTACCGGCCGATCTTTTAGGAAATTAAAAAAAAATAACACGTTAGAAATGGATTTCCATACACTTTTTTCTCCCGCTAAAACACGTGAGAAATGAAATTCCATAGAGTTTTTCCTCCCGGTTTCCTATAGGCCTGCAAAGACATACTTTCTTCTATAGATGGAAAAGGAATAGGCATCTTTCCGAGCAGGTGTAGCATAAAAATACTAGTACATAGTTATTTTCATCTGTGAATATCTCAGAAACCTGACGCTTTATTATGTTCCTGAACATTTTTCATTTGTTTCAGTCTCTTCTATCCAAATAAATAACTTTTATTGTGCCCGGCGATTGCAAAATAAAACAAAATCGTAGGGCCACCCTCGATACAAAAATCTTCAAACCCTCCACCCATCGGAAACGTAGACTTTGTCAGTTTTCTCGTATTACTACACTCTATAGCACCACGTCAAACAATATTCGATTTTATTACGTCTAAACGATGTATTGTACCGGTTTCCGGTGATATTTGATTGATGGCCGAAGGTTGGATGAATATCAAGCTTGCTTATAAACGGAGCCAATGAACGTTGGGTTATGTATGAGTCAAGCGGTTAATACAATGTTCAGCTGCAATGGTTATTGGACTTAATTCACATTCATTTGAACTTTAATCAGTGGCGATAAGGATTTAAATTGCCAAATAAGGAGATCTTAAAAATTTGTAGGATTTATTCGACGAAATCCGGGACTATTTTCTTTTAACCAACAAGCGACTACAAGATTTTTTGCAACATAGGAAAAACGTGAAAACAGCTCTTTTTAGTAATAGTATTTTGTAATGGCTCCTAAAATGTACAATAGGTAATTTACAAACTGATAATAGGAAATCAGAATATCTTGCATGAATATTTTGACGCAGTTTAGTTATTACGTACTTAAATGTAGAGAAGAGATGTGGTTGATAATGATAACTCATTTTCAAATCACGAAACGCATTATTTTCAATTCTTAAAACTTTCCTATTTATTCATATTACGAGTATACTTTTTTCTTCTATTGCTTAATTATGTAAATTTTTTACACCATATGGCAGATCACGGTGCTCTTAATTGTATCTGTAAACATTATCTGTGTATCATAAAATAAATTAACTTATTAACATATCTGATGCGCCTTGAACTCATCTGTTGTCCTACAAACATCTGAGGTAGATAGGTCAATTGCAATAAAACATCTTGCATCTAAGATTGTAGGCATAATAAAAAGGTAATAACTGACCTACTCATGCAAAGTGCAACAAGGTAAGCAGGGTGAGTATTAAAATTACGAGTGGCTCAAACGATTCGATAATTCGCACATAGGACATTTTAGATTAGACTATTAGAACAAGATTGCAGTGAGAAATGCAGTTTTGAAAAATAAATGGAAGACTGCTCCGTTTTAACACTTTGCCATTATTTTTATTTATTTATTTATTTAGACGTTCAAAACAAAATAATCACAGAATATACTAAACTTAAATAATATGGGTTTAGAACTTGATCATTTTACAAATTATGTGCATACAGAGAATCATACGAGCAAAACACGTAGAGCAAAAACGTCACAACATTAAAAAATAAAAATATAAAACAGAATAAAGGAATACTAGTTCCTTCCTTCCTTCTCTGGGAAATTTCATTAAGATCTGTTCAGCCGTCAGTCAATGAGTGAAGAGGTAAAAGACTGATGTAATTACTTTAAGATTTATATTATTAGTATCAGTATGGATTTCTAGTGCTGACGGGAGACCTATAAAATTTTACCGTAATGCGAGCGGTAAGAAGAAGGTGCGCAGGGAAAAAGTACTGGCCGCTTATAAAAATAAATTTTAGGTCTTCTTGACTTAAGTATTTTTCGTACGGTCCCGAAAACAGTCAGTATTTTGTCTCATAGTTTATTTATGTTGGTGTGAGTGCGATGTTGCGTGTCACTCCTTTACGCTATGCGCTCCTGGTAGCTCGGTGAATTTACATAATTTGTTTTCTTTCTTTAAAATAATCATTAGTTTAAAATAATATGTAGTTTACTAATGTGGTTATCCGACTGTACAAAATCTTGATCTCTTTGTGGCGAGAAACGGAAACGAATTTTGGGTAGACACGCCCACAATTTTTTTTTATGTGAATTGAAACGCTGATATTTTTTGGTATGAAACGGCAAAAATTAATTTGCGGTGAGAACAATACAATGCAATACAAATACACTTTATTGCACACCAAGAAAATACAAATATAAAAATACAGGAAAAGAGAGATACAGAGTTGTACAATGGGCGGCCTTATCGCTAAGGGCGATCTCTTCCGATTTAGAACCTGCGTTGCGAAACAGCGCTACACCCACTTATGTATCTACATGTGCGAAAGAACGTTAATCAAGATCGAAAAGCGACGAAGCACTGTGTATAATGTATAGTTCCGTGCGCGCACCCGCACCGGTCGGTCACACTCGCGAACACCGCACAGCACGATACGCTAAAAACCGTTTTACGATGTCGAAGTCGACGCTTAAGTCGCTTGAAAATCTACTTGTACAATTTATCACACCGATCGATCAAAAGTTCGCGACCGTGATGAAAGAATTGAAGAAACTAGAAGAGAAAATCGATAAACTCGAGGCAAAAAAGCATCTATCATCCAACATTGAGGGTAGCAATCGCGGTTCCCCGGCAACATCGCTCGCGAAACCGACGACGTTGAACACGCACACAGCTGATCGCGAGCAGCGTAGCTTGCAGAAGCGGCCCACACACACATCGACAACCCCTACCATAGTCGCCAAACAGGACCGCGCCCCGCACTTGCCGCAGCCTGCGCCCGCGCCGAGTGCCGCTACACTCGTCCCATTGCCAACCGTCAGTCAGCGGGCGCCCGTGCCCGTGGTCACTCCACAGCGCAGGCCCCCACCGGCTAGACCGCTCGCACCTGCTTTCTCGAGATCGTATGCAAATAAACCCCAGCAAAATGACGACGACGACGAGTGGAACGTCGTAAGTTATAAAAATAAACGTCCGCCTCGACGGCGCGAAGTTATCACGGGTAAAGGATCGACCGATAACGACTTACAAATCGTTGAGCGAGTGAAGAAAATTCACGCTTGTTTCTTCAAGCCCGACACAACGCCGGAATCTATCATAGCCTATATGAATAAAAAGAGCCCGAACAGCAAATATCACGTAGACAAACTGAAACTATCTCACACTTATTACTCTTCGTTTGCAATTACCGTGCCATGCAGTCAATTTGAGTTTTTCACATCGGCCGAAAACTGGCCCCAAGGCACAGAGATAAGTGAGTGGTTTCGGCCCGGCGACGGACGCGCGAGAGGCACGTCCACCAGAGCAGCATCTCGGCGCAAGCACAGCTTCGGCGCCGCCCGGCCCCGGGACAACCCTGCTGCCGTCAGCCCGCTCCACGCCGCCCCCCCAGCAGCCCCAGCCGACCTCGAGAGCAGCTCGCGCTAAGAGCCACCTTACCATCTGCCACCAGAACATTAGGTGTCTACCTAACAAGACAAGGAAATTGGAGGTGCTCTTGAAAAGGGATCTGTCTTGCGACGTGTTAGTGATAACGGAACATTGGCTACGAAACCACGAACTTGCGTCTGTTACACTTAATAATTTTGATCTAATATCTAGTTATTGCAGACCTACAATCCCTCATGGTGGTAGTTGTATTTATGTTCGCACTGGCACAAAGGTGACCAATAAACAAGATTATTGTGATTTTTCACAAGAACAGGTATTTGACGTGTGTGCCGTGCAGCTTGTTGTAGAAAATATACTTATAGTAGGAATATACCATTCTAATCAAACTGACGACTATGCATACTTAAAACTATTTGAAAACCTTCTTACAAAGATATGCTATGAAGACGCTATCATAATGGGAGATATTAATATAAATCTTTTAAAAAATACGAGAGTTAAAAAAGAGTTAGTAGATATTTTATCTAGATATAATTTTGTCCAGCTTATTGACACAGCCACTAGGATAGACGGGGACACCTCCACTTTGCTCGACCACGTATACACGAACCTCTCCGCGGAGCGCATCGTGAGTTGCGCCGGCGTCGCTACGCACCTTAGCGACCACGACGCTCAGCGTCTCCGCGTGTCCCGCGCCCCCGCCCCCCCGCCACAGTCCGTTGCAAGACGTTCGATGACTGCGGCTAACAAATTAAATTTTGGTAGCGCTCTCGAATCGATTGACTGGGCCTCGGTGGTGGAGCGGTCGGATGATTGTCACGCACTTGCTGAGACTCTAATGACGATGGTTGTTAATAAGTTCGACATCTGTTTCCCGGTTAGAAAACAACCCTTCATCCCTAGACACAATACCTGGGTAGATAGCGAAGTTCACTATTTAAAAAACTTAATTTTCGATTTATTGAACCTCAAAAAAACTTTTCCCGGTAATACTGACCTTATAGAAGTTACCGAACGTTACATAACCAAATATAATGTGTTAATTAAATCAAAACGCCACGACTTCTACTCCAAAATAATTAATGACCACCCGAACAAGTCAAAGAGTATGTGGAGCGTCATAAATACGGAACTCGGACGGGGAAACCGCGAAAGTGTCGACTATACCGACCTCGTGAAAGACTCTACCGGGGCGCCCTATAGCACAAAGCAGCAGCTGGTTAACGAGCTTAACCTCGAGTTTACAACAGCTGCCAGCAAGTGCGGCGCCCCGTCGGCCGACATCACGAGCGCCTGTACGACTCTCAGCGCGAATACAACAGCGCGCGACACCTCGCTGCGACTTACTACCTTCACCGCGGACGAAATCGGTAAAATAGTGAGGCTACACATAGCTCCAAAAAATAGCACGGACTTATACGGAATATCTTCGAACCTACTCCACACCGTCGCTAAATCGCTGGATCATGTTGTAGCCTACCTATTCAACGCCTGCATCCGGGAAGGGGTATATCCTGCTACTCTTAAACGTGTTAAAATATCGCCCTTGTATAAAGGTAAAGGTAAGAAGTCGGAAATGAAGTCCTACCGACCAATATCACTAGTACCCGCTATTAGTAAGATATTTGAGGTGGGGCTGAATAAAAGACTCTTATCATTTATAGGAGACGGCAACCTAATGTCCGACAGGCAGTACGCGTACAGGGCCGGGCGCGCAACAACAGACCTGGTGCGAGAAGTGTTGTGGCGCGTGCTGAGCGCGCGCGAGGCGGGCCAGCACGTCGCACTACTGTGCTGCGACCTCTCGCGCGCGTTCGACACTGCCGACCACCACTTGATCGCGAAGAAACTTCATTTCTATGGCATACGCGGCCCGGCGTTGTCCTTGCTAACCTCATTTATGTCGCACCGTACGCAGACTGTGGTAGGCGACCAAGGGCGTTTAAGGTCAGTGGAGATGGAGAACTCTATGGGGGTACCGCAGGGTTCCTGCCTCTCGAACACATTGTTCAGCCTACTGCTCAATGACCTACCCGAGTTCGTGAGCGACGCGCAAGTCTATATGTACGCCGACGACGTGGCAGCTATTGTGACTGCACCGTCGACACTCGAACTAGAGCTTAGGCTGAATAATGTAGTTCGAAGGCTCGAACAATGGTTTAAATCGAATGGCTTAGCCCTAAATAGAGAAAAGACCTGCTTTATGACCTTTCACCTTAATGGCACGCCATCGCCACCATGTACCGTGATCGCTGGAAACACCGCACTGCAGATGGTCGACACTACAAAACTTCTGGGATTTTACATCGACAGTGGACTCACTTGGGAGGTTCACATAGAGGAGCTCTGCTCCAAGCTAGGCCGTACATGTTTCGCATTGCGACGGCTCGCCGACACCGCGTCGCGCAGCGTAGTACTGTCGTGCTACTTTGCGACTACCCACAGTATCCTCACCTACGGTGTGGAGCTGTGGGCGCGGGCCGCGGATGTCGAGCGGGCCTTCGTCATGCAGAAGCGAGCCGTGCGCGCGATCGTCGGCGTGGCAGACGATGTGTCATGCAGGGAGTTATTTAAAGAGCTGAATATCATGCCTCTTCCCTGTGAACTTATTTATCAAGTAGCCTTATTCACACACAATAACATCAATGAGTTCAGGAGGAGAGGTGTGAATACCACCCACGCTCTGCGCAGCAACAAACTCGCGCACGTCCTCGTCACGCCCGCGCACAAACTGCGCAAGTCGGAGAGGTCCGTGTATATCATGGGTCCCTCGGTCTACAACAGGCTGCCGGACACTATTAAAAAGGACGCTACTTCCACCATGATTTTTAAAAATAGACTGAAGAAATGGCTCTTAGAGAGTTCTTTTTACTCCGTAGACGAGTTCTACGCGTTGCCTATTATTTAATTAGATTAGAATGACATTGATATCCAAAGACTGTAATCTGAATTAGGTATATAATTAATATTATAATAGATGTTATCTTAAGGTCAATATTATAAACTATATTGCTTACCTTATTCCACTGTGACTTGTAACTTGGCGTTATTAATAAAGAATTGTATTGTATTGTATTGTATTGTATACATGAACCATGGGGCACGCATTTGGTCTCTTCTGTGTCTCAGACATAATCAAACCTTCTGACATGCAATTTTGCGTGTCTATATTTTACGCATAGGACACTAGCTTTCGCGTCAGCACATTCAATTTTGAACCTTAGAACATGACAATTAGTCCCTTTTCACACGTATCCGGCGGCGAATGTATGGAAAGTTTGCCGGTACGTGTGACAGCTATCGTACATGCCCATACACTTCGCCGCCAGGTACCCGGGACCGGCTACCCGGAAACCGGGGCGTACGAAAAAGGCACTTCGAGTAAGTAGGTTCCAACTGGCAATGGTAAAGTAGGTCTAGCAATAAGACACAATAAACCCTGGTCAAACTTTGACCTTTTCCGTTCAGAAGCCATACGTCGCAGGATTACCGTCTAATCTCTCACGCAAAAGGTATCAATTGTTTGTTTATCTACTAGCCCAGTTTTGGTTTGAGGATATTATCCGGTTCATTTTGTAATTGGGTTAAAAAGGTTAAAACAACCTACTTATAAGTCGAAGAAGTGAATAAGGAATGAAAATGCCCGCCCCTCTCCACACCTCAAAAATTACAGAACCAAATAGTTTTAAGTGACCCATCAGTGAACTTCGCTAGTAATTTAGTCATAACTTCGTACGTAATGGTCCGATTTGGATAATTTAAAAAGATATATCATTCTATTGAAATTGTTATAAGGTTACGGATCCTCATTCCCACGCTGGGCATGCGGGTTGGGGATCGCAGTTCGATGGTAGAATTGTTCTGCAGGCGGCGCTGCTGCCCGCCCCCGGTGGATATCCCTTAGTCGCCTCTTACGACAGCCGCGGGAAGAGTTGGGGTGGTGTTAATTCTAAGCCGGCTCCACACAGCAGAGCCGTTGACCTAGATACATGATATTTGGCAAGAAACAAGGTCTTACAATTAAACAGAACCCATAGTGCGCGAATCCGACTCACACTTGACGTTTTATTTGGTTTCACTCAAGTTTGACAGACAATCGAAAAGTAATGAAGTGCATGCGTCCCTACTGTTACTCCTAGACTTCACACTCACTGTTTGACTGGTTTTTATTTGCTCTCTCTCATTTGCGTGTCCCTTCGGATCTCTGAGTTCTAAAACGTCTATTAATTGTATGAATAAAAGACTTGACCATTCCGCAGTATCGTTTTTATCAGGAATAAATAAAATAAGATACAAAATGACGACCGATTTGGCGCTGCGGGCGAAGGTCCGCCTGCGACGCAAGAGTTGGACTTGCGCGCTCATATCCCGCCTTACGACAAATGTTTGTACGATCTGAAAATGTTTGTTCTCGGTGTTCTGGGTATTATCTAGGTTTAATAAAAATATCTATCTATGTTATGTATTGTATTATGTTTATCAGTCATCTAGTACCCCTAATACCAGCTCTGCTTAGCTTGGGGCTAGAGGATGCTGTGTGAATTGTCCAGCATTATGTATTTATTTATTTTTTGACGACCTCAGTGGCGCGGCGGGCGAAGGTCCGCTTGCGACGCAGGAGGTTGCGGGTTCGATTCCCGCCTCGGGACAAATGTTTGTACGATCTGCAGATATTTGTTCAGGGTGTTCTGGATGTTTTCTATGTAGGTATAATAAAAAATATCTATCTATGTAGTGTATTGTATTAAGTAATCAGTTATCTAGTACCCATAACACAAGCTCTGCTTAGCTCGGGGCTAGATAATGTTGTGTGAATTGTCCTGCATTATTTATTTATTTATATATTTAATAAATAATTCTGGACAATTTACACATCATCTAGCTCTAAACTAGGCCGAGCTTGTGATATGGGTGATAGCAATGAAGCGAAGGACATATTTCAAGGTTTCTACTACAATGCGTGCCCTGCCGGGCAATATTATAATAATAAATTCATTTATTTCAGACTATAGAAAAGTTACAGATCTTATTTAACTTATTCTACGGTCCATACAGAGTGTCCTATGCAACCTGTACCAGCGAAGGTCTGTGGTCAGGGGACAAAAATAACTATCGATTGGACCCCCATGTATGTTCCGCGATTTTTTGTATATTTCGAGATATATTTTGTTTGTTTTATTTTCAGTTTTTTTGTTTTGGACGGTTTTAGCTATAATTTTTTCTGTGAAGTTATTCTTGGTGATTTTTTTTATTAGTATCATGGCTAGCATGCGTGTTCTTCTGTAAAAGTACTAAACACCAAATTTTCTCTCACTACACGTAGCTCGGATTTTAATCAAGAAATAAAAATTTCTGTTTGAGAGATATTTTTACTTGATTTTGACTTAAAAAAAAATTACCTTACCCTGACTAAATAAGTTTTTGGTATTTCCAAAACTTTATGAATTTCTTAGCTCTTAAAACAACACAAAACATTGATACTTTATTGGGCATTTTTATGCGAAAACGAAGTTTAAAGTCGATACAGTCGAAAAAAGTGAAACTTATTTCATGCCTTTGAAATGACTTTCCTCACATTTTTACGATTGATATCACACTAATATTATAAATGCGAAAGTTTGGATGGCTAGATGTATGGATGGATGGATGTTTGTTACCTCTTCACGCCAAAACTACTAAACGGATCGGGCTGACATTTTGCATACAGGTAAGTTTTATCCTGGAATAAAACATTCAAGGCTACAATAAAACATTCAAACAACAAGGCTACTTTTTATCCCATAAATCAGTTCCTATGGGATAGAAATAACCTTAAAACGTTTTCATAGAAACAACGCGTGCGAAGCCGCGGGCAGAAACTAGTGGTAAATAATTATGAATATTAGTAAAGATATTGTGCGCTGATCAACGTGTCGCACATCAGGGGGCAATTCCTGCATAATGCCGTTGGGACTACGCCATATTTACAAGGCACAATATCAAAGTCTAGTAAACGTGCCGAGTTGGTTGTTGTTCCAGGGAATAAAAATGTGCATATTATGCAATCAAAGTTGTAAACTACAATTTTTTTTTTGTAAATACTCAGTTATTTTACATCTATATCGTATATTTTACCCTTAAAACTAATAAACAAAATATAAAAACTTAAATAATAACACATTTCTTGTGATTACGGTAATGTGTAGATGACGCAATCAGGGTAATTAAATTTTGCCATCGATTGTCAGTTTTCAGTGACCTCATTCCCTTTGCCTGCCCCATCGTATCTCTAAGGCCTGTCCAGCCTGTAGTTTGTACAAAAATATAGCAAGACTTGTCAGCTCAGGCTTTTGTGGGTCAGAAAAATGCTGAATTTCAGTAGAAAATGCTCCGGTCGCTAATTAAACCTACTGCCGCCACATTTATTTAGTGCGGTAGAGTGCTGCTTATTTAATGCGGCGGGTCGTTATTTTATTTACGTTGGTAAATAAAATAACGAACAAACATTCTCTACCTTAATGTTTTGTACTACCAGTCACACTGTTTCGGAAAAAGTTAAAAACCACTCTGGAAGGTAAATGCTACTATACATTAAATGATTTCATGACGGACAAACATTTTTTAAATTTAAGTAAATGACAAATCTCTAGTTTTAATTCAACTATTCATTATTAAATCTTTAAATAAATAAATGTATAATAATTAAATAATATTGTAGGCATCCTGATTTTGCACGCCGCAACGGTAAAAATACATTGTGTCATATTTAAACATATACCACCTATGTACCGTATTTACATGTATATGATGCAATAAATTGTACTTTTACTTTTTTTTACTTTTACTTTTGTATCCTATCCTACTAATATTATAAACTAGCTTCTGCCCGCGGCTTCGCACGCGTTGTTTCCATGGAAACGTTTTGAGGTTATTTCTATCCTATTCTATTTTTGAGGTTATGTCAAGTCACACTTGAATGCTATGTATGCATATGTCCGTCTCCTGGCTGTAAGCTACCTCCTCACCAATTATCAGCCATATCGGTAAAGCCGTTCTTGAGTTATAAATAGTGTAACTAACACGACTTTCTTTTATATATAATAGATGTGATAATTTGTATAATCTGAAATTTTTGGTACCCAGGATCTCCAAAACTACTGAACAGATCAAGATGAAATTAGGCATACACTTAGAACGTACGAGACGAGTAATCAGATAAGTCGGGACCTGACACTGGCCGACGGCCGTCCTTCTGAATGAAACATGACTCTCGAAAGACCCTTTTACCTTTTCGCTTCAAAACCAAATTAAAAGGTGAAATACCCTTTCAATTGCAAGGGTACTTGTTATACCAAAAATGCGCGTGCGAAGCCGCGGGCAGAAGCTAGAATATACAAGAATACAAGAATATATTAATAAAATCATACTTTATTAATAAAATCTAGTTCTCTTCATAAGTCTACAAAGCCAAGCGTGGTTACAAAATGTTTCCGCTCGCAGCCCGTATAATAGGCTGAGAACTGGTAGTGCTTGGACAGTGAACATGAACACTATATTCTCTGTGGCTTTGGTCATAGGGACTCTAAATTTAAAGGACCTCCTCTTTCTAAAGGCATTGTGCTGCGAGGACCTTCTTCTGAACAAAGAAAATTACAATCAAATAAATAATAATAATTGTTCGGGTTTTCAAAAAACTATCTGAGCGTCTGGTTGAAGCGACGCGTGACCCGAGAGCTGGTGAATATCTGGCACAGCGTATCAGCATTGCCATACAGCGTGGCAATGCAGCCAGCGTCTTGGGGACGCTTCCGACTGGTGTTGATATGGATCAGTTGAGCTATCTGTAGACTGTTTGCAACAGTCAGCAGTTAGCTTAATTGTTTCAATTGTAAATACTAGTATAATTTATTCCTAACAAAGTGAATATCAAATAATTTATTCAAATCTTACTAGAATGTGGTAATAATCTTATATATAAAAATGAAACCCGTTTTCCGTTGTCACGGCATCACGCGTGAACGGCTGGACCGATTTCGCTAATTCTTTCTTTGTTGTGTTTGTTATTGTCAGGAGAAGGTTCTTATGAAAGAAAAAATTGAGAAAGTTGGAAACATAAATTTCCACGGGGGCGAAGCCGCGGGGCGCAGCTAGTAATAAATAAATATATTCACAAAGAAAATTATAATTATAATAGAAACAAATCAGAACTAGTATTTACAAATATAACAATAGAGCTATCTGCAGACGAGTACGGGCTAGGACATTAAATTTTGTCAAAGACACCACTAGACATACCAGTAATATACTCTCTGATGGTGGGACATTGAATGTTAAACCACCCCTTTTACTACCTAGCTAAGTTGGGCATTAACTGCCACAAGAATAAATGCAATTTGTAGTCTACCAGTTTCTCCATTCAAAGGAAGTTAAAGTTCAAAATTTCCACAATTTCCTATATTTTATTACAACGGCTGGCTTTTATAGGGGCTTTTATTTGGCGGCAAGCCAGAACCTTACCGTAGCTAGAAGTGCCCGTATCTATTATCTACTTTCAACAGGTCGGTTTACTGGTTTTTGGGATAAAAATCGTTTGTTACAATATTTAGTATGTTATGAATAGCCACTTGTTGGTTAAGATGGTTGTACAGTGGCGTTCATTAATAAATAGTAAATAATGCTGGACAATTCACACAGCATTATCTAGCCCCAAGCTAAGCAGAGCTTGTGTTATGGGTACTAGATAACTGATATATACATAATACAATACACTACATAGATAGATATTTTTTACTATACATAGAAAACATCCAGAACGCCCTGGACAAATGTCTGCAGATCGTACAAACATTTGTCCCGAGGCGGCAATCGAATCCGCAACCTCCTGCGTCGCAGGCGGACCTTCGCCCGCTGCGCCACAGAGGTCGTCGTTCATTGTTAGGTGACCCCTCTGTTATGTTTAAAGCATAGATGTAAGTAAAATTCCGGAGATTGGATACTAGCTTCTCGAAAGTGGAATGCTCAAATTAGGTCCACCCACCACCATAGGTAATGGTCAGTCAGCGTATTTGAGAGGTCGCGGCAGCGTGACGGTCGACAAAAGCGTATCTCGTTTATACTACCTTAGTTTTTTATTGGGCGAAGAAATTTGTTTACGATGAAACTGGTCTGGGGGGACCAGAATTATGTGGGACTCAACGCCCTGAGAAGGACGTAATACCCACTAAAAGTCTCTCCGGTGCCCTCTCTCCTTCTCGCTATTTTCGCCGACCCACGGGAACATTTAAAAAATACCGCGGCCCGACTGGCGTCCCCATTCCTCCTATACATAGTTACTACAGGTACTTACTTGACTTGCATACCTTTAAGGGAGAATTTGCGAATTGTATAAATACTGCGACTGTAGATATTCCAGTTGGGTTTTTCATTTTTACTTGGGCTCGCGCGATTTAACTGTTTGCGGTCCAAAGTGGGAGTGACTTGTTTAAGGGACAGTGGCGTTCATCGATATCTGACCCCCCCGGCCAGTCTCGAAATTACATCAGTTTTGGTTTAATATTATTAAATTTGCTATGTTCATTTTACAGAAAAATTCTAGTTTTAAAATAGTTCTGTATTCAAAAAATCACTTCAAATCACACTAATCACATCACATTAATATTATAAATGCAAAAGTTTGGATGGATGGATGTTTGTTACCTCTTCACGCCAAAACTACTGAACGGATCGTGCTGAAATTTTGCATACACGTAATTGTAATTCTAACCTTGGAATCAAACATAGGCTACTTTTTATCGTAAATCAGTTCCCATGGGATAGAAATAACCTCAAAACGTTTCCATAGAAACAATGCGTGCGAAGCCGCGGGGCTCAGCTAGTTCACAAATAAACTCTACCTGTATTTTTTCTCCTCGTGGGATATCATCTCAACTTCCATAAACATCAACTATGTCTGGATTATTAGCTTGTTTCAATGTCAATTTAGCTTCTGAGTATCTGATAAGTATCAATATCGATAGGATACAAAAAGTCAATATAAACCTTTCTCAGTAAATATTGTATGAATACAACTCTACAAAAGCGAGCCCAATGTTTAGCCAAAGGGTATCGTTTACGCAATATGAATTTTTATTCCCCTGTAGGAAAACTTACAGGTGGTGTTTTCTTTTATTTGGCTTAGGTGGGGAGATATAGAAAATATTCCAATTGGTAGGAATCATAATGTTTTATTTATTTAAACTCAAATCGCTGTGCCTGTTGCTTTGCCCGCGTAGAATTCTCAATTTTGGGTTTCATTTATTTTGCACAGAACCTGAATACTTTTTGCATACCTTCTTCAATAAGAAGCCTCAGTTACCCGATATAATTTATGCAGTGAAATTCCGTCAAAATCAATTTAGCTGTTTCGTAGAGTAGCCAGAACAAACAACAGACAAAAATGTTAAAATTTGGTGTTTTGCTTAACATCGTATGCATAAAAACTAAAAAGCTGCTAGTTTTACTTAAAAACAGGTAAAGAGTAAAAAAAAGTTCGAACTGAAAGATGGACTAGGACTGAAACAGAATCTTCTCATTTATTTTAAAGTTTTTTTTGTTATTATAGTGCGTAATTTCTTAAAAATTACCCTTAGAATTAAGCTACGCGACACCTCTCGTCAAACGAACTAAATGTAACTTTAGTCTTTGAACAGGATTGGATAAAAATGTTTCCCCTGTAGGTGGAGCTAACGGCGCTAGAAACCGTAGGAAGTCGCAAAGATTTTCGACTTCTACGTCACTTGACCTCGTGGTGTAGTTGGTTAGCACATTCCTGTACTGGAAGGATGCGGGTTCAAGTCCCGTCGAAGTCAAAATTTTTTGCGTTATTATTTGATTTCTCATTTATTTGATTATGACTTAGCACACGTTGTGGAATTGGCGTTTTTCCGCTACCATCAATCAACATCAACAATTCAACAACATCCTCACAAATCGCGAAATATTTGCGTAAATCTAAAATGAGCCCAAGTCCGTTGACTTTGAGATCATAATATGACTCCTACCAATTGAGTAAACATTACTATGAAATGCAAACTTATTTTGAGAATTCAGTACTTATCAAGATTACCCTGACCCGTGTACACTAGTTGTTTCTGCGTGATCAGGGGTCCACAAGACTGGTCATTTTTGCATAATTTGAGTTTGTATAATTTGGATTAGATAGTCGCAATATGATCACATATGATCTAGCTAGCTTATTATAAATACGTATCCAGGTAAAGGTTTTAAGATGCTAAATAATATGTAAACCACCATACACAACCTCTGCTTACTTTGGGGCTAGGTAAAGCTTTGTGAACTGTCCAGAAATATTTGTTTATTTAGCACTAGTTTATGCCCGCAGCTTCGCACGCATTGCTTCTATGGAAACGTTTAAAGGTGATTTCTATTCCATGGGAACTGATTTATGGGATATTGAGTAGCCTATGTTTGATTCCAGGATTAGAATTACTTGTATGCAATTTCAGCCCGATCTGTTCAATAGTTTAGGCGTGAAAACATAACAAACATCCATTCATCCATCCAAACCTTCGAATTTATAATATTAGTGTGACTAGCTTCTGTCCGCGGTTTCGTGCGTGTTTTTTTCTGGGATTATAGTAGCCTATATGATATTCCATGTTCTGATCTTTATCTATGCTAAATTTCAGCCTGATCCATTCAGTAGTTTTGGCCTTGTCTTTGGCCAAACATCTTCATAACGGCACAACAACCTACGGCCTTATACTAGGCTCTGTGGTGCCCGCTTAAAATTTGCACTACCCCAGCTCTCCCGCGGGTGTCGTAAGAGGCGACTAAGGGATATCCACCGGGGGCGGGCAGCAGCGCCCCCTGCAGAACAATTCTACCACCGAACTGCGATCCCCAACCCGCATGCCCAGCGTGGAGATTATGGGCTTAGCCCCATGAGATAAAATCCATTAAGGCGCTAATCAGGGGGAGGTTTGCATCCAGTAGTGGACCACTAAAGGCTGTTGAGGTGAGGTGGGGAAGTGTGCCTTGTGCTCGTGTGAATAAATGTATGACTACGAGTACAACGCGAGGTTCTAAGGTACAATATTTACTTTGACAAGGTTCCGTCCCATTCTGACCGCGCACGGATATTAGTGGAACTTTATATCTTTTATCACTTATACTACTATATCAAAAAGTCATTCACCTACTTTATACCCACTACTGCACTGCATGCATTATCGCCTGCATCATTACAACAGGCATTGTTTACAAGTTTTTCTACACTGTGAAGGTAAAAAGGAGGTCTTTGACACATAAATATCAGTCAATTGTGTTAACACTATTGTCCGTCGACCAGTCGGCCGCCCTAGGTCAAAAAAACATTTTCTGTCTTTTATATCTGTACTAGACGATGCCTCGCGGTTTCACCCGCGTAGTTCCCGTTCCCGTAGGAATGCCGGGATAAAATGTAGCCTTGAATAGCATAGAATTTTTCAAATCGGTCCAGTAGTTTCGGAGCCTATTCAATACAAACAAACAAACAATCAAATCTATACTCCTTATATTATTATTAGTATTAGTATAATAATAATAAAAATATTTATTTACAGAAAGTTTCACAATATTCGTACTAGTCTAATTATTAATAGTAATATACATTTCGACTGGTCACTATCTAGCACAAATATGCTTAACATAAACCTATTACGGTCACAGAAAATGACTCCTCGCTCTAAGTTAAAATAACTTGTATTAAGACACGAGGGCTCTTCCCTCCGGCTACAAACAGGCTCAACCAACACCAACTGCGACTATGATATATAGTATAGATAAGTACATATACAGGATTATTGGTAATTCACTGACACTGTGTAAACTGCAGGTTCTGCCCATCATCAAGAACACGTTAGTTAAGACACCAGGTCTTAATTCTTATTTTTTTTGTAAATCGTCTCACCTACAAAATAATGTCCGAAACCTAATTCATTACTAAATACCGATCTTCCACTCCTATCCACATCATCATCATTGGTTTATTTTACATCTACGCAACGCAAGATGATTTAAGTGGCATTAGCCCGGCTGGGAGACAGGCGAACTCACACACCCTCTGATAATTCAGGGCATAGCTATTTTTAGGTTTAGTTTCAAAGAAAACCCCTACAACCGACCTAACCCAAACTAGTATTTAAGTATAATTGAAATAGCTAATTGTAGACTGTTGCAAACAATCTACAGGTAGCTCAACTGATCCATATCAGTCGGAAATGTACCCAAGCCGCTATGAAGACGCTATTATGTAGTTTATTTAAGTAAGTTTTCTGCAAAACATTCTGTAAGTAGGTAGGTACGTTAGTCTCAGATCGGACCGTTCTCCATGGAAATAATGTAGACAAAACTCCTTATTGACAAACTTTTCGCTTTTAATCGAGGGTCTTGTCCACAAGGGCACATCTGGCTGGCAACAAATAAAAGGGTCAAAGAAATTATTTAGCCGGGAAGAATGCTTTTATGTCATGTTGGCCAGTCAAAGGAACCTGTTTTGAGTCCCATGCCATGAGAGGTCCCATGACAAAACCCAGTCACTATGATTTCTGTCTATGAACACGGAACAATACAATTTTATACATGACTTGCAGCTTGCGAATTTTTGTCTTGAGTCTGGGCACAGATATTATAATACTATACTGGTGTTGATTCTGTTGTTTTAGAATTCGCTGAAATTAGCTAAAATTAGGATTTAGGAATGTCAAATAGACGAAAGCTATTCTATGTTTCAAAAATTAGACTGTCAGGTTTGAAATTACGTTGACAGATCTAAAACAACTCAACTTAGTTAAACTCCTATTCTTTGCATTGCATTTTAGCTATGATTAGAAACGTTTACCTAATTTTAGCAGTCATCTAATTTGGTCGTGATTAAAATTTATTCTAGTGAAATACGGGCAGATTCTTTTGAAAAAAGTGAAATATGGATTTTTTGGTATTTTTAGGATCTGTACAGAGAATACGGGTAATTCTCAGAGGGCTCAAAAATACGTGTCCGGTTCGAAAAAACATACAAGAAGTATCCCTAGCCGTACGATTTTTTTTTTGTATAGTAGATTAGACGAAAATACTAGGGAGGCCTATTTTTGTTTTTTAATTTTCTTATTCTTAATACGTAAAAATAAATAAAAACCTTGGAAATATTGACTTTCGTGGTGCGTCCGGACCTCATGTTCCACTGTTAAAACATTTTTATAATATTTCCAATGATTAATAGCACTATTTCACACAGGTTCACAAATAACCAGATAGTTACTAGCTTAACTGACACTATTACTACACAAAAATAAGCTTTAGTTGAAAAGTTAAAACTAGATCTCTTCGCGTCCGACGTTTGGCGTTGATACCCCTGGCGCGCACTAATTCATTCATATATACTGTACTTTTGTAAGTACGTGAATAGTTGTTAGACCGAGACAAACTATCAGTTGCGCTCCATCAGTGGTGTGGACAACACTTCTCTATCTCTCCGCGTCGCTCTTTTATTAAGGTAAGTAATCGCTTTCCGTGGCTTGGTATACCGCAAATGTTGATTACCATGTAGACTGTAAATTCGTTTATACTTATCCTATTGTTTCAATGATTGTAACAATAGATGCCTTTTGGGTTCTTATTACCGACTGCAGACGCCAAAGTAATGTATACTAGCAATTTAGGAAATTAGTTAGGATTTTGTACTCTTTTTTGATTGTCGTGGTATTGATTTTCGTGTTTTCCGTGGGCAAAAAGTAGACAATGTCAATTTAAACCATGAAAATTAAATTTGCATGTTGGTTAACATTTTTATATGGTTAATTTTTATAATGTTTTATCAGTGTACTCACTGGGAATATGGTCTACTCACGAAAAGATCGCTTAGTTGCAAAAAGATTGGCAGAAAGACGGAGGAGACCCCAAAATAGAAATACAAATACAGAAATACAGCTTATTCATAAAGCAAATTTATATATCAATAACTTTTGTACCTATATACACAGCGTGTACAAGTTTTTAAATAATTCAAATTACACATAAATACAATACAAAACATTTGCAATATCAAGAGTTATTAAAAAGTCAAAAGCCACATAAAAATATTAGAATTAATTAACATTAGTCTCCGTTTTCTCGAGTAATTCTGCTACAGAATAAAAATTCTGCTCGACAAGCCAACGTTTTAGACGGAACTTGAAGCTAGTTAGACTGCTAGCAGCTGTGACAGCTTCTGGCAGTTTGTTGTATACCGCCGGACCCATAACGTGAGTCAACTTTGAGGACTTCGTGAGGGAGCGGGCGATAGTCGAGAGCTTTCCTGCGTTCCACGTCCCGTACGAGTGGGTGTCGCCGTTCTTCATGTATTTATCTAGATTTAGACGAACATACACCGCCGCTTGCATTATCACAATGCTGGGCAGTGTAAGTATGCCTAGTTCTTTGAAATGTGGTCTGGCGGAGACATCACGGCGTATGTTAACTAGGGTGCGTATGGCTCGTTTTTGCATCCGGAAGGCACGCTCCAATCAGCGGCGCACCCCCATAGCTCAGCACCATATTGTAGCACCGAGTGAACAGTTGTGAAGTAACAGCTTCGCGTCGTGCCACCTCCGCCGGAACCACGCGAGCCACCCGTCGGAGCGCAAAACATGTGCTATGTATCTTTTCGCATATTTTGTCTATGTGGCTCTCCCAGGGCTCCTAAGGGCTATGTCCATTTCAAAACCAAGAATCATCGTGGCTTCGGATTGGCTAATGGTCGCTCGTTCACATAGACTACAAGCCGTTTCGTCACTGCCAGATAGGCAGATATGAAGGTAGTGGATCTTACTTAGATTCAGAGCCAACCCGTTCATCCTGAATCATCCAGACAGTAGGCCTGCCGTCTCGCTTAGCTTCTCCTCCAGAGCGTCTACGGACTTTGCAGTGACGGTCGCGGCCACATCATCTGCATTCATGAGGGTCTTCGCGGAGGTCACCGCTCCGGGCAGATCGTTCAAGAGGAACGAGAACATTATGTTGGAGTCAGATGACCCCTGCGCTATCCCCATGGTGGAGGAGAGGGGCTCTGTTCGCTCAGTACCACCGATAACAATTTGTGATCGCTCACGCAGCATCTCCGTAAGTACGGCGAACGATGCTCCCTCGATCCCATAATGACTCATTTTGAGAGACTCGCAGCAAGTACGGCGTGGCTGGCCACGTCGAAGGCTTAAGATAGGTCACAGCACAACACGGCCGTCTGCAACTTCTGCTTGCACGCCGCCAGCACACGCCACACCACCTTGCGCGTCAGTGACGTCGTGGAGTAGCCGGCGCGGTACGCATACTGCCGAGGCGACAGGGTGTCGTCCGTCGCCAGCAAGTACTCCACCAGACGACTGCTCAGCCCGTTTTCGAGAACTTTCGCAATAGCTGGTATGATCGATACTTCCTTGTGGCTATCCATGTTCTCTGGGACACTTTGCTCACTTCCGCCCAAATCAAGTATAATACAGAGAAATACTCCGTTCAGAAAGAAAAAGATAGGCAATGGGATTTTTGAAAGAAGAATTCTTTCTTCTTCCGAATTCTTTCTTCTTTCCCTTCTGGGATGATAAAATCAGTTAGTGAATTAGATCCTCGTCAGCAAGGAATTCCTAGAGAAAAGCAAACTCTCCTCTAATAAACAAAATTAAACTCAAAAACTGATTAAGAAGTAAATATAGTAGTGATTTAAGAGTGTTTTTCTGATGTTAAATTTTGTTTGGTATACTTTCTTAGAAGAAAACTACAATTATAAAACAATTGTTCCTCAATTTTCTATCTACTTTCTACTGAAAACACATTATTTTATTTATAAACCATTCCGAAATTCCTTCTTACAATAATTATGATATGCTAATTCACACAAAATGTATGTTTCAAAATATAAATGTCGAATATTTTTATAAATTTGATTTCGGTGATATGAATGCTGATTTCCGTGGACACCATATTTTTAAAATTGAATAACTTCGTAACCATTGAGCCAATTAAGTGCCCTCTGCTACCAATAAATTTTAAATTAAATCTTTAATCAGAATATTTCATCATTATGTGTAATTTCAACAAAAAAAAATGTGACAGGAAAGTCAACCAAAAAATGAGTTTCCGAAGAATTACCCATACCATAATTTTAGGTCACCTAACTTAGAAAATTTAGAAATCGTAAAATTTAAGCTAGGAATCCTAAAACAACAGAATCGACATCACTAGTAGTCTGGGTAATTTTTCGGTATAATTCAGTTTAATTTTAAACAGATTTTGACAGAAATTTCGCTTCGCGCTCATTTAACACTTAATGCATTCAATTATCGTTAGGTACGTAGGTAATTATCGTTAGATAGTTTACACATTCAACTAGCATAGGCATTACAATACAAGTAGTCGTCTATTCAAATCGTTTGTAATTACATTATCAATTTTATTATAATGTAACGATTTTATTTCACTAATTGCGAATCAATATGGGGCTATTTTATTTTATTCTTTTGACAGTTAGATCACACACATTACAAGTCCTCTGAGACGAAAATGCTCTACCTATTTAGCATCAGATGTTTAAAAAATGTATTGTTAGGCCTCAGTTTGATAAACAAATACCTAAAGATACGATAAGTAAATAATAAGTAAGATGGCAGAAATATTTCGGCGCAAAGCCAAGATCTGCCCTTGAAATAAAACATTTGACTAAAATACCTTCTACGGCTAGGCACCATAAAAAGCGGCAGTAAATTTAACACGCAATGTCGCCAAAAGCAAATAGTTTAGAAGGTAAGTAAGCCTTGCGCCCCATGATTCATAATAAGTCTTTTTGCAATTCGTAGAATAATATTTAATTTGCACTGTCGCTTTGTTTTACTTTATTTATTATTATCTTCTTTACATGGTATAAAACAAAGTCGCTCGCGCTGTCTCTCTGTCCCTATATATGCTTAGATCTTTAAAACTACGCTACGGATTTTGATGCGGTTTTTTTATTAGATAGAGTGATTCAAGAGAAAGTTTAATATAGTAGAGAAATACTAATAATTTTAGAGGTTTCTAATGTGATGTCGTAAATAAAATCATTTTTTTGCGCTTACATTGCAAACGCTGGCTGAACCCTACGAGATAGATCCAAATAATGTACTACAGTATTGCACATCTTAAAAAGGTCTACAAAAAAGTCCAGAATGGTATATGTCTACTTCTTAGGGATACCATTTTTAATCCTTTACTTTTTACGATAAATAATGGCTTATTTACTAAGCGGTTTTAATCAATACAGCGTTAATCTTTATCCAATTAAGTACGTTAAATACATTGTGCATTTAATTTAAATCAATATGGCCCTTTACAGCATGTCATTTAAATGATTTTTTTAAAGATATTACAAATTTAAAATGCAGGGACATAGCGGTTGTGGCGCGCGGCGGCGGTATCGGCCGGGGGGCCGATTCTGTAGTATATTATCAGCATTGCACCCGTGCGAAGCCGGGGCGGTTCGCTAGTATAATAATAAAATCGTTTATTTCTGAAGGTTTTCATACAACATAAATTTTATGGGACGAAATGTATGAAGCATAGAAATTTTATTCAATTGTTTTAAAATGTTTACGAGATTGGAAGGAGCCAAAAAATGTTGAGTTTTACATTTGTTTTTATATGTTTCTATTCTATTTCTCCTATTTCTCCATTTGGTTCGATATCAAAAACAAACTGACGTTTGTGATAGTCCTCCATTTACCACTATTCGATGTTCTTGTGTTCCTCGACGGTTTGCCGTTTCTACCTAGAATCCACAAAGGAAGGACACACCAAAGTCAGGGGGCCACCGACAAGTTGTCAAAACACTGTCAGCTGCCTACAGTATTCGTACAATACATGTGCAATTTAAAACGGTTATTGCAGAATAGGGTACGGTATATGCATGTGATTTCAAAAAAGCTGATTAACAATTTTTTTACGTATTCTCTATTTCTATAGAAATATATCTGTACATTTATTTTTCTATTTTTTTACGTTTTCATTGTGAAATTTAGTTATTGAAAAGAAGAAATTTTAAATCTTAATCGCAAAATTTCTAAGCGTACCTATTGGGCGTTTTTCGACTCACCGGCCCGGCACCGGCACCGACGCCGGCGCCGGTGCCGTGTCGGTGCCGGGGTAACAAAAATGTATGAAAATGTATGGCTCGCTTTTTCACTTACCGGCGCCGGCACCGGCCCGGCGTAGAGTCCCGCCGGTGCCGGCGCCGTCGCCGGGGTAGCAAGCTTCCCACTGGGCGTTTTTCGACTCACCGGCCCGGCACCGGCACGGCACCGGCATGGCCGTGCACAGGCACCGGTGCCGGGGCTTCGTTTTTCCACTGTGCCGGTGTCGATGCCGGCTTACGCTCGGTGAGTGGTACAGTGCTGACACGGACTTCAACACGACGACACGTAAAGTACAACGCGTAGATAGATATAACAATGGTATCGTCAAGCCGTCGACTATACTTGTTATATCATTTACACCTACGACGCCGATACCGAAGCAGAGACGTCAAATTTTGGATTCATCCATTACTAAAAGTTAGATACCTAGAAGGAACATATTATACCCTATTTGAAAATTCGAAATACGAGTCTCTTACCCTCCGCTCCGCTCTCCTACCCGCCCCGCGCACTCACACACGCACATTGCTACAATTCATATACAGTACACATGCAGTTTTGCCGGGCCGGCACCGAGTGGGAAGCTTGCTACCCCGGCGACGGCGCCGGCACCGGCGGAACTCTACGCCGGGCCGGTGCCGGCGCCGGTAAGTGAAAAAGCGAGCCATACATTTTCATACATTTTTGTTACCCCGGCACCGACACGGCACCGGCGCCGGCGTCGGTGCCGGTGCCGGGCCGGTGAGTCGAAAAACGCCCACTCGGTGCCGGCCCGGCAAAACTGCATGTGTACTGTATATGAATTGTAGCAATGTGCGTGTGTGCGTGCGCGGGGCGGGTAGGAGAGCGGAGCGGAGGGTAAGAGACTCTTATTTCGTTTCAGTGGTGCCAGATTAGGCGAATTATCGCCATTTAGGCTACCTTGGGAGGTCAAATGGCGACCAAAAATCCAATCGGCTACCAGTAGCCATTTAGGCTACCTAGAAAAAAAGAACGGGCGATTTAGGCTACTTCAGGATTACCCCAAATTAATTAAATAATTTCTTGATAATTGTAGGTATGCTTGTAACGAAACGTAACATGAACGTCCACTGTTCTTCGGTTCTTTCCCCATTCTACTATTCTATTTACGTGTCGTCGTGTTGAAGTCCGTGTCAGCACTGTACCACTCACCGAGCGTAAGCCGGCATCGACACCGGCACAGTGGAAAAACGAAGCCCCGGCACCGGTGCCTGTGCACGGCCATGCCGGTGCCGTGCCGGTGCCGGGCCGGTGAGTCGAAAAACGCCCATTGGCAAGAGCAAACTTCGACGTCACACTGCACATTTTGTAATATCGTGAACACAGATATATTATCGTGAAGCTTTGGCGAGATATCTTTTTGTATAATTTCGCGGTTGTTTGGTGTTGTCTGTGAATTTAAATTTAGTTATTATCGTTTATTTGTATCTAATTATATTTTGGTTGAAAATCAACAGAAGAACTTTGAGTTGACAATGTGTAGTGTGACGTCACAGAATAAGGATATGGCGCTTTAGCACCCGAACCGTAGCCCGAAACCGAGGGCTGTTTTACTTTTTCTTTACCTTTACATTTTAAAATTTTGTGGGTTTTATATTTTTTTTTTCGGTAAGTTATTTAAGCTTTCTACCCGCAATGCTAAAGTTGGAAATGATACTAATAGCAACGTTTCGCGTTTATTATTTATATCAGATATTCCGTGTTATAAATAAACGTAACAAAAGTTGAAGATCTCTAGACCTAGGTTATTGATCCTGAATCTATTAACGTAAAAATCGATAAAAAAAAAAAATTGGTTGTCTGTAAAGTCGGTTTACTGACGATAGTTGAACGTGACAACTCAGAGCGAGGTAACGCCGCATGACGAGGTAACGCCGCATGACGAGGTAACGCCACATGACGAGGTAACGCCGCATGACGAGTTAACGCCGCATGACGTCATGTTTTTTCGTGCGTGCAGCCGGCTCTATCGAATTATAAGACGTTGTCACGTCAAAAATTCTATGCATATACCCTAATGTGTCAGACCAGACGCAGAGCCACATCAAAGCAGCTGAAGAATATTCTACACTGATGTCACACCCCGCCGCCGCCGCGCCGCCGCCAGGCTGCGCCGGTGGCTGATTTTGATGTGTAATGTAAGCTCCAGGCACACTTTACCAATTTTTAGAATAGAATAAAATAGAAGATCATTTATTGCCTTAATGCAGAAAATACACAACATAAAACTTTACTTAAGGCGAATAGTAGGGTGGATAGTGGCGCCACTACATATTTAATTTTATATTTACGTTATACAAAGGAATTATCAAAAAATCGGACCGCGCGTAGACGATATCTATCATAAGCTTTTTTTAAATGTATCTTTATTAGTTTAGTACTGTATTATTTAGGCAGATACTTGTTTCAAGAGTTTAGTTACCATTGGTACCATTGGTGGTGAATAACACAAAACAAAACTATTACAGATACAATAAATAAAAGCTTGTGATAGGTATCGTCTACCAGCGGTCCGATTTTTTGATAATTCCTTTGTATAACTTAATGATTAAATTAAATATGTAGAGGTGCCACTATCACCCCTACTATTCGCCTTAATACTACAAAATATAGACACAAAACAAATAGACTAAGGCAAAAAGTGTAAATTCAGCATTTTGCTGAATGCACTAATATGCAAGCAGCGCTGTTTCTCAATTTACTCCTCTCGGATAGCTGGTCACCGAGAGGTTAAAGTGATAGCGGGTTTATATACATTAACAAGACAAAATTAAAAATTTTAAAAACCCGCCGACGTTTATTGGCTGTACAGATTTTCATGAAACATGGCTAAGAACACTCGGGATAAAATTATCTATGACACAAACAAAACTAAACGAAAATCGGTTCATCCGTTTGGGAGCTATGATACCTACAGAGCTAGATACACAGACAGACACGTTAAACTTATAACACCCCTCTTTTTTTGCGTCGGGGGTTAAAAATAGATCAATCTAGAGTAGGTACCTACCTGACAGTGAGTGAGTTTTTCTCTGAACATATACTCGATTGTCCAGCTAAGATGTGAACAGTAGGTAATGGTCAAAGTCAACACAAAATAAAGCGTTATTCAAGTGACAAAGTGACATAATGATATGAAAATAACAACAGCATTCATTCAGGGAGGTCGCGACTCGCAGCGGCCTGATAAGCTATCAAGTCATATGACCGCTCGATCATCCGCATTATTAATTTTGTTTTAGTCAGCTGATAGCTGTAATAACATACTTGTAATTAGATATCTATACTAATATTACAAAAGCGCAAGTAATTTTGTCTGTCTGTCTGTTACCTTTTGACGCCTAAACGACTGAGGGCGAATCTAACGGGTTTGGTTGTCAAACTAGCTCTAGATCTCAGTACTCACGGGATCCCCGTGGTAAAAAGCTCGAATTACTTAAAATTCAACATTTTATTTTATTTCGGTGAATGTGAAAACACGATGGCGGAAAAAAATACGACGAATTTGACGACCTCTGTGGCGCGGTGGGCGGAGGTCCGCCTGCGACGCAGGAGGTTGCGGGTTCGATTCCCGCCTCGGGACAAATATTTGTACGATCTGCAGATATTTGTTCAGGGTGTTCTGGTCGTTTTCTATGTATAATAAAAATATATATCTATGTACTCGTATATTATTATGTATATCAGTTATCTAGTACCCATAACACAAGATTTGCTTACCTTGGGGCTAGATAATGCTGTGTGAATTGTCCAGCATTATTTATTTATTTATTTATTAATACCATAAAAACATCATGAAAGTGCACAGTTTCGCACAAAATTTGGTCGATATCTCAGAAACGCTGCGGTCTATTGAAATGATTTATGTTATGATTCGTAGGTTATTATATTACTTATTATTTGGTTCCATGGACCAGTTTCTTTCTTCATCAGTTATGTAGTTTTCTTGTTAGAAAAAAAAATTGACTGTCGCGCTGACGCCATTCCAAAAAGGTATACTCTGTCCCGCTCCTATGAACGCAAAATCCTATGCCTATCCTTTTCACAAAATGAAATTTGGCAAGGATTTAAACGGTATCCCGAGGACAGACAGAGCTACTTCAAAAGCGCGTGCGAAACCACGGGCAGTAAGTACCTTACCTACCTAATAATTATGTAGATATTTGTGTTACAAATACGCCTACTAACACAACAGACTCGATTGGGTGTTCCTCTTGAGTAGACGAAAGGGAAACGTTTTTTCGCTTGGAACTCAGAAACCCTTGTATTGTACGTTTTTATTTTATTTAGATATAAGTTATTTTATGTATTGTAAACAATAAAGTTTTCATTCATTCATTCATTAATTAATTCATTCATTCATTCCTCGAACTTTTGAAATATTGTTACCTTACCTTAGTATTTGGAAGTCGTTTAAGTCTGTTTTGTCTTCCCCGTAAGTTTATACTCGACTTATACCTACTCTTTTCATAAATCAATGGATGGTAGTCCCCTTATCTCCCGAGAGAACTCCTCCACATATTAAACTATTTTTTTTATCTGATTAGAGCATAGATCTAAATAAAATATGCAGCTATGGTACTTACGTTCTCCCAGCGACACTCAACAATTGGTCTGTGTTACAAATACGCGCAAACACTCGCTCACAGATACATTTCCATCTTGTATGTCTGTATGTATAATAAGTAATTCAATTTTTTTTTTATTTTTTAATAATGCTGTAATATTCACACTGCGTTATATAGCCCCAAGCGAAGCAGAGCTTGTAATATGGGTACTAGATAATTGATATAAGTACTTAATACAATACACTACAGATTTGGCCGAAGATCTCAAGAGGCGCAAATATGCAGGTCTCGACAGAGCCTACACATTTGCTCCCCTTGGAGTCGAGACCCTAGGTCCGTGGGGTACCGAGGCTCTTCGAGTTTTCAAAAAACTATCTGAGCGTCTGGTCGAAGCGACGCGTGACCCGAGAGCTGGTGAATATCTGGCACAGCGTATCAGCATTGCCATACAGCGTGGCAATGCAGCCAGCGTCTTGGTGACGCTTCCGACTGGTGTTGATATGGATCAGTTGAGCTATCTGTAGACTGTTTGCAACAGTCGGCAGTTAGCTCAATTGTTTCAATTGTAAATACTAGTATAATTTTCTTTGTGAATAAATTTATTATGTCTTTTGGCATTATACACTACATGGATAGATATTTTTTAGTATACATAGAAAACATCCAGAACACTCTGAACAAATATCTGCTGATCGTACAAACATTTGTCCCGAGGCGGAATTCGAACCCGCAACCTCCTGCGTCGAGGGCGGACCTTCGCCCGCTGCGCCACAGATGTCGTCTCAAATTATGTTGAACAAACACGAGGTCATTGCTGTAGTCTTTAAATAACGCTAAAGTAGGTCCTAGCAAGCACGCGTAACACGAACGATGCCGCCGGTCAGACTATAACTATGGTGGGTGGACCCAATTGCACCTAATTTACACCTTCCACTTTAGAGAAGTTAGTACCTCATCTCCCCTTTTTACTAAGATCGATGGGCCATAGCTTTTATTTTAACCTTACTTTTATCGTATTGACGTTCTCCGATAACATTAACAAGTAAAACCCTTGTTGGTTCGATGGCATGAAGGACATTACAAATTGAAATTCCGATAGCAGAAGCTCGCTGCAGCATATTCCTTTGTTTTCCACTGCTATTTATAGGAATCCAAAGTGCTTTCAAAGAGCTCATTATTCGTTGTACTGTACTTTGAAATGGCGTAGTATTGGAAAATAACGTTGGTAGGTAGTACCTACCTACCTAAAGCTTTAGCTTTACAAGTTTCAGCCCACGGCTTCGCACGCGTTTTTAGGGTTTCGAAGATCGGTTTCGAAACCCTTATGGTCTCGCTTTGTCTGTCCTTTTTTCCCTCCTTAATAACTCAGCAACTACAGCAGCTATCAACTTGAAATTTAAAATAATAATACATTTCGTGCGCCTGTACAGATTTTAAGAAAAAAAAAATGAAAATAAATGAAAAATGAATATGAACATTTTCCATACAAATTGAAATGTCAAAATTTTAAAAGAGACCTACAGAGTCAAGTGGGGTATCAAATGAAATGTATTAGTTTGTACATTTCAAAATAGTTTTTGAAATTTCAGTAGGTTTCATACTTTTTGAAATATTTTGAAAATAGTCGAAAAAATACCCATCCCCCCCCCCCCCCCCCATCTCCGAAGTTTGCAGAGCCATCCATTCAAAATGTATTGAGCGTTTGTAGATATAGATCTATATTTTACAGGAAAAATATAGAGAAGTCTGAAAAACTAACACTTTTTGAAAAATGGTCAAAAAAGGGGGGGGATAATTTTCAAAAGGGGGGCTACCCCACTAAATGGGGTATCATATGAAAGGTATTGGTTTGTACATTTCAAAATCGTTTTTCGATTTTCTGTAGGTTTCATACTTTTTGAAATATTTTGAAAAAAGTCGAAATTTTACCCGCTCCCCCCTCTATCTCCGAAGTTTGCAGAGCGATCCGTTCAAAATGTGTGAAGCGTTTGTAGATATAGATCTATATTTTACAGGAAAAATATAGAGAAGTCTGTAAAATTAACACATTTTGAAAAATGGTCAAAAAGAGGGGGGATAATTTTAAAAAGGGGGGGCTACCCCACTGAGTGGGGTATCATATGAAAGGTATCGGTTTGTACATTTCAAAACAGTTTTTAAAATTTCTGTAGGTTTCATACTTTTTGAAAAATTTGGAAAAAAGTCGAAATTTTACCCTTCCCCCCCCCCCCCCCCCCCCCCTATCTCCGAAGTTTGCAGAGTGATCCATTCAAAATGTATCAAACGTTTGTAGACATAGATCTATATTTTACAGGAAAAATATAGAGAAGTCTGTAAAACGAACACTTTTTGAAAACTTGACAAAAAGGGGGGGGATAATTTTCAAAAGGGGGGGCCACCCCACTTAGTGGGGTATCATATGAAAGATATCAGTTTGTACATTTCAAAACAGTTCTTGAAATTTTTGTAGATTTAGTAATTTTCGAAATATTTTGAAAAACGTCGAAAAAATTACCGCTACACCCTATCACGAGATGGAGAGAGATCCATCTGAAATGTAGGTTGGTACCTACTAGTTTTAGGTCTTCATTAAATTTCGGAGTTTCTAACCGGTACCTTTAGTACATACCTACTTGTTCACAAACGTTCGAAACCCTCGGCGCGCGAGTTACACTCGCACTTGACGGGTCTTGTTTATTTAAGGTAAAAGTAGCGTCAATCTAAACAATCAGTATTAAGAAATCATAAATTTTCGACTTCGACGGGACTTGAACCCGCATCCTTCCTTCAGTACAGGAATGTGCTAACCAACTACACCACGAGGTCAAGTGACGTGGTAGTCGAAAATCTTTGCGACTTCCTACGGTCTCTAGCGCCGTTTTTGCGATATTATTTGATTTCTTAGAAATTACCCTGAGTGTGGGGTTACGCACTATAATAACAAAAAAATCAGTATTCAAATTCAGAATCATAAAAAAAAACTACTTGCTCTAGAAAGTGCCATACTATCTTAGCCTACTTATAGGCTTCCGTAGGTAGGTACATTTTTTTATCCACACAGCACCAGTCCTCAAACTGAGCAAAGCTTGTGTTATGGGTACTAGGTGACTGATATACATAATACAATACATTACATGGTTAGATATTTTGTATAATTAGTACATATAAAATACATATCTCAAAAACCCGGAAGCAATATTAGCGGATCGTACAAACATTTGTACTATTATGTATATCAGTTATCTAGTACCCATAACACAAGCTCTGCTTACCTTGGGGCTAGATAATGCTGTGTGATTTGTCCAGCATTATTTATTTATTTATTTATTTGTCCCAACGCGGGAGTCAAACCCGCAACCTCCTGATTTCTTCGCGACACATTGCCAATTATAGAGTAAAGCCACAGTTTAGCATAATCCGATTAAATTATAAAACACTTTATATCCGGGAATAGCAAGCAGCGCCGAAGCTAGTTATAAATTAAATGTATAAGAATTTAATTAAAAAATATTTCATTGTTCATGAATTTTATTAATAATATTATGATAGGTACCTATTTCTCACAGTTCGTCCTAGCACGAGTGTATCGGCTATTCAAACCAATCCTCTAGTTATTCGATTATTTCTCCGTTTGCCTAGATTCGTCGAAATTGAAAGGTTTCCTGGAATACCTCTGCGGTAGGATATGATACAAATGCACATGTCTAACTAATTCCAAACAAAACAGGAAACATAAGTGATATTGTTTTGTTGGTACATGGTAACCGCGATTTTATTTTGTTACAATGTGGGGTTTTTGCATTGCCTAAAACCAACAAACTCAAAATGAAACTTATTACTTTTACCTACCCTGAATACTCATACGTAACTCAGACTCAAACAATCATGACCACAGAAATCTTATTATTTAGATTTCTGTGATCATGACGATTTTTTGTCAGTTTTCAATGAAAAGGTGTCAAAAAGTGGTCACTTGAGACGTGCTTAAATATTCGTTGCGTTTGAGTATTTGGGCAATATACAAATAGATTAATTCTAAATACACTTGCGAGCTTTAAACTGGAATCGCTTCAAGGGTTGTTCAAGACTAATTTTTACAATTTCTTTGCAGTGAACTATGAGTTAAGTTATGTTTTCCCTTACGCAGGATTTATTGGCGACGATAAATTTTGATTTAATGCACGATAATGTCCGCTGCCACACCGCAGCAGCAGTGACTAGACAGTACCGACAGACGTCTTCCATGTCGGCATTCCCACACTAGACTGGCCAGCCCTTATTCCTGACTTGAACCCAATCTGGCATTAATGGGACGAGCTAAAACAGCGGATACGAGGGAGAAATCCAGCTCATCCAGCTCCGGCGCCGATAGAAGCCGATAGATGCAACTTCGACCTATTGCATTCCCAAAATTTAGGTAGCCAATTTAATTAATTTTAAATCTTCTTGATATCACTTGAAAGGTAATTTTGTTACCTTATACCACAATCTATAGTTCATTGTACATAAATTGTAAAAAAATTGTTTTGATCAACTCGCGATGAAGCGATTCCATTTTAAAGCTCGCAAGTGTAGTTCGTTGGATAGCTTTTTTTTGGCTCGTTAGTGTTAGCATTTGGGGATGGATGGCTTATTGGCATTAAAAATTGTAATTGTATGTAAAATTAAAGGAAAACAAGCCTAAAAGATCAAGTTCATGAAGTTTGCATGGACTATAGACGAACAATGAACAGAATACTACTCCATAATACAAAAAAAAAGTTTAAGTATAAGGTCAACCCCTTAAACTATAGATACCCCCAAAAAGTAATTCAACCTCAAACCTTTCTACTGCCAGTGGCCATTCTGTGCCATCTAATGAGCTACTTGGAACTAATTATTGCCAAATCGAATACCTCTCATTGCTGTCCGGTTTGCTGATCGCGATGATTACAGTTGACGTAGAGAAATCAATTTAGGTAAATGATGACCGCAATCGGTATTGAATCTGCCATTAAGGTTTACTACGGCGACGACAAAGGTTCAAGAGAATTGGCTCATTTTTTTAAATCAAAAACTCTTTATTTCCTTAAGAACGTTTTAGTTCCTCAAAATTTACACTTATGTACAAAAGATCAAATTTCTTAATTATACACTGACATGGAAATATAGTGATAGTTTTGATTTCTGTCGCTTCGGTTACAGACTAAAGTAAAGAAGCGACGAATTAACCTTTAGCCTGTTAGTTGTTATTTTCCGAGTTGGAACCAAACACGCCCCAAGCTTTATTATCCTCTAGATAATCTGATATTTCATAGTAATCCGTTTTGCAAAAGAAGATTTTGACAATACTTCGCAGTCTACCCGGCCTAGAAACTAAAATACCTACCTCCAGCTCAATATCATACCCAGCAAAGTTTCCATACACGTTTGTCAACGACATTTCCATGAATATTTCTAGCAGTCACGACACTCGCCACCATCTTACGTAATACCAGTAATACCTAGTGCGTATCGCCAGAGAATTTAAATTTGATGCCTGAACTGAACACGACACTGTTATAGAGGCAGGTGGCAGGTAGGAACAGGGCTGAAATTTGTAGAGGAACTACATACCTACTGACATTGTTTTAGCAGATATTTATTCCGGGTGTTCTAGATGTTTTTATCTATAATATAAAAATGAATCGCAAAATGTGTTGGTAAGCGCATAACTCAACAACGCCTGGACCGATTTCGCTAATTCTTTCTTTGTTGTGTTTTTTATTGTCAGGAGAAGGTTCTTATGAAAGAAAAAATTAAGAAAGTTGGAAACATAAATTTCCACGGGGGCGAAGCCGCGGGGCGCAGCTAGTGTTTAATAAAGATATATGTAAATCTACGTAGTGTATTGTATACCTGTAGACTGTTTGCAACATTCTGCAGTTAGCTCAATTGTTTCAATTGTAAATACTAGTATAATTATCTTTGTGAATAAAGGCTATTTGCCCATCTTTACCCAATTGTATAATGTATATCTGTTAACGAATCACAAAATTTGTTAAGAGACAAGGTCTTATAGCACAAATAAAGGGAAAACTCCAAAAACCGTAAATTTGTAGATAATTCACAAAAAATTTTTTGATTCTCGCCATGGACGAAAACCTACAGGGTATCTACTTCTTGTTGATCTAGAATGTGATGATTATTAGGAAGACACAAGGTCTTACGAATATACGGAACCCTTAGTGTGCGAGTCCGACTCGCACTTGACGCTTTATTCGTATTTGTATTTACTTAGTCACCTCACTACTTTATGATGGCGAGATTAGGATGGTATTCAAATCATGATCTTGTAGATACACAAAAACAAATTGAAGGCTGAACAAATTACAAAGCATCTAAATAATACCTCGAAGAAATTTACAAAATTGCTCCGTTTCCCTAATTCCGCTGAGTAATCAATCTGAAGTTGCTCTGTCCACAACAAAATAGCAATTTGTTAACAGGTCTTTTCAGAATCGGCTCAAAAATACACAATACCCGTGCCTCATCAACATCATCATTCTCTTGCCCTTTTCCCACTTAGGTGGGATCGGCACATCAGGTTTTCTTCTTCCATTCGCTTCCATCACTCGTCATCTCTGCTCTCACTCCTTTCTTACCCATGTCATCTTTCACATAGTCCATCCATCATTGTTCTACTCCTCTACCCATCAACATTCATATCTGACACTCTCCTCGCAACTCTTCCCTCCTCATGACATGCCCATACCACGCTAACATAGGTATTGCTTCTTATCTTATCCACCACTGGCGCAACTATCAAACTTCCTCTTATATACTCATTTCTTACCATAAATTATCTTTTCTCGTCACTCCACACATCCATCTCAACATTCGCATCTCCGTAACATCTTATTTCATGTGTTTCTTTGGTGGCCCAGGATTCAGACCCATACAATACGACAGGTCTTACGACAGTCAAACTTTTAAATCCATCATGGTTAATAATACTAAATTCATTTACAACGGGATATTTACCATGATTGGAGTTTTGCCGGCTTAGAATTTTCACCACCCCAATTGTTCCCGCGGGTGTCGTGAGAGGCTACTAATGGATGTCAACCGGGGGCGGGCAGCAGCGCCCCTTGTAGAACAATTCTACCACCGAACTGCGATCCCCAACCCGCATGCCTAACGTGGGGATTATGGGCATTACCCCCATGTGGTAAAAGGCAATAAAGCGCTTATCAGGAGGAGGCCGTCCAGCAGTGGACCGATACAGGCTGTTGAGGTTGAAGTTGAGGAGTTTTGAGCTTTCCAATATTTCGGCTATATTATAAGTAAAGGAAAGCTCAAAATTCAAATCAATCACCGTTGTAAATGACTAGGTCTTACGACGGTTTTATATTATTTTTTCATTGCCCGTGCCTATACAAAAAGAAAAACCTGTTTTATAACAAAACCCCTTATGAAGAGGCATCAGAGTGGATTTTCCGATGCAGTGCTAAAATTGCAAGTTTGAAGCGCTGTGAAAATTCGAATTTACAATTCAATGAGCAACGTCCATTTTTGGAAGGTTTTTGGTGTTACTCGTCCTTTTAAATTGATTTAGATGGTAGGCTCTGGTGTCTATTTAGATGAGACAAAAAAATAAACTAAACTAATTTGACAACATTTTAGTGTTGTCAAATTAGTTTAGTTTATTGTTTTGTGCCTTTATTTTTTACTAGACGATCGCCTCGCGGTTTCACCCGAGTAGTTCCCATTCCCGTGGAAATTCCGGGATAAAATATAGCCTATGTCACTCCCTGAAAAGTAAGCTTCCTAACGGTGAAAGAATTTTTCAAATCGTGCCAGTAGTTTCGGAGCCTATTCAATACAAACAAACAAGCAATCAAATCTTGCCTCTTTATGATATTAGTATACACAATGCTCACCTGTAAAGCACCGCTGCAATACAGCACAGAGATTTAAATAAAATATGGGCACTAGTAACATTTACATGAATTTTATATTGACGGCTTCAGATGACAGACAGCTCGCAGACTCGTTTAAAACATGTGGGAAGCCATTTTGCCACTTTGAAATGTATCTAAAGATAACGAGATTAAGTCCATAATATTTAGATGCAAGTTTTTGTGCTGTGTGGAAGCGGTATTGGTTTAATGAGCGCAGAGGTTAATCCTTTTTATTTCGAGCGGTGAGAAAGGGAGGGCAACGTTTTATGAGCTGGCAAGTAAGCTCAGTTTAGCTTTTGAGCCAACTGTGTGATCAACAATATTTAATAAAAATAAATAAATAATTATAGAATATCAATTCTGGACTATTCACACAACATCATCTACTCCCAAGTCAAGCAGAGCTTGCTCTATGGGTACTTTATAACTGATATAATGGTTTGTTCCGCCCAGACAACCGAACTTGACAACTGGTTGTCTACGCGGAAGAAATTTTCCGCGGGGACAACCAGTTACATGGGCGAAATTTTATTTCCATCTACACAACTGCTTAGTAACTAATTGTCTCGACGGAAAATTATCTTCCGCGGAGACAACCAGTTACATGGACGGAATTTTTACATAGAAAGATATGTTTTATTATACTTACCTACAAAGAAAAAAACCCGGATACCCTGAATATCTGCAGATCGCACAAATATATGTCCCGTGGCGGGAATAGAACTTACAACCTCCTGCGCAGCAGGCGGACCTTGCGCCCGCTGCGCCACAGAGGTTGTCAGTGTTTTTGGAGTTTGTAGTTCAAGTTCCAACGTAGGTGTACCAATGTTAAGATGCAAGATTCTAAGTAAACAAAAGCCGTTCAAGTTGCATAAGCAGAAAATATACAAAAGGTTAATAAAAACCACTTACGGTTTATAGAACAATAAAATAAAACCTGCACGTCAAGGTTTTTATATAAATTGAATATCATAAGTTATACATTGGATATTCCTTCGTATCGATTGAATGTTTTCTGAAAACTATTATTTTTATTTATTATCAAACTAGAACGTACTTTTTATAATACCTAAGTAGAGATCCAAGAAACATGCATAGCATCATAGTATAGTAGCATCACAGCGTACCTACAATGCGAACAGTCGTTCGAGAAAGGGATTTTGACGTGGTTTTGACAGAGCAATCGTGCGGGGGGCAAGGGATGGGACGGGGGAGGGACGCTCCCGAGTTGCATACATCACCGCCTTAGTAACTCGGGAGCGTCATCCCCCCCGATCCGTCCCTTGACCCCCGCACGATTGCCCTGTCAAAACGCCTTCGTCGAACGAATGTATGCATAAAGGTAGGCTGTGGTACCATCATCAGTAGCAGTCCTCTCCTGGACATGGCTCCCTTAACCAAGGGCTTTTTTGTTTTGTGTAGGTATACTGATGTTAAAAGTACACAAAACCAGAGAATAGATAATCCCTAATGCTAACACATAACGAGGCTGCTGCTCTTTCTCTCACCAGAGAAGGTCAAGTGCAAGGTCTAAGGAGCAGCTTACCGCTAGTGTTTAGACCTTGCAGGACTCTTGGATTGGTCAGCAATTTCAAATTTAAAAAGTAAAACCAAAAAATAAAGTGATCACTTTGATTTTTTGTTCACTTAAATCTTTTTTATGGGAAAGTAAAGAAGTGGACTAGAAACTCTTACCTTGATTGGTAAAAGTAGATTTATATTAAATAGGTGTAAGTGTATACGAGTATACTACTGTAATTGTTTTATTCTAATTTTCTCTGTGCTAAATATATCACATAGTTATACAATACAATACACCACATTTATAGCACACCTTGTTAGGTAATATGCAACTTTTATCCCGTTAGACGCGCTAGTAATGTTATATATTTCTTCTGTGACAGTAATTTTCCATTACTGTCCCACGTAAGCCCTAATGTAGTTGTGGCTTTAGCCCACTCGCAAGTATTGAATTCCTCCGAAGTCAGCAACTCATGATGTGAGTCAACATGGCCGGTGTTTACCGACCATAGCCGCCGTTATATTTAGACGATATGTTTCTACCTTCAAGTATCTACAACCTACTTCTTTACTAGCTGTAGGCTGGTAGATATCCATACAACGTTATTTGTAATTCTGACACTGCGCGAACAGCAGGTTCTGCCCATCATCACGAACACGTTCGTGAAGATGCCAGGTGATTCTTATTATTTTTCGAAAATTACCTCTGATACTAAATGAAAAAAGACGTTTGTCCGGAACCAAAAGAATAACTTACAAATATTCTATTTCACGAAGTCCGCTGGGCTATGTATTCCATAGTGAATGCATGTACACATTGTTTTAGTGTGCGTAAGCTCAGAAAAAATTAGTCTCACCCGAGACGCGGTCCGGGTCACTAGTGCTCATTGTATTCACGTCAGATTTTAGTAGCGAGTACCGTCAGCATGACAACTAAGCGCAAAGTCACTACTACAACCGGGGCTAAACGGACTTCGTGAGATAGAACAACTATACCTAATACCGATTTCTCACTACCACACCCACTGTAAATTCAGGACAGAGTTGTTTTTAAGTTCAAATCCATTTAAGTATTTATTTTTAGTTATTGAATTTTTACCTTGTTTCCTGTTTCAGGCAATTTAAATTGACCAAGGTGGAAATCATTATCTTACATCTAAGTAATAAATGTTTATTTATAATTTACTATTTTCTACCCGCAGCTTCGCAAGCGTTGTTTCGCAGACCTAGAAATACCTGTATGCAAAATCCAGCCCTGTCCAATCAGTATTTTTGGTGAAGAGGTAACAAACATCCAAACTTTCGCATTTATAATATTAGTGTGATTTTTCCAAAATGTTTTCAATCTTAAATCATTTTACTTGTGAAACAAAGAAAAAAAACCCTACAGGGAACGGTTCTGATGTTCTGATGCAACAATGCCCTTATACAGCAGCATACTTTGACATACCCTTAATTAATTTATTTATTTCATTTAATTTTCAGTCTTGTCTGTCTGTTTTTTTTTGTAGCTTTGTACCTTATAGTGTTTCCTGTAACGAAATACCTATACATGTAATTATTAAAATAGTACATAAACATAGAATGTAACGACATCAAGTGTAACATTAAGTGTACCTACGATGGAAATAAATAGAAATACAAATGGACTATAGTCGGCAGTAGTACCCATGGTTCTATTGGCGTAGGTAAACAGAAACCCCATTGACTTGAGCTGGGTCCTGATCGATGAAATAAATTAGGTAGAGCGTAGTGGAAAATAAGAAATAAGAAACCCAATGTTGGAAAATGTATCTATAGGCACCTACAAATACACAATAATAAATAACGCTGGACAATCCACACAGCATCTGGCCCCAAACTAAACATAGCTTTTGTTATGGGTACCAGATCACTGATATACTTCCAATACAAAGATAGGTTTTTTAATTATGTATAGAAAACACCCAGAACAGCCGACACCAACATCTGCAGATCGTACAAACATTAGTCCCGCCCGAGGCGCCAAAAAATTATGTAGTTTCAAGAGCCTACCACTAGGGAACAATTAGACCTTTATTGAAACTTCTTAGATAACTGCAATGCATTTACCTATAAACCGAAGATGTAAAATAATAGTAATATCAGTAGATAGCTTTATTTATGGGTGCATTTAAATAACAGAATTATCTATTATTATATATTAAGTATATCAGTTATCTAGTACCCATAACACAAGCTCTGCTTAGCTTGGGGCTAGATAATGCTGTGTGAATTGTCCAGCATAATTTATTTATTTATTATTTATTTTATCTAGCGTATCTACTATAACCGCAAACACATTCGCTTAATATAAAAATAACCACTAGACCAGGTTTCATATCAGCACAAACACCGCTGCAACTATTGTAATTACATATCCTGTTTGTCCCATGACCGATATTGTTGGGAATATTTTCATTTCAGGCTCTTATTTTCTCATTTGTCCAATTGATGGAACGAAGCTGATGGAGCGAACGGGATATCACGATGAAAAACTGATTCACAACCAAATGGTTAGCCGTTTCCACTAGAACTCCTAGACGGCCTATTTCAAAAATACTAAGCATTCCTTTTGTCATACTGGCCTGCAGGCTCCGACTGTGAGATTGTTTAGCCAATATAACTTCATAAACAGAGATAGGTAGATATAGACATTTTCAATGAAAGTGCTTCAAAATTCAAAAGTAAACTGCTGGACCATTTCCGGTATCCTCTAGCTAGAGGACCCGCCTGATTAAATGTTGGTCTTTATGTTAATAAAAATAATGTTTGTCTTTCTTTTAGTTTACCCTCCGATAGTTTATTTTTAACCCCCGACGCAAACAGAAGGGAATAAGTTTGACGTGTCTGTTTGTGTATCTGTGTATCTGTCTGTGGTATCGTAGCTCCCAAACGGATGAACCGATTTTCGTTTAGTTTTTTTTGTGTCATGGATAATTTTATCCCGAGTGTTCTTAGCCATGTTTCATGAAAATCTGTTCAGCCAATAAACGCCGGTGGTTTTTTTTAAATTTTAATTTTGTCTTCTATACTAATATTATAAAGAGGAAAGGTTTGATTTTTTGTTTGTTTGTTTGTATGAATTGAATAGGCTCCGAAACTACTGGACCGATTTGAAAAATTCTTTCACCGTTAGGAAGCTTACTTTTCAGGGAGTGACATAGGCTATATTTTATCCCGGAATTCCCACGGGAACGGGAACTACGCGGGTGAAACCGCGAGGCGATCGTCTAGTGTTAAATAAATAAGTAAACCCAGAAGACTACTCGATGGCTCTACCTTGGATTGTGTTTAGTGTTGTTTAATCCAAAAATAATTTTAAAGCAGGCTTCGGCCCGGTCGCTTCGCACGCACTCTTCCGGGATAAAAAGTAGCATACCTAATATTCTTATCTGGAATCCCTCTGCCAAATTTCATTAATTTGTTAAAAACCGTTTCGGCGTGCAAAGGTAACGTGAAAAGGATAGATTTGAATGTGATATGGATTGAAATCGCTATACCTACACAGAGTTGAAACTTTAATGATGTTAATCACATAATTGTTGTCGTAGGTTTTTACCTATAATAATTTGTGGTTTGTGTGGACTTTTCAGTTTTGCATAAAAGCTTTCGAAGCTCGTAATCTGCGGTGCTACCAGCTTTAAGCCCCTGATTAAAAAATGCAATGTTGGGTCTGTAAAATAAAATACGTACTATTTCTGCCTGTATCTGTACCTACTCTACATCTATAGAGGATGGTGAATTATTTATTCCGGGGCAGTATTACGTCGCGAAAAATAACGAGTAAAAGAAACATGGAAAAGACTTTCTTTGTATGTGTCACGTTTCGTTTGATCGTCTCAAGCATTGAAAATATGTTCTTGGGAATAAATTGTCCTGTTAAACGTTTATATGTGTACCTAGTACATAGCATGAGATTGTTATACTTTTGTTGCGTAAAGGAAATATTATCTTCTACGTGCGTCTATGGGTACACGCAGACGTTGTTTTATAAGTAATAACCTGCATTGATAATGATGTAATCTCTCATGCCGTCCCGCTTATATTGGATTCGAACTGAGCCGAACAGCATCAATCAATTCCAATCTATAATTACGCAGGTTATACCTTAAATCTAATCAACAACATAAATGTAACATAAATAAATGTAAATGCTTCTGTTGGTGTACAATAAATTATTTTGTATTTTATTGTATTGTATTGTAAAAACTAGCCTAGTTCACACAGATAGTGGCACCACCGATAAAAGAGAAACTAGCGACGCAATAGCTCTGCCAAGTTCGGAAACAAACGGTCGATGCTATTGCGAACTCTAGCGCGCGCTTCAATCATCCGAAGGCTGTTTTTTTCGGTAGACAGGAGAAATAGAGGATAAACGGCATTACGAGGCTTCAAAATCCTATGCAACTACTGCTGTTCACGGAAAACACATCATTATGTTGATAAATAATCATAAACTTTAAAAAAATGTGTAAATATAATCAATGTCACCGATTTCGTGATCCATGACCGATCGATAAGACCTCTTTTCTATATGCCAAATGGCAGAAGAAAAGGAAAGATCGGCCGTAGAAAACCTCAGTCTCAGTGGCCTCAGTAGAATCACAGAATCATTAACTATGATTGTTATAGTAGAGTAGAACGCTAGTGTGTGTCCTAGGGATTGCCAACAAAAAAACTCACTGACCTGATTCTGAGAGTAGCTTCCCCTTAAGCTCGACATCGGCCTCTGCGGAAGTAGCCCCGTAGTTCTTGAACGCCTTCCCGGAAGGCTCGTCGTGCTTTGTCACCTTAAATCGTTCCGACATCTTCACTTTTTACACCACTGAGTGTACGAATACCAATTAGAGCACACTATACCACTGTACCACACGATTTTCAAGCCACTACACTTTAAGGTTTTAATAGGAATGACTACTGTTAAAGTTTTACTGTATATTTTGGCACTAAAGTTATTAAACTTCACTTAAACATAATATCTACTCGTACTTAGTTAATATAAGGTAGGCACATGTGCCACATATTTTATACTTAATTAAAAATATTCTATGCTTCGGCAATGTTTTTGGTAAATTGGATCACCATGAACTTCTCACTGCTTGACTTCCACTTCCATTTTCCAGCAATGTGCCTATTGAATAATATTGCTTACTGTAAAGTCTCTGTTGATATTACTATCTTGGTCAGTAAGTGAAAAGTTTGCCTCTTCTACAATAGATAAACTTAGCATAAGTCTACGTTAAAATTTGTCGACTACATTGAGCAATATTGACATGTAATTTTTGCATTATTATTTTTTTATTTCTAAGGTACCTACTACTGGCGATATCTAGTGTCGGAAGCTAAGATCCACTTCGGGTCACTGCGCCAGCCACGCCGCCAGTAAGTAATGACAGACTCGTGTCTCCGGGGTGATTGTCCCCCTCGGGGAGACATCAGGAATTTTCAGTCCTGGTGTCTCCCTTAGTCCGAGATAGATAAGCATCTGCCGTCACTTGATCAGAAGCAAATATTTAGCTAATTACAATAAGCCAGCAATGTAGAATGTTTCCAAATAGTTCGATCCGTCAGTATAACAATTTGGAAAAAAAACATCCAAACAGTTCGACTATCGAACTACTGGTAGGACTGGATGGAATAAAGGGTAATTTCGCAGTGTTTCATAAAGAAGTCAAATTAGAAACAAAACACTTCTTGTATTTGTAGGAATTGCTAAACTACTAAGTAAGGGGTAGTACGAATAGTTAGGTAAACAGTGTGCAAGACGGAGCAGTTGTGGTAGAGTTTAACGAATCTATAGCTATATTGAATGTTCAAGCCAGAATTACATCAGAAACACGTGAGCCCACGATTTTCATCGGTTCCTATGCATTTTGCATGAAAACGTGGGCGACGCGCGTATTTTGACAAATCTCTTCCTTGAATGACGTCATACCCGTGTGCATCATCGGTGTGAGTAAAAAGTTCACGTATACAGGGTTATTATACTTATATAATTCTTAATTCCTGAAATTTTATGATAATCACCTCCCATACAAAATATAACAACATGGTTTGTCCAGAACCCAATGCATTACTTAAGACCAATCTCCCACTCGCTCACCCATTTAAGTTTTAGTTTCAAATAAAGCACCTCTAATCAACGATTTGGATAATTTACAAAGATATTTCATTCTAATGTCATAAAGAATAACGTGGATACTAGTCTAGTTCTATTGCTATAACGTTACGAATCCTCATTAAAGGGGGTACCTACTACCACCAAGTTTAAGAATAAAGACCTGGTGTCTTCACGAACATGTTCGTGATGATGGGCAAACGCTCATTAGGGGAGGCCTTTGTCCAGCAGTGGACTAATATAGGCTGATGATGATGATGAAACCTAAAAATGGCTCTGCCCTGAATTATCAGTGGGTGTGGGTTGTTCAGCTGTCTCCCAGCCATCCTAACGCCACTTAAATCATCTTGCGTAGATGTAAAATACGCCAATGGTGATGATGTGGATTTAAATAGGAGTGGGAGATCGGTATTTAGTAATTAATTAGGTTTCGGACATTATGATGAATGTGAGACGATTTCCAATAAAATAAGAACTAAGACCTGGTGTCTTCACGAACATGTTCGTGAAGATGGGCAGAACCTGAACTTCGCGCAGTGTCAGTGAATTACAAATAACCCTCTATAGTCACTTTCGTCAATTCATTCAGATTTATTCAAGTCAATTTAGGTAGGTATATTCACTAATTTGTTTTCTTTATCGCTTCGTACGTACCCAGCTTTGAGTTGTAAATAAGTAATTTCATTTCTATTTCTATAGTAGTAAAGGTCAAAGGCGATGTTTTTGCCGGACCCTATACTTATTTTCAGTTAATGAACAAATGCCATGGAAATGGTCAAACCTGCAGTCGACCGAGGCAGGTATAACAATTACAATGCAGTCAGAAATGATTACTTTTAACTGCAATGGGTAAATACTTTTGAAATATAAAACAGTGAAAACTAATGCGGTTCTTTTATTTAATATTATAAAGAGGAATAATTTGATTGTTTCTTTGTTTGTATTGAATACTAGGCTCCGAAACTACTGGACCGATTTGAAAAATTATTTCACTGTTAGGAAACTTACTTTTCAGGGAGTGACATTAGGCTATATTTTATTCCGGAATTCCCACGGGAACAGGAACTAAGCGGGTGAAACCGCGAGGCGATCGTCTAGTTAAGTATAAATTAACTATAAATCGGTGATACACCCTCGCGCCTTGTGTCGCGGAAAGCACGTTAAGCCGTTGGTCCTGCGCTTGACCTCTCCTCGGTCGTGTTGGTCTGCCGTCCCATTGGATTATGAGAGTGGGGGAATAGAGAGTGCACCTGTGCACTAAAATAAGTCATACAAACATAGCTAGTCTCCGTTGAGATTGACCGCCGCGGTCGAAATTCAGCTAGGAGGACATTATCAACATCAAATCGGTGATAAATATGCATTTTCCCAGCTGTGGGATGGTAACGATTGAAATTAATAGGATTATTAGAGACATAATTTCAAAAGCGGAAGTGGGTTTGTCAAGTGAACTTTTCCAAATGTTTAACTATCGAAAATAAAACATCTTTCATTTAGAAATTTCAAATACATTATTATTGACGTGGATCAGTTGAGCTGCTGGTTTGCAACAGTCTGCAGTTAGCTCAATTGTTTCAATTGTAAACACTAGTTCTAATTTACTTCTATTATTTGATTGTTATTTTCTTTGTAAATAAAGATCCCCAGGTACATTATGTTAAATGTATATCTATTTAAATATATTTTACTATGAGTACATATCTATTTTATTGATTAAGTACCAACTCTATCGTCGCAGTGCTATAATGCCTTCCTAGAACTATAAAATCTAGGAACCTACTACGTATGGTAATCAAAACTAACCTAGACGCCTACACTACTGGCGTTAGTCAAGGACTTAATAAGTACATACATAAAGTTATGCAAGAATAGGAATATAAGTAGAAATAGGAATATAAGTAGACTTAATGAGAAATTAACATTACGTTATGCTGTTTGAGGTGATATAAATGACGAATGACGCAGTCTATGAATAGAAGTGGAATAACTCATATACCATGAATAATTACTTATCTATGAGGAAAGTATAAGTAGTAGGTAAAACCAAGATTATAGAACTTTATATCTGGGGTGAGTAGGTTTATACCCAGTATTTTTCTTTATATTAGGTTTATACGTATTCTACCTAGTTTATTCAAAGAGCGAATCCATCAAATCTTCCAAAGTAAGTATATCAAGAAGGCTTCATAAGGGAAGGGGGAAAATTATCTCAAAATTTTTGAAAATAATGTACTTATTTGAAAATACTCGATTAGGCGTTCTGCAACCATTTCATAAAATGTCTTCGTCTAGATAAGAACTGTTCTAGTTTTGCACACTTTTTGATGTACAGAGTAAAGGCATAATTATGGGTGTTCTGGGTGTTTTCTACGCACTTTAAATAATATCTATTTAAGTAATGTTTAATGTCTTGTATTAAGTAGGTATATCAGTTATATAATGCAGTGTAAATTATCAGGCATTATTTATTTAAAAACCTATCCAACGTCCATTGGCAAAACGGTTAGCAAATTACCTAACTAAGAAAAGTTCTGAGGATATAAAATAAAATATACATTCCGATTGAGAACCTCCACAATTTTGCAACTGGTTAAAAACATCAACCTCTCTTCGTCAGAGAAAATGATAAATGAGCAAAACGATGGGACAATTAAAATATTCGTACTGTAATTAATTAAATTTCCGACGCGTCAGACACTCTCCATGGAGTTCGCAGCAGCGACGTGTGAAAATAATGAGGTTGGTGCGAGGAAGCGAAGTGTTTTTTTTTGCAAAGAGACAAAACAAAAGATACCTTGAGACATTATTATTGCTAAAATATTTCGAGCGACGCGATTGACGAATTAAAAGCTCGGTTGAGTAGAGATTGGCACGTTGGAAGCCTACTGTTATTACCACTAGCTTCTACCAATGGCTTTGGATACATTTCGTTTCGAGATACTGTTTTATGTTATTTCAGATCTAGTGCTAGATCTATGCAAAAATACGGCCCTATTCGATCAATACTTTTGACGATACTTCCGAATTTTAATATCACTTACTTAGTAGGTTCGCGAGTTGCAGCAGTCAAACACTTTCTATTTCATCATTTCCATGTTTAGAATAACTAGAAAAAGTCATAAGATACAAAGACGCACCCTCGTTAAATGCAAATATACTTAGGTCATATTAATACATTCTTAAATTGAGGTTAAACAGGCTGTCCAAACTAGGATTCTATAACGTAATAGACACCAAGCAATAGAAGCCGTACAAGTTCACATTGCACAATCAAGTCCTAGAGAGGGGTATAGATGGGTAGAGTCAGGCAATTATCTGTAATGAAAGGCATTACTATACAAGAGAATGGTTCGCGAAGCGATTGAAATTAAGAAATATCCTAATTTCAATCGTGAAGACGGTTTCAGACTCTCTGCCTCGTGGAATCCAGTTATAGCTAAGTGTACTTGTCGTAGACCGGTTTCCCAGTGCACCGCGGACACGGTTAGAGTTGTGTGTCGTCCGAGTATGCAGATGGACGTTCCTATTTCTGAAGAACAAGTGAGGGTAGTTGTAAATAATGCTGCCCCCGCTTCGCAGAGGCGGTAGCTCCAGTACTCCAGTCATCCCGTGACCACGACAAAGTGAAAACATGTTCATACGTCAGGAAAAATTGGTAAATAAACGCGATAAATACCCGTGAATATTTATAGTAATGTGTTATGATAAGTTTGAAAAACTTTAGAGTCAGGTAGGGTCGGGCAGTTTCCGAGAAGGCCTGGGAAGCCGTGGTTTAATTCTGCGAAGATGTCGTCTCTCAGAAGGAAGCAGCGGAGCGAATCAGGGAGGAAAACCCTCAAGCTGAGCCGCTCCGCCGGCGGAGGACTGGAAGAAGGCGACAGCAATTCCATCGCCTTCTTTCGCTCGATGGAGACCAGCTGGGGGCTAGAGGCAATGCGCAAACAGCATTTTCACATCGAAAAAAAAAAAAAAGGGTCGGACAGTGTCGGGTAGAGTCGAGAGAGCACTTAAAGATTGGTCAGTGGGGGTAAACACGTGCAAGACACGTTTAGAATTGGTTTCTTCCTATTTTTTTATGTTTTACGTTACAGAATTGGAGCTCTTATTGATGCGTAATAAGGTTTTTATTTTTGCCGATTATTTGTTAAGGATTTTCTTCTGCTAGCTTCTTTATACGCGTATCATCCATCATATACTTAAGTTAGTTAATGGCCAAATGAATGACAAAAAAAATTAAATCACGTTTTTTCGAGGTACAAAAAAAAACCTAAATCGTTTTTCCAAACCTTAATCTATATCTATGAAATGCATACTTACAGCCCAATCCGTTTAGTAGTTCCTCCTCTCACAACCTGTCACAACTTCCCAAACTATCGCCTATTTAATAAACTATAATTATTATAGTAAAATGAGTGTTGTAGTTATGTAGTACTTAATATTTCCTAAAAAACATCATCTTTATAAACACCATAACATCATAACGGTAATGACATACCTACCTAATCCAAGGTCCGTTCCAAGCCGTTCAAATATTTTTACAAACCGTGAGACATTGTTTGGTCAAGCTTAGCTACTGGTTTGTGGAATTTCTAGAAGACATTGGCAGACTGAGGCGAGAGACCATAGACAAATATCCTGCATAGAATCACGATGCTCTACCAAAACGAGATAACGATTTTGAAGCTGTTCATTTTATGAATTGAGAATATATAATAATTTTATGCTCTATGTTAAAGTGCTCTTTAGCACTTAGAATTCTCTTTTTGAGTATGAAAACGATATTTAAAATTAATGAAACATCATTAGCAAGCATCCCTTCGTGAACAACCTGTTCTGTGTCCTAATTCGAAACAAACTGAACACACATTCGATAGCTATCGAATTCAAATCGAGTGTCAATCGGCCAATACTGACACTATCCGGTATCGGTCAAATGACACCTAATTGCTATGCATTGAAAGCGTGGAATTGAACGCCATGGTCGATCGACTCCGGCGCAGCTTGGGCTAGTGAATCAAAAAGGTCGATGAATTGATTTGCATTGCATTTGTACTAATACTAACTATTGAAAGACATAATTTATTGAGGTCATTGATACATATACCATAACATGAATGGTGCATAACATTTCTTGAGACTTACATTATTCCACACCATTCGTGTGAACTCAGTACCAACTCATACGTATAGCAATATTCTTAAAGCAAAAAAATTGTTGGAGGCTTGCTCGAAGATAAAAAGACAGCAAAACAGTTTGTAAAATCGATCTTATAAAGGATACTTCTGCCCTTTAGTTCTAAGTTTCTATAGGTACAGATCGGTTTCTTAGGGAATATCATGGAAGCTTTGTAAGCTCGAGCTAATTTATTTGTACGCAAAAGTTTGCACAGAAGCTTTTCCTAGAGCTTCGCCGCTCTTCCCGCTATCCACAAGTACCTACCATCCACTAACTAACTACCCAGAAAAGGTTTATTTAACTTTCTGACTATTAAACGATACCAACCTACCTACTACGGTCCAATTTTATTGAATTTGAAGTTCTATTCTAGGTCAGTTGGTTTCGTTAGTTATTATAGTTTTGCTGAAAACTGATCTGTACTTTGTTCTGTGTGTCGGATAAATTCTAGTTTGGTGATATAGGTACCTTAGTACCTTTTATAATCAATAGAGCTTCGTTTGACCACAATCTCACTGGAAAGTGACGATGTGAACTACGATGTTTTACGAAGGTCTAAAAGACATCGTCACCTATCATTGTCAAAGAAGGTGTATCAGTGATGATAGCCGCAAAAAATTGTGTACTATTTACGTGTGCCACATTCGTGATGAGCAATGCCCCGTTTATATGATAAACATCCGTAAGTAGGTACCTACATACCTACCAATATTAATCGTAATGTTGAAAAATAAACTGCCCATTGCTCACACAGAATTCATTTTACCCATCTAGTAGATAATGTAGCGCTCTACATTGGTAGAATGGTGGCTATGGTAGAATTGAATAGCTTAGATAAAATTATAAATAAATATTTTCTTAATATTTTTACTGTTATCTGATTTTATTTGATGATTATGGTAACTGTTGTTAATGTGGTTAGTCGAGAAGTTCTACGATGTTGAAGAATTTGTGCGGAAAATAATGAATTTTAATTATATAACAATAAATGATATTTTAATTATTTATTGTTTGTCCCTGTTATTTTAATTTATATGATTTTACTCTTTTGTCATTTATATTATAATTATATTATTATAATAATTCGTTGACTGACCTGTAAGTAATATTTTTACAAATATATTGATTTTTCTTGTGACACAAAAAATAAAAGTCGACTCAAAGTTACCAACCGCCTTTTCTTTGATAGAGTTAATGAAAACAATTGAGTGCCTGTTTCTGAAGTCAAATTGACTCTTGTTTTTCAGCGCCATGAAACCAATTATTTCGTGACGAGGGTCAAAGAACAACTTTTATTTAGAAAATCAAAAAGTTTTAAACTCGGGCCGGCGAAACAAAACGAGATAAGTTTGTAGTTGCACTACAGAGACCTTTGGTCTCGCATACCTTTTGTGCTAGCGGCAAAGACTTTAATGCTATTCAATTGGTTTATTAATACAATACAATACAACACAGTGTCCTTTGTTTACTTTCAACAGCCGTTCAATTGTTTTATTATCCAGTATCCTCATGACTTTGTGCAAAACTGTTGTTAGTTTATTGTTATCAATAGGTACACGGTCGACCGCACACGCTAGGCGTGACAATTTTAACGGTCATTAGCTAACAATACTTCTACGAGATTCTGTAACGTTTCCAACAAAGTGAGACCATTACTACCAACATTTTTATGATGCGGTGTAACAACAATACACCGCATCATAGAAATAGTTCCAAAAAATCATTTTACAACCAAAAGACAGTCATTTATCTTAATTGGGTTAGTTTTACGAGTCAAAGAGAGATACGGGCGTACAGTTGTGCAAATGGTCATCAATACAGAGTCGGCCTTGAGTAAATACGAAAAGCAACAATAACTTGGCATCTGTACATTCCGGTGCGCCTTGCCGTTTGCCAGGCTTAGCATATCTAATCTCGTTAGCAATGCAACGTCACTGAAGCCGGTAGAAAAAAGTTCAACAAACTTAACCTTTATAGTAAACAATATTATTTCACTGCACACTGCTGTTTTTGTACCTACACGCTCACATATGTTTGTTATTCACAGTACGGTGCAGTTTTTGTGTGATTGTTTTCGTTATTTCGAGTTGTTTTGGGATGCGATAGGGTCGTGCGTCGACGTGCGCCCGGCTGGAGCCCGTACTCGCCACTGAAGTCTGATCTGAACTGAATGTTTGAGTTTGTGATGCTCGCGCTTGCTCAGTACACGGCACTATGCAAGGTGCACTTTCTATGTTTATTCCTAAGCAAGGATTTCCTCTGGAGAAATTATTGGTGCGCTACACAATTGCTTCGATGAAATCGTGCTTTCAAAGATTTGTAGAATGGACCTACTCAGAGTCTATTTTCTACTCTCGGTTATTGCTTTTTGTTAATGTTTACACAACTGCGGCGGAATTTTGTAATCAGCTATCGTTTTCTTTGATAGAAAAGTACTTAATTTAAGAGCGTATGGTCACTAGTGGACTACTTGATAATCTGAGATAAAAAATATTATTAAAATAAGACATTTTATTTATAAAGATCTCCTCTCACAATAATTCCAGCCTTGAGTGAGCGTATTTCTTTCAATAAGATTAGTTCAATCAAAGTGTGTGGGTTTTCTTGAATTCTAGGAATAAAACAGTTAGACCGAAGTTCTTCTAAAGAGGGTAGTTTCACTTAGAAACTTTAAGTAATTACAGGCATGTCGTACGTGGGCTCAGAGGCACTTGACCTGGGACTTGTACCGCATTATGGCGCTGGAATGGCCTACCTTCCCATGTTTAAAGTTTCATGTTTAATTTAAAACTAGCTTTTGCCTGTCGCTTCGTATGTTCTATTCTATTAGGTACTGGTCTCCGCAATACAGGCTTAAGCTAGTGCGGAGGCCGATGGTAAATTTTACCCTGGATTTTTATACATTAATAATTATTTTTTCATTTTCATTCTCGGATAAAAAAAGCCTTTGCCTAATTATGATAACTAAGATAGGTCCAGCTAGATCTATGCAGAATTGCAGCCCGATCCGCTAAGAAGGATATAAAGAAGGATCCCTCTTAGTTGATCGGGCTACAATTTTAATAATAATAGAGGTGTAAAAGTAACGAAAAAAGCCGTGACCGTATGTATTCGTTAATTTATCACTTAGTAGGTACTCGTTACTATCGTATCGTTACTCGTTATTTCTGATACCTCATCATAACATGCTATCGTCGTATTGCGTTGCGTACGCGTACTGGGCCATGATTCTCATGACGTCACAACGTGTTTTAAACACAAACGCGATTCCTCAATGCGCCTTTGTGTGGAATCGAAAAATTAAATATTGTATTCTGTGAGGGGTTGTCTATGCCCCGTGTTTTATTTTTCGATTATTTCACATGATTCGTTCAATATCATATATCTGGTCTATTCGGCAATTTTTTTCTTAGATCATGCATCGTTTTTGTAACGAAAGTACGTTTTTAAATTTACCAAATAAGCGCGCGCATGCGTAAAACATACGATCAGCAAATATGTCAATACAGGCAGCAACGGTACTTGTGTAAACTGAAATAGTGTAGGTACCCAAAGTACGAAAGATGCGAGAAACGAAATGCATTCGCGTGTAACGTTTCGTTACTCGGTAGGTACCTACTAGATGTCGCACCCGTTACTCAGTACCGAAGACACACGGTTTGCTACAGCTCTAGATAATAACGTCTTCTCGTTTATAACGTCAAATTGACTCCTATTTGACGTTATTAACGAGAAGTAGGTAATCGTGAGGTCTTCTTTTAGTATGGGATTTGCGTGCCTGTCCCACGATAGAAAAAAATATAAGTCAGTTCCCTAAAAATAGCGATAAACATAATTTGAATACCAGAAACAAACATAAGCTCGCTGTGCCCACAACTAGGCTACACAAAATTAAAATATCTTTTAAAGGGCAATGTATACGCTTCTACAACAAAACTCCTAGTGAGTTGCAAAAATTATCAATAAATAAATTCAAACAAATTGTTAAAACCTTGCTGTGCAAAAAGGCTTACTATAAAATATCAGATTATCTAGAGGACAAAAATGCTTGGGACGGGTTTTGCTCCAACTCGAAAAATAACAACTAACAGGCTAAAGGTTTCTTCGTCGCTTCTTTACTTTAGTCTACATACCGAAGCGACAGAAATCAAAAATATCACTTTATTTCCGTGTCAGTGTTTAGCTTTATATTTTGAACTTTTCTAAGTGTACATTTATTGTATTTATGGAAATAAAGAGTTTTTGATTTTGATTTTTGATTTTGATAGAGGCACACGTCACGACCACATCTCTTAAATAACGTCAAATTGACTCACCCGGTTCGGTTCTTTTGGCGTGAAGGAGTACCAAACTTATAACTATTAACCTTTTTCATGGCTGCTAGACTCTGTGGTCAGAGCATCGGATATTTGGAATCTACGTGTTCATTTCATACGCCGTACGGTATATTTATTTATTTTGCCGTATTACTACCACACTTTGTTCCCCGATTTTAATTACCTTGAATACCTGTAATAACCTACCGATAACTAATTCAAATAATCCTAATGGCTGTAATATTATAATTGCGAAAGTTTGGATGTTTGGATGTACTATATACAGGGTTATTTGTAATTCACTGACACTGCGTGAACCACAGGTTCTGTTCATCATCACGACCACGTTCGTGAAGACGCCAGAGTCTTAATTCTTAAATTTGGTATTGTGAGTTGGTATCTCCCTACGGAAAAATAAATAAATATACCGTGCGGCTGCGGCGTATGAAATGAACAAGTAGATTCCAAATATCCGATGTCTGTATAGATGTTTGGATGTATGAATTATTGTGACCTCTTCACGCCAAAACTATTAAACGGATTGGGCTGAAATTTTGCATACAGGTAGTTCTACGCCTAGAATAAAACAAAGGCTACTTTTATAAATCATTCCCCATGGGAAATAACCTTTTATTGTTTCCTTAGAAAAAACTTATGCGAAGCCGCGGGCAGATACTAGTGCTCCATATAATTTTTTTCTCACGGAAATCTAACTACTAACCTAAGTAGAGTAAGTATGTACGTACCTTCTTATTCTAGATTCAACACATATTTTGCTTATCATACAAACACTTGCATAAACACTTGAAACACGAAACGTGCGCGCATTTTTTAAGCACTAGGTTTAATCAAGATTTAGTCATAAAAATCTAGTATATTTAAACGGCTACCAAGGCGTAGTACCTGAATAAAACGTAACATAAATTGATGATTGTTTTACAAATTGTCTTGCAGTGGGAATCAAACCGGTTCTCTTGAACTAACCAGGCTAATTGGTCACTCACTACGCCTCTGAAGTCGTATTGAATTCGGACTCAAGTGGTAGGTACAGACAGAGTCAGAATTAAGTCACCTCCCTGGATAACGCAGGTCAGAATCTAATTTTTAAGTTTTTGTTATCTAGGTATTCGTTCTGTTTTTAACGCCCGACGCAAAAAGAGAGGGGTGTTATAAGTTTAATGCGTCTGACTGTGTACCTGTCTGTGGTATCGTAGCTCCCAAACGGATGAACCGATTTTCGTTTAGTTTTCTTTGTGTCATAGATAATTTTTATCCCGAGTGTTCTTAGCCATGTTTAATGAAAATCTGTTCAACCAATAAACGTCGGCGGGTCTTTAAATTTGTTTGTTTTGTTTTGTATGTTGTTACCTAAATAAAAATATAATTTATTTTTAAACTAGCTGCATTCTTACTACCCGTTGTCCTATTACCCGTTTTCCCGTAGGAATGAAGCATTTTCCTGCGGTAAAAAGTAGCCTATGTTCACTAGGAATAATGTGGGCTACTAAGGGTAAAATAATTTTTCAAATCGGTCCAGTAGTTTCGGAGCCTATTCAATACAAACAAACAAACAATCAAATCTTTCCTCTTTATAATATTACTAGACTATTGCCTCGCGGTTTCACCCGCGTAGTTCCCGTTCCCGTGGGAATTCCGGAATAAAATATAGCCTATGTCACTCCCTGAAAAGTAAGCTTCCTAACGGTGAAATAATTTTTCAAATCGGTCTAGTAGTTTCGGAGCCTATTCAATACAAACAAACAATCATATCTTTCCTCTTTATAATATTACTAGCTTCTGCCCGCGGCTTCGCATGCGTTATTTCTACGGAAACGTTCAAAGGTAATTTCTATCCCACGGGAACTGATTTATGTGATAAAAAGTAGCCCATGTTTGATTCCAGGCATAGAGCTACACCAGTGCAAAATTTAATTTCAGCTAAAAACATCCATCCATCTATACATCCATCCATCCAAACTTTCGCATTTATAATATTAGTGTGATTAGTATAGATAGTATAGATTTTAAAACTCCTACGATTAACAGGTTTGGATTCAAAAATGCACGTGCGATGCAGGGGGGTAACTTTATTCTGACGCTGTCTGTACATGCTTGTTACCTAACAATAACAAGTTCAAATACTAAGCCTTTTCGTATCACTTTTGACACGACCTTGACCTTTAAGACTTTAGACTGGTTTGGGAAAAACGTTCTTATTTTCTTTTTTACTAGCTGCTTCCCGTGGCTTCGCATGCGCTTTTTTTAATCCAAACCTGTGCCTATGTGCTTCCCCGGGATACCATTTACCTATCTGCCAAATTTTATTAAGATCTGTTCAGCCGTTTTGGCATGAAAAAGTAACAGACAGACATACAGATTACAGACAGAGTTACATTCAAATGTATAAAATACTAGCTTCTGCCCGCGGCTTCGCACGCGTTGTTTCTATGGAAACGTTTTGATGGTATTTCTATCCCATGGGAACTGATTTATGGGATATAAAGTAAAAGTAAGCCTATGTTTGATTCCAGGGTTAGACTTACCTGTATGCAAAATTTCAGCCTAATCTGTTCAGTAGTTTTGGCGTGAAGATGTAACAAACATCCATCCATCCATCCATCCATCCATCCATACTTACAAACTTTCGCGTTTATAATATTTATGGATAATTACCTATGGATTAGTATGGATTTTATCAATTCTTTAGTTTTTCGCTTACTGATTGAGAATCACATCACACTGACATTAAAATACGTTAATATGGGTTACTTCTGTCGGTGCCATTATATAAGAAGTTGAAGTTGAAGGTACTTCAGTGACAAGTGTAATCATAATTTGCATCACGTTTGCACTAGGCAGAGAAGGAATTACATACCTAAGCGAAAGTAAATTCTGTGAAAGTGGAACTGCAATCAGAAGATTCAAAAGTCAAGAAAAAAGGTCAACAGGAAGTACCTACTTCCTGTTGACCTTTTTTCTTGACTTGACCACACTTGACTTGACTCAGTATATTTAGTTCCAGAGAGAAAATCAAAAGTATTTTTTGGTAACTACAAATTTACAGTTTTCGGATTTTTTCCTTAACTTGTGCTATTGCTTCGTGCCAAATTTTATGATTCTAAGTCAACGGGAATTTAAAGTAATTTTTTTAAAAGATTTATTTATAATTTTGTTGTTTTCGGATTTTTTCCTTTAGTTGTGCTATAAGACCTTGCTTCTTGCCAAATTTCTGGCAGGTACTAGGTCTACGGAAAGTACCCTATAGGTTTGTGCATACTCTTGGAAATTTCAAAATTTTCGGACAAAAGCGGCTGTAACGTTTGATTGCGTTGACGTAGAAGATTTATTTATATCGAAGCTTCAAGAAGTTACGGACTTGAGTATTTGATGTCAATTTCAACTCAATATCTCCACGCGTTCCTGAGAAAAGCGATTTGACAGACAGACAGATACACAGACACACAGACACTAAAGTGATCCTATTGAGGTACGGAACCCTAATAAAAAAATAAAATAGGTTCTGCCAACACAAATAAGGTTCGTAGCTAACCCACTTACATCCGCAATGAATTCCTCAAATTACGATAGTTTTTATGGTAAACTAGCTGCGCCCCGCGGCTTCGCCCCCGTGGGAACTTATGTTTCCAACTTTCTTAATTTTTTCTTTCATAAGAACCTTCTCCTGACAATAACAAACACAACAAAGAAAGAATTAGCGAAATCGGTCCAGGCGTTGTTGAGTTATGCGCTTACCAACACATTTTGCGATTCATTTTTATATTATAGACTAGCTGCGCCCCGCGGCTTCGCCCCCGTGGAAATTTATGTTTCCAACTTTCTTAATTTTTTCTTTCATAAGAACCTTCTCCTGACAATAACAAACACAACAAAGAAAGAATTAGCGAAATCGGTCCAGGCGTTGTTGAGTTATGCGCTTACCAACACATTTTGCGATTCATTTTTATATTATAGATTAATAATAATAGGTCCTCAGGAAATAGGTCCTGGATATCAAATTACAGATTCTAGGACAACGTATTACTTTAGCGCAGGCATAGTCGACGCGATATTACGTGCTGAATAGCAATTTGCATGAGCCTACTTTTATAGTAGCGTTTCAAATAAAAAATATTCACAAAAAATACCTTCTATACTTTGCGGCCTGACAATTATCATAACAATACTTTTTTCGCTATCAGAGGACAAACCTCTATGGTCATAAACAATGGCGGCTAAAATAAAATGACACTTTTTAAAAATAGAACAAAAATGGCTCTGTCAAAATTTCAGTAGGCAAAAGTTTAGTGGAGAAATTTTTATGATTTTATTTTCGTGTGTAGATTGAATAAAAAACCGATAGAAAATGGCGTCATCAGCAGGATCCACCACAGCCATAGATGAGATGGACGACATAGAAATAACTTTAATGACACTTCGCAAGCCAACGGAGCTGAAGAAGATCATAGACTCAGTGCCAAAGCCTGAACGAGCAGTTCCGAAGTATGGGTTGCCAATGTGGTATCGCCTGGGCCTGGAGTGTAAATTGCCAGTGCCGAAAATGCCGAAGGGAAAGATTGTGTTTTCGCGGGGGAAAATCGGAGAGGACGTAAGTTAATACAAGTCTATTTTCATCTGAATACCCTCTCTTTTCAAGTAATTCTGCAATCAACTTTGCCTTGCTAAATATACCTTACGGTTCACAGTACGGGTTTTGTCATAAATCATAATCACCACGCTTGGTTTTGGTTGTCTAAATGATTCATGCAACATTTTTAAGATAAGTATCTTAAATTGAAAAGGTAAGTAAACGGACCAAGATCGTCGACTCATTCCGTAATAATAGGCTATTTGGTGATAGGCCATGTAAAGTGTGTCTTCTGGTTATCCTATCTATGTGACCATCGGGCTGGTGCTTTCTCTTATACAGGGTGCCACGAAAAGGGTGTACTAAGCCGAAAGCCGTCAATAATAGTAATATTATTTCTCAGCAGTGGGACGAAATAAGCAAAATAAAAAGATAAAAATATGTGAGAATACACGGTAAAAAAATCACGAATATGAAGAAAAAACGTCTCAACATTTTTCAAAAATAATCAAAAAAAATTCGATTTTAAAAATTGTAGAACAGACTTTGACCCCCTCGATGTACAGAATTACCCCCTTTTGGCTTAGTACACCCTTTCCGTGGTACCCTGTAGAGACGTGGCCTAAACCCAGAACCGGGTGGGACTAGGGAGGTATTAGTGAATATTGTATTCTGAAAATTTAAATTTAAATTCTTATCTACAACTTTGTTAAGCAGTTGAAATAAAACTTTTAAATTGTTTATGAAAGAGATTAAACTCGGAGCTTTCTCCTAACAAGCACAAACCTTTTCTATCTTAATATTAAGTGCCTACTTTGCATTAAATCCTTACTTTATAAAGCCAATGTCAACATATTTATAAGGTACAGTGAGCGCCAAATCTTCAAAGTAAAAAAACCTCGGAGAAAACTCGCGAGTTGTGAAGAAATTAATTAGTTTCTTTCGGCTCAGCCCATAATCTTCTAGGCTCTTGATTAGTAAGCAGCTCAAGCAGACAGGAAATACTAAGCATTTCAAGTGGTCAATCCTACCCGTCTATTAGCCTTAATCTTATATATAAAAATGAAACCCGTTTTCCGTTGTCACGGCATCACGCGTGAACGGCTGGACCGATTTCGCTAATTCTTTCTTTGTTGTGTTTGTTATTGTCAGGAGAAGGTTCTTATGAAAGAAAAAATTAAGAAAGTTGGAAACATAAATTTCCACGGGGGCGAAGCCGCGGGGCGCAGCTAGTAGTTTCATAAAATGCTCAATGGTCTCATAATTTGAATATACCGACGCAACAAAAAAAATTTGACGCTGATGTTACCTTCAAAATTTTGATTCTCCAAAGCTCGGTTTAAATGTTTGTCATGCAAATACAGTTTGTTTGAGACGCGAGAATGTCTAAAAGACTTAAAGTCATGAATCAGATGACTTTCTTTTGAAATAGCTCCCATTCTTCTGAAATAATACAAAATAATGAATACCTAGCTCACTTAGCACAATGAAAGCTTGAAAAGTAGAAGTCATTTTGTATTTTACTTTTCTGGAAAAGCCTCAACATCACAAACTAGGTCATGGGGAGGGAAGTCGTTTTATTTCAGGTTTCAGAAATAATACCAGAATTCAATAAGAAGGGCCTTTTAAGTAGCTTCCATTTAGGTCTCTTATAATTAACAACAATTTAGAAGAACAATTTTGAAGAATATCATTCTGAAAAATTGATAATTTCTGGGATTTCTGTCATAAACATTGTAGCGTAAGTCTCAGAAGAAGATCATATCCATGCATGTTAACGGGCCGTTGGTGATGATGATGAATAACCCAAAGCATTCATAATATTCACGAAAAAAGGCGTTTTTGTATTCGCGCGGCCGCGAAACGCTTTAAATCCTTTTAAACCCGTCGGCGTCTCATTATGCTAATGCTTGTATTCAGCCAATGAATGGGCGCGCGAAGCGTGTGCCTCGGGCTTTAGAGATAAATCTACTTACACACGTGTTTGAACAAACATGACGTACCGATAATACCAACAGGCAGACAAATCAGTCATAAGTATAACCAAATATAGTCCACATTGGTTTTCTCCAATATCTAGGTACCTTCGATCTTTCTCTGACTTCCTAGAGTGGTTCTGCGATGAAGCCAGCATAAATTTGCAGGTAATTTGTAACTTGTAAAATAAATAGTTGAGCTCAGGTTAGTTTTGGCGGATTATGTTCAAGTTAGACCAAGTTTCATCTCGAACAGAATGAAGCTGGGGATTCTAGCGAACAGCCACAAAGCTCGTCGGTTTTGAAAATGTTGAACAAAGCTTTTTAAGTTTTCTTTTAACGGAGTTTCTTAGCTCTGCCGTCGAATGGCATTATGCTCGATAGAGAGTTGAATTTACGATCTTTATTTAGTTAGATGATAATCTTGGTGGAGCAAAAAGTATGATACCTACTGTCTTTTGCTTCTGCATCCTTCTAATATTATTTGGCTTTTCTAATAGTTTTTGTCGTTAAGATGTTCGGACGAGTTTTGGGGTTGTCCCAAAACTAATGAATGGATCAACGCGCTGAAATTTTGCACACAAAGTTCTGGGCCTGGAATAACTAGCTTAGGGCAGAACCTAGTTCTGCATACATTCACTGTTCTGTGTCCGAGTACGTAAACATGTGTGTGTACACATTTGATGGTCCGAGGTTCGAATTGATGGATTTTCGATTGCACTGCCAATGCCGGCAAGTCTATCAGGTCAAACGGATTTTCAATTACTCCGATGTAAGCAATTTTAGGTCGCTTCTGAAGCAGTGCTTCGTTTTCATTCGAAGATGACTTCGCCAACACGAAACGATCGACCTTAATCGTTAGTTCTGGGACACTGCGTCGAAAGAACGCTAATTTACACAGGCTTTGTCAGTTTGATCTTGTTATAATTAATGAAATGCCACGGGATCAGGCACCAACCGTACCGGCAGCATGTTAAGAGCCCTTTGCACACTCTCTTAATGAAAAACAAAAGGTGCTGAACCTTTTTAATCAGACTCTTTTGTTGCTATTGTGTGTCGAGTGAAACGTTGCGTCCTTAACAAAAGCAATAACGTGCCTATGCTCGCTTACGGCACATGCCGTATTTTATATTCAAGAAACAGCAAGGGTCTGTCACTGCTTCGTAGATATTATATGACAGCAATTTGAAAGCCATTTGTTGCTAGTCTTCGGAGTTGCAGAACCTTTTAGCGTTACTTAGCTTGCTTCCGCTGTGTATCTACTCTGTGGCCTTCTTCAGATACCTTCTTGGTCATAATAGGGTGTATTAAGTTACAATAGAGAAACAAAGCACGGCAAGCTTGTTATATAATGACAGCATGGTTCATCAGTTTTGCCATCGGACAATATACTTCTGTAGAGAAACTACATTCATTCATATAAAAATTGTCATCGAACGAATATTTCAGAGATCGGCACAGATAGGGTAGCAATAGAAGTCAATATACAGGCCGTTAATTATACCAAAGGTCCAATAATGAAGCTATAAAATAATATGGGAGGGCACTGATTGAAATCTTGTCCTATAAGGCAGACTCGCAATAATTACCTACCCCAGTATCGGTCCTGGCAGACACCTTGGATTTATTGGACGCTGTCCCTGATTTACTGTTATTGTTGATCTCAGGATATTGAAGCCTGTGGCGGACCTTGCTTCTTTCTATTAAACCTATTATCAACATTATCTTAGTACAGAAGATCGCTAGGAGATCGTTAGACACAGTCACAATCATCTCCAAGAACATTCATCACACTCCTTTAAGCATTCTTCATAATATTTATTATAACATTTATAAATTCAATTATATCTAACTTATAATTTCTTTTACATAACTGCATTTCACAAAGTGTTGAGTAAGATTTGGAAATAATAGGCTTATTATTATATTCAGATAAATGTTAATACTATAAAGGTTATTATTATAACAATAAAGTAAAATGTTTTTCAAATAAAATTAATTTAAATAGAGCTCATAATATAATATATGCACCACAGGATGCTTTATTTTGCAATTCCTTTTCTCGATTAATAGGTAAGATCGTGTGTACTTTTTCTGCAAATTCATATTCATATCATTTATTGTGATAAATATACACAGTAAGTATATTGTGCATGTGTAGAAAACTACATACTCTCGACTCTGCTAAAGCTGCTTTTGGTATACTTAAACACCTACCGCACTGGAATTCTAAAAGCGTAGTTAAATTCTGCCGCTATGTCAGATTTATTCCAACGGCTCCTACTATAGAGCTCGTGACACCTTTCCTAAAATACTTAAAAACCGGCGGTTTTTTCTCTAAACGTTGTGGCCTTTAAAAACGGAATACCTAGGTACAACTACCTATTTGGATAAATAACGTGGACAGTTACGCTGTTCACCTACAAAGTAAAAAAAAATAGTGATCTACCACACAGCTCGATCGACCCTTAGGTGATCTATCCATTATCGTCATTTAGTTTCTATTCAATATTTCATTACCGCTAAATTTATGTAGGAGCCTAAGCATAATAAAATAAACACGAGAAGGTTTTGCTAACAAATATCTAGCAGGCACCTGAGTACCTACCTAATACAAATGGTAAGCAGTAAATCAAACGATCAAGATACAAAAAACAGATCATTTTTGCTATGTGTTGGGAATCAGAATCAAGGATCTAATGTGCGAGACTCGATGCTATTCTAAAACCTCAATTACCACATAGGTACCTACGTCCACTGTTAAACATGTCTCCCCAAGTCTTCAACCAAGGTTGGGGGTGATTATGGCCAGGACTCCTTGCCATAATCACCACTTTCGGCTGGCGAATTGGTCATCTCACTAGTGGTGTTAAATATACAGAGGAAACCTGCTGCCTTTCTGGTAGGTTCTCTTTGTCGGATCTTCTGACATGTACAGGCTGAGTTGCATGGATCAAATTCTAAGTTGCAACCGCTACGGCCAAGAAATCCATTAAATTTTCCAATTTCAGGTTCGACGGATCGGCCTGGGAAAAGGGGGACCGCCCCCTAATTTCGATCTCACGGATCCCTACTGCAACAACGTTAGCTATGAATACGTGCCCATGCACGATCCACACTTGGCACACCATTACGCTCAGAAGCCGGCCAGAAACAGGATGAAAAAACTCGGCTTCGTGACAAAGGACGGCCGCGCGCAATGCTCCCTGAAAGAGTTCAACCAGTACAGGAAGTATCTGTACAATCAGTTTATGGATAGAATTCATGTGGAGATGGAAAAAATAGTAAGTAAATGCTTATCTATACTAATATTATAAAGAGGAAAGATTTCATCGTTTGTTTGTTTGTTTGTTTGTTTGTATGTATTGAATAGGCTCCGAAACTACTGGACCGATTTGAAAAATTCTTTCACCGTTAGGAAGCTTAGTTACTTTTCAGGGAGTGACATAGGCTATATTTTATCCCGAAATCTTTCCTCTTTATAATATTTGTACTATATATATATATATATATATGTGAATTTTAGAGGCAAGTTTGTAAAAAGTAAAAAGCCTATTGCCCGATGGCAGGATGAACTTATAATAGATTCAGGCGTTACTTTGCGGAAATCCATTGTATAATATTATGATAAAACAATATTTAGTAACAATTCCGCGCAAAACCTTATCTGATAAGATCCTACAAAATGTAATCCGTGTGTACCGCCCGCCCTCCCACAAATTGATCCTACTTAAAAGTAGAGAAGGTAATCAATAGACTTATGTAATATAAAATAACCTAATTAAATTACCTACCTACCTCCTTAAATTGATCCTACTTAGAATTTAGAGAATGTGAACAACAGACTTATGTAATATAAAATAACCTAATTAAATTACCTACCTACCTCCTTAAATTTATCCTACTTAAAATTTAGAGAAAGTAAACAATAGACTTATGTAATATAAAATTGCCTAAGTAAATTACCTTCCTACCTCCTTAAATTGATCCTACTTAAAATTTAGAGAAAGTAAACAACAGCTTATGTAATAAATAATTACCTAAGTAAATTACCTTCCTACCTCCTTAAATAGATCCTACTTACATTTAGAGAAGTTAAACAACAGACTTATGTTGGTAATATAAAATTGCCTAAGTAAATTACCTTCCTACCTCATTAAATTGAACCTACTTATAATTAGAGAAAGTAAACAACAGACTTATGTAATATAAAATTGCCTAAGTAAATTACCTTCCTACCTCATTAAATTGAACCTACTTATAATTAGAGAAAGTAAACAACAGACTTATTTAATATAAAATTGCCTAAGTAAATTACCTTCCTAACCTTTAAGCATGAACACAACTTAATCCGTGAAAGAAAAGACCACACTAATTACAAAATGAAAAAACTCATCAAAATAAGTCGTCGACTAGTTTCGTCTCTCCACGAGACATCATCAGGACGCTATAACAATACTCGACTTTGGCACTGAGACCGTCAAGCAACAACGACAGAGTCCTGCCAGTGATGTTGCCTCTCTGAGCTCCCTGCGTAAAGTGAAGCCTTGTTCGCAACACCCCCACTTATATAGTCACGAATGGCGTGACACAGCACGTGTTCAGTGTTGCCACCCTTGTCTGTGTTGCCACTACCGCTGCTCATATTACCCAATCAACAATGTATTTTTTATTATTATGAATATGATGGCCTTTGCCCAGCAGTGGGATAAATTTGGCTAATAATAATAATAATAATAATGAATATGAAAATGAATGTAGTTACTGCTGGCGCAGCACGTGCGTAGTACCACTACCATCACCTGTGCTGTCGCTACCTCCAGAGTTGTCATTTGATAAGGTTTTAGATAAGGTAAGATAAGGTTTTGCGCGGAATTGTTACTAAATATTGTTTTATCATAATATTATAGGATGAACTTACTAAAAATAAGACAAGTATTGTGATCAGGCCTTTGCTCTTCAGTTGCCTCGTAGCAAATACAGGATATTTCATCACAAATTCAACAGTGATATAATACACATCCCAGTGGCAGGTTGCTCGCCGAAATGCGTAAATTACACGCTCTAGATTGGTTTACTTACTTAGATAATACAATAGATAAAGCTCCAAACACCACAGTGTCTGGTTACCTACCCAATTTCGTCTGAAGACAATCTAACAATTATACTCATTCCACGAACTTATTACCTCTGTGACACATGCATGTCTGTGAAGATCCCTAATTGTTGACAGGTTGAAGATTGAATGAAACACATTGGAAATAGCGTGGTCTTTGCGTTTAGTTGTGATAAAACACAGGTCATTTGTTGAGTGAATAAGCGCTGGGAGAACGTACCGTATTTACAGAAATTTACATAAGTAAACATAATCTATGATAGACACAATTACTTTGACAAATAGAGATGCGGACCTGTCGACTCGAAAAATATCGGGACATACGAAAGTTTCGATTTTTATCAAGCAAACAAAGTATTTAACGAAGATTATTCTAAGTACCTACATGATTTTTTTAATAAAAAGTATTGAAATAGTATAAAATTATAGTTTACTTACTACAATTACTCGAATATGTCTTAATTTTTTATATTTTGATCTAAAAATAAGGTTGTTCAGTCTGAGTATGTCTGTAAAATAATATTAAGTAATAATAAATAAATCGATGACAACTTCTTCATAAACAAAATGGATTGTCTACTTAGTTTGGGGCTAGATGCGGTGTAGATTGTCCAGCATTACTTATTAAATAAGTACATAAGAATGATTGTTCTTTTTACAAACAACATTTTATAATAAAAAAAAATAAAAAAAATAATTTCTAGGATGAACGAGCTAGGGACGATTTGACCCTGAAACGCGTGGAGAACGATGTGGCACGAAGACTACAAATCTTCACGAGGACGGAGAGAGCCAGGGAACATCTCGAGAAGGCAACACAGGCACAGGCCGATGAATTTACTGAGAAAAAACGATTGTAAGTTTTTCGATTTTAAGTTAGGTATCTATTAATTTAAAGTTTTGCTTTTTGTAAGCTTTTTGGAGTCACCAATGTTGCTAACACTCTCGACACAGCTTGGCGGGTTTATCGGCAACATTATTTGAAATAATGTCGGTTAGAGTGCCCGTCGACTTCTTACGACGTTACCGTGAGAAACATCGACAATGAAATTAATTTTATTTCAATCGAAGCCATCATTTTTGGTGCTGTAGAAATATTTGCGTCATCTGAATTGGCACTATAACTTACTTACCCTATTTAACGAAAACATGAATTAATAATCACGTACCTACAACAAAATTAATTTCCACTATGTCCCGGACAAAACCAGCTTGAAATGTCAATCAACGTCGATGCATTTGCATTTGAGGACAATAAGGTTTACAGCGGCTAATTAAACGCATGGCTTGCTTCGAGCCTGGCACATGGTTCACGTAATAAACCAAATGCTGCTGATACAAACGCTATTGGGAATTGACAATTCGATGTTTCGGATATGGAACGTATGACGGGAATAATTATAATGGACAGTGTAGCAGTCGACAACACAGAGAGAGATACAAATTGGAATATCAGACCCGTTACGGCCCTTTCCCATGGCCGTGCGGGAACGGTTTTATACTGGACGTACTGGTCCGTAAAAATCATTGGTGTTTTCACCACACAGTAGTTTGCATCCTTTTTTACGCAAACTGTCATCTGTAAAACTTGTGTTTAGAGCAAAAAGCGGGTATTAGATTAGATTAATCTAACTAATCTAAAAACCGCGGTTTGCTCTACAAAGTTTAATGGAAGTATTGCAGGAAGGAGAATTCTTCCATTAAACTTTAAACCTTAAATGGATCCTGTTTTTCCTGTCTTTTTTGTTTGTTTTGTTTGTTTGCCGGTTTTTTGCAGGATACTGTTAGCAGGATCCTTGTGTGACTACTAGTATTGGAATACGTATACCTACTACTGAACGGGATCCTGCAAAAAACCGTACTGCGAAAAACAGGTTGTTGGAAAAGGGCACTTATAGTCTTATGGTTCCATCCCCGGAAATTGAGTCTTTGTCCATGTAGGTACGTAATCAAGGCAGCCACCGCGTCAAAGCATTTTCTAACGGAGGTAAGACCTACCTGTACCTGGTCTAGGTACCTATCCTGACGATAATTGTTGGAAAATTATATGGATGGATATCCATGCACCTACTAAGAAATCGGGTAATTTTGAACTTTTGTTCTAATACTGAAAGTGTTACCAACATTACCCTTATGTACTGACGTTAATCTACATTGCCTATGTACTTAGTTATATGTTTTGTCTTTAAAAGAAAAAAATGTTAAACCTATACATTCACGTTTATAATGTTAGTTTGGTTTTGGTATGAATTTGAGCACTGTTCATAAAAACTGTTGGTACCTATCCTACATTTGCTCGTCGTCTTCGATCAGTCATAGTCAAGGATCAACTCGAGAAATTCCAACGGGGTCGTATTTTATTACTTTTGCAATGGTTCTCAAACATTTTAGTTACTTACTTGGGTTTTCAAGCGAGGCTCCAATTTGTCTTATAGAATCCAAAGAGAGTGTCTAGATAATTATTTGGAAGAAGCGGCAGTGTCTTCATCGATATCAAAAATGTGCAGTTACTATCATGTTGTGTTATGGTGGTATTCTTCAGCTTTTGTTCATTAGGTCTATGCTCAACGAGTAGCCAAATAAATCGGCACTGCATTTTTCGAAAATTTGCTTGTTCTTGTTTGTAGGTAATTTATCCAACATAGGTTATTATTTCAAGCCCCGCTGGTGTGTTTCGGCTGGCCAGTAGAGTTTATTCCAAAACTATTTTACACCCTTATCAACATTGAGAAACATTTATCCCTGTAATGAGTATCGGTCGAGAATATTTAGGCGTGGAAAGGGCAAGCTGGCTTAACGGGGCTCACGCAGCGAGTACGTGAGACCACAGCGGGTTGATTAATGGCGACACTTTGTTTTCATTTGGTTTCCTTTACCTTGCGAGGTAATTCGTTTAGCTGTTATACTGCTGATTTTATTTGGTGTCGTTATTGGGATGGATTTGATTGTATTTTATCGATGGTCCCTCTTTTGGTCGCACAAGGTAGCACACCAGAAAGTTACTCGCAGAAATACGAGCTCTAAAACGAGTTAAATTCGATTTATTTTCGCTTAATTCAGCTTTTAACCACTCGACTCGGGAAATGACCGTCTAATAATAAATATAGGCATTAATTTATCCAGTTCCCCAATCATGATGAATCAGATGTCATAGAATTAGGTCAGAAAAACAAAAAAGGTGGGAATTAAAACAAAAACCGTCGTTTTACATCTGACTGCAAATACTTATCTTTATCATCAGTGGTAGCTGTGACCAAAATATAAGTTTTCGGTATCGTTTTCGTACGTAGCTTACGAAAACGAGCTAACCTTGGTTAGCTCGTGGTAAGCTAGGTGTCAATATACCATTGAAAATACCCTACCTTAATAAAGATGGCTGCGCAAGACAATAATGGCACTTGAAACAAGAGGGATCCAAGATTGCCAAACAGTCTTCTCATTGATATTCTTAGGAACAATGGCAACGCTTGGCTTCGGCGCCATTTATGTGTAAATTAATTAATCAGACACCTGTTTCTACTAGGTATCTTTAGTTTATATTATTATACGGTAAAGCGGTAGGTTAACTTTAAATTCAACTTGAGGACCATCTGTAGGTAGGGTCTGTAGGTAGGTCCATTAAATACGTATGTAAAAGTAAAAGTAAAAGTAAAAGTATATTTATTGCATAATTACATGTTAAATAGATGGTACAGTGAAATAATAGTGTTGCAATGTAATTTACCCTTTATGGGCGTGCAATTATCTGTCTATTACATGCATTGAGACAACTAAAACTAAAAAAAATTAAATAACAGAAAGAGAAATTAATAAGGTACATAGTGTCAAATTAAAGAAATACGATTAATAGTCAATAGAAAATAGGAATTAATTTAATTATTTGTCAATATTTTTGTCATTTATAAAATCTTTTATTGTATAGTAACATTTATCATATAGTAAGGTTTTAAGCTTTCTCTGAAACATCGTGGTAGGCAGTTCTCTTATCAGAAGCGGAATTTTGTTATAGACCGATGGTGCCATAGCAAAAAAACTTTTGCGCAAAACCTCTTTTTTACATTTAAGAGTACAAATTTTAAACTGGTCTCGCCTATTGCGTTGCACGGCGTCAGATCGACATATTATGTATCTAGTTAAAAAATTGGTTTTCTGTAAAGTCGGTTTACTGACGATAGTTGAACGTGACAACGCAGACACATCGCTCACTCAAGTAGGAGAGAGACGGATGTCGAGCGCTCTCGCTTGCACTTCAAGCTTTACATAGAACGCCTCAGAGCGAGGTAACGCCGCATGACGAGGTAACGCCGCATGACGTCATGTTTTTTCGTGCGTGCAGCCGGCTCTATCGAATTATAAGACGTTGTCACGTCAAAACCTATTGGAAATATTGGTTTATGCGACTAAGTAGATATGTACTCGTACTGTACATAGCAAATTCATCTGTAGAGCAAATTTGGTAAACAAATCTTGACGTTATCGCAACATCGACATATTATTTTAAAACTTCTAAACTAGAACATTTTGAATGTAAATAATGGGGTAGTAGGCAACTGCCAACCTTATTCATAACCCTCCTCCGTTGGTAGTCAGTTCAAAAATAAGCTGTGTCGTTTGTGATCTAATTGGAAACCGTCTTCTCTGTTGTTCCTGTGTTTGGAAAACTCAAAACCACACAAATCAAAGTAAATATCCTATTTAAAGTGACTCTAATTCACATTCTATTTGCATGAAGCCTTTGAGTAGTTTGCATGGAGTGCATGCACTAATAGTTACGCAAGCTTCATGTATTGAACTCCGCTGAAGCTATTCATTCCCGGTAGGTACCATTCCAGCTGGAATGCAACTCGCAAACTTGACTGCAACGTTTGCTCACTCCACTTGCCTCTAGTTGAGAGCACTTGAATTCTAAGTCTTGTTTGCACTAGTCCAGCTCGAAACGAGGGATTTTACAGACTGAGAAAAGGATTGGAAACCCATTTCTGAACTTCAAATTTCGATAGATCTATCTTGTAAGTATATATATTGGTCAACCCCTCTTTATGATGATTACCAGAACACATTTCAGCTGGATCGCTCTGCAAACTTCGGAGATAGGGGGAACTGTAAAATTTTCGACTTTTTATTTTAAAATATTTAAATAAGTTTGTAACATAGAAAAATTTCAGAAGGAAGCCGCAGTTAAATTAAGAAAAACATAATTTCTGGAACTATATCTAGCGATGTAGTTACTTAAATTTAGACCCAAATACCAAATTGTAAACTTATGTACAGAGCACAGACCACACTGATTACATTGTTCCGCTATTTGCCAGAATGTAGATCAGTCCAAGTTCTCACAAATTAATATTCGTGAGATTTGGCTGCGGTCGAGTAGCTTAGTTTCTGAAGGGTTTGTTTGAGAACGTGCGAAGATGGTAGATAGTTGGTAAGATGGTAGGTAAGTAGTGTACATGGATAATTAAATAGGTTGATTATTAGGTTGACTTTCTGTGCGGAATTCATATTAGTTTGATGACTACCCAGATGTTTTGTGCAATAGCAAAAAATTACATTTTTGGTAGACTATAGTTATATAATATATAGTTTGGGAATCTGATTTTTGACAAGATTGCGCCTGGCTGGCAAAGTTACATTGAAAACTGTCAAAAATTTGCAAAACGAAAACACACCCTCCATTTCAGGATGGTATAATGAACCTTCTAACTTGGTGTTAAATGAAAATCTACGTTTTAAACTCACAGTACCCATTACTCATAAATAAGATTTTCTTAGTCAAACCCTGACACAATTTCTGCCGTCGAAATTTCCTTGAAAAATTGTTTTCCCAGTATGTAGAGCTCAGCAGTTTCCAAGCTCGGTTTTTAATTAAAAGAACCGCGGGAGTGCAACGCCACAGAGACCAACATTAAATGTCACACAACATGAACACAAATACAGCCACGCACGTACCTACGTCAAATCTACGTAGATGTAGTTTGATTATACCTGCTTTACAAGAATGCGAATATATCAATGCGCATGTTTGTCACGGTCTTGCATATAGAGTGAACCTAATGCGTGTATTATTTACCTACAACAAGACTGGAGACGTATTTACCTACCTTTTATCTCTCGCTGGATGTCAGGACTCTACAAAACACGTTTACTACCGTTGTTTAGCGGAACAACTTGTACCTACTTTTATTTCGTTTCATGAAACAAAGGAATGATTGCCGCTTTTATTCCATTTTCACTTGATTAAATCCGAATGAAATTCGCACGCACGTCGTCGGAGGATTTACGTTGCCACGATATTTTGGTAGTCGACTATTATTGAAAAAGTGACTACATTTTACTATTTTTCATCTTGGAGGTGGATTCTTTGTTAACTGCTTTATAAAATTGTGAAATAAAGAATTATTATCCATCTATTTGGTTCCGTGTACTATGTAGATTTCTGTGGTTTTATGGTGGTGGTCAATTTTCCTTATTGATTTCTTCCACCTCGATCTATACTCGACGTCATCTTCAGAAGCTTCAAATTAAAACTGACACTATATCATTTTCATCTTACTTTTTCCATCAAGCAACAACAACTTCCATTAAAAAACATTTATATATTGTTTATTTATTAATATATTTATTTGCAGGGCAAAAGAACGAGAGAATAAAATCAAAGCTCGCATTAAGTATTTGGCAGAGTTCAACGAAAACAACCGCAAGGAGAGAGCGTCAAAAGCTCGTGAGAAACAGAACAGGATCAAGCAGAGGGTCCAAGCAGCGGCTGAGATGGAACTCCGAAGGAAGATCACCATGGTCCGGACGTGGAGATCGAACGAGAAGAAACGAATGGCCAGAGAGAAGTTTGAAAGGGAATCAAAAGCGAGAAATATAGAATTGAACGTGAGTTAGTTATTTCATATACAGATACTTAACAATATTAGTGAGTGTCATAAAACAAACCTTTACCTATGCATCACCCAAAAATAAAAATGACTTGAGTAGGTATAGTTCGTTTCCTATAGTTACCCCACCATGAATTGTCATTTTTTGAAACCATTGAAACCAATATTTATTCATTGTGATTGTGGTAAGTAATATATCAGGTCTATAATATATGTAGTTTTCAGTCTATCCAGTCTCTATTGTCTCGAGCGTTCAAAGATTTTATAATTTGATTTAAATCGCATGCAGTCATAAATTGTAAAATTAACATTGTATATCGTTTGCCATAATTATTGGAAAATAGCTTATTTGAGTTCAATTCGAATTAAAATAATAAAAACAATTATAAACTTTTAAGATCGTTGAATTTCAAGTCATAAGTCCACATACATTTTGAGGCTTGTAAACTTTGACACGTGTGAGCCAGCTACTTTTACTGACGCAGGTACAGGTGTGAGTAATAAACTAAAAAAACAGGGGGTTGAAGATTGTGGCCTTAACATCCTAACAATTTTTTTTTTTTCAAAATCGCGGTGCGCAATAATTGTTGTATATTTGGACAGTAGACACTAAAACAAATTGTTCATTGAACAATGTTCATAATATAATGTCATAAAGTGTCAGGTTTCGGAGATATATACATTTAAAAAAAATTAGTTATTTTAATCGGTGAATATCTCAGAAACTCAACGCTTTAAGACATTTTCTTACGACATTTTTTATTTATTTTAGTGTTCTCTATAAAATTTATAACTTTACTTAATCTTTAACTTATTGTGCGCGGTGATTTTGAAAAAAATATAAAATGCTAGGGCCACCCTCTATACAAAAATTTAAAACCCATATATGCATGTTCATCATCACAATCCTCGTATCATAGGGCATTATATTATTATAAAATTCATCTCTAGGTATAATCTTAGCTGCACAGGGAACGTCGATATCATTTCATATTTCGCGACTTTCATTGCCTGTACGTGGAACGAACGTGACGATTACATTTTTTTTTGTTAGTCAAATGTTTGAAGTTTTGAATCCATTTTGAGAAAAAATACTCCAGGCCCAGAACAAATGGATGGCGCGAGTCCAGAGCCAGACTCAAAAGCTTCAAGAGCATGCTCTTCTCCTGAAGCTGTACACCGAGGATATGTCAGCTGGCGCTAAGAGGAGAGCCAAGTAAGATGTCTTGATTGAATAATCGAAAAGTATATGATTAAAACTGTCGGTATACAAGATGCCACGAAATAAGTTGATTACCTAAATCTGTGGAGTGTAAATGGGTGGTGCGGACTACTATAACTAGAAGAACTTGATTTAGAATTTCGAACATAATTTATACTACTTAGGAATCACGGGGTCCTAAGGTTCTAAATCTACCCATTCCGTTTTCGTGGCACCTGCTGAGTGCTGGGCTATGATACGCACCGCGGCATACTTTTGTCGTAGGTAGATTTGATTCCTTATCGCACGAAAAAGACCGAAACAAAACAGTCTACGAATTTGGTCGCATCGCGCATCATAGGTTCGCTGATCTGGTCGATCCTATGCCCACAGGACGGCTGGAAAAAGTTTTAGCAATCAGTGTCTACACAAGACATCGAACTCGCAGCTTCCAAGAACCACGATCACTACGCTACCAGTCACTAAATCCAAAACTGACACATCAAAAGAGGCCTTCAAACTTACAGCATCTGAATTATGATTTATAGAATCAGTTTACGAACTTTGTGGCAACAGATTGTGCAAGGAAAACAATGCAAAACTAAACCTGATTTATGCAGAGTTCTGTGCCGCTTTTCACTGAGATGGCTTAACTTACATTTAGATACCTAATCCTAAAGTCTTTATGAAACGGAGATGAGTAAGGTGTACCTCTCTATATTATCTCAATTTACTTTGGAAATATAGAGGTAACACTTAAATGGAATTGAATTCTTGCCTAACGACAATTGCTCTAGCTGCAGGCTTGCATAGCTGTGAAAATTAGGAAGCCAGATAGATAGGTAGTGTATTGTTAAGAACTCCTTAGCATTCGTATGTGATAACATTGTGCAGTGTCATCGCTCTACTACCGATTACAATAAACTGACGCTAGAACCTATTTAATTGAGGACCTTTCCTTGGAGAGTTCAATTGATTCCAAAACAATTAAAATTTCCAAACTATTTCCACAGGAAAGCTGAAATATACTCGTACAATACGGACTTGCAGCTGCAACGCATCCGACTGGCTAACTGGAAGCTAATGCACGGAGGACATGCCAAGTCGAAAAAGCTTGTCTGGAAGATGGGCCACGAGTTTGAGAAGGTAAGGGTTGATTTCTTCTGCAACATCCGAGTCTTTATTTGTTGCTATTTTAGCCTACGATGCAAACAGGAGGTTTTAAATCTATAATGTGTCAGTAAGTGGCATCTTAGTCCCCAAAGGGAACCGTTATAGGATCACTTTGTTGTCCGTTTGTCTGTCTGTCCGTCTGTCTACCCCCTTTTCTCAGGAACGCGTGGACGTATCAAGTTGAAATTAACCAAATACTCAAATCCGTAATCTTTTGAAGCCTTGTTTGAAATAAAACTTCTAAATCAACACAATCAAAATTTACAGCCGTTTATGTCGGAATATTTTGAAATCTCCAAGGAAATCGCATCCTCACAAAACCTATAGGGTACGTACCCGTAGACCTAGGATCATGATATTTAGCAAGAAGCAGGGTCTTAAAGCACAAGTAAAGGATAACGTCCGAAAATCTGAAATTTATAGTTTATTCACAAAAAAAAATACTTCTGATTCTGGCCATGGACCAAAAACTATAGGGTACTTCCCGTAAACCTAGAATCATGAAATTTGCCAAGAAGACAGGTCTTATAGCACAAGCATAGGGGAAAATCCGAAAACCGTAAATTTGTAGTTAATTACAAAAATACTTTTGATTCTCGCCATGAACCACTAAAGGGTTCTTCCCGTTGGCCTAGCATCATAAAATTTAGCAAGAAGCAAGGTCTTACAATTATACACAACCCTTGGTGCGCGAGTCCGGCTCGCACTTGACCTATTTTTTTTATTGAAGGCGTTTTTATCGAATTTTCTTAAACATAAGTTCAGTAAAGTTATCTAGAGTTTTCGAATATTCGTAAAATTAGTGTTATCATGAACGATTGGACGATTTTAGATGCACACCAAATTCAATGGGAGATCAATGTGTAGCCCCATTGGACATCGACATCAAAGTTTTTTTGTTTTTATTTCTTATTGAGAACACCAAGAGTCGTAGAAAGAGATGGCCTCTATTTCAACGCAGCAAGACCGCTATAACCCATTTAGCGCTCTGACGGAGAAGTGCAAACTGAAATGAACTTTATTGCGTTGCTTGGAGAATCTAATATGTATTTGTTCCAGGCCCAATGGCTATAAGCTTTTTTTTGTAATTCCAGTCTAAACGCGGTGCCAAGGGAATGAGTGCAGAAATAGCGCAGGCAATGGCGCGGGAAGCCATGGCCAACGCGATGTCGACGCAAGGAGACACCCTCATGAACCTGGGCCAGGCGCGATACCAGATGGACATCCAGACTTTGCTGCCTCCCGCGCCGATCAAGCTTCTTGACGAGGTTTGTACAGTCTTTAACCTTGAGGCTACGTAACCACTGACAGGCGGCTTGCTTAGCGCCTCGTTAGACCTTTTTTTTATTCGATGAGGAAATTCGTTTACCTTGGAATGCACTGGTCGGGCGGGACCAGAATGTGGGACTCGACGCCCTGTGAAGGACGTAATACCCATTAAAAACCTCTGCGGTGTCCTTCTCTCGCCATTTTCGCCGAACCACGGGAACATTTAAGACATACCGCGATCCGACTGGCGTCCCCTCCTCCTCCTAGCGAGTACGAACGTTCTAGAACAGCGGGGCAATGCAGCCAGCGAGTTGGAGACGCTTACGACTGGTATTGATATGGATCAGTTGAGCTACCTGTAGATTGTTTGCAACAGTCTGCAGTTAGCGGAATTGTTTCAATTGTAAATACTAGTTCTAATTTGTTTCTATTATTTAATTGTATTTGTTGTGTTAATGAACATTGTACGTTTTCAAATGTTCGCAACCGGCCGACCTGCTTTGGGCGCCTTCGCTAGCAAGTAACCAGGTGTTAATTCACTTGGCGCCTTCGCTAGCAAGTAACCAGATAATAATTCACTAGGCTCTATGCATTAGGCACGATGCCTTTCAGTGCGCACCTAGCCTCAAGGAACCGCTAACCTACTCAAGGTTGGCGGTTCGCTTCGGTAGGTAGTGGCCACGTTACTATTTAATCAACCTTGTGTTGCCAACCTTCTATAGTTCCCTAGCGCTTTTAATTGCTTTGACTAGCCGCTTCCATAATTAACCGTGCCCCTCTGGACACGTGGTCCTACTGCCTTTGTCCTACCTATCTGACCACATGAACTTTTTTTCCGGTTGGTTCGATTAATCGGACTCTATGGATTTGTAATTCCGCTTCGTCCTACCGATGATCGGACCACATGACGGCCGCTTTGCGGCCGTCTAAATCAGGTGCTTTCTAAATCTAACCTAACAAACCTACTGTCACTTAATAACCTTCGTGTGTAGACAACAGCTCTTTTAATAATGTTCCTATCCATTTTTTTAACCTTATAACATTTTTCGACCAAGCGAACCGGAAAAAAAAGTTTATGTGGTCCGATTGGTGGGACTACGTGGTCTAAGAAAACGTCAGTTTCTATAGTCCGATTAGTTAAGCGAACCAACCGGAAAAAAAAGTTCATGTGGTCCGATCGGTAGGACAAAGGCAGTAGGACCACGTGGCCAGAGGGATCCGTGCTGTGTCTTTGAGGTAAAAATCTGATATCGCCTCGCTTCTTGCCAAGCTCGCAGAGTGGCTGGATCCGCACATTTTCATACCTATCATCGTGGCGGTAACGCACCATCCAAGCTACCATTTTGCAGTGTCCGTAGCGTAATGATTTTGGACATATAAAGGAAGAATAAAGGACGCTTCGGCCACAATCGAAACCAAGGTTCGAAACCGGTTTCTAAATAAGAATAATATATCTTTCGAAACTGGTTTCATTATAAGAATAATTATTCTTCTTTCGAAATTGGTTTCGTTATAAGAATAATATTTCTTATCTCGAAACTCGTATTATGAAAGGCTCAAAACAAAATCAAATCAAATTTCATTAAGGACGTAATTACAAATTTCAATGGTTTTTAGGTACCATTTAATGAACCAGGAATCGCTACTGTTTAGATATCAGGGTATAAAATGAAAGGTAATATATAAATCTTTACAGGGTGCGAAAATAACATAGGAGTCCCATACAATATTTTCACATAAAAACGTTTTTACCAACGCAAGAATCGCTGAAATTGTCGAAAAATGGGGTCTGGATAGGTACATAATTAGCCAATTCTGCTGCATATTTCAACGTGAAAGTAATAAAAAAATGTGGCTTATATAGTCCCCTGTACGTCTTGGGTATTATTTTGTACCCAAATCAAATACTTTTTTATTTATGAGAAAGAATAGATAGCCGAAAATCCACCATGATTTTTCCATACATTTTTCTATGAAAAGGTTTCAGAACGCGCTGCACATAGACTCTATTTCATTTTATTTGTCATTCGCGCGTCAGACGCGCTCATGGAAGCACGGGTATGTCGAATTTTTTGCAAATTATTAGAACGACAAAGTTCCAAAGAACCGTATGTGTGTTGTGTACTGTGACTTGATAACATTGACACTTTTTTGGGCCGAAAGTATATGTGCCTAAATATGTATGATTTGGAAAAAGTCAACATCATCATCATCAGCATATAATTAAAGACCAGGGTAGAAGCCTTTAAAAATAATAAAAAGTGAAACAAATTCATAGTAGGATGAAACCCATTGGAAAAGGAGGAGAATAATATAAAAATGTTAGGAAAAATAATTTACGGGTGATCTGAGGTCGGGAAGGGGCAGGGGGTGAGTTTTAAGGGTAAAAAACGGTTTATCTCGATTTCCGGCAAAACTACAAGTCCTAAGGAAAAAAATCAAATGACAAAGTTGTAGGTAATAAAAAGATCTACAGCTGTTGTTTACACACTTTTTTCAGATAACCTCAAAATATATGTAAAAAATTCAAAAAACCAATTTTTTGGTTTTTTATTTTTTTGAAATTTGGTGAAAACTTACCTTTTTATGTCCCAAATACACTGTAATTAATTTGATTTAAATATTTATTTTTTCACCTTATTTTGACTCTTAGAGCATTCAGAACGCTCTAAGTTTTGACTCAATATCGAAAAAAGTATCATTTTGAATCGAGAATTCACCCGTCAAAATATTAGTTTTATTTCAAAAGTTGGTATGCTTTCTGTTTGTTGAAATCTCTACTTTCCGATTGTGTAAAAAATTATATATTACGATAGTAAATGTTCTCAGAAAATGCAAAATACTGGAATATGTTTTTTTTTATTATTATATAAAATTTTGAGCTATTTACGTTGTTTGAAAATTTGGAAAATTCTCCATTTCATTTTCATCTATAGGTTCGTTCTTACCAAATTACAAATTGAAGTGTCTGTTTCTAATGTCAAAATAATAGCTATGTTTAATTTCGTTGTTTTCTCTTAGCACCTTAAGGAACGGTTTAGTGTTAAGATGTTTTGGAACTTTCCTGATGTGTGGGACTTTCGTTGCTGACTGTACCTACCTCAGTTTTGTCAGGGTGCTATCATATCAGTTGATAATGAATACGTAGACACCTATAAAATAAGGCGTAAATAATTATGATAACATACTAGCGACTCCAAAGCCATCTCTTATTAAAGCAACTACAACTACCCCCTAGTTTCCAAGACGGTGAAATTCTTTACTTTATCAAAACACAGTGCTAAAATCGCTTGTTTATTATGATATTTTAACAATTAGAAATACTTTTACAAAAAAAATATGCCGAACTGATGGCGCTCATTTTATTTTACAATAGACGAGAAAATCAAATAAGCTTGCCTTTGAGTCGTCAAGTGGTAAATATCAATGGTTCGTCTAAGAGCTGCGTTTCAAATAAAAACCATTTTTAGGGTTCCGCAATTCAAAAGGAAAAAAGGAACTCTTATAGGATCACATTGTTGTCCGTCTGTCTGTCCGTCTGTCAACCCTTTTTTCTCAGGAACGCGTGGAGGTATCGAGTTGAAATTAAACTCAAGTCCGTAACTTCTTGAAGCCGTGATATAAATTAAACTGCTAAGTCAACGCACTCAAAAGTTACAGCCGTTTATGTCCGAAAATTTTCAAATTTCCAAGGGAACCACATGCACCCAAAACCTATAGGACACTTCCCCTAGACCTAGAATCATGAAATTTGGTGAGCAGCAGGGTCTTACAGCACAAGTAAAGGGAAAAATCATAAATTCATAATCTATTCACTAAAAAATTTGGTAAGAAGTAAGGTCATATAACACAAATAACGACAAAAACCTGAAAAACGTAAATTTGTAGTTTATTAATTAAAAAAAAACAAGTTTTGATTCTCTCCCTCGACCAAAATATACAGGGTACCTTCTTCATGTTGACCTATAATTATAATATTTGGCAAAAAACAAGGTCTTACAATTAAACGGAACCCTTAGTGCGCGAGTCAGACTCGCACTTGACGTTTTATTTCTATATCCCTGCTTGACAGCTACTCGACACGTCCACGACTACTAACAGTCTCGACTGTTGGTAGTCCAGTAGCTATCGTGATAGTAATCGAGAAGTCGACGTCTTGATCACGCCTTGCCGAGACTCACCCCTCAGTACCTACTCACTAATCTCCGAAGTACCTGGTACCTAGTTACCCATTAGTACCCATTAGTAGTAAATTGACAAAAGTTTGAAGCGCGATTCACACTCGCACTTGACGGATCTTGTTTATTTTATTATGCATAGAATAGATAAAAGATAAATAACTTGCTATGCTATTGCAATTTTTTGTAGGTACCTACATCGATCCTACCAAAGCTTCAAGTATCAAGATTTGTTAGTTAATGTATAAAAACAAGCGTAAAGCGGCTTCAATGTGTGCGTGGAGTTTTTGTGTTAGTGTGCAGGCTCAGATTCCTAAATTTGACCGAGTCAAATTTGTAATTACGTCCTTAAATGTTAAAATTTTATTTACTGTCCACTAATACATCATGGAACGTAGTTTAAATAAAAATTACAATATGCATTACGTATTGTCACTATCAACAATGATAGACGTCAAGTGCTGATAGTAAATACAGATGTGCAACGAGACAATTTAAATTGCATTATTTACTTGATACGGTCACCATACTAACAATGAATACAACACAAATCGAGTTTTTAAGCACCAAAAGAGGAGGAATGACAGCTCTATATCAGGGGCGTAAGTACCACAGGAAAAATTACAAACCCGGCAACACATTTTATTATTGCGAAAATGAAAATTTGGGATGCAAAGGTAACTTTACTATTAATTCTAAGAATGAATTATTAAAACAAAATCAGCACGAGATTCACTGTAAAGGGGACATTATAACAAGGACCAACGCTTTTAGAAACTTTCTAAGTTAAGAATTAAGTAGGTACCTCCTAGATTAAGTTAATTCATAAAAGGTATACGTGAAAAATGTTGTGTCGTAAGTGACAACATTTTTCATTGTGTAAATTTTTCATTGTGTCAAGAAAAATGTTGTGTCGTAGTTTAAAAACACAAAATTGGGTTGCGTTAGCCAATACCATTAGTCTTAAACAAAACTAAAGATCCGATCTTTTACGAACTTTTCCCTTCTTTTTCTAAACACATTTTTCGTATTACACCGCCATTCTTAAAATTATTATAATTTATGTAGGCTCACTTTGGAGCCGTGTGTTGGGAGGGGTCTTATTATTTTGACCCCTCGGCAATAAGCTGCCTTTGTTGCTTATTTTAAAGGATCTATCTTTCTGGGTAATATGGAATTGTGTCGATAAGATGACCCTTGGGAATATTCCAAGTGTTTCAAGCAGGTAGTAGTTGTATGAAGGTAACTCACGTTGCTGAGTTATTTCTATAAAATATTAGGTTTTTAACTATGAAATTTCCGTTTTGTATGGAGAATTTCAAGAAAACTCATTTCCCAATGCAATTTATTGTATATTTTTCACAAACCCTATTCCTCTAAAATGTTGTGTTTATAATTGGACAATATTGTGAAAAGTGTGCGTAGGTTTAATGACTAAAAAAATAACAAAAATAAATACAACGAATTTAAGCATTGAACATGACAATACATGAAAATAAGACTTAAAAATACAGGTCTTATTTTTAGGGAATGAACCTCCCAAAATAGTATATATTATGAATTTTAAATTTTTACATTAATATAACGTTATGAATATAAAGTAAATTTGCATATAACTGTCGAATTAAAATAAATAGTTATGTACTCTATCTGTAATCCCGGCGGTAGGCGTGGCGATCTGCGACATATAATTTGACTTCTGCAGGTCGCATTACCTCCATTTTTGTTATTGCACCTAGTATAATTATATAATGTTGATAAGGAATTTTTATAATTTTTTAATTTTTACGTAATTTTTTTTTTATATATGCTTAGATGTTGGAGCAAGCGGTGATAGAGTTCGCCAGAAGACGGGTCCACATCCTGCTGAGCGACCTAGAGAAAGCCGTGTTCGATCGGGCGGGAATACTGTTCTTCCAGAACTACAGACCAGCTCCTGGCAAGAAAAGGTGAGTTTTATGGGTTCCACACACTAAAGTCCCCGGCCATCACACAGCCCGGCGGATCGCTTTTTCGTTCCGCTTGTTAAAGGCTTCAAAGTTGACAAAACGCTGTCAGCAAGCCGCAATATTTATACGCTGAAATGTTGCCACAAGTCGCCAAATAGCAATGTTGTCGACATGGTTCTCTTAAGAAACCGCCCGCACTGACCCACCTGCAGGCTGGGACGGCGGTGGTGTTGCGGTTTTGGCGTGTAGGGTCCTTAAGAACACCATGGATTTTAGAGATTGGATAGTGAAGATAGATAAACTGCAAGCATCCTCGTGGACCAATAATAAGTTTAAAATCTTCAATTTAAGAGTTTAACAGCATAAAAATTTCCTTGATCTTTTATTTAAAAAATCACCTCATTCGTATTCTGCATCTATCACACTAATATTATAAATGCGAAAGTTTGGATGGATGGATGGATGGATGGATGGATGGATGGATGTTTGTTACCTCTTCACACCAAAACTACTGAACAGATCGGGCTGAAATCTTGCAAACAGGTAATCCTGGAATCAAACATAGACTACTTTTTATTCCATAAATCAGTTCCAATGGGATTGAAATCACCTTTAAACGTTAAACATAGAAACAACGCGTGCGAATCCGCAGGCATAAACTAGTAAGTTATAAATTGTTGAAAATAGTATATAAGGTTTTTTGTTATTATAGTGCGTAACCCCACACTAAGGGTAATTTCTAAGAAATCAAATAACGCGGGTTCAAGTCCCGTATAAGTCGAAAATTTTTGCGATATTATTTGATTTCTTAGAATAGTATATAAATTATAGATTACCACAGGAAAGCAGTCTGTTTAGCTTTTATCTCAGAAAAAAGCGTCGGTAGTGTCGCGAACAGAAGCAGCAAATAAAACAACAAAAATAATACAAATATATCTATTTCTTTAACTTAATGTATATACTAATAGTGTAACAGTCTTTGAGATTCCTTTTAAAGTAAAGAAAATACCTGCGTTAAATCTCGCTCCACCAAAACAAATTATATAAGTAGAGAAGATTCTCGCAACAAAACATGGCAGGAGGTGTGTTTAATCAAGTCTTGACAATAAACAATAATTAGAGGAGCCATTAGAGCACTGGTTTAATCTTTAGTCGTAACAGGCGGGAGTAAGTCGAAACAGGCGGGATAATACTAGGTTGTAATCACATCCTGTTGCAGAAATGTGATGTTAGTATTACTTCTAAAATATAAAACAAATTACCTAAACTGTACAGAAACCTAAATAACCAAACTTTTAAGCAGAAAATAAAAATAATTATTAATCTCAAAATGTAGCCTGGACGATTTTTTTAATGATAAATTGTAGATAGTTTTCAATGTTGCATGTCATCTCTCTAATTATTTTTGCTTTATGTACCGTTAACGGTCAAGCATGTTGTTTCTCTATTAATATAATGTTACCTTTTTGTACACATGTTTTTGCAATAATAATAAATAATATCTTTATCTTTAATCTTGCAGGCTATCATGTAGGGGTGCCGGGCTATGCATGCGCAATTCGATTTATCAGTTTTAAAGTTTTTTTTATAGTATCTAGTATTGATAAATAATACTATTTTATTCTTGTGAATATTCGTATTTATATTTGTTTGAAGGAAAACCAAAGGTTTATTATTAATAGACTTAGCAACACGGAAAGTAGCACCCCTTGACGACTAATGATTCCAATACGAACCAACAAAAAACCTGAAAGTTTGCATCCGTCTACGGCTAATGGTGCGGATTTGAACCATCGTACTACAGGTCATTTAAAACCTTTTCACAAGGGTATAGAGTCGATTATAGCATGGGAATTACATATCTATCGGTCCGTTAGAGAAAGAACTGTAAAATAAACCCGCCATTCATTAGTCAAGTGCTATTTATCTGTGACAAAACAGATTTGAAGTTGACCTTGTCGCGCGTAGTCGAAAAATAGTCGATTTCATTTAGATTTTTTGGTTGATTTTTATTTGAATTAGCATGAAAAGGAGGTTTTGGTGGAAAATATGGTTCTTTCTTAGTGCCGGGGTAGATATTCTAGCCTCAAAATCGAGTTCTAGCCCCTAAATCGAGCCGAGAATAAGACAAAATTACCTTGACAAAAAACTCGTCTATTTTTGACTTAGTGTTTGAAAATCGATATTTATCTATACTAATAATATTATAAAGAGGAAAGGTTTGATTTTTTGTTTGTTTGTTTGTTTGTATGAATTGAATAGGCTCCGAAACTACTGGACCGATTTGAAAAATTCTTTCACCGTTAGGAAGCTTACTTTTCAGGGAGTGACATAGGCTATATTTTATCTAGGAATTCCCACGGGAACGGGAACTACGCGGGTGAAACCGCGAGGCGATCGTCTAGTAACTCATAAAAAAGTGTATATTTGTCACCTATCGGATAGGTAATATATTTCTCATCAGAACTACATTTACAGAATACAAATCGGTTCAGTACTTAAGATTTTATGATAAGTTTATCAAGTGGTCTCGCCGGGCTGGCGCCGTGAGGCAAAAAGAGGTGTTCGAGTGGCGGTAACATATCGCGCGCGCTTGCTCGCACTGCCGACTTCAAGGGGTTGAAGGTGATTCCCGTGTGATTATTCTAAAAGTGCTACGCCGCCGCCGCCCGTAGCACCGTAGCACTGTAGCACGCGCTACGAAGTTCTACAACATATAATATTCATAAAATAAATAATGCTGGACAATTCACACAACATTATCTAGCCCCAAGCTAAGCAGAACTTTTGTTATGGGTACTAGATAACTAATATACTTAATACAATACACTACATAGATAGATATTTTTTTTTATACATAGAAAACATCCAGAACTCCCTTGACAGGATGTCTACAGATCGTACAAACATTTGTCCTGATGCGGGAATCGAACCCGCAACCTCCTGCGTCGCAGGCGGACCTTCGCTCACTGCGCCACACAGGTCGTCGGTGATGAAATTCGCAACTCTGCGAGACGTCTATTTCACGAGATATGGAGTTTTGTTATGTTCCAACATTGTATGTTAAAATGTAACTGTCCGATTATCTTTTTAAAGGACACATGCCTATAAACATCTAACTGGTTTCTGCTCGCGACTCCGGATGCGTTGTTCCTATGGAAACGTTCAAAGGATATTTCTATCCCACGGGGACAGATTTATGGGATACGAAGTAGGCTGTTTTATTCCAGGTCTAGATCTAGAATTAAATCTCTGCGAAATTTCAGTCGGTTCCGTTTTGTAGTTTTAGCGTAAAGAAGTAACAAACCATCCATACACCCAAACTTTTGAATTTATAATATAATTAGTGTGGTTAGCATGCATGCCCAGGCAGCGTGGGGCACTACCCCCCATGAGATACCTACAAAAACAAATTAACAAGTTGACGGATGGCGGATCGCATAAAACGAAGGATGACCGATCCGTTCGTTATTGATTTTGTAAGGTGTCATTTAGTGTCACGTCCTAAGAAACGCACGTTAGCAACGTGGGTTTCTTTGGACGTAACATTCAGCAGTAAGATTGTTCGTTTCGAAAGTCAAAAAGGCGCTTATCAGGACGAGGCGCAGCGTCCAGCAGTGGACCAATATAGGCTGTTGGGGAGCTGAGGATGATGTGATGGTGTGATTAATACATCTAATGAATTACCTTTCCAGAAAGAAGGTCCCGCGCTGGTCTGTGCAAGTAGCCACAGAGATCGCCAAGCAGTACGTCAACTTGCACGAGATCGGTTTCGGCGAGGTCATCAGCCACGACAACGAGGAGCAGACTGATGTCGACATGAAGAGCTGCAGGTTGCGACCTCCTACTCCTGTGGTGGGTTTTCTTTTACTTTTATGCTACCCTTGCTCAGAAAGTTGCTTATTCCTTTTCCAAACATAACGTCATTGCAGGCGTACTGAAATGCGGAAGGATAACTCTATGAAATTTCATTTCTCGCGCGTTTTGTGGGAGAGAAAGTGAATGGAAATCCATTTCTAACGTGTTATTTTCCGGGAAAAGGTATCAGCCTCTTCCGTGTTCGGAACAATAATTAAAAAAAGAACTATGTGAAAATCGCACGTGCGCGTATTTATTGCTACATTAGTTTACAATTTGAATTTACTCGAGTGATTTTGAAAATTCTAGAACGATGATTTTCCTCGAAGGTGTAATTGTATCACTCAGGCGAAAGTGCGATTCCTACCTTTTGTAAATGGCACACTTGATAGGAATTTGGCAATTTCTCTCCAAGGTGTAGAATGTAGGTACCTACTATTATACTCGCTGCTGACTTCTGTTTTTTCGAGCAGCTACAACCAGGGGTCCTATTCTACTAATGTTATCTCTTCACTATGACAATGATATCGTTACAGACTGACACATTTTAGCATTTTACATTAGATAAAATATACTATTGTATACGTAAATATTTATAATGTTTAATAAATAAATATCTTCTGTAATAAATGAATGTCATAGATAATTTTATCCCGAAGTATTCTTAACCATGTTTCATGAAAATCGGGGGGTTTGTCAAATTTTCAATTTTGTTCTTGTTATTTAGTTTGTAAGGTTCACAACCCTGTGTGATTTTGTTCGCCATACAACTTTTTAAGCTTTCTTTTTAAGTCTGGTTTCTGAGAATTAAAGATTAAATTTTATTTTTCCTAAGCCGTCGCGCACGAAACTTGCTGAAGTGACATTCAGTGAAAAAGCGGAAGACCTGCCAGAACCAGTGACCAATGCAGCGTGCTTGCCCGAGAGAAGGAAACTACTCGAGGTAGGAACCATCTACTTATCTACATTCTACTATGAAAACTATCGTAGTTTGACGAATTAATTACGGATGTAAGTGGGTTAACTACGAACCTTATTTGTGTTGGAAGAACACCAACGTCTCATCCCTTAACGAGGGACATCTTCAGGGTGAGTGCGGTTCTAGACGCGCGCGTTCTGCATCTCTCCGAGCACTGCGCACGATGCGCGTTGAGCCCGCGACGTGTGCCGCTTGTTGATGCTGCAGAGCGTGAGAGTCATCTTCTCAAGATCCTACTGTGTCGGGTGTTGGTATCCTCTGGGTACATACAGAACTAACAGTATCTACACTCGGCTCTATACTGCTGTTCGAGTTCTCATGAAGACACGGCTTCCAGGCGGGTAGTAGGTTCCAACCTCTGTCTCTGTTGAAGTTGGTCTATCGTTCTATCTTTATGGCCTCTCATATCTTGCGGGGAACATAGAATTTTTCCCTAGACAAGACACGGGCTCAGTCACCGTCAAGATTTCTCTCGTTAACGGATGAAACGTTGGTGTTCTTCCAACACAAATCAGGTTCGTACCTAATCCGCTTACATCCGTAACCTACATTCGTTTGATTAATGTATTTTACCAAAGTAACCAATCTGTTTCCTTTCGACGTTTCTAGACCTCTTTTACTAAGGGTCTTCCTGTATTTACCAGGCCAGGCGACTGATATCATAGACCTGTGTACTTCTTGAGCCAACATACCACCCACCGTGTATATCGATTCCGCTTTACAAATTGATTGGTGGCAAAGGCCCATTAAAATTCATTGTTTTAAAATCTGAAATGACTAAATCGCGCGGACACTGCACTTTCAATTATGGTTTCTTTTTTAATTCAACAAATGATTTAATTCGATCTCACTTTGTAAAAATGCCTATAATTATTAAGACCATACAATGCAAACCTTACAATACAAAAACCAATACATAAAATTATTCAAACCACGCGTTATTGAGACATATATTACTATACCTGTCCTGTCAGAAATTAATTTCTCAACTCGATACAGATCTGGCTGAACCTTTTACAGGTTAAAGTTGTTAAAAAAAATAGTTGGTCTGTAAACCTATACGTTCACTGTTTATAATTTTGTTTTCCCTTATTTTTTATTTCCATTTTACTGTGTTTTCTTTCTCTTTAATAATGTTTGATTACCTTTTGCTCTGTTTACTAAGTAACTAAAAAAGTTGCACGGGTATAAAAAGATAAGTAAGCTATGGCCGAGATAGAGATCCCTCGCGTCCGCATAACAAGTTTCGGACTTGGTTATAGCGAGGCTTTGAAACTTAGTCTAAGAAACCAGGTCTTAAACACTGACTATTACTGTTAAGACCTTAAATAAACGGTTATTATTATTATTATTAGATGGTGAACGCAGCAGCGAAACTGCTGTCCCGTACCGTGAGCCAGCGCGTCCAGAGGGGAATGGATCTCACCATCGGACAGGTCACCCTGCCTCATATGAGACATCCAAGTAAGCTTTGACCGCTAATTTAAATATTTTATTTTTAACTAGCGGCGCCCCGCGGCTTCGCCCCCGTGGAAATTTATGTTTCCAACTTTCTTAATTTTTTCTTTCATAAGAACTTTCTCCTGACAATAACAAACACAACAAAGAAAGAATTAGCGAAATCGGTCCAGCCGTTCACGCGTGATGCCGTGACCAAGGAAAACGGGTTTCATTTTTATATATATAGATGTGTTATGTAAATGTGTGTATAATGGCAAATAAATAGTATGTCTATGTCTAATTTTAATACTGGCACAAAAAGAAGGGTGGTAAAAGTTTAATTAACTGGGTGTATGTGTGGCATCGTAGCTCTCAAACTAACTACTTTTTGTTTGGTTTCATAGGTTGCTTTATGCAAAGGTTTTATACAGGGCTGTAAAGGTACACAGTGATAATTATTATTTAACTATTATTATGTACCGCGAGTAAATAAAAAAAAACTAAAATTAAGATGATGGTCTTAAAGTAGTTGGACTGGAAAAATATTTTATAAGAAATCAAATAATAGCACAAAAATAAAAATCGACTTCGACGGGACTTGAAACCGCGATTAATAGAAAATTCAAGTCCCGTCGCAGTCGATTTTTTTTTTTGATATTATTTGATTTCTTAATAATAGAAAATATTTTTTCCAGTCCAACTACTTTAAAACCGAACGAACGAACGAATGAATTAATGATCGAAACGAATGAATTAATGATCGAAACTAAGTTTTTTTGGTTTTGTTTGTAAGGACTGTATGTTTCTCAAATAAATAAAAATAAAAGAACAGTTCAATGGAAGTAGTTAGTAACGTTTTAAATTGTTCCAGTGGATTGGGGCGAGGCAGTGGAAGGACTATCGGAAGCGGTGGTGAACAACCGGATCCACAACGACTGCGCCGACGTGAGGCGCGCCAGCGAGTTCCTCTCGCATCGCATACTGCGCTCGCTGCGAGCTGAGATGAAACTGGAAAAACAACGAATTGTAAGTCAACAGTGCCTATCAGAGTATCACTGAGCCCCATTTTTATAGGTGTAAGTATGCTGGAGGTCATATCGATTGTTTTCAATACAAAGGGCGTAAAGACCATTTCAGCTAAACGACTTTTTGATGCAACCTTACATAATTTTTCACGCTCTTTCGATCTGTGTATCTAAAAATTTTGCTACGACGAAAGAAGTGGTTTTTACCACCTAAAATTTAATAATTTTGCAAAAATTATGGTTTACACAACCTGAAGGATTACCATATGTACTTAAATGGCTGTTACTTCAGACGTTTGTTACCAGACCATTAATTAATGGGTCGTAAATTAGGTCGTAAATACATTTTTTAGATATTCTGGGGTGTAAGTCCATGCTAATTTCTCAACGCTCGTATATAACTGTAATTAAATGAAACAAGGACAGCCCAAATATAAGAACTTTCTTCTTTTAAAAGAACTTTCTTCCTATATAAAAACAACTCATTTGCTCATTGCCACAAGTAGGTGATTTGGAGTTACGCCCTTTGTATCGGAAACAGTCGATATTATCGATGACAGATTGTTTGATTTTCGCCATTTTTCCAAGATCCTCTACGGTAAAAGGAAGAGCCCTAATGTAGAGTTAGTATGAAAACTTCATATTCCATGGCCGAGTTAGTCTGGCCATGCTGTGAAGTCAAAGGTTATCCATGCTCTTATGGTTTTAAACTGTTTTGTTTCGAGTTTTGTGGTAGGTGCTGTCAGTTGGTGTTTGTTGTACTGGTAAAGCCGCCATGTTGTAAAATTAAATTGTTTTAGGTTCTACACGAGAATTGTATAGTTAGAGCCCATCCATAGACACATAGACTATAAATAGGTAAATGGCGTGAGTGGTGCGACCGTCTAGGGAACTAATGGTTTTCATGCTGTTTTGGTACGCCTCACCAATTAATGTCAATTTTATAACAACGACGGTCAAGAAGGGCGCTTTGTATCGGCACAATAAACAACCATAATTGCGTAATATTCCCTACAGTATACTTCGTACAATGGAGCTCGGGTGATCAGCTCTCATACGACCACTTCTTATCAGGGCACTTATCAGGGGGAGGCCTGCGTCCAGCAGTGGACCAATACAATCTGTTGAGGTTGAGGTAGAGGTGTAAAGTAACTTTGAGGATCGAGAAACAAAAAACTATAAGAGGGTGGTATTAACCTATTACCTACACTGCAGTCCTCGTAACATGAACAGCCGAAGAACCTTTTGACTAGGCTACAAGAGAACATTTCAAACACAGTGTAAATTATTGTATTTAACCCATTTTATGACCACTCGCGTGTTGGAATATGGAGACATGGTGCTTTTTAGCGCCCATATCGGCACGCGAGGTGTACGACAGTGGAGACATGCGCCATGGGCACTGTAGGAGAAGAGATAAATAAATGAATGAATTTTAAATATTACTTTTACTTACTACTACTTCTTCTACGCATTTGATCGAAAAATATAGAAAGTTGAATGAGAAGGTACCTACATCGTTACAACTTTTTTCATTCAACTTTTATTAGTTTGACATTGACATATATTATTCTAATTTTGTGAAGAAAAAAACCTTTCTGAAGTTCTGTAGAGTTTTAAGCAATTTTTGACGTGACAACGTCTTATAATTCGATAGAGCCGGCTGCACGCACGCAAAAACATGACGTCATGCGGCGTTACCTCGCTCTGAGGCGTTCCATGTAAGGCTAGAAGTGCAAGCGAGAGCGCTCGACATCCGTCTCTCTCCTACTTGAGTGAGCGATGCGTCTGCGTGGACAGCTGCTATACTATAGTACATTTACATGTTTTGATCGAGTATCAAATGCTACCATTCCATCAGTATTTTCTTAAGACGTTGTCACGTTCAACTATCGTCAGTAAACCGACTTTACAGACAACCACTACTAGGTGACGAAGATTTTACAGAAGGACAGAGCATACAAAAAATCTTAGATTGCATCAAAAGATCTCTACAAGAAATCACACATACGAATGTGATAATATGTGCGCCAACTTATCAATACGGCTTTGGAAAAGACCAATTAAACCAAAAAATAAAAAAATTCAACGACCTACTGTATGAAGATGTTCAAACATTCAAATATGCCTACTTAGTCGACTCGAACAGGCACCTAACATACAACTATTTTATGTTTCATAAACCTTCAGGAAAAATCAGCAACTTTGGCCTTCGGACAATTTTCCAAGTCTTGGTCAAAGTCATTGCAAACATAGAAAAAATTGAAAATAGTAGAAATTATTCCAAACCAACCAATAAACATACAGATGATGAAATTGGAATACAAAACCAGTTTTTTCTTGAATGAAAACCTTTCTGTTCTTCATCAAAATATTGCAGGTCTTCTAGGCAAATCGGACTTACTCACTATATGCCTAAAAGAAATACAGGAGCGTAAAAATAAAATAGATATTTTATGTATTACTGAACATTTCATGATGGACGGACAAGAACAGTTTCTTACTATACCGAATTACACCCTAGCAGCGTGCTTTAGTCGCAAGGAGAGCAAGAGAGGCGGAGCCTGCATCTTACTGCATAATGAACTCAATAGGTGGACAGAGATGAAGAAGTTGTCAGACATTTCTATTACCGGTGTATTTGAATGTTGTGCAGTGGAATTAATTGATTATCACATTGTTATAATATGTATTTATAGAGTACCAAAACTAAGTAATATTGACATTTTTATGAACTGCTTACAGAAAGTTTTACATGAAATATCTAAAAAACGATACGAAAATGTAATAATAGCAGGAGATTTTAATATTGACATATTAAAGAAAAATAATATTACTCTTGACTTCGAATGCTTATTGTTAAACTATAATCTTAAGCTTGCTCTTAGGCAGCCAACGCGGCTTAGTAGTCAAACTTGCATAGATAATTTTGCGCACAATCTTAAAAAACGTTGTTCCACTGAGGTAATTGACCTAGCTTTGTCAGACCACACGTCTCAGCTTTTAAAATGTTCCGTTAGGAATATTGCTCTAGTAAAATTTTGGCAAGTAAAGAGAAAAGATTATTCAGCAGACAACATAGGAAAGTTTGTTAAGACTCTAGAAAACTTATCTTTTTCCGAAATATACAGTGAAACGGATCCTAATATTTCTTACAATCTATTTATTGACATGTTTAAACTTTTTTATGATCTCTGCTTCCCTTACAAAATAATAACTATAAAAACTACGAAACCAGTACATTGGATATCACAAGGTATAAAACTCTGTAGCAAGAAAAAAAGGAAGCTTCTTTGGGAACTTCGGAAAAAACCCTCTGACACAAATATGCACACATACAAAAAATATTCAAAAACACTCAAAAGAATAACTAAACTCACACAAAAAGCTCAAAACAATCACAAAATTAAATTATCACAAAATAAAAGTAAAACTACTTGGGGTATAATTAATAACACTAAAAGAAGGCTACCAAAAGACTCAATTGACGAAATAATAGTAAATAATAAATCAATTACAAATCCTCATGACATTTCTAATATTTTTAATAACTTCTTTATTGACAAGATAGTTCCTATTGACAAAGCAGGAAACAATGTCACAAAATGTATAAAAAGCCCTAAAAACTCTATATTTCTCAAACCTTGTATACCGACCGATATCCTTAGAATAATACTCTCTCTTAATAATACAAGTAGCGTTGGATACGATGGAATTTCAACCAAAATTATAAAAGTTGTAGCTCATTGTATTAGCGCTCCTATCTCCCATATTGTAAACCTGACTCTTAACACAGGTATCTTTCCAGATGCATTAAAGATTTCAATAATTAAACCATTACATAAAAAAGAAAGCAAAAATAAATTAGAAAATTACAGACCGATATCTCTCATACCTGTAATATCCAAAATATTTGAAAAGTACATCTATCAACTAATAAATAAATATTTTGAATCAAACAAGATATTTTGCGACGAACAAAAGGGATTTAGAGAAAATAAGACAATAAATATGGCTCTATATGACTTTCTTTTTCGTGTCACAACCACTGTCGACAAAAACAATTCAGTTTGCTCTATATTCTGCGATATGACACAAGCTTTCGACTATGTCCAGCACAATATCCTACTTAAAAAACTAGAGTCCTATGGAATCAGAGGTAACGCTCTGAAACTGATTCAATCCTATTTAGAAAACCGTAAACAAATTACACATATAACAAAAATAAATTATAAAACTAAGCAAGAAGAAGTATTTGTATCAAAAGAACGCATCATGAAGTACGGCGTTCCTCAAAGAAGTGTACTGGGACCATTGCTATTCCTTACATACATTAACGATCTACCTAAAGCCACTATACAACCCATGTCCCTCTTTGCTGACGACAGTACCGTAACGATAACTTGTAACGACATGAATACCTATCAACATGACATTATCTATGCTCTGACATCTATAATACAATGGCTCGAAAATAACAATTTAAAAATTAACATTAATAAAACTAAAATTATTCACTTCAGACAACGCGACAATACGGCATTTCCAAATTTTGACATAGAATACAATAATTACAAAATTGAGGAAGTTGCGACCACAAAATTTTTAGTAATCCACATAGACAGAAAGTTAAACTGGAAACCGCATGTAGAAAACGTATGTAAAAAAATAAATAGCCTCGTTTACGTACTTCATAAACTATCGCCAGTAGTTAATGAGGAAACCCTGCTTATTGCCTATCACGGCCTTATTGCCTCAAACATTCGGTACGCTCTGATATTTTGGGGGAACTCTACCGACGTGGACAAAGTATTTAAATTCCAAAAAAGATGCATCAGGGCTATGTTTCATCTGAAAGTGACGGATTCTTGTAAACCTCTTTTAAAAAAATATAAAATTTTGACTCTCCCTTCGCTGTATATTTTAGAAACAGCTATTTTTGTAAGAAATAATCCAAGTTTGTTTTGCCGGCAATCTGACGCCGTACCACGTAATAGACGCGACCAATTAAAAATTTGCAAGTTAGAGTGCAAAAAGAGATTGCTGCGCATAAGTCTATTTGCTATGGCACCGTCCATTTATAATAAAATCCCACTCACAATTAGAGAATTGCCTAGTGCGATGTTTCAGAGAAGCTGAGAATCATATTGTCTGAAAAATGTTACTACACAGTGAAAGATTTTATTAATGATAAGAACTTTGACAAATAACTCTATAACGACTAATTATTTGCTAAATTTATATCAATTCTATGTATATCTACTTTATTAATTCTGTTTATTAACATTAATTTTAGTTTATTAGTTATAGTTTCTTTTATATTAATTATTGCATGTAAATTAATAAGACAATTGCACGCCCAAAAAGGGCAAATTACATTGCTACTCATTCACTGTATTTACCATCTTTTTACATGTAATTGCAATAAATATACTTTTACTTTACTTTTTTTACTTTACTAACCAATTTTTTTGTCAGAAAACCGCCTATTGAGGTACTAGCAAGGCTATAGGATCCACACCGAATGCGAAAATTATTAAGACGCTTTTTTTAGCTTAAAACAGAAATACGTTACTTTTACGGCCTGATTCTTATCGTCAGATAACTTTTAAAGTTAAGGTTTAATCTATAGTGCGTAATTACGCACTCGTGGTAATTTCTAAGAACTAACTTCTGTAACTTTTAAAATGATAAGCATTTTATTTAAGAGACGACTTCATCGTAATAAAATTAACTCCAATTCTGTATGTTCCTTCACAGAAAGAGATGCTGACACAAATTCCTGAAGACAAAGATTTCTACAACCCTGAAGACGTAGACCCTGAAATGTCTGAACGTCGCAATTCGCCTGAAAGAACACTTTCCGAGACGTGAATTCACACAAACCTCAGTGACTGAGTAGACGTGTTTAGTTTGTAGCGAGTTCGATTTGGAATCGGATATCGGTTTTTGGACGGTTGATTGTTTTTTTAAATAACTAGTTGTTCCTTATCCCTAATTTCAATACTTTGATCTCTTTTTGTAATTATTTAAATCCGAATATTTATAAAACTTTTAAAAAACAATAAAATTCTTCTACTAAAATGTTCTTTTTTATCACATCGATGTGAGAAAAAATCGGGAGATTGGGCACTAGCTTCTAGAAAGTGCAACGTTCAAATTAGGTCCAATTAGGTCCACCCACCTCGGTCACAGTCGGACCGGCGCTGCCGGCGTACGTATTTCGCGTGTATTGTTGTCTCCAACGCACTTCGGTCTAGGTACGTCTTTCCATCATTGTTGTTCATTAGGCAGGAATATGGCAATAGATTGGAAATAGCATGTCTTTGCGTTTAGTTGTAACACAACCCATGCCATTTGTTGAGATAGCGCTGGAAGAACGTACATATCTACAGAATTTTACTAAAGTATCAATGTTTTATCATCATCATCTTCCGGTCCCTATCCACGCTAGGTGGGGTCGGCACAACATGTATTTCTTCCACTCACCTCTCTCAGCCGGCATCTCTGTACTAACACCTTTCTTGGCCATGTCCTCTTTCACACAATCCATCCATCTTCTCTTCAGTCTTCCTCTCCTCATATCCCTCCACATTCAAATCTAACACTGTTCTCGTCACATGACATTCTTCCCTCCGATTTGCACGAAAATTATAGTTATTTATTTGGATAGGGGACACTAACAAATAAAACAAATAAAACATTTGTAATAATATCCTAAAGCGTCAGGTTTCCGAGATATTCACAGATGAAAATAACTATATTTTTTTCTTCATAATGATAATCACACTCATATTATAAATGCGAAAGTTTGGATGGATGTATGGATGGATGTTTGTTACCTCTTCACGCCAAAACTACTGAACGGATCGGGCTGAAATTTTGCATACAGATAATTCTAGGCCTGGAATAAAACATAGGCTACTTTTTATCCCATAAATCAGTTCCCATGGGATAGAAATCAGCTTTTAACGTATCCATAGAAACAACGCGTGCGAAGCCGCGGGCGGCAGCTAGTACCTATATGAATATCTCAGAAACCTGACGCTTTAGGCACAATAGATATATATATTTATCTTCTGTGCTGTAGGACTTATTCATTAGGTCATGGGATATTTTTTATTTGGACATTATTTTATAAGACATTTTTTATTTGTTTTAGTGTCCTCTATCCAAATATACTTATGTAAGTATAAAATTTTAAGTGCGCGGCGATTTCGGAAAAAAAACAATGGTGACCGATGTTACGGCCAAAATCTTCCAAACGCCTTTGCTCGCAATCACGTTCGCTGATAAGTTAACTGTTATTTTCTGTACAGTTGCACTCCTGAGGGCTTCTCATGACAATGGCTACCGAGCCTTAATTTAGATTTTTATCCAATTACTACTCACTTAGTAACTTGCATAAAGTTTGAAATTTGTTTTGACAAAAATCGATAGTCAAGACCCGATGATGGCAATCTATTTTAATTTTATGAATCTGACCTTATCTTAGTGTAGGCCTGCAGAACAATTCTACCACCGAACTGCGATCCCCAACCCGCATGCCCAGCGTGGGGATTATGGGCATTACCCCCCTTAAGATAAAAGCCAACCAGGCGCTTATCAGGTGGAGGCCTGCGTTCAGCAGTGGACCAATACAGGCAGTTGAGGTTAGTGTAGGTAAATCTATTTCAGAGACGGTGATTTTGCATCCTTTGACTTTTAGTAAAACAAAATGGTTTCGTTCAATTTTGGTAGACCGTACCGAATATTTATCTATGATCTCAAATCATTATCATAATTTAAAGGTAATAACGCTCAAAAATTTAGCAAAGTCAGACTGAGTAATCAGAGTTCAAAGAGTGAGCATTTTTTATTCCTTTTATTACTAGTGTCAAAGGTCTTAATTATATACAGGTGGTATAAATAAATTATTACAGCTCTAATATGCCATAGTAGGACGAACAGAAGCTGGTCTCCCTCGTGGTCCTACTAGTAGGACAAAATAGTAGGACCACGAGAAAACGGCCGTCACCAAGCAGAGATCGGACAGTTCAAAATCGTTTCAAAGTAAGTAATGCTTGGTAACCGTTCAATAATACTTATAAACAGTTACTTGAAGGTGTGGACGGAAGAATTCACGCTCTTGAAGGTTCTCGCTCTCCTACTTGAGTAGGTATCTAAGTAAAGGTTTTGACAGGAGTTCCCAAGCACTGTTTAACACTTTCATGGCCCAAGAGCAGAAGTCCTCCTGAGGCTCAATGGTGCGATGGCGGCGGCGGCGCGCCCCTGCGGGTCTCACCGCCGAGGCTGGGCAGTAAATGCGTTAAAAATAGTCTTTATTCAAAATTGGACTACATAAACATCACTCAACCATAGATCCATGGCGAGAATCAAAAGTATTTATTTTTATGAATAAACTACAAAACTGTTTTCGGATTTTTTCCTTTATTTGTGGTATAAGACCTTGCTTCTTGCCAAATTTCATAATTATAGGTCTACGGGAAATTTGGCAAGAAATAAGGTCTTATAGCACAAGTAAAGGAAAAAATCCTAAAACCATACATTTGTAGTTTATTCACATCGATCAAAAATTTCCGGCCGGCCCCCCTTAGATGCACAATGCGCGCCCTGAAAACGTCAGTATCAAAAGGTATCCCATTTGGCATTTTGGGATAGCTTTTCAACTAGTGTCATTTTAGCTCTCGGACCGAAAGCATGGTCAAGTGCCCGTATAAAAAATGCAATAATCGACCGACCAAGCAACAGAAAAAGGATGGAATTTCTTATTTTCAGTGAGTTTAAATGTAATTTTTACTTGTGTATTGTGATATGAGCCAATTGAGCCTTATATACTTGAGAAATCAGCATTAAATATTGTTGTTGGGTTTGCCTATGTAAAAATATTTATTTTGTTCTAAGTTGATGAATGGAGCGGCTATTGTTTCTAATTTTTATTTTATTTATTTGTGGTAAGTTGTAAGTGATATTTTTTTTTTCATGAAAAGACATTTAAAATAACTGGTTGAGGTTTATAAAATAACTAGCTGACCCGCCCTCAATTTTATTTGCGTGGACTCTCTAATAAAAGAAAGACTACCAAAAGTATTAGATTTAATCAACTTAGTATTTAATTTTTAGTTACCCTCGAGATCCTGTGCGTTGGGAAAAATGGAGGTCCATTTTAGCACAACAGCGATGTGAACCATATTTTAAACCTGCCCGTGAAAGCCTCATTTGCTCCAAGCATTTTAAAGAATGTGATGGCTACAACACGAAAACAGGCATAAGAAGACTACGTAAAACAACTGTTCCTCAAACAGTATGTCTATTTTATTTAACGCAATTCTTTTTAACTATTTTAGCTATACATTTAATAATAATCGTAGTTAACGTTTAAAGTACCTGCCTGAAATTGTATTTTAGGTTTATTTCACTAGCATAACTTTGTTAACTTATTTATATTATTGTATGTCCGAAACGACCCTTTTGTTTGTTGACTGTTGCGTCGCTAATTTATAGTTGTATCAATAAATGATTCGTTATCTTTACCTGAATTCTGTTGATTTTATAATGCTTATAAAAATAATCAGTGTATAAATTATTTTTAGGTACCTTCCTACCTACTTACAAAATAAAATAAAATAAATTCGACTCCACTAATCTCTTGTTCCGCATGCAAAAAACTTGACAGGCTCTGCGCAAACTGTCTGCGTCAAAACAAAACGTGGACACTTTTGAGTGTCATTCTTGTAAGGTTCTAGGTATCTACGGGGGAGGCCGCATACTTGATCGATGTTTATTCACAAAAAAAATACTTTGGATTGCTTTAAGTAGACCAAAACCTATAGAGTACCTACTTCCCGTTGACCTAGAATCATAAAATTTAGAAAGTAGCCAGGTCTTATAGCACAAATAAAGGGATAAATCCAGAAACGGTAAATTTGTAGTTTATTCACAAAAAAAATTTTGATTCTCGCCATGGACCAAAACATACAGATTACCTACTTCCCGTTGACGTAGAATCATGATTATTTGGCAAGATACTTGCATGGTCTTACGGAATCATTAGTGAGCGAGTCTTACTCGCACTTGACGTTTTATTATATCATGTTTTGGTAGATATTTAATCTGGATGCATTTTTATGCTCATAGTAGGTATTCGAGCAAGTGCGCTCTGCTTAATTTGGGGCTAGTGATGTGATTCTGTGTGGATGGTCCGGCAAGGTCCAAATCAAAGACGTTGGCCGTTTTTCCACTAGCCGGAGCGGCAGTACCTACCGGTCCACCCAGGACATGCAAGAACCCCGTTTTCGGGGACTTATGCATAGAGTTAGGATAGTATAGGTACAAGCCAAAATTATGACACGGTGATTTCGTCCGTCCACGAGTAAATTATCTATAACTTTCAGTAGATAAACTTCTTTACAACTACTACAAAAAAATATTTGAAATTGGAAACGACACACAGTTACGTCAGTGTCAAAATTTCAGTTAAAAATGTGAACACTGAAAAAAATAACAACACTCAAAACTCCATAATATTTCACCGTTTCTGAACAATACAACCATTCTAACTACGTGATGCAGCTCCTACACGAGAACAAAACATATCTGATGACGGCCCGAGACCACAATATGAGCGACAGCATCAACATGAACATGAAGGTATAGTAAGAACTATACCTACTTATAACTGGACCGGTGCATGTGAAGTAAACCGAAATCAATATCCTCTCCAGGCTCCTTAACAGTTTAACTAAGAAGAGGAAACGCCGGCTAACTTTACATAGATTACGTACTCAAGTCTTCTTCGTTTGAACTATCTGTAGGTCTTACTCAACTCGCCGTAGCAGACAAATATTTCAACGCCTTGCTTCTTGCCTTGCTCCTTGTTTGTCTTGCTAATACACCTACCTAATCCTTCCAATCAATGCGATTGTTTCTAACAGTGGTAAAATGCCTAGAGCAGTATAAGTAGAGCCCAATTGGCACCCACCTAGACTAAAAACTCAGGCCTATTTGTTAATCAATTCCTAAATCATTATCGTCATCAGCATTGGCCTATTATTACCTACGAAAGACGATTTGGCTGACTGGAAGTCAGCCGAGCACTTTCGTGTACCTATGGCTGAATAGACCTATTCCTAATTCTTCGTTACTTACCAACAAAACGGTACCTACCCACATTAGTAGGTACCGTATCTCTGGTCATCAACGCCCTCAGGATACCGCGTCCAGCCTAGAAGTGAAAGAGAAGGTTTCATCAAACGCGTCCCTACTGCTCATGAATCCAGTAGCAAGCGGAGACAACGTCGCCACCTGCCTTAACTCCGCTCATCGGCTGAAAGAGGAGCTTCCTCCGCTGGTGCCGTGCTGTGAGGGCAAGGAGCTTCAGGTACGGGTACTTTATAATAATATAAACGAAAAGTAAGTCGTCAGTTACGTTATCACGCCTAAGTGGTTGAACCTGATGAAGTTTTGCAAGAAGATAAGTAAGTACCTACCTAGATGGTTTCTTAAATAGGACGAAAGGACTAGGTGACTACCTAAATTTTGCCTCGGAACAACGCGTGCTAAACCGCGGGCGTCCAGTAAGTACCTACCTACTCTATTTACCTTCAATGCTTTTTGTGTTCCGGTAAGTATTGCCCCGGGTAGGAGATCGACAATAGCAATCGTGTGGATTTAAACGATTTGGAGGAGGCCTTTTCCCAGCAGAGGCGAATGGGCTAAAGCAAGGGTTCTGGTGCCAAATAGCGAAAATGAACTCATAAAAATTTCGTTCTGTCATACGGACAGAGACATTTTTCTCCCTGCACCTTACAGGGACATGACAAAATTGATAGGTCCTCCGAGAGTCCGTCATAATTTTCGTTGAAAATGTTTCCTGAGAGGCATTTAGAAATAAAGGGAGAGTGCGCAGAATTTTTCAGTTACTTATGGCTTTATAATATATTTTTTACTCTAAAACCCTCTTAGCTCTCCGCTCTTTAGTCCAAGACCGCTACCACACAACAAAAACGTGCACAAATACGGGCCCAAAGTCGTTACATTTAGATAAATTTTGCAAATCCCAAAATGTCCTCAAACAAGGTGGCCCGCGAGCTTTCTGTCATCTGATGCCGTCTATATAAAATGCATCTAAATGTTACGAGTTCAAACCCATATTTTAATGCACATTTAGGTCGCCAGGCCAAAACCGTTATTTTAAATGTAATATTTTGCTTACCTACGTAGTACAATGCTGGATATGCCATATAACCAGAACTGGTAGGTAGGTACCTAGATAGCATCCTCACTGACGTGATTAGTTTGCGGTCGAACGTGCCAGCGCGGTCAAATTTGATTTTTCGACGAAACTCGGTGGTCAAATTTGATTTTTCGACGAAACTCGGTGGTCAAACTTGATTTTTGGACGAAACTCGGCGGCTACGTGTTGCATAACTACTAGGCTAGGTTTTTATAAATTTTAAATCAACCCACAATTTTCCACTTACTAGGTACTGTTATCAAATCAGTTCAAACATCAATCTCAAGCAATACATTACTTTAATGATAATCTGTTTATCGAAGAACATTGGTTTTTATCATAATTTTCCTGTGTTTTACAATATAAATTCTCTTTTCCTAGTTCCTGCTAATCAATTCAGAAAAATCCCCCCATCTCGTCTATCCTCTTCAACTTCTTTTCTTTTAGTCCCTGTCTCTATCATTGACAGTGACATTTCGGATCGTTTCACTTATTATTTGCAAGGAAATATTTGGTAGAGGTATTTAATGATGCTAATAGTCGGCTGTCCTGAGTACGGAATGTCCGCAGTCCGATCCGGAATGTACTCGGTACAATCCGGAATGCACTCAGTCCGATCCGGAATGTCCCCAGTCCGATCCGGCCATTAGATATTTATGTTGTATGTCCTCATACATGTTTTTTTTTTTAAACCATTACACAATTTCTTCTTACTCTCGGAATAAAAAAAAAAATTGTAAGGTTAAGATATAACAAAAGTGGGTAATTATCTTGACGCAATGGCAATGGAGAGCTCAGCAGGCGATCAGAGACTTCAAAATGATAACAGCATCTGCGTGAAAGAGAACAAGAAAACGTTAGTAGAGTTGTAAAAACAATAATTATTTATAACATGTTATGAATAGTATACAGGTATAATAAATATGATGAAATAATTATTTAAAGTAGATATTATTTTAACTTCAGATTATCTGAAGAATTCAAATTGTAAATTCTCATTATCTCATAATTGAGATGACAGAGTGATTAAATAGTAAAATTATAAACTGTAAATGTTACCACCATTTGAGTCCATTATTCTGTTTTGAGTCCTCGTAATCGGGCAAACTCACAAACAGTTATTTGAGTCCTCGTAATCGGGCAAACTCATTATTGTGTTTTGAGTCCTCGTAATCGGGCAAACTCACAAACAGATAATATATTTGAGTCCTCGTAATCGGGCAAACTCATTTATTGTGTTTTGAGTCCTCGTAATCGGGCAAACTCGCAAACAGATAATATATTTGAGTCCTCGTAATCGGGCAAACTCATTATTTTGTTTTGAGTCCTCGTAATCGGGCAAACTCACAAACAGGTATTTGAGTCCTCGTAATCGGGCAAACTCATAATACTTGAATCTGTAAATATTAGAAAATATTATATAAAGACCCACATTTATTTATTTCAAGTAATTCAAGGGGTCTTAGATGCCGCTCCATTAACAATTATTTAATCGGTTCCCTTTCCCTCTGCAACAAATTGTGGGAATAGGATCTATCCATGCGTATACATAAGATATCAGTGTAGTACTTTACTCATTATTATTTTTAGTGCGGTAAAAAGCGAAAAATGGATATAATATTGTGTTCATAACGATAATCACTTGTTAATTATTACAGTGTAAATGTGATATAATAGTGATTTACATATATTTATGAAAAGAAATAACATGAGCAGGTACTTTGTTTACCAATACTGTATACTCCAATATAATGAAATTTGATGTATATTAAGCTCACTTAAGCAATTGTTATTGGAGCTAGTTCTTTACAGTATAATTATATTTTAATAGTGTATTTGGGATCAGCTATCATCATTTCGTTCGGTCATCGCTCATGCCCCAATGAAATATTATTATCATTTTAACTTTCACTTTTCAAGTTATAAATTATCCCCTTTTGTTACTGTTGTTTTTTTTTTAACCTCGAAGTAGTCGGTACTCCATATCGATCGTTTGTTTTGAGTATTGCTGTGACTTTACAAGGTTCTTTGATACAGCTTCTTACTTTACCATCACAAGGACAGTGTTGTGATAAGAGATCTTATGAGGATCTTCAGTATTAAGATGTATGTAAGTATGTATTTATTTTATTATTTAATTCAGATTAATTTCTTTCGTTTGTATGACCGTCCTTCACTTATTGAATAAAATAATTGAAATTGTTATCTTCGTGCAAGATCCTTTTATAAAGAGTTTGGCTATAATTATTGCTGTGATATTTATTATTTCAAATCAACACGCATCAGCCAGACTGTGCAAGTTAGTGCTCGGGATCGGGTTCTATTAGTAGCAACCCCATGTATTTGATGTCGATAATGTAATGTAATTCGTTATATAAATACATATTTATTATATTTTTTCATTTGTTACTACATTTCTAGTCGATTAGTAGATATTTCAACTAATAGCTATATGTGTAATAACTGTAATTTATTATGTTGGAGCATAGATAAGTTCGTCAACCAGTCGCTAATTAGGTACACTTGGTACATAACACACTCAAATGCATTGTCTATTCTATGGTATGGTTCTAGTATGACGGTCCGACCACTGAGCAAGAGACCGACAGACACCATTTTGATTTGTCGCTACCGATATTCTTATTGAAATCTTTGCTTTTATTTAAATCTAAAGTAATTAGGTAATGATATTGTTTTGTTATTGTTCTATGTAAATTATATTAAACCCCTTATGGGTGTTTTTGATGATGTACTGTTTTTTTTTTAATGTAGGCTATAATGATGATTTGCAACTCCCATTAAGAATGGTGTGGTGCTAATTTTTGTAATTTATCTCACGTTCTTGTTGTGACTTCGACGGCATCGTGAACATTTAATGCTTTCGGTTTTTGTGCTGCCGTGGGAGCTCACCATACTTTGAAGACAACAGGCGACGACAAAACTATTTGCAACTCGTGGCTATCGTGGAAACAATTCTTGTGTTTTATTAATGGTGCTAAAATGTTTAATAAAGCATCTAGCAACTAGCCTTGAGCAATGTGATAAACATTGTTTAATTTAAATCCAAACTTATAATGATTAAATAAATACTTAACATATTTTACGGCTTGCATAACTATTTTGGCGCAGTTCATATTTATGGAATAGGGAAATATGTGAAAACTTATTATGTAGTAAGACCAGAACCACATTTTTTTAAATAAATAAATGATTTAATATATTTAATTATTATGTAGTGATCTGCATGTTAGGTACTTCACATCGAATTTGTAAATACATTATTTTCAATTCACCTATATATTCTTTACTTTTTAGGTTTACTATTAAATTTTATTAATTGTAAAATTTTTATTAAATGTAAAATTTAAACGCCTAATGGTAGATCACAGTGTTCTTAAATTTATGAGTGAAAATCTCTGTGATACCTGTATATCACAGGTTTATAAACTTATAAAGACGTGGCAGTAATGCTTTCACGCGCGTTCCAGGCTTTGAGTGGCAAACTTCGTTACCCGCATGACTTCTTAAGAGCTGTCTCTTTTGGATCTGGACCCCCAGTACCTACTTGAATCCTTTCGCTGCTGCTGCACCCGCAGTGCACTATAAGGATAGTACTGCTCTTTTTCTTTTTACTGATAGCATCGGCTGCCTCAAAGATTGAAAGTACCACCATCTGGCCGCTGAGTTAGATCTTAACTACCTACTTTGATTGATGTAATCGATTCTCATAAGAAATGTGTCTTTATTTTTATGGAGCCGATCATAGTTTGGTTACCCCCGTGATTTATAATACCAAGAAGTCACTAAACCCGGTAGGTACTCAAAACTTAGCCAATACTCAATAGAAAAACTTCATTCTTGTAGAATGGCAACCATCATCTAGCAATTATGTGGTAATCTCATTTCGTCAAAATCATATTGTTGATCTAAAAACATTGCATGCTGTTCAACTTTAACGATTCCAGATGATACAGTGATTTTCAGGCAGGTAATTAACTATCTATTATTAGGCTTTTTTATTTATTTATGGACTGCATGAAACTACAGGAAGATATGGTTGTTTAGAGCAATAATTATGTTGTCGATCGTTTTGGTGCTTAAATTATTATTTGTATTATATTTATTAATTGAGCGACTAACCAATTACATTAGTTACTTGTATAAGACTAAAAGTTAAATAAAGTATTAAAATTATTGTTACACGTTTAAATTAGTCAAATAAATTAACTGAATTATTAAGTGATAACATTTAATAAATAGATTACACAAGTCAAATTCAAAATTACTTAGTCGAACGAAGCACATAATTAGATAGGTATCAAATTCAAAATAATAAAAACTAGGTACATCCATTAATGTTCTTATTATTTCTTTTATTAGTAAAGTTTGTCTCATCGAGTCTAACTACCTAATTAAAACTTGGTTACTAAATAAAGTACTCTCGGTAAGGAACCTAGTCGTGATTATGGGCTCAAAAGGACTGTTCTTTGAACACAGAGCTGCCTTCATTAATAAACTATATAAAAGTCTTGGGTTTATCTATAGGGTAAGTCGTCCTTTTTCTAATGTAGCTTGTGTATAAATTCTAAGCTAATAATAATGTAAAGAATATTTTAAAGTATTGCACCGTTGCTTGGACCCCTGCCTTTATAAAATACATACAATAACCTTGAACGAATTCAAAGCAAGTTAAGAGGGAGCAATGCGTGCCACTTTATGAAACGGCTAGGCATAGAATTCCGCATTTACGGGAGCGGGACGGAGCACACGTTTTTGGATTGTGTGAGCGCGAAAATCAGCTTATTTACACTAAAACTACTTATGAACAGACTGGTTCAAAGAACCAAATAATTAGTAATAACCTACGAATCAAAACAAAAATGCAAGTTTCCTGAGATATCAACCAAACCATGTACGACGCAGTGTATCTACTTTCATTTCATATATACATATTTTTTTTTAGCTGTTTTTATCTTGTGAGTACTGAGATCTAGGCATAGTTCTAGTTAGGTTCGCCTCTTAACTGTAGATGCTAAATGGATTTTGATGACGATCAAGGTACGGAGGGTTGTAGGTAATATTTGTTTCAATCGCTGATAATGATAATGTTAGGTTAGGTACTCACTTAGACTTAGTTTTAATGTGATAATAATGTTTATCTATAATTTTATGCCAAATGTGTGGCAATACGCTGAAAATGATAAAACTAGACAAACCTTCGATGGTTGAAACTATTAAAGTGTCGTATAATAGAAATAAAATTTATAAATTTAAAGATAAACTTAAAGTCTTTGATTAATAATGACACCAATACAATGAGCATGTGTTTACCGTGTCTAAACAACCCTCGAAGTCCGAGGAGTTATGGCAGACATGAAATGTCTTTGGTATATAATTGTATATACAGCTGTCAAGATTTATCATCCAAATTGCTGCCTGAATACACTGCAGACCAGGACTAGACATGCAGCAACAACTTTATGCCAGGTTAACAAAACTAAATATCCACATGGTGAATACTCACCTGACATTTGATTCGTAGAAGCTTTTGTAGAAGCTCTAACATTATATTAAATTATTATTTTTATTTTATAGATTATACTTTTATGAGTGATATTTTTAATTGTCAGATCAATTTCAATCAGATACGAGTAGCGCTTTATAAAGTATTTATCTTTTGAAGTCATTGTAATGAAAGTTTTTTTTTTTTTTTTTATCATTTAAGTTATTAAGCAACTACCTATTATTAGTATTTTACAATTGACGAGAATTATGACAAATAGCGAATTGATTTAAATTAATATTATTATTTTATTAAGCTACACCTACTTTACTTCTTTTAATTTTTATTTCTGACACTAGAATTAATTCCCTATGTCAGTGTGTTATTTTTATCTGTTATTTTTTTTTTTTTTGTCTATGTTTGATGTTCAAATTATAGATAGTAGTTATATAGTATAGTCCATGTAAATAAACAAAGTATGCGCCTTTAATGGGCAAATTACATAGCTTGATCATTATATTTACCATCTTTTAACGTGTAATTAAACATTAACGTACTTTTAATTTAGGTAGGTACGTTACTTTTACTTACTACTAATTAATAATTTGTATATATAATTAATTTGTATATTATGCTGATAAAGTTTACTTATGGACTAAAAATGTAGATATTACATTTTAGTCCATCTAAATTTCGAACCGTAATGTGGTGTGAATTAGTAAGGGTAACTGGATGACCTAGGTACATTTGGCAGATCGTTTTTTTTATTATTATTATTATAATGTACATCCTTTTATTGGTTCTTAGTGATATATAGGCAAAAAAATATATTTCTAAGAGCTGCGGTTTTTGTTCATGAATAAATAAATACCTCAATAAATAAATAAATCAAATAATGTACTTAAATGTGTAATATGTACCTACAAATTCATTTTGTTTTTAACTATCAATAGTTTTAGTTACTCATTCAGCAAAATATCATCACTATTATGTTGAGGACCTTAGCAGAGAGAAATAAATGTATAATCTCTATCTCTTTTATTATCGCGATATGCGCTGTCCATCTCTGATCTTCCTTATTCTTTTGTCTTGCAATTCCGTCGGATTTCAAATATTATGCGGTGAACAATAGTGATTCAGCTGCAGTTTATTCTTTTTTTTTTATTTTATATGCAGTGGTTCCGAAATTTCGTGATTAATGGGAGAGTGAACGAATGTTTATGAAACAATGAATTAAGCTGAACAGGTGGTTCTAGTTCACTCGTAGGATTTTTGTTTTTTGTTTGTCTGTTTGCTTGGTGTACGAGTAAGTATAAATAAAAACAATGTAAAGTATCCAAACACCAGTAATTTGTATAATATTATAATGGTGCATAATCTGTACAGGAATAAAACGAGTATTTTTTTTTTATAATTACTATCGTGTTTTATGTCTGAGTATTAAATGTGATCATGATTAGGAGTTACTTATTATACAGTTTAAATTTATGCGCACATTTAAGAAATTCAATTATTGATCATAAAGGGTTAATTAAATAATGTGCAGCATATACTTAAAGGATGAAAATGCTGTGCACAATCAGAGTTAATGTGGCTAATTGATGATATAAATATTCGTAATTTAGGGTTAATATAAATAATATGCACTAGTAGGGGTTAACATAATATTTTGATACTAAGTAGTTATTCTTAACCTTTTTTTTTATTTTATTTTTTATAAATCTTGTTCAGCATAGAAGTGAGTGATAACATAGATAATTTACGGAGGTTAAGGTTCCTACAATGTTTTTTTTTATTCTTGGTTAACCAAAAATCATAGTTAATGCTTTGGTAATGCTATGGATAGAGTTATCTGAGATAGTAGGTACATACATACCTCCATCACAATGCATGAGGCTATTAATTATAGACAGCTTTTTCATTATTATTAGCATAATAAACTCTCTTAAACATGTAAATTTAGTTTATTTTATTTCTTTTGAATGGTTATTGAATACATAGTAGGCACCTACAGCCTTTCAGGATAAGGATAGCAGTTTGAAAATCATTGATGATCATTTGCCTGGCAACATCTATATACTGGTACAACTATAATGGTAATAAGCGCTTAATAATGTTGTAAATTAACTCAAGTGATTGGTTTGAATGTGTAGGTAATACAAGTTTATTTAGGAAGGTAGTTGATTAAACAATATCCATAATGGATAGGTTTTAAGATTCATGATCTGTAAGATAACTGTAAAGTTGTTTTGTCGTTGACCGAGTTAAACCAAAGTTAGTTTTGAGTTGATACACTTGAACGGAAGAAGATTGCTTATCATATACATACTTATAATCATAACATACTATCATAAATTATAATAATTAAGGTTTTGTTTAAGATTAGTCTTTATACAGAATTTATTACTTGAGATGGCAATATTAGTGCTGATGTAGGTAATGGTGAATAATTTGAATATTTATTGAAGTCCATGTCATAGTGCTTGTTCAGTTTATTGTATGAGTGGATAACTGATCTTGAGATACTCAAAGTGGTAGACTAAATATATATATATATTTTTTTGTAATGATATGGATGTGTTGTCGGTGACTTTGGAAACTTTTACCATAACCAAAAAAAATTATCTTTTCAATACTATCTAATCTGATCAGTAGCATAGATATTAATGGGTATCCTGGTTATTGCTTTATAGAAAATAGTAAGCAAAGTACAGAATCAGTATGTCCTCAGTGAGCGAGCCACTTACTGACAAGTTTTGAAGTTGCTGGTATTATTAGATTCTTATTATTACTATAACATTTTCGTAATCCTGCACAGTATGTGATGAGTTTTGTGTTTAGGTACTCTGTAGGTACGTAAGTTATTCTCTATGAAGAGATCAAGTAAGTACCGTGGTATGGATTCATTAGGTACCTTATTTATAGGTCCTCTGGCGTCTTGCTATCTCCAATCATGTTGGTAATAAAGGAGTAATAGCGTGACTGTTTACACAGAACACAAAACTACATAAGTAGGTATGTTACTCATCCAAACAAAAGGTAGGTATTTCAAAAGAATTGACAAGTTTCTCAACGCCGAATTTACTTGAGATAAGAGCCGTATGGGTGTTTAACTTGGATTAGGTACCTCTAACCATGTCGTATACAATGAGTGCGGGATCATTCATTCATTATTCAACAGGTATCAAAGTAAAAACTCTACATACCAAAGATCCAGTGGGCGTTAGTTTTTTCTACTTCTGATTTGTTATCAAATCAGTTCAAACATCAATCTCAAGCAATACATTACTTTAATGATAATCTGTTTATCGAAGAACATTGGTTTTTATCATAATTTTCCTGTGTTTTACAATATAAATTCTCTTTTCCTAGTTCCTGCTAATCAATTCAGAAAAATCCCCCCATCTCGTCTAGAGATGGGTAGTTCCGGATTGAAATAGTTCCAGGAACTATGTCCTCTCCTGGAACTATGTCGTTCCAATCCGAGGCGTGAACCTAAACATGTTCAACGTGTCCACCATGTCCACCATTTCATTGGATTGGACGGGATGGCGGGCGTCGAACCGAAGAAAACCGATGCCGAGCCGAACACTGTCCGACAGCCCGCAAGCGCGAGTAACACGGGAGTAAGTGAGCTAGCTATTAGCTGCTTGATTGAATCACAAAATAAACCATCGTAAAATAAACTTTAAAAACGGTAGCTAAGGTAAATTTTTACATAAATAAAACAGATTTCGTTTTGATCTCTGACCTTGAAAATTGTAATTTTTACATGCAGCGTCTCATTTCTTTTAAATTTTTGAAACAATTGATATTATTATTACTTGCGTTGCAGTTTGATTGTTTTATCTTATTTAATTTTAGTTTGGTGTTGCGTCATTAGCGTACTTAACTTACGTGCTTTTCTGGTACCTACTCGTCCGTTGCGTCAGAAAAAGTTACTTAAGTACTTACTATGTACCAAACTAGTGAATTGAATAGATAATAATTATAACAATCCAGGACCAACAACAATTTTAAATCAGGAAATAAGAGTTAGAAACTAGTTTATATCTAGATAATGTAGTAGTCTATGGTAAATAGATAAACCATGGTGCCAATACATTTCTATGGACAGAAGGGAGGACCCCAAGCGGATTTTCTATGGCTCACACACGGCAGAAAATTTGTAAAAACTCGAGTGCTAAAACACAATAAAATCAAATAATAAAATACCTCTTTTATTTGAAACACTACAGATAATAACAAAGATTTGGTAAATTTAATTTAAATTTTAATCTGTAGCCAATAAATACGGCCCATAATTTCAATTAATAATTAAAAAATGCCTCTTTCCTTTCGTGCTTTGATAAAATATTAATCATGAAAGAAATGTGACCGAGGAACTGTAAGAACCTGTTTGGAACGTAACCATGTTCGGGAAACATGTCCGCGGAACTATCGGTTCAATCAAATTTGATTGAACTGAGAGAAACATCACATGACTGTGAACTATCGGAATGACTTAGTTCCCTGGACATGTATCCCGGACATGGTACCTATGGTTCCGTACCTAATGAAAATGAATCGTTCAACAATCCTCTCAAGGACATGTCTTGCTAACATGTCCGGACATGTTTCCTGGAACTATGTCCATCGTTCAAAGGAACTATTTCATGTTCAATCCATAGCCGGACATGGTTTGCGCATGTCTAATCTCGTCTATCCTCTTCAACTTCTTTTCTTTTAGTCCCTGTCTCTATCATTGACAGTGACATTTCGGATCGTTTCACTTATTATTTGCAAGGAAATATTTGGTAGAGGTATTTAATGATGCTAATAGTACGTATATCTATGATGTAGGTATTCGATAATTAACAAACTAGAACTGGAACTAGAGTAGGTAGTCGATGTGTTTTCTCTCGCAGAATGACTAGTCTAGGGGTCGTTTCGATATCTCGCCACTTTTGCAGATAAACGAAGACGTGGTGCGCAGTGGGCTGTCGGCGATATCCGTGAAACACGACTCGTGCTTGGTGGAGTGCCTCAGCATGTCGCAGGCCTACGAGATGGTGCAACTTCCACAACTGCAGGGTCTAGTTAAGGTATCTACCTGCTCTTGCCTATATCAGAAACGAAACTAATAGGAGATTAAAATTTTAGAACGCTTAAACAAGCTCACAAAGCACTTACAATGGGTAAGTTAATTTTGCGCATGCGAAACCTACAGAAAATGATTTGTGTAGTGCTATTACTGAGAACAGACTAGGTAGGTACCTACTTGTTCTCTAATGAGAATTTGACATGTAAGTATTTTACTATAAAAAACTTTCGTAGTAGTTTGACGAATTCATTAAGAATGTAAGCGGTTAACTACGAACCTAGTTTGTGTTGGATTGGAAGTAGACATACCTACATAAGTAGTCTATGATTGATTATTGAATCGTCGAATGTCTAGTCTAATTTGATTGTCGACAGCATCGCAACTCGTTTCGTAGTCTGCACCGTCCGGATCTGAAAAGAGTTCCCTACTTGCGAAGGATGACTCCGAATGAGCTGGAAACACTGTTTCGAGGCTATGCAGACTTCCCCAGGCTTGATAAGAAAGGTAAGTTCTTATCTATAAGGTAAGTACTATTTACATTATCAACCCCTTTTACTTGTAGGAAACCTGCTCTGAACAGAACGAAATGGCTTCTTAATACTTATATGGGAGGCCAAGATCCACTTTGGGTTACTCAGCCATAGGTAGGTACTCTCTACGACTCCCACGTTTGGTAGACGTCTGACCTTCCCGTTTATTTTCTAGAACACAAACGCAAACCAGATGATATGACGAAACAAGTAATGCCGTCAAACGACACGCAAGTCATGCAACTTAAAGAAGTTTCGAACGTAAATAAGAACAGTGACAAAGAAGGTAAGAAGTTCCACTGAGTAGGTAAGTATTCTGCTGATCCGAAAATAGTATGATTGTCGAAATCACACAAACATTTGCACGGAGAGGAAGTAGATGGTACGAGTATATGCTTCAACTTGCCTGTAATAGTGGCTCATCAACTCCGGAGTAGGTCTTGGCCTTCTGTCACAACAGATCGGTTACCGGTTTCTGTTCTGCACGACTCGGATGAGGTCCAGTTCGGCAAAGTTGTTGAAACAATCCGACGTTTAGAAGAGAAAGTTGCTCCTGTGGACCCTAAGACTAGAAAGTGGACTCTAAGGCTAGATACGGGACAGGCCGTAAATTTTGCCACATAGTGACATAAAACGTTATATAATTAATATAGGTACTCTATGTAACAATAACATAAATGTTACAGAAACGTTACTTACAATAATTGTGAAGCTACGGTCTCGCTTACAATTTTTAAAATAAGGTACATAAATAAGACAAAAAGTATTTTAGGATTTTTTTTAATAGTTAAAAACACAGCCCTATGGTACAATGCAATGCCTTACTCATGGCGGAAAATTAAATTGGACAGACTTTTATTAAAAATAGACTTATATAGACTTTAGACGTCATGTCCGTCCACTTCACCGATGAGAAAATCAGACTGACTAACAAAATGGTGGTCGATGTTTCGACAATCACTGTCAGTTTAAGTTAATGTTGCCGCCTGAGAAAAACTATTTCGCCAAACAATTGCTCAAAAATGAGCTGCTAAAATCCGTTACCTAAAAAAAACTTACATAGCACGTGAATTACTGACACAAATAACTGTAAGTTAAACTGAGAAATATTCGATTAGGTAGGTAATAAAGTTTTACTTATCTAAATAAAAAGCCGATTTCAAAACGATTTAAGTAGCAGAAATATTGTGTTATGAAACTTCATATCACTCAGCTCTGGAGACACGCTTATTTTTGAAAATATAGGTACTTACTCCTTTTTGAATAAATATATTATTTATTTATTTCCTTATTTATTACTACCTACAGCAGAAATTATTCTGTCTTGAATGCCTACACAATGGATTCCAGTGTCAATTTATTGAAATTCATCTACTTACATGCTATAGAAATCGAAAAATCGGAAGGAGACGCGAGGTAAAAAAAAGTGGCCAAATTGGCGGCCTGACCACGGGCAGCTTGTATGAAGCTGTCTGACTGTTTCAAGCTGTGACTGCATAGCGAACTATGCAACTGCTCCATCGGTTCGATGTATTCCTGTAAAAACAAGACTGTAGTTAACTATGCGGTTGCCAGCTTGAAGCTGTCGATATAATTATGGGACTTTTGTTCCCAGACACGAAAGCCCTCCACGCGATCTTGGAGACCCGTTCACGCGTCGAAGATGTGCCAGCCGGCATGAGACTGCACGGCGCCCGAGCGAGGCTCTACACTTCTGTGCTGGCGGGGGCCAATACTGGCGATCAGCTGGAGTAAGTAAGCAGCATTACTGTACTTACTTAATCATCATAATATTATCACAGAGTCGTCCGCAAAAGAGTTTTGAAGTGCGGTGTTGGTGTTGCCACACTCCGTTTAGCATTAGGTATATCACACTTATATTATAAATACGAAAGTTTGGATGGATGGATGGATAGATGGATGTTTGTTACCTCTTCAAGCCAAAACTACTGAACGGATCGGGCTGAAATTTTGCATACAGGTACTAATTCTAATCCTGGAATCTAACATGTCATAGGATACTTTTTATCCAATTAATCAGTTTCCAATAGGATAAAAATCACCTGTAAACGTTTTTATAAACAACGCGTGCGTAGCTGCGGGCAGAAGCTAGTCGTAAATAAGTAGGTACCTATAGGTATACTGACTTTTTATCATAGCCAAAGATTTACACATTTAGAAGTCTTAGATGTAACGCATTGTAGGTAGGTACTCCTTAATGTTAGGTCTGGTTTTAAAATAAACAAATGGAAAAAAAGCCAGAACTGTGGCATTGTCTTTAAATGCGTGCGTAACAAAATGCCGACACCCGCACACTATGAGTAGGTTCCTTGTTAAAAATAGTGTTTTTGACAATAAAGCAAACTGTTATTTATTGTGCTACCTACCATTTATTGTGCAATCATATTGCACGAACTTTAGTCTATATAGTCGGCGGAAGTGTTCGGTAGTTTGCTGTGACGTCTTATTCCCCTCATTGCTTCCTCTGTCCATCCGAAGGTTACCTGGAGATCTCTTTCAGCGATAAAGCCGCCGATTTTGCCATACTAAGATTTATTTAGTAGTTACTGTTTTTGATGGTACAGTAAAGATATTATCTATCTACCTATAGGTATATCTTCTATCTTCGTCGTTTAACCCATCTGAAATTCTCTCTCTCTCTATCTGATAGGACGCAGCCTAACATTCTGTACCTTTTCCAGAGTAAACCCCATTAATTATGAATACGACACCCGAGTACCAGACGTGGTACTCCCGGAAGACGAGATCCAATTACACGAAGAACTGCAGATCATTCTCCCGCCGAGATGCGATGACGTCACAACAGACTCTTCGATAACCGCTGCTTCTACAGACACCTTCAGTTAATGATAACAACAGCAAAAAAGACCACAAGTTCAGATATATGAAGGGTAAAACAAACCATTTGAACATTGGCCTTAAAACGCGGAAAAACATCTACAGGCTCGCTCGGTTCTCGAAAAAGAAATTATGCAGGATATTTATGTATATAAGTTGGATATTGAATGACCTCTAATAAAGTTAACTATTTTAAACTTTTTATGTTTTCGGATTTGCCTTTCATAAAAAAATTTTCACTCATTAGCATTGCCGTAGGTGCTTTTTACTTTGTTTTTTTATACGTCCCGGTCGCCGGGTACTCTGTGGCGAATAGGGTATATGCACAGTAGATAAATATATTTATCTATTGTGGTATATGCATGTGACTTCAAAAAAATATTTTTTTTACGTACCTATTCTCTGTTGATAAAGATATGTATCTGTATGTCATGAACGGTTTTCTTGAAATTTTGAATTTCTTCTAAAATATAAAGGAAGCAATTCTCTTAATAAAGGAAGCAAATGGGAAGCAATTTTTGGATAGCATTGCAACGTTAAATACGACAGGTGACTCATCATCCTGAAGGTAACGAAAAATTAGCTTTCAGAAGTCTTAAAAAAAAAACAATTATTTCGAGGGTGAATTTATATTGAAATAACCTTTCTACAATATAATACAGCATACTGTAATCCGCTTTTCACACGCACCATACATTACATACCATATTTATAATTATTTATACAAATCGGTGCGTAATACTTTTAAATTTAATTGCACTTTACAAAATCCGATAAAGCGTTCAGGAAATACAGTGCTATTTATTTAGCCCCAATTTTTCCAGTTAACAAATCGTTCGATAATCAGCTCTATCTACATAGGAATAGTGATTGAAATTAGAATTTCTAGGTAAATTAACCCGATTAAGCATCAAGGGAGGTAGCATTCATTCATATCGATCGGTCTCGATCGTCAAATTGGACGACTCGAAGCTAAAGCTCAGAGAAATTGATTGTCTAATACACAACCGTTAAATAATTGATTTCTAATATACGGTAAAGCTTAATTTAACTCTAAGCTTTGAGCTTCGCTTCGAGTCAATGATTCTTAAGACTAAGCCACGCGATCGATGGTACAGAATGGTTATTTTCATCCAAATAAAATGTCATTTATAATAATTAAAAGATAGTGAAACATAAACTTCAATCGTAAGAAACATTCCAAAAATAAAGTATACATTTGAAAGTGTAACATAACTATATCACAAAGAACAGGTGAGATTAACAGAAAATAAAGTATTATAACTAACTTTATGTCAAAGTTGAAGGAGTCGGTGAGTTTTAACAATATTTTGAATGGTCCCCTATGAAAATAATATGAGAATTCACTGAAAAATGTGAAGTCACGAGAACATTCGTAGGCCTTTTGGACTTCCCACTCACCTGATGAAATAATTACTTGATGAAATAAGTACAGCAAAATGAGAAGGGATTAATAGTAGTAGGAAGGTCCAGATAACTTTCTTGGCATCACTGCTTTGATTTCGTTTCGAATACAGACAGCTGTCTTTGTAGGTGCAAGTGGCGCGAAATGAATTTCTAGCAAAAACTAGCTAGTAACTGCCTAGCCAGGTATGATAAGATTCTTTTGTAGTAAAATTACAGACTTCAAACAGAAATGGCAGTGGTACTATTTATTACTACGCCTCGCAGGTGATAACTTAGAAAACTACTTATAGCTTGAATTACAGTATTTTCCTAAGCGAAGCCATTACGGAATGATTATGTACCTATCTTACCAGTTTTACCCTAAATCAGTTCTCTATCTACCTCTAAAACTAAAAAGGCAATTTTATTGTATTGGAAGATGTAAATCAAGATCCAAAATGTTAAAATATCTTACTATTTTAGCCTACGAATATCCTAAAAGGACTATTTACATAGAAAGCTGGTCAATCCCTAACAGCAACCTTTTAAAAACATGACATAATGAGCTTGAATTGTACAAATATTTGTGACGATTTCTATGAGTTCAATCAGTTTTTCGTCGTTCTTAAACCAGTTTTCCATGTAAATGCTATGTAACTTGAGGGTAGTTATAAAATCGCAACACTGTCACCTACAGAATCACATCGAAAGCGGAAAGCACAATACAGAGTCCCTATAAACCTACAAAATAAATCAATAAATCATCCTAATTTGAGTATGAGAAGACAACATAATGGAAAAAGAATACAAAAGTCTCATTATGTACAAGAAACTTCAATATTATATACAGTTTGATTTGTAATACATGACGGTTGTATACATTTCGACGATATAACAAGACAAGTTCTGATCCGATTTGAGGCAAACATTAGTAATAAATGATATATCTATTTATTGTCCTAATCAGTAGACAGCCTTTAGTATATGATTTATCGTAGATAAATTATCACACAGCTGTTGCACCAGCAAAATTGTATAAGTAGAGGGCATAAGCTACAGTAGACATATGTTACAGAGGCCATTTCTAGCTAGATTTAAAGATAAAACTGCAAACATAGTTGAGTGAAGCTGAATACAGACTGAACCCACGCCACGCAACGTACGCGTCGGATATGGCGTCGCGTACGATAAATGTGTTTCTAGGCCATCTGTTTCATACAAATTCAAGTGTTCCAATTTCAACGAGCGTCGCGTTGCGTGTCGTGGAATAAGCCCATTTCTTGCTTGATTTGTTAAAAATCTCAAATTGTATACAACCGCCAAATCTCAATAATAATTTACTCTAATTCCAACGCAAGCGTGCATCTATACAAAAGTATCTAACCTTGGATAATTTTTTAAAAGCTAGCGCGTTTGTGTTTTGTTTTTTCACACAATGATCCAGGCTGACGTCATAAATCCAGGCCTTCCAGTAAACGAAAAACAAAAGGGGACCGCGATAGCTTTTAAAAATTTACCTACACCTTTGTAACATTTCAATGCATTTATTTCAAACTACCTAAGCTGGGTTTACACTATAGCGAACTTTTAAATCGTTCATGCAGAAACATTTCCCCAATTGATTTATAAGTTAGGTTGGCATTAAAATTTAGAGGTTTAGTTGAATTATCCCTACGTTAATTGTTGTTGTAATTGAACAGTATAAAAAGAGTTTTTTCGGTCCCTGCTTTTCACCTTTTTTCGCCAAATGAGAGGGCAGACCTACAAAATGTAGCTAAGAACCACATCACAAGAGAAGAGTATTTTGATACCTCATTAATCAAATTAGCTTTAGCCCTTTTGATGCTTGGAGGTAATAAAGAGTGTTCGAAAACCACGTAGACAATCTCGAAAACCACGCCTTGCGGGTTATACACAGAAAATTGCATTGCTCCAGTTAGGAAAGTACGTGATTATGGATAGTGGTTTCAAATTGGAATTTCGTTGACCGAAATGCATTTGAATAGAAAATTCTAGTACTAACCATCACTTGATGCGGTTTTGGCACGTTGTCGATTTTACCAATCTCGTCATGGATTGAGTTAAGAAAAGCTGTTTTGAATTGATCTACTGTGGGGTCAATTCAGCTGTCGCCAAAACTTAAGAAATTTGACAGCGCTAAAATTGATGCCATAATTTTCATTCCGATCGTTATGAGAGGGACGGAAACAATTTTAGTCCTGTTAAATACAATAAAATACAAAATGTAGTTATATCCACATGCGAAGTATACATTTCTTCTTTTTCTTTTCTTTTAAACCAGTGTAAACCCACCTTAACTACAAATACGGAGGTAAACATTAACTAATAAATCGAAAAAAATCATTATATTATATGTGTTTCGAAACGGACAGCATGGTTTGAAGAATTGCAATTTGAAATATGGATGTATTTATGTGCTTTTATCGTCTTTTTGTAGTCATGCTGTGTGTTTTTCCGTCAAAGTCATAGCAGCAAGTCCCTGTCATTGTGACATCTGCAGTAACTGTCAATGTCAACTCATAGCGTTTGAAATTTTCAGCGGTGTATGCAGAAAATTTTGTGTTTTTATGGTTTTTTTGGTGAAAAAACGATGTTTACGGTGAAGTACAATCATTTACTTTGTGCAAAATTCGTGCCCATCTCTCCGAGTTATAATCCCGACCACTGACTATGAGGTAAGCGTGGAAAACTCATAATAACGAGCCTGGCACAAAGTTCCCATCGGATGGTAATACTTTGTATAGTTATGTCGCCGGTACCATCAGGCCGGCGGTACACACACGAGTGTGATCCTTTAGTACAGCTTGTCTTATCAAGTTATTGCGATAATAACCCAGGTTGAAGTACATAACCTATAGACGGAAGGTGCGGTGCCACCTTTTAGCACCCTAGATCATGTTAAATCATTTTGCAATCTCTAATTGAGTGTTACAAACATACTTTTGATGAAAAGATGATGAATTAGTAAACTACTATTATAAACAGAGTTATGTGCATGTAATAGGTATGAACTAATTGTTTGAAATAAAAACATCATTGACACCAAAGTTTGGCAGGGCAGGGCAAATGCCTACATAAATAACAGATCGAAATCTTCGTAGGCTACCTGGTAGTACCTACCTACCTGGTTTGGTAAATAAAAAGTTGACACATTAATGCAAAAAGCTGTCATACTAAACACTTGTAGGATTGTCAGAAAAATCCTGCAAAATGAACTACCTAGCACCTGAAGTGCACTTGCCTTAGGCCCATGTGCTTTGTTTTTTACCGGTTTTTTCACAGAGAAGATTTAAACCTTAGCACAATAATAATAATCATAATAATAAGTTCCCAGGTTCGGTTTGTACTGTTCGGGGCAGAATCACCACTTTATTTTGAACAATCAGAATTTAGCTAGGTACTTATTTCATTGTTACTGGCAGACAGAGTACAGAGAGTATATCAGAACAAGAGCTGATTTTTGACTAACTAATCTATATTGTATTGGAAGTTAAATATAATAATAAGAAAATGCCCAAAGTAGGTATATAATTATAGCTTTCTTTTGCTTAAATTATTTAAAGAACAGTACCTACCTTAACCTAACCTTATAACTAATAAGTTAAAAGGTTCTGCAAATTGACCTTTCACATTACAGCTTGTAAATAAAATTACCTGCAGGTATGTTTAACACTTACTCGGAGTAAGGTGCCAAACATAAAAATACTTTGTAGTCTCTCATTATGTTACTTTCATTGTATTGAAACTGAATATACTCTAGATCATTGTCATGGTGATCTCCGACATTTTGAAGTACCTATCTAAAACATGATTTACTTCCAAGATCTGATGACACCAGTTGGAATGAACATCACATGTCATATTGAACCTAGTTTCACATTCCCAGAATCATAGGTTATTTCCACAGTTGTTACCTATGGCTTTTATAGAACAACTTTATTTAATAGTAAGTACCTAAAATTATTTCTTTTATTGACCCCGCATTATTCTGAAAATCATTTAGACCCAAAGTCTGAAATAATCAAAATTAAATTCTCTGCAACAAACTAAAAATGATCAAGACAAACAGATTACTATTATTAGCCTAGGATGTCCAACAGCAGGGCAATGGCATTCCTTTAAATTAAAGACAATTTCCTACTGCTATTTTGTTTGAGTTAGTGCAACTCACTTCAGGTGAAGGTTAGTGCACACCAACACACCATCAGAATCTGGTATATTAAATTTTTATTACAATATTCAAGAGTGTGTAAGTCACAAGAGCTCAGTTTTTTCTTAGCTTTGTTAATTAAGTAGCAGAGGATCATTACATAATTATTTGGTTTACAATAAATACATTGAAACCTCATAGATAACCAAACCTTCACAGTTGGTTTCACTCGGATGTGATCCACATTTTGACGAGATGCATCGGATGCACTCATTTGAACGAGAGGTTCCAGTCAGGTGGGCAGTGACCCTATCAAATATCTGACACTCAAGCCAATATGTGGGACTATACCATTTCATACCGGTAAACGAAACTTATTATTTTATGTATAAAATAAGGGAAACTTTATCCTGTCGTCAGAAACAATGTAACTGGAACTAATAATGGTGATGTTCATGAGAGAGTTATGTTATAGTTTGGCCAACTAACAGTCAAATAATCAACATAATACCGGTATGGTACTTATTGCCCCTGGCCTCGGAGGCTATATCCTAAATTAGGGGCCATCGCATGCTTACTTGGGCTAGGCGATGATGTTACTGGAGCTGTCTTGACGACGATTCAGGACACTACTACGGCAGCATGCCTCTCGGGGAGGTATAACGGCATGGCCGTCTGCCAGCCAAATAATCTGAACAGAGTATCGGAACGGTACTTATTGCCCCCGGCTGCGGAAGCTGTATCCGGAACATGGGGCGTGGCATTATAGACATGAAATGAAGGCTATTACAGTAAAATAGTACAATACTTCTCATTATTATATTTCTTCTCATATTAACCAAGTGTGCCTTGTGCTCCTATGGCGAATAAATTTATGAGTATGAGTGTTACCCCATCCATGGCCTAGACTCTGCGGTGTGACCCGCAGAGGTGGCGACTCTGGTGCCCCGTTGCTAAACCTGATAGGTTAAACTAGCAGATGGACACTAACAATATTAACTCCAGTGCGGAGGAGATACGGATGCGATTTTTCGTTTAGCCTTCAAAGGCGCGAATGGCTCTTAATACCTTTGGCCTCGGAGGCAAACTAGCAGAGGGGAAATGACAATGTTAACTCCAGTACTGAGGAGGTACGGATGGCATTTTTCGCTACGCCTTCAATGGCTCGAATGGCTCGATCATCATCAGCCTATATTAGTCCACAGCTGGCTATAGGCCCTGTTGGCACTTGGTCTTAAAAGCGATACCTCGCTATAACAAGGTCAGGTCGACTTTTATAACACCTTCAGTCGAAGTGTGATCAGTTTTGTCTGAATATACACGTCGCCCTCGGAGACTGTATCCGGATGATGGGGCATACATACTAGGCGATGGACGCCCCAACAAAGTGCCTGACATTTTGCCAATATATTCGAGCCTGAGAAGATAGCACACAATCTATGATAAATATGATAATGCTTCTGGCTTATACATTTTAAATCTTGTATTGAGGTTCTGTCTGAGCTCCTTTAATGTTCTCTCCCCAGTGAAGTCCCTCCTCAGATGGAGACACTGGAACTTTTGGTAAAAAAGTGGGGGGGGGGAGAAACGGTACGGTGAAGTAGACGAGTGGTAAGACTAGGCACGTCACCCACTGTCCTGTATCAGATTGTCCATCATTATCACCAACCAAGGTACCATTACCCTTTACCGTCGGATATGACAGGGTTCTCCGCAATTAAATATATATCGTCTAGCGGGAACACCATGGAGTTATGGTGTCAGTGGATTCATAACCAAGTATTTTTCATGAAAACAATAACATACCCAAGCAGACACCTGTTTTGGTGTTTTCTGCAACTGGACCTGATTCAAGTACTTATGTTGTTCAGTTCAGAGAACTAACAAGCTATATGTAGATATCATTAACTACCATCTTTATATTACATACAAATACCTATAATTACACAGCAAGGGTTATAGCGAAATAACCCCTTGTAAATAAGTTATCCATACCATAACATATTTTATTTTATATTTGTAATGTTAAAAGTCCTATTTGAACTAAATTCAATTATGGACAGTTAATTAAGGATATACATAAGAAGTAGGTACCTATGTTCATGTGAATCCCAGATCTCATAATAGCAAGATCAATTAAATTTATTAATTCTAAAAATGAGCACATTACCAAGCATGTGATCAACAAATAAATCCTGAATTAAATAAAATTAAAACTATCACATTCAAACTGAAAATATTCTACTAAGCAGAACTCCACTCATTGAAATATTAGACCTTGCATTTTAGAGCAGTAATTTCTGATCAGCAAGATTTTATGAATACCATAATCCTATTTAATAAATTGATGAATCTAAATGGTTCATAGTAAAGTTTCAAATAGAAACCAGAACTTTACTCATTTAAATAATGAAATACCTATATTACCTACACATACAATATTTTCATACTTAGATCACTGCCTTTTACCCAGTTTATGACAGTTTTAAACATTGTCCGGCCCCACGAAGCGATCTGCTGTACAGCGACAGAACTGCGGCGTCACCGGCTGCCACTATCCAGACCTAAGCCCCAACGAAGTGACCTGCATGACGGCGCACAATACAACTGCAGAACGGCGTCGCCGGCTGCCACTATCCAGATCCATGTGTACCTATATGTGCTTCAGGGGCACTTTGTGTGATGCTAAGTATCGTTGATTTCTGATCAATTAGATTTGATAAACACTCAATATTTTGTTTTACACAACTTTAAAGTCTTAGAAGTTATGTCCTAAGATCTTTGACTTGTTTGACTGTTATTTATGTATTACATGTTAGTACCTACTTAGTTACATGTCATACATTTTATTTTCACATAGCGTTTGTCCGTCTTTCACCAGCAGATAACAAACAGGTCTTCAAACCATGCTGTCCGTTTCGAAACACATATAATATTACCGTTTTGCACAAAAACAAAACGGATATTATGTGAGTGGAGAAACGGACAGCATCAGCAAGGTACTTGCTGGTGTTGATGACACTATGAGTTGACATTGACAGTTACTGCAGATGTCACAATGACAGGGACTTGCTGCTATGACTTTGACGGAAAAACACACAGCATGACTACAAAAAGACGATAAAAGCACATAAATACATCCATATTTCAAATTGCAATTCTTCAAACCATGCTGTCCGTTTCTCCACTCACATAATATCCGTTTTGTTTTTGTGCAAAACGGTAATACTCTATGTAATTTTAAATAAACATAAAAAATAATCAAAATTTCAATTACAACAAATCTAAATTTCGAATTAAATAATGGAATTGATTAATTTGTGTGACGCAAGTCCACGGTTAGCTATCTAAAGACGAGAAGTCCGAACGCGCGTATTGTCTTGGAATAACGACACTGGTTCACATATAACTTGTTCCGACACGGGCGCAGCTTAAAACTAAATGGCATCGAAATCCTCACCTGGAACAAGAGGAAAATCTGTCAATTATATGGGAGATGGTTCGGGGTGTGGACCAAAAGCTAATTTGGCTTAGATTTGACTAAGCTCACATAGCTAACGCAGTTTTTCATACCACATCGTTTGTATTGCATAGTTTGGACTCTGCACACGTGTTTCAAAAACTTTGTCAGCTATTTAGCTAAGCTTTCGGTCTGCAACTCGGTTAATATTGTACCTAGAGTGGTATGGTTATTTTTTGCATCATTTTAGATTTGTAAGACTCAGGCAGGCAACATACTCCTAGGAATGAAAGCGCATTGCAGTCAGAAAATACCCTAAAAAGTTTAACGTCGATTAGCTAGTGCCGGTGACGGTCACGCTGTGTAAGCGACGCACCCTTTTGGGTCGCATGACCACAGCCTGGCGACCAACGCACCCTTTTGGGTCGCATCAATACAGCCTGGCGACCAACGCACCCTTTTGGGTCGCATCAACACAGCCTGGCGAGCGTCGCACCCTTTGGGGTCGATCAACACAGCCTGGCGACGCACCCTTTTGGGTCGCATCATCACAGCCCGGAAGAGAACTTGTTTGAAGTCGTAGACGCTCTCTGACCGGCAGAGGCCGATTCGACGTCGAGAGGACACAAGTAATGCCCCACGTACAGTCTGTCGTCGCCCGAGTGAAGGGTCATAAATTAAGTAACAGTGGTAAACAAGTGACTTCCATGCAAGGGCGGCTGCGGGGCCGCGGACTCCACAACTCGTAACATAACAACTTGTCGTTGAGCCACGATTCTCGCTTGGGGCCACCAGTCATGCCGTAGGTGACATTAGACACGTACCGTCTGCGGGCTGCCTAAACCGCACCTTACAATAGTTTTGAGGGGGCTCGAGGGGGTGGTCTTGGAGGGGTGAAAAACGTACCGTGCGCGGGCGGCTGCGGGGCCGCCTACTCCGCAGCTCATAACTTGTGGTTGGAGGTGAGCCAGGTGAGCCCCTCGTACAGTCCGTCGCCCGAGGTGGCACACGACGGCTGCACGTACCAGTTGCGGTCTCGGATCCGGGTCAGGCCGAGCTTCTCTTGTATCTCGTGTGGTTTCATCGCTGGAATAGAGACGTAAAATTATCAGAGACGTCTAAGAATTTAAATAATATGTAGGAGAGAGCTAGAGCTTTTAATTTAGCTCCTGGCCGTGCATCTATAATTTTCCCGGTGAGACCAGTTATGTTTTCGGGTGTTTCAGGTTATCTGTTACTTTTTATTACTTCGAAGCGTCCCAAACTGCTGAAGGGATTTTGATAAATGAGGTAAGTATCCAAAATACTTGTCTGGACTCCTATATGATTCTTAGCTACATTTTGTAGGCCGTTGCCCCCACCACATTTTGCGAAAAAAATTGTTTTTTCGATTTTAATCAGTTACTTGTTATTCAATCAGCTCCAGATTAGATCACCTCTCTGAATACGGACGTTATGCTGATAAGTTAAAGCTAAACTGTTATACACATAACCATCCTAAAGACATGATGATGAAGAAACCACTTCTTCATCATCATGGCTTAAGGCTGAACGAGTCGCTCATCTTTCCACATAAACGTGGAAGGGTAACTACTACTACGCTGTTTGGACGTTGACCATCCAAAACTAAGGATAATATCAATTTATCTCGTCAATATCTATGTTTGTATGCACCCAAAACTGTAAAAAAAGTATACATTTGAAAAATACAAGCTTCTAAACTTTCTTATTTCAACACTGATTTTAGCCCAACTTTGGGCAAAATAAATAATATACGGAGAAAGAAAACTCAGCCCGTACAGACAGCTCTTAAGCCCGTACAGACATAAAATACATTTATTTTGAAAAGATACACTCAATAGTTTTTCTATAATAACCCTTGTGCTTAAAGTCTATTCCCGTTTTATTACGCGGTCGTTTTACGAATAAATCTTTGTGCATTTCGTTCTAGCGCGCGGGTATGTCTATTATGTCAGGTGACACTTAGGCCGCGCCCACTGATGAGTTGGCTTGGACGACTTGTGCAGCCCTAAGGACACTTGTATAAAAGAAAAAATACATTGATTTTGATAAGTCTGTGGTGCAGCCATATAAATAAATAAATAATGCTGGACGATTTACACAGCATCATCTAGCACCAAGCTAAGCAGAGGCATACGTGAACTCGACAGGACTAACAAGATAAGACGCCGAAGTCGATTCTTACGCCGTGACTGCTATCACGGCGTAAGAATCGACCTCTCCAACTCCAACAGCCCCAGCATTGGGGAACCTACCAGAGGAACGCGCAGCTTCCTTCTGTGTTATTTTAACTGCTGCTGTGATCACCAATGCGCATGTCAAGCGTGGCAATTACGGCAAAGGCAAAACCCCTCGTGTGGCCAACGAATGTTTAGCGGTGGACGAGCACGAGCAGTGCTGACGAGACAAGACGCTTGCTTTCTGGCATATCTTCTTATTTGCGAGTGTGAGTATGATAGCTTTGCGCATTTCTCTCTGATTTCTGTGGTGCAGAAACATAAACCTTAGTGTAGTAGAAATAGGGTGAACAAAAGCTTACCTTCTGGCAAGTCCTGCTTGTTTGCGAATATGAGTATGATCGCGTCGCGCATTTCTCTGTCGTTTATTATTCTGTGGAGCTCCTGCCGCGCCTCGTCTATGCGATCGCGGTCTGCGCAGTCCACTACGAATATTAGACCTTGTGTGCCTGGAAGAGAGCATTAAATAGATTAGCTGATATTCTACCCTGGAACCCGTCCAGAATGATATTTATTATTTGTTTTACAATTTTAGGGAAACCAACAGCTAGGTAACTATTATTACAGAAATGGTACATATATCTATACTAATATTATAAAGATGAAAGATTTGATTTTTTGTTTGTTTGTTTGTATTGAATAGGCTCCGAAACTACTGGACCGATTTGAAAAATCCTTTCACCGTTAGGAAGCTTACTTTTCAGGGACTGACATAGGCTATATTTTGTCCCGGAATTCCCACGGGAACGGGAACTACGCGGGTGAAACCGCGAGGCGATCGTCTAGTATGACATGACCTTCCGAAACTGATAGGTTGTGAAGAAACCACCACGCTTGGCAAATATGAATAATATTTTAGTTGTAACTCAAACAACGTGAACGTGTTTTAAAATAGAGTAGGTACCTTATACTTACTAATTTTTGCAGTGAATCACAAAATGTCTCAGCTTGAGTTGGAAGTAAGCACGTGACAACCAATGCTGGTCTTGTTAAATGGATAGATGGATAGATATATATAACAAGATTAATTATTTTTCTTTTATTTGAGATAATTGTTTTTAGTAGCATATTGAGCTCTGAGCAGTCTGTTTTTTGTTATAGTTTCATTTAATGGTGGAAACGTTGCTGGTTTAAGTGTTCGTTAAGTATATTTTTTTAGTTCATAATAAATAACTGTATTTTTCCCAAATAAATAAAAATAAAATAAAGATTGCACCATCAAAACTAGGCAAGGTACCTTATGGCGAATAGTAGGGGTGATAGTGGCGTCACTACATTATTTAATTTTATAATTACGTTATACAAAGGAATTATCAAAAAATCGGACCGCGCGTAGACGATATCTATCATAAGCTTTTTTTAAATGTATCTTTAATAGTTTTGTACTGTATTATTTAAGCAGATACTTGTTTCAAGAGTTTAGTTCCTATTGGTACACAGCACAAAATAGGCATCAAATATGAGCGAATACTCTAAGAAATTTAATAATATCCCAAAAAAAATCGACAGACGGGACTTGATCCTGCAACCCTCCCTCAGTCAATCTCTGATTTTCACTGTCCAATCCTGGCGTACCCTTTTACCAATCTAATTCATTAAACAGACCATTGTAACCCTATCAGACATAGTATTTTTAACAAAAGGCTACAAAGCAAACCCCTCCCTTTGTCAAACCTTTCTCCACAAAAATAAAGAAGATATAGCGACTCACCTGTATAGTAATGCCTCCATAATGGCCTGATTTTGTCCTGCCCTCCGACGTCCCAAACGTTGAATTTCACGTTTTTATATGTGACCGTTTCCACGTTGAAACCTACTGTCGGTATTGTTGTGACTGACTGACCTAATTTTAACTTATATAAAATAGCTGAGAGGATTTGTTCAGGAAGATTATACAAGAATTCAATTGTTATTAGAATCTGGCATGTCTAACGGTTTTCAGTACACATGTCTTTTAATGCCGCTTCGTCTAAAAATTATCGCGATTCTGAGAGCTCTCGCGAATAGTCAAATCGCCGGATTTGATCCTCAACTTCTCAATAGCCTATATTGGTCCACAGCTGGATGCCAGCCCACCCCTGATAAACGCCTTATTTGCTTTTATCTCATGGGGGTAGTGCCTACAATCCCCACGCTGGGTATGCGGGTTAGGGATCGCAGTTCGGTGGTAGAATTTTTCCTGCAGGGGGTACTGTGGCCCGCCCCCGGTAGATATCCCTTCGTCGCCTCTTACGACACCCGTAGGAAGACTTGGGGTGCTGCAAATTCTAAGCCGGCACCACACAGCACTGATTTGATCATTTGAATGAATTTCCTAACTACGAGTAATATGATTTTGGACACAATTGGTGTCATGATACAACGATATTGTTTTCTTTTGTGTTCCAAGTATAAGAGTCAGTGCCGTACATTATCATACGATCTTACGACATACACGTGCATTATCAACAATAGCTGTCTCGATCTATTCTAAACTCAGTTATACAAGAACGTGACTATTATGTCTCAACTCTGTGTCCATCCTCTATGTGTCTGTATTTCAATTTAAAGGTCTGTTCACCACACACCAACACACACTAACACACATGAACACACACAATTACGTATCAGACCCACTTATAGCATAAGGATTTTTTGATTTTTTGATTTATTTTATATTATACTTCGTTTTTAATTATTTTTTCATGAACGCTTTGAGTTTTTAACTTATACCACACCACATTGAGCACTCAACAATACAACTCAAGCATTCCGTTCAACTGTGCTTTTACCTACCCTCAACTATTATTATTAATTATTTTTAAAAAAATTCTGTATTGACCTATATGTTTTAATATAAAAACTTTCCGTTCAATTATGGCGAATGTAACTTAGGAAGAGCGGAACCTCCTAGTATAAGTATTTATACTTAAAAGGAGGTTTCAAAATAATTTATAGAACTAATATACTTTGTGAACGAAATAATAACATTTGTATTTGTTCAGACTTATGCGGTGTAAGCTATCCAGAGCAGCAGCGAAGTAGAGTAACCCGGTAGTTCTACTAATATACTAACCAAATCCCCGAGAAGATACCGCGCTTTGCGAAACTGCCCAAAATCTATTTCATTATAAAAACTTTCGTATTTTGTCGAACTGATTATGAATGTAAGTGGGTCAGAAGTAAAGTAAATTAAAAGTTTATTTCAAACAAAATGGCACTGTTTAAGGGTTACAATAATAATGGTAACTTATGAAAGTTTTCATATCTATACATGATTTCTCAAGGTATTGATACCCGTGGTCGAGTGACTTCCCTCCGTACTAGTTAATACTGTGTTACGGTGGGAAGTCTTGCTCTCCCCCTGATAGTAGGCGTTATGACATTATGTATTGTAAGCTTAACAACATACCTAGTGCGACTTAAATATTTAAGTACCTACATACGTATAAAACAAAGATAAAAATAACAAAATAAAAAAAGTGTGCGCAGACGACGCGGAACACGCGCAACTCGAACCGCACTGACCGTGATGTAGTCCCTCGTTATGAGATGAAACGTTGGTGTTCTTCCAACACAAAGTAGGTTCGTAGTTAACCCGCTTAAATCACACTAATATTATAGATGCGAAAGTTTGGATGGATGGATGGATGTTTGTTACCTCTTCACACCAAAACTACTGAACGGATCAGGCTGAAATTTTGCATACAGGCAAGTCTAACCCTGGAATCAAACATAGGCGACTTTTATCCCATAAATCAGTTCCCATGGAATAGAAATAACCTTAAACGTTTCCATAGAAACAACGCGTGCGAAGCTGCGGGCAGAAGCTAGTTTTATAATAAGTGCTCAAAATCTATGTAATGTGACCGATCTGGGTAGCGAACCCCAACTCTTCCCGCGGGTGTCGTAAGAGGCGTCGAAGGGATAACCACCGGGGGCGGGCAGCAGCGCCCCGCAGTACAATTCTACCACCGAAACTGCGATCCCCAGCCTGCATGCCCAGCGTGGGGATTATGGGCATTACCCCCATGCGATCAAAGCCAATAAGGCGCTTATCAGGGGGAGGCTTGCATCCAGATGTGGACCAAAATAGGCGGTTGAGGTTAAGGGGTACACCGGCCTTTGGAGGTTTAAAATACTTGTGTAAAAGGATACTAGTCTTGCCGGCAGCGTCTAGGCCCAGCATCAATATCCGCATCTCCTTATTGCCGAAGATCTTTGACAACAGCTTCCCCATCCTGATGAGCGACCCTCAACCGCACAACTGGAAACAAAGAAAGAAAAATGTTAGAGTCTATGAATTACATTTTACCTTTTACATTTTATTATGTTATGCTCGGAGCTTCTCTGAAGGATAGGATTCGTAACGAATACATCCGGCAGAGACATAGTTCTCGACATAGCCCAAAGAATTAGCAAACTGAAGTGGCAGTGGGCCGGTCATGTCTTGCGAACAACCGACAACCGATGGGGTAAACGTATTCTTGAGTGGAGACCGCGACTAGGCAAACGTAGTGTAGGACGCCCTCCAACCAGGTAGGATGACGATCTGCGAAAGACTGCAGGCAGATGTTGGATGCAGCAAGCTAAAGACAGGGCGCTATGGCGCTCATTAAGGGAGGCCTATGTACCTACAGCAGTGGACTAATATAGGTTGATGATGATGTATATATGTTTTTTTTTTAATGTATGTTCGTCGATTTCTCCATCAATTACGGATCGACTTTAAAACCTCTTTCGCTATTGTAGAGAATGATCCCGATGTGATCCTATGAAAATATTATTCCCGAGGGATTAGTATTTATCCCGAGAAATAAAAAAAAAACAGTGTTAAATTAAGGGATTAGAAATCGGTATTTAATTTTTCAAAACAATCAAATTATTTTTTATTATATTTAAACTAGCTTCTGCCCGCGGATTCTCATGCGTATTTTCCCAAAAGTGAGACAGACAAAGTACCTACTCCGTTAAACAAATATCTTCAACTATAAATATCTTCATCTTCAGACAATCAGTAAGTACCTATTTGATAGCAAGAATATCAGACTTAACAGCAATCAAGGGACTTAGAATACTCTCTCTTCTGGCACTATTTATTGGGTTTTTGCTTGTATATTGTAAAGCAATTTGCAAAACCAATACCAGTAATGAAACCAATCATGTCGAGGCGCATTTCTAGCAGAAGCTCGTGACATCAAAGGAAAATCTTATAAAGGCAATCTAAGTAAGGTACAAAAGGTATAAAGTATACGAGGTATTCTGCGAATCAAATGTCAATCAAATGATGTTGTTCTAAAACTTTAAAATAACAATCACGAAACATGTTCTAAGATACTCGGTGACCTCACAAGACATCTCTTTTTTTCGGGAAGTAAAATTAGCTATGCATACTGATCAGACTCACACATTAACCTAGAGCAGGTTAACTGAACCTGCTGCCATCCTAAACTCAACCTTTAAAAGTCCGATCAGCACGAAAAACTTATTTCATTAAACTTTGCCCCAACAAGCGACGTTTCAAATTGGGCAATACCGCTTTCAAGAAAATTCTAGTTGCCACCCAGCAACTTTCTATTTCCGTGTTGCGGTAAGACATGGGTGAAAATAACCATTTTATAACAGTAACTAGTGGTTACTTGCACAAGCTGTTATTAAAAACCACGGTTAAAATTGCCAAGATGATAATTATCTTTACAACTTTAGAGATCGGAATAATTGAAGATTTCTCGCGGCGGTGGGACGTACTAAACTGGAAAATATCTAGTGTTTTTTTAGGGCCGATATCTTCATAGGCATACATGCCATGTCTTTCGGTCAAGTGTGACGCTATTGCAACACCATGCTATTGCTAGTTTTTACACAACTTCGCTATGGTGGAAAAGGACTCAAGTGGTCGGCCATTGATGCCAATCAAGATTGTCAATGAATGTAGTTCAAAATCCATGAGCCATCAATCAATCTCGAATGACAGTCGCGGATATCGTCCATCATGTCACAACCGAACTACTAAACGTTTCGATAAAGTGGAGGGTGACTGAAGGTAAAGCTGAACTTTCAGTCCATTGAACTGTTAATTGACTAACTGTAGGTCAGTGCTGTATATGTTAATGAGTGTTGGCGTTTGGCACACTAGTGGACAGCTCTTTGACGACTATTTATGGACTTTATGGTCTATCAGGTGGCAATCCGATAGCATGTATTTTATTACAAATTAAATTAACATTATGGATTAACGAAAAATTACTCTACTACCCATTTTCGTGCTCTTGCGTTTGTCCCACCAGCTTTGTCTCACCGGCGCGGCGGTAGGACGAATGACTAAAAATCACTCTGTTAAACTGTTGAAATAAAATTAAGAATAATAATGAATAGTTTAGATTAAAAAAACGTTTCAAGAAGTCAGTAGGTTTTGTATACTAAACGTAATTTTCCTCGAGACCGTGACGACTCCTCTTTTCATTCAATTTGGTACAGCGCCTCTATCGTGCGGAGGTTGCTGCGTTGCTACGGAAATCCCATGCAAAATTAAAAAAATTAAACCACACGTACATTTATACATCACTTAAGTATTTCTATATTACATGTATGTTTTGCATGTCAACATATTCTTTTTATAGAATTTTTATTAAACACAATACCTATTGAATTTCTTACATAAATGTACTTTTTCGATTGGCCAAGCATTAACATTATTAATGTAATCATCTGTGGAGTAAAAGGCATATTTTTCTGTTATTATAATATTCTGTTTAATATTAATATTCTGTTCTCAGTTGCTTCAGATGGAAGCTTATTACATAGAAGCGCACGCAGCTGCCTATAAATGATTTCCCTACCTTTCGTAATCTATATGAATGTTATGTGTAGTTTGTTCTTCTTTCTTCTGTTGCGATCATCACACATTTTGAAAAAGGTTCTGATTGATGTGCGTATACATTAGAGTTCTATCATCGGATGCACTAAATAGATAATAACCATTCGTAACGAGGAAACCTGCGATCAGTGCGTCCCGCCTACAGTTGCTGATGTGATGACCTAGATTTGATCTAAATATAGACGATCACACTTCACACTTTTTCAAAAAGGTTCTGATTGATGTGCGTATACATTAGAGTTCTATCATCGGATGCACTAAATAGATAATAACTAATAACCATTCGTAACGAGGAAACCTGCGATCAGTGCGTCCCACCTACACTTGCTGATGACCTAGATTTGATCTAAATATAGACGAACGAGAACCCTTTACTCGGATATCTATTATGTGCTTGATTTGGCAATATCTTCCAGTTTTACCTACGTAGATGCATGCAATCCAAAAGCTCTTTGTCTCGATTATCTATAAGCTAGCCATTGTGGTAATCCAAGGTCTATTCATCTTGGCACTAACCACATCTGTCTGTCTGTAACGCCCAATATGCCGTGACGATTTTTGTTTCTATCCCTTCTTAGTCTCAAGAAAGGTCAAGTACCTACACTAGCCAAACTTGATGTTGAATGTTTATAAACAAACCACGACACTAATAACTAAAACTCACTTGCTTGGCGTCGAATTTCAGATATAATTGTAAGCAGTAGCTATTTATTAATTTTCACGAAAGTGTTGATTTGAGATCCTTGCTTCAATGGATCTCAAATCGACAAGTTATGTAAATTGCGTATAAAAAGATGCGGCAACACAGTTAATTTTTCGTTAAGTATAGGCGGTTCGTTTAGAAACATTCTACCTCGAGTTTGGCTAGTATAAAGCTTCTTAGACTTCAGTAAATAATTTGGCAGGTTGATAAGATGAAGAGGTTCGTTAAACTTTGTCTGTTCCGACCTTTTCAGTCAAACAAGCCCAAGCCCAAGTCTGACAAATTAAATTCTAAGTTCAGGCACTATATTTATTTTCTAGATGCTCGCCTTCAGAAGCCCCTGAGTGCTGTCGAATCTTATATTTAATCTTCTTATTTATAACTAGACGATCGCCTCGCGGTTTCACCCGCGTAGTTCCCGTTCCCGTGGGAATCTGGGATAAATCAGCTATAGATAGCCTATGTCACTCCCTGGAAAGTAAACTTCCTAATGGTGAAATAATTTTTCTAATCGGTCCAGTAGTTTCGGAGCCTATTCAATACAAACAAACAAACAAACAATAAAATCTTTCCTCTTTATAATATTAGTATAGAAAATCAATTGCTGTTCGTTTGTCTCGCTAAAACTCGAGAACGGGTGGACCTGTTTCGCTAATTTTGGTCTTGAAATGTTTGTGTAGGTTCAACGAAGGTTTAAAAGGTGAGAGCGGTACGAAGTTCGCCAGGTCAGCTATGCGTAAATAAAAGCCTTGTTGTCTTTCAAAGGACGGCAGAATATTGCTGAATTGTTTCGTTGTTGTTATAAGAACCACAACACAACCTTTGACAATGTGGTGTCATGGTGGAGCACCTTCGAAACTCTGAAATAACAAGCATTTGTCCTTGAAAAGCCCGTGCTTGCAATAAGGTCAGTAGGTATTTATTTATTATTTACTAGTTTATGCCCGCGGCTTCGCACGCGTTGTTTCTATGGAAACGTTTAAAGGAGATACAAAAAAAAAAAAAATGTGAATCTAAACCACTCCCAGATCCCCTTGAACACACACAAAAAATTTCATCAAAATCGGTCCAGTCGTTTGAGAGAAGTTCAGTGACATACACACTCACAGAAGAATTATATATATAAAGATGTTGTGGAATATGGAAAAATACCATGCAAGACGGTGTCAACGGTGGAAGATATGCAATAAATCTTGTTGATATAATGTTACTTCTGATAAAAACTGACAATAAAGACTAACTCGCAGTGCCCTCATTTATGCCGTGATCATGCTGCATGAAACTGTGTCGAAATATTGGAAAGCTCAAAACTCAAATCATGGTAAATATCCAGTGACCGAACCTAGCGGGTTTGGTTGTCAAACTAGGTCTCAGTACTCACGGGAACGTGGTAAAAAACTAAAATCATTTCTTTTTTCTTCGGTTCCTTAATTTGGTCGAGATCTCAGGAACCTTGCGGTCTATAGAAAAGATTTTAGTTTTGATTCGTAGGTTTTTATTAATTCTTTGGTTCCTTAATACAGTTTATTCATAAATTGTGAAGTTTTCTTGAAAATAAGCAAATGCATCACTTTTGTGTCCCATGAACGCGAAATCATATGCCTATCACAAAATAGCGCGCAATACGCCCTCTTAAGGCGAATAGTAGGGTGGATAGTGGCGCCACTACATATTTAATTTTATAATTACGTTATACAAAGGAATTATCAAAAAATCGGACCGTGCGTAGACGATATCTATCATAAGCTTTTTTTAAATGTATCTTTAATAGTTTTGTACTGTATTATTTAGGCAGATACTTGTTTCAAGAGTTTAGTTCCTATTGGTGGCCACCAAGCTCTCCAAACAAGGTTTTTGATTGAATAACACAAAACAAAACTATTACAGATACATTTAAAAAAAGCTTATGATAAATATCGTCTACGCGCGGTCCGATTTTTTGATAATTCCTTTGTATAACGTAATTATAAAATTAAATATGTAGTGGCGCCACTATCCACCCTACTATTCGCCTTAAGGGATAAATTGTCACCAACATTATACATACGAGAATGTATTTGTTCGATAAACAGCAAAGGTTTTACGGCGTGCCACACGGTCGTAAAGCCAAAGGTATGTCAGGTTGCACGGAACGAAGCCCTAATTTGGGTCGGTGCCGTCAGATCCTATAATGTCAGTTTCTTTCGTCAGAGGTCGAGTTCAAAGAATGGATACCGAAGGTGAGTAGGGCTTGATGGCTGCTTGAACGTGCTCGAAATCATTTGCTTTCAAGCAAAAAATTCCTTTGAACGAATACTGTTTCATTTGGTTATCTATGTTAATAAAGAAAAATAATGAAAATGATAAAATAATAAAACGAATTTATGATATGAGAGACTAGCTTCTGTCCATGGTTTAGCACGCGTTCTTTCGGTATAAAAAATGAAAAGCCTAAGTTTTAATCCAGCCCTAGAACTACCTAACTACGTAAAATTTCAGCCCGATCCGTTCAGTAGTTTTGGCGTGAAGACGTAACAAACATCCCTACATCCAAACTTTCCCATTTATAGTAACTAGTTTTTGCCCGCTGCTTCGCACGCGTTGATTCTAAAGAAACGTCTTATGGCTATTTATATCCCATGGGAACTGTTTTATGGGATAAAAAGTAGCTTATGTTTGATTCCAGGCTTAGAGCTACATCTTTGCAAAATTTCAGCCCGATCTGTACCGTAGTTTTGGCGTGAAGAAGTAACATACATCCAAAGTATCGGATTTATAATATTAGTGTGATTAAGAAGACAAATCATGCACAGAACAACCCATGAAACAAACAAAAATTCTCAACCAATTGTGATGATTTCCTTTTCACTTCGGTTCTCACTTTCCGGTCAGTTCGAACGGTGGGTTCTTAATCTTTTCTCTATCAATAGTCACTGGGTGGAACTAGGCACTTTACTTGAGAGCATCAAGATGAATTCTTGATACGTTGCTGAATAACCAAGATCACGATTCCAAAATAGAATCGGGCTGTGCTGTCTTAAATAATCGAGGGACACTTTAAAAGCGGTCAGATAAAGTGAAAGTTGGGCACATGTTAGGTCTATCTACACTGCAAATAAGGGTTTAGGGTTATGTAAGGGTAGGGCAAACGATACGGAAAACTGTCAGGAACAGTGAGTGTAAAGGATAATTGGATAGGTTTAATTTTATTTCATATTTCATTAGATTATAATTATTTGGTCGCTTCTCCGTTGTTATTGAATATTTAGTCAGTAAACGTATAAAAATACGTATATGACAACGTATGGACATAAATATTCCAACATACACAGTATAATCTTTGAAGATGTATGGGAACATTTATCATTAAAACATGAAGGAAAACGTCGTTCGCTCTCCGTCTTACGGAAATTCCAGAGCTCTTTATTAATTTGAATCTAATCCAAATTATTACCCGAAGATTATAAGATTATCCAAGCAGGATAAAAGTGAAATAGATAATTATATACGCCGCAAAAGCGGATATAAGTCAGATAATATGGAGTCTTTTCTTAACTTTGAAGTTGACGTTGTTAGAAGATTTAATAGCTGAGGCAATTAATCTGAGTGCATCATTGGATTGGTGCGATGAAGGAAATGGTTTGGAAATGGTGAACGCCCCGGCGATGACCTAACGGAAATAGAAGGGTCGCCAGGGAGAAGGACTGCGGTGACGCCCTCAGCTTATTGACGTTCTAATACGTTTGATTATTGAGCCACAGAAAACAACTCATGAAAGATATTGCAGAATAGTTTCTGAAGTTTATCCTATTAAACCCCTAACTACTCGACGCTTTTTCGGTGCCTGTGTAAATAAAGTCTGAACAAAATACGTCAAACTCACCAGCAATATTGCTGGGGTCTTTTGCGAGTAAGCCTTAAAGGCCGACTTTGCTCAAAGGTTATCAAAATAATGACCAGATTACGAGCATTTTTTAGTAAAAATAAATATGGAGGCAACCTTTGCACAACAGTGAGAAACGTAGGTTAAAAAAATTAAAGCAGCGCATAAAAAAATCCCGTTCTCTAGGGTTTATTGCGGGGCTACAGATCACGCAGCGCCACCCACAAAAGTTGGACACTTGCCAATTACGCAAAACACAATAGTACTAGAGCTATATACAGAACAGAGCCTTTTATCAACAAGCCTTATCGCTGGGCTCGATATAGATTCGGTTCTTAAAATAGTTCTGAACGTCTGATAATCGAGGACGGACGTCCAGCGGCAAGATGGGCCGATGATATTGCTAATGTCGCAAGGCGAACTAAATGAGACTAACGCAGGAGCGTGTGGAGGTAGAGTTTGGAAGCCTACCTCCAAACTCTTGGGCCATTCCCCAATAAAGTAATAGGTTACCCTTCAGTGGGTAAAGTCGGATTGCGGTTGATCAGAAGAGCATGATGATAATAGAGAATAACATGTATATCGTAGGGAGCGCCACGGTGGTTTTATAAATCTAAAGTATAATAATATGATATCATACCCAAATGAAGTAGCGGATGCAAACAATAACTCTCCTCGCATCTCTAGGTAGAGCATCTCGTAACGATCAAAACTGTGCCAAGCCCCCGTTTATCAACAAAAACTAACTTGTTTTAATTGCGTAGTCATCATCATCATCATCATCATCATCAGCCTATATTACTTAGTCCACTGCTGGACATAGGCCTCCCCTAATGAGCGCCATAGCGCCCTGTCTTCAGCGTAGTAACTGCGTAGTAACCTGTAATTGCGTAGTAAGGTAAAGGCACTAATGCTCGACAGTGAACTAAAGGATGACACTTTCGAAAAAAGTCCTTCCTGCTAAGAATAATAAACAATACATTTATTTGAAAACTGATCTACAAGACACCTTGCTCCACCTATGACACATGGTCAAAAACTTTATAACACTTTTCGAGCAAAATTTCAAAATGGCATCAGTTGGCAACAAACAATGTGGAAAAGTAGACACATTGCCTGTGATTCTTAAACATTTTCGTAAGGAGGCTGACATGGGTCAGGTATGATTTTGTTATAATTATTTACTATTTTTGTGGATTCAGTGTTGATTATAGAAATATGAAAGATTGATTTGTATACTAGGGCTATTGTTTTCGTGTTTAGTTTAGTTTTTGTAACAATTTTTTTTGTGTCTACTATTAGTACCAAAATAATGTGAAAACCTAAAAGATGACACAAGTGTCATCTATTAGATCACATCAAAATGTTCAAAATTCATACAAAAATAGCTTTTATTCCAAGTGTTTAAAATACTGTATCAATTTTGCTACTTTTACTTTACTATACCCAATAGTAGACAGGATGTCAACTATTGGGGTAAGGTAGGTGTCAACTATTGGTTTTGTTGATATCAGATTTCGTCGAGCGTGATGCCTCCCATAAAAAATTATATAAATAAATAAAATAAATAGTAAAATGAAAGGGAAAACACATAAAAACGTAAAAGCGTAAACTGGGAAGAATCTGAACTGTCAATCTGGACTGGGAAGAAGAGAGTTTGAGAAACTTGATTTATTTCTAATTCTAAATAATCGTTCTTAAGCTCTTCAGAGGAATTTTCCTCTGAAGAGGAAAATTTTTCAGAGCAGAGGAAAATTACTTTGAGGAGCAAGATCAAGCAGTGTGACTATGTGATTGAAAACTTTGCTAAGCTAAAACTTTGTAATAATGTATATATATTTAAGCATTAAATAAATCTGAATCTGATTGACAATTTTCCTGATAAAAGAAATATCAAAGGTTTCTCTGTATTGTCCAAAATATATAACATAGTATAGATAGATAGACCAAAGATAGAGTCTCTGTTTAGGAACAGAGTATTTTGTCAATGAAAACCTACACAAACTATGATATAAAGCCATGTCTAGTATTAGTGCTCAGTGCTGTCTATTATTAGTGGTAATGGTTTTTTGAGATGTCATCTACTAGTTCCTACGACAAAGTTTAAAAAAATACAAATTTAGAATTAAAACATGTTGATAATTAAAATGTTTTCTGTGAAAGAATCGATCTAAGCAGCACTTTAGTAGAAAAAAAAATTGTAATTGTAATTTGGTAATAAAATACATTGACATTTATATATTGAAGTTTGTGTTGTTCTTCTATTGTCTAGCATTAGGTGCTTTACCTTAACCGTAAGTTTTTTTTAAACTTTATTTCAATATTTTTAGGGAGATAACAAATGTCTTGCTTTTATTGGTTATTTTGTTAAACGTAACGCGCCAGTGCTATAAGTTTCACAATTTCTGTCAAGAATTTAATAAAAATAGTAATAAGTCGAGAGTCAACTCAAGTCAAAAACCGGCAAATAAGACACATCGACAAACCAGTACACGACTCCTTAGTAGGTTAGTAGAAAAAAAAACATATTAAAGAAGCCATGACCGTCGCTGGCCGGTTCGATAACGGTATAAAATCCGAAGCTTGTTAGACACAGACAGTGCAATTGCGAACCTTGGTGGCACGGTTGAATGAAGACGGTACATGCTCACCGGAAGACAAATGACTTTCGTTCGATAGGATGCTTTAGTAACGTGTGCGGACGAATACGAAAACATGGCTATGTCTGTATTACGTTATAGGACAATTAAGCAATAGACCTAGTATGATGGAATTCACTTCCAAGAAATGAACCACTCAAAACCGACTCAAATTACAGAAACAACTAAAAAGCAAACTGAAATGCCGCAAATTAAACAACATTCGAACTAACTATTGCCAAAACTCTGAAACTGTTGACAGTATGAAATGAGTTTGTGGTAACAACCGCAATCTAGTGCAGGTTTAAGGTAGCAAAAAGATAATAACGAGCGCAGAAAAAATCAGAACAACCGATTCTCGCAAATTGGGAGTAGTGATTCTTCGATTAATATTCCAGATGAATTTTAAAACAATCTGTCTGGCCCGCCGCTGTCACGTCATACCCGATCTAACCCACATTCAGATAGGATTTATTCGTAGAGTTCAGTCGAAAATAAACCAAAGGATGGAATCACACACAGATGTTGCACGTCGTTTGGAATTCACGAGCCGAAACAGACTTCTGACAAACAAAGCCTCGGTTCGTTCTCACTACAGTGTATCGAATTTTTCTGCTGAAACATTGCCAGGTGACCGGTTAAATGTCCTTTGGCGTTCAGCGTTTTTTTTTTTGACGTTTCAAAGAGTTGGTAAATCGGATTGTTAAGATTTTAACATGAATTTTTCGTATGATAACATTGTTATTAGCAGTGATACATTCAGTACCTATTTGAAATGGGAAGCATGCTTTACATCTATCAGAACATACTCCTAACAGAGACAGTCGGTAGCAATAAAGCCATGCTGACGTTGAAACCGACTGCATCGCAATAACCAGATGGTTCGAAACTAGACGTATGGTAACTTTATGCTAAATTGTAAGCACTTGCACAACTCGAGACATGTTAACCGCTGAAGCAAATCAGACAGCTTAATATAACGAGTAGTTTATAGAGTTCAAAATTGTGAGTAAAATGGAAAATTTAGTCATAGGAATAAAATAATACCGTAGGGAGTAGGAGGTAATTAACTAAATATGAATCACTCCGTAATACGAGGGGTAAACAGTGTAAACACACATCAATTGCCCTGTACGCGCATACAGCATCGATTGAAGGGGTGCTATTGTTAATTATTATGAATGCCATAAAACATGTTAATGATATTATAGCGAACAAAGGAATAAACAGGATGTAAACCGCTAGCATTTAAATAGTCCCCAAAGTGTATTTGGTTGATAAAATGGCGACAGTCTGGCTAGCCGCACGATATATCGGAAGTTTAAAGCCGAGCTTCAGTGAAGTTATTGCATTGTGAAGCTCACGAGCTATGAATGGATTTGATGACAAGAATATCAACCTTATATGTATTGATAATGGAAAACTTGGACATCACAATACCAAATTAATAATATCACAACGTAGCTGTGTCTGCGGTTGCAAAGACAATGATGAGGCGTTACAAAACAAGATTATGTCCGAGCGGAAACATTGCCTCCTGTTTCGGTTCTGTTTTTTGAGTGACCTTAAAATTCCCAAGCCTCTGTCGTGGTAAGTAATTACCGTTAGCACCTCTAACATACATCTAATAAATGATAGCACATTCATTCATGTATTATTTTTATCATTTGTAAAGACTAACCAGCTCAAACTTTACACATACATTTCTATCAGTATATCATCCTTATCACTTGCGAATCAATTAAAAGCTTATTCAATAGTCTAGACATGTTCGCTCTGTATTTCGATACTCAGAATTTCCATGCCTGTGATGCTCGTGTAGAGCGTCACAGACGTCCCATTACATTCCCATTCAAATTAAAAAACCGTGATGGTGTCTGGCTTTCAGAAACAATTTCGTAACTGTAGGTGCAATGGCAAATTTTCCTTTAAATCGGCTTACCATGAGAGCGAATAATTTATTAATCACGAGAGTTTATTTTTATCAACTGGCATGCGTTTTTCTACGTACTGCACCTACTTGGCAGGGCAGCTACATAGACCGGTTTTTACATCCAAAGCCAAGACAACACACTAAAGATTTGTATCGCCCGTTTTTGTAAAATACGATACGTTCTTTTGAACAATAAATATGAAAGAGCAAATGAGCACTATGTTTGAATTTACTCTCAAAAATCTAATAAGAATGTCGTGAATCAAATTTAATGTTTAGAATACCTTGTACAAAGATAACAACAGAGATAAATAACGATGGATCGTCAATAAAACCATCTTACAAGTTCTTTGGCTATTATGCAGGGGTGCTTTAGTCGAGCAACGTTTTACGAGTCAGAGGCGTCGTCGTAACGACTAAGATTACGCGGTGCCGAGATAACCGCATTGAATATTAGAACCGATAGAACCGAGTCATACCTAAGTCTAGTTGTTTATGTATACTCAGAATATATGAATTTCAGATTAAAAGAAATAAAATTACTCAAGAGTAACATTGACATGATATTATTTCTTTAAATCTGAAATTACCCATACCAAGCAACGTATGTTTTTTTTCCTCATGAAAACGGGGCGATCACGTACACGGAAGGGACCTTTTTGACACTTTGAAATTTCATAATGACTGCATGGCTTACTCACATGAATTCAGCTTGACAGGACAGTATTTCATCTACATTTGACTAAAATAAGTATCTCATCCCATAATTAGGTACTTAATGGTGGTCACACCTATTTTTGTCGAAACTGAAAATAACCCGTATCAAAGGAATAACTGTCAACGTAAAATTTGTTATCACCATATTGTATCGGTTTGTAAAAACTGCGATAGGCTTCAGGCCTTTCTTATGTGTCGCATACTACGGCGGCCCGGCGCTATCCACTTCGACCGATCAATTTATTTACACAGTTATTTTCTTTACTTGCTGACTAAGCAAAACTAGACCTTCGATCAATACAGATTGACACAATAGCTTCTAAATTTAGACAGACCACGCTTTTTTATCGTAAACAAGTGAAAAGCTGTCGTTTCACGTAAAACTGACTGAAAAACATTTTACTTTGAATTTCGGATAGAGCGTAGAGCTGATGAATATCATTAAAACACAAGAAGCTAGGAACCAAGAAAGCTGCATCGATATACATAAAGGTAAGAACAATCCCACAAAGATTAGCTTTCTTTCAAAGAAAACCAAAAGAAAACACATTGATATCAACGCACTAGTTTTGGCTCTACGAGGTAAAGTACAGACTTACTAAGGCCATGTTTACTTTGACCAAAATAAGGTTGATTAAAACATAAAACACCTTTATAAGGATGGTAAGGGTGCAAGATATTGTGTTAGGTCTGTTTCCTATGTGACAACTTGCTCCTTGCGTGATGGGTATGTATTACGTATATCTAAATCTCCGTGCACACTTATTATAACTATCTATACACTTGTACAGACAAAGCTCTACGTGATCTCCGAAAAGCTCGGGAGCTTACAACTAGAATTTTAGAACAAACTACAACACTGCTTCTGTTGGTTTAAACCTCAAAGTTTTAAGCAATTTGCGTCTGTAGTCTGTGATAATGATAACTGAGGATTATTATTGTAGGCTAAAACCACTGAGATTATTTCGGGTTATCCTTGAGGTTGCCATGTTTAGGCAAATGAAGCTATGCAGACACGATAAGCCTATTCATCTATGTAAAATGTTGCCTTACTGAAATAGACTGTGTTATAAATTGAGTATAGCATGTTATCAAATAAATCTTCGGTATCTTACGTTGTGATTTCATGAAAGTCGCGTTACAGCATTTTTCAAATCCAACCCTTTTTTGCCAGGGCCCTAAAAGCCTGTTTTCTTTGATATATGGAGAACGTTCTATTCTCATCTGTGAGCGGGATAAATTGTTCTGAGCTTGATTCAGGACTTATCTACCAGAGAAAAGGCGACAAAAAGAACTGACTCCCATTTAAGACGCGGAGCGTAAACAACCATGGTGTATAACCTACATGACAGACTATGATTCTTTTAAACTCGGAGAACATATCTTATCGAAAGTTGACAACCGTGTTTTGCTAATCCACAGTAAACTGTTAATCCCATACGTATATTTGTTCTAACCGCAATAAAAACATATCGGTCTGTACTTGCATCAAAGCATTTACCCTCACCCTTTTAATTCAACAAATCGGTTATGGTTCACGCTACATAAGCACTAACGTAAGGAACGTTATCCTCAGCCTGTCCCTCAGTCCCTTATGGCTAGAGTTGTAAGCTCTGGAACGACAGAACTGTCCGGAGAAGATTTATTGAACTAAGGGAGAATATTGGAGGGTGACACTAAAACAAGTCCGTGCTTAAGTGATCTGTAAATCAGGGGTTGGATGGTGCATAAGGTTAGAGGCATTGAAATAATAAACCCCAAGCTGAACAGATTGCGAACAGGGGATTCATTGGAGCTCGGTGATGAAATTTAGCTTGGAAGATACGATCTGTAAGCAGAAAGAAAAACAAAAAAACAGTGTTGTTTTCAGAAAGGGCCGCCGTAAAAATATCGCGATCGTTATAGTTCGATACCGATATCGTAATTGATAGTAACAGCCTGTTTCGCATCATAAAAAGTTAATGCTTTGGAAGGTTCAAAGGTGAAATTTGTTTAGGGGGATTTTGTACGAGGGTTTCCAAAACCGTTTCAAAGCGAACAAGTGATGTGCGTCAAGGCATTGAATTGAAAGAAAGAATCGATAAAACTTATGAATCAACAAAAAATGTTCCAGGACAGGACTTCTAGGAATGCAATTCACAGATTATGCAGAGCTGGCATTAGTAATTTTAAATACGCCATCCATCTTAGATTTTTTACTCCATTAAAATGTTAATGCTTGCGTGCCACTCGAGTCTAGATTTACGATTCGGCGTTGGTTGCAAGGCGGAAGACTTAGCTTCCTTACTACCAGTGCATTCTGTGATAGATAACGCTCACGAAGATGGCTTATGTAATCATAATCATTGCAGAAACTCGGTCACCGAGCAATTTGCTGATGAGTACCACGCTCCTGATGTTTCTCGTGACTTGATGATTCATTGAACATTATTATTATTGTGATGACCCTTGCGGCCATTATGGGATGGTAAGTTGAACATCATTGGGAAGATATGTACCTTGATTATTTCGTGATAGTTCACAACATTTACTACAGAAATAAATAAGAGGTCTAAACAAGGCAGGCTGATTTCATTTTCAGGATGGTAATTGGTAAGAATTAGAATTTGAGTGCCTCGCTATTTATGATGTTTCTTTATTCTTTTGATCTTTGATATAATTAAACGTGTCTGATGGCTGTTTGTTCCCTAATGGATTTGATGGTATATTCCGCGTAACTATGTTTAGTATTTGGTCTTATAAATTTATTCTCCGTTTACTTGATAATGCCAACATTTCTTTTATCAACAAAAACTGTTTTGCTTGAGATGTTTTATCATCCTTTATTCGTGGGTAGGATATTGCTTCAAAGAAAAATTGCTGAATTATTTACGAACGTTATGAATTTAGGTATTCTAAGAATAGGGAGGTTAAAGGACCTTTAAAAAAAACTGAAACGGCGATATTACTTGCTTTTTCAGTTAAGTATTTCTTTGATGAAGAAAAACAAGCTTTTTAAAATAGCTATAGATCAAAATAAACTGGCAATCGATGAGTCAAGAAACCGGTTGAAATAGCGCTTGCTCGTATGTTTAGAATACTTGACTAAGGCTTTACCAATGAAACTATAGCAGTACGCTTATGGCGGCAATTGAATGATCAAATGAAAATGCATTGGAGTTCCTGGAATAACCTACTCCAAATGGAACCATCCTTAAGGAATCCAAAACTTCAATCGCACAATAATCGCTTGGCAGTTAGTGATGCATGACGGCATATCACCCAGTCTTTATCATTTTCTGTGACATACGAAGAATTGATAAAGAAAAAAGATTCCCTAATGTGATACTACCGAATCCACCTAAACAAATAGGTACAAACAATCTACCAAACAAATACAAAAAACCATTGCAGTTAACGCGTTACTTCACTCGGAATTACCTCTTGACGGCGTTGCTACGTAAATGTAGCCAACGTACATTTTTAGCGCCTTAATTAACGCGTAAATGGACATTAACACTAACGTCGACGCTAACGCAGGTGGAGCAGTAGCATAAGATTTCTTCTATACTGAAACTCGTACTACGGACTACACAATACCTACGTTTAGGCACAGCAAAACGTATTTTATAATGAAACTCCGACGAAGCCCGTTCGATCACGTAATCAGATTATAAGAATTGTGTCACACTACACTTGCCGACACTTTTATAGACGGACGGTCTCAATGTCAATCATATGGACGACGTGAACAAAACACGTGGTACGATAATATAAACATTCAGTATCTATACACAGTATAAACTTATCAACAGTATGGTATAATAACGCGTGCACCTGATAATATGAATATGTCTATCTATACATTCTTGAATCGTGTTGTTATAGCAAATCTTTTGGACCTAGCTAGAGCATAGTAGTATAATAGGTATTTAAAAATAAACGAATATTGGCAGCTTTAATTCTACAATGCACGTCATCGTTACGCGCGTCGATATTCAATCGATAATGCGTATTCACAAATACCAAAACTATATAATGTATGTAGAAAAACCTTGCCACCATCTCAAACCATGAATGAAAAATTCCGATAATATCAATTCGTTTATGATAACGAACATGCGAAACGAAATAAGTAACATTATTAAAACAATTTCAGACCATTGAGGAAAACACACGGAATACCCAACTTGGAACATTACAGCATCATTTCAACCTTGAGGGCATACGACCGTGAATGCGGGCTCATGATAACGGCAGCGAAATGACCAGACAAGCAAGAAATAATTGTTTCTATACGACAGCGAAATCTTCCAGCTACCGCGAATCGCGAAATGATTATCGTTACAGGAAAAGAGGAAAGTTTCCCCAATTTGGGGCATAAAATGGGGAGATGAAAAATGAAAACAAGACACTACCAGAATCATAATTGAGTGTATATTGTAGTAGGTTTACTGCAAAAAGATTTTTATATTGGCATGGATTTTACAATATCTATATCCGGGCAGATAACCCTGAACCGACAACACAAGCGTTGATAACCCGTAGCCGCGTGGGTGGGTGAGAAAACGGGAAATCACCAACATTTAGGATATCTATTAAAATACTAGCTGCGCCCCGCGGCTTCGCCCCCGTGGAAATTTATGTTTCCAACTTTCTTAATTTTTTCTTTCATAAGAACCTTCTCCTGACAATAACAAACACAACAAAGAAAGAATTAGCGAAATCGGTCCAGGCGTTGTTGAGTTATGCGCTTACCAACACATTTTGCGATTCATTTTTATATTATAGAAGATTATTCATTGGGATGATCTTCTTTGCAATGCCATCAATAAATCATATCATTTTCATTCTCTACAGCGTTTTATCGGAAAACAATAAATAATAATGATGCTGATTGCTAGAGGTAGAATATCAATTATAGTAGAAAACCGATGTCGGATTCGCTAACCGAGGTATTATCGGGTTTCTAATGGTATCCGACCATCCTAGTAGTAACGGTAAATGCAAATAGAGGAAACCACAGAGCTTGAATTACCAAACTTTCGAGGCATGTTCATTTAAACACGAGAGTAGCAGCCGGCACACATTTTGAGACCTTGAACAGGGTCAGTCTCACGTACAGAACTTAACGCATACAGAAGCCAAACTTGTAATCAATGCCATGGTCAATTCAGAGGTCAAGATCATTGACACTTAGCATGACACAGCTACTTTGACATTGGTATTCAAAATTGTATTACATTGAAAGGCTTCTAGCATGTGAATCTTCGGAATGTCTGACATACGTATAACATTGTGATTCGTGATATGACTCGGTCATACGATCTGTCGGGGTGCGAACGACCAGATTCATGCGAATCTTACATTTTATTAAGCAGTAAGTACCTTCCTACGGAATACTAATTGGATTTCGTATGCTTGTATTCACACCTCGTTCCACAATCCGAGTATTTCCATGACTGTTGACAGTGTAATAGGATTTTGCGTTGGTATTTGAGCCTGCCAGAATGAGGAACCCGTAATTTTTGTTTCTTTTTGTCTGTATTTTAAATGTGAACCTAAACTCATTAATATTACCCAACGGCGGATAGAGATTAATCGTTTTTCAAAAAAGGATAAGACGCCACTTCTAGGAAAATATAAATCTGAGTGTGTTACCTAGGCAACTATTGAAGATTCATATTTGAATCCTTGTTAAATAAGAAAAGAATTCCAAGAAATTGTATAAGTTTTTTGACTGAGATATTGTAGATTTAGTTCTGAGTATTTTTACCGAATTGTGCGAAGGCAGAGAATTAACATTTAAGCAGCCGAAGATGGGAGCACGTAGGGACCTTGGATTAGGTGGGTCTGCTAGCGATTTTAACAATTCATGTCTGAACTCTGAGCTCAATTTCTTGTACGCATAGGATATATTGACTTGAAATATTTTTAGAAGTTTTTAATCCGAGGAAAAATTACAACATTAGAATTTAAATACTTAAAATTAGATTTGTTTGAATCTGTTTCTAGCGTTGTTCAGCATCGCCTTGCTGAATGTAAAGATCGTCTAAATCACCTCCATCTACTTTCCAGCCATCCAAAAGTGCTGGTCTTTTGTTGACATAATTTAAAATGATGCCGACCACAAGATCCAAGACTCTTGCAGCAGACGGTAACATAACATCTGTTCAAAATACTACTCGACCATAATAAAAGTAGTGTTACGTGTCGCCGCATTTCTAGCAAGTTAATTACATCTTGTTCTGTTTTCTCGTGTGTGACAGATCGTTGTCACCACAATTAGTCGACCGTCCGTTATTGAGCGTCGGAACCATTAGAAACCCATTTAGAACACAAAAGCAACGTGACAATCGCGAGGCATTCCCAGGGTCAGGGGTAACACAGATTCGTCTACAATAAAGAGAGGGAAACATCAAAAAGCAAGTTAGTAAAATTTGCGCAAAACCTAATGAGCTCTAAAAGTGGTGGCCCTTCTCATAAGTCAGTAAGAATCTACACGGTACATAATAATTCGCGGCCATTAAACCAGAAAGAACAACAATTTTCCTGTTCATATGTACCTATTCGTTTAATACTTATGTACTCTTAGAAACTTTTAATTTGAGCGAATTCAAGTCCGTATGGTTGCCGAGATTATCGAGGGCTAATCCTAAATCCGGATCTCTTGACTCAGAATATTTTGTACTCGGCGCTTTGTCAATGAAACGGAGAACCTTGTTACACCCCTTATCAAGAGTTAATGAAGTGATCTATTGCTAGACACCGGCTATTGGCTTGCTATGGACCCTTTTAGCTACTACATTTCTATTTTTATCGTCGACCAATTTTGTTATAACATCGTTATTAATAATCCTGACGTCATGAGCGATCGAAGTCACTTTACCCGTCAAATTCCCCACGCTGATGGACATTTAATTAGGCTTGCCCATATAAATGTTAACTTTATCTTTCGCCATGTTTATTTTGCCTTTCGCGTCTATAAATGTACTGTTTATGAGGCAAAAGAGTCCCATTTTAAGGCCGGGCAAGTGCTCACGAGTTTCAGGGGACGGTTTAAGTAAAGTTTGTTCACCCCACACATGCCAAAGCAATAGGGTATTGTAATAGTATGGCGTTTTCAGTAGACAAGGTTTTCTATCTAATAGCTTCCATGTATTTGGATAAGCGGCCATCTGCATTGTTCTACTTTTTTACTTGAATGTAGACGAAATTTTCTAGTTTTGAGATTGAAAGAATGTCGAATGAAGCTTTTTTCTTTCCTGATACCAAAGCTTTTTATCGATTCTTCATATATAACGTAGTAAACCCTAAACCAAATGAGGTATTGTTCAAGAATGACGGTGATAATTATGGGTTACGTTCAGTAACCAAATTCTCACTGTAATTAGGACGTAGACGGATTGTCGAAGTTTCAGAGATGGTGTTATGTGTATAATACTAATAACTTATCAAGTTTCATTGTTCTGGAGCGGCACTCTGAGGTTTAGTATGTGTTTCTATTACGAGTATTAATTATCAGGCAGATGCTGGATGCGACAAGCTGAAGACAGGGCGCTATGGCGCTCGTTAGGGGAGGCCTATGTCCAGCAGTAGACTAATATAGGTGGATGATGATAATGATGATTAATTATCATTTGACAAAACTAGCGCATGAAAATAGGGTTCTCAATGAAAGTAAGAAATTATTGGGACGAAATCAGGGAAGATAAAGTAGTTGGGTAAATGAAAAAAGACCTGCACACAGCCCTGGACTAGACAAGGCAAATCGAGGCAGCTGTCCCGATCAATTTCATATTATTTATAAAACCTTGTTTTACAAAGCGTCTAGTATCCAACGCACGTTCTATCGAATATTCATTTGATTTTGAAACGTATCCTCATACAGTTTATTTTGGCTGCAAAAAGAATACCGCAGTCTGGTTTAGGATACGGAATACGGTTATTATTCAAAGATTATAATTTATTCAACGAATGTAGGCAGCCAGTTGGGGTGCCTGAATGTAAAATGGGCAGGTAATTGGCCTTGATTAAATTATTTACGACCAATAACCATGTAATCGATCGTGACATTCGTTTAAAATAGATTTCTTAAAACATCCCTTCGACTAGTAACGCTTACGAAATAGGTACGAACCGCGAAACATAATACTTCGAATGTAGAATCTGTAAAAGAAAGAGCATTATTTTTAAATAATCCTGAATCTTTTTCAGATCCTACAAACATTTTGTAATAGACCTTGATTTAGCATTATTTATAGATAATGCTTTATCTTTTTCAGGTCTTACCAACATTTGTCTCGCGGTTGGATTGGGAATCGAACTAGCAACCTTTTGCGGTTCTGCGTGTCAGGAAGACCTTCGGCCACTGCGCCACCGAGGTCGTAATTTAAGGAAAAAGCATCGAAACGATTAATCAAGTTATCTCCAGTCACGATTCCCACTTGATTCTATTTTGGAACGGTTCTCGAACACGAAATAAGGCTTTTCGCGTTTCAAGAACTTCTTTCAAAAGAGCTCTCGATCAAAATCTCACAAATTAACGATGAAATCGATTTTCTACCGAGGACAGAGCTTTATTTGGTGTGAAATCGTCTTTCGTGCTGGTAAACCCACATATTATTGGTTTGTAATAGTGATTCAATTGAATAGCTCTACTAAAGGGACTTCAGACTCCCTAAAGGTGGGCTACATAATGTACCATTCGTAGCGAGCATGAAACGTCAAAGCCTCGTTGCGGCTCGTTGTTTAAACCAGCGAGCGTTCGTACAGTTAGTACAGTTCTTCCCTCGCAATAACTGCACGAACGCTTGCTGTGTGATACGATACATTACGCCTCGTAAGCTCGCAACATCAGTCAATACCCGGCTTAAGATTATGGGTTTAAAAGTCGTCAACACAACAAACATAATTATTAATATTAAGAGGTTTAAGCTCTAGTTTCCAGCAGAAATAACGAGGAATCCGACTACAATGCCACTTATCAATCAACATAAACTGATGATTCAGTTACTCACGTGAAAAACAAAGCGCCAACAAGCCGGAACCATTCCACAACGCCGGTTGCCTATAGCACGGTTGCTTGCAGTCGCTTGCCTACCGCGTCCACGATTATATAACACGCGCGCATAACCTGCAACAATACAGTGAACATTCGATCAAAGAATAACACTAAACGCCTTCACTTTCCAGTTTTTATATATCTAGATGTGGGTGCGTAAGTGCTTTGCCCTTCGATGCCCTGCAAAGATGAAAGGCGATCTTCATCAAGGTTCTTTAGAAAGGTTATAGAGACGATTTTGGAAAAAGCCCCCTTGTTTGAGGCAGACATGTTCATCAGGGGTTGATCAGTGCTGATGCCTGCTGCTAAATGTCTTAATGGATATATTTAAATCAATCTTCGATTCCGCTAGGGACGCCAAAGCGAACAAAACCATGATCTTTAGCCAGGAGAACTAAAGTATTTCTTCACAAACAATTTAGTTGTATCTTATCAAAGCAGAACAAAATCTTGATTTAATGATCAATAATCTATCGCAATACAATAAGAAGATAATTGAAAGTCAGAAATATATTATGTATGTATAATGTATATACATATGTGTTAGGTACATGATAAAGTTAAAAGAGTGGCATTGATTTGTGTAGGTATGGAAAACTTTAGAAAGAACTACATATTGTTAAAATATTACTTATTTCGGTAGAAGGAATCTTAAATATCTAAAACTAACGAGGAAAACTCGCGAAAAACTTTATATTGGAAATTCTTGAAGGACAATATAAATTAAAATATTCAATAGAAGTCCAACTGCTTGTCATTTACCACTATACGAAGCCCCCTAGTTTTATTGATTTTATTGTATTTTAAGTGAAATCGCTCTAATCGTCAATCTGCTAACAGCTGTCCAAGTAGCTTCGCCTTCACGTACCCTTAATATGTAGCGTAGGTAAGCAAGATAAAACCCGTGCCAGTGATTGATAAAGATAACATATAAATAAGCATAGTCCGTACACAGAGAACATAGTACCTACCTACCTATTAGAGGTTAGTATGAGAAAGTAAGCCGTAACATAGTTGGATATTTGCAGTTTCACATATGTAGGTGCTATGCTGGTTTGTATGCTGGTGCTATGCTGGACAAGAGAGTCAGCGGCATATTTGAAAATTAACGCTAACAGAAGAAAAAGTCACGTTCTCCTAGCACCCAATGAAAGCAAAAGAGAAAAAGTAAGCCATAACATAGTTGGATATTTGCAATTTTGCTGTTTCACATATTATTATGTAGGTGCCATGCTGGTTTAACAAGAGAGTCAGCGGCATATTTGAAAATTAACGCTAAAAGAAGAAAAAGTCACGTTCTCCTAGCACCCAATGAAAGCAAAAGAGAAATCACTCTAAGGTAGCTCATGCATGAATGAATAAGCCTAAGGAATTCCATCCAAGGTCAAAAGATCAATTTACTCTCACACTTAGCATTGTGTCCGTTGTTGACTCGACTGTATACTATTGTAGCATGATCCATTTCCCTTTGACTGGAACCCAGTCACACGCACTTGATTATGCGAATACTCTGGGGAAACAATTGACTTACGGAAAGGAACGCTACGCATGTGTAAACGGGGCACAAAGACGTTCCATTTGTCACAGAACTGTTTCGGAGATTCAAATCACTGGAACGGAAGGGATGTCGACACATACATATATCCTTTGAGGGCGCAATTGGTTTAATTAAGTATCATGCGAGGTGTTCCTCCTCAACCTGAGGTTGAGGTGTTCGGGGTTTGTTATAACTTCGAATCTAATGGATTGTTAGAGATGCAAATGGTAAAATATTGCTGAAAGCTTTGATAATATAGAAGTCGGAATAACTTTATTCACAAAGAAAATTACAATCAAATAATAGAAATAAATTTGAATTAGTATTTACAATTGAGCTAACTACAGACTGTTGCAAACAATCCACAGGTACTTAGCTCAACTGATGGATATGTAGGTAGGTATAAGTCGGAATCAATTTTATTTAAAACTAGCTTCTGCCTGCGGCTTCGCAAGCGCTTTTCAAGTAGCTTATGTCCGTCCCCGGGATACTATTTACCTCATACCAATTTTTTTAAAGATCCTTTCAGCCGTTTAGGCATGATAAGGTAACAGACAGACAGACACGAGTTAATTTCGCTTTTATTTAAAGTATGGATCTATGACAGACAAGTGATTAAAGTGAAATGAAATGGTGTGTTGTTATATTTTCAATACGGTTGTCTGACGGATTTCTTTAATTTAGTTAAAAAAATCCGTCAGACAACTGTATTGAAAATATAATACTAGCTGCATTCTTACTACCCGTTGTCCTATTACCCGTTTTCCCGTAGGAATGAAGCATTTTCCCGTGGTAAAAAGTAGCCTATGTTCATCAGGAATAATGTGGCCTTCTAATGGTAAAAGAATTTTTCAAATCGGTCCCGTAGTTTCGGAGCCTATTCAATACAAACAAACAAACAATCAACTCTTTCTTCTTTATAATATTAGAATAGAATACGTGCAACTTCACCGATTATTAAGAGGAATGCCTGATAAATATTCTGAATCCTCATAAAGGGAATAGAAGTCAACAACAGATAAAAGAGTGAAAGTCATTATGATAAAGAAAATACCTAGGTAGAGGTAAACCATTCTAAAAATGCACGCCGAGTGTACCTATGACGTTTTTTGGAGGGGGCGTGCATTCATTACGGATGTAAGCGGGTTAACTACGAACCTTATTTGTGTTGGAAGAACACCAACGTTTCATCCCTAACATCCGTAATGAACTCGTCAATATACGATAGTTTTTATAGTAAAAGGGACGTGCATTTTTAGAATGGTTTATATCTACATGAAGTTTGATATGAGCTGATAACAAAAAGGTGAAGAAAATTATTTCCGTGGGCACACACAAGGCACCGATCATCTCAAAATAGAAGGATCCCAGTTCCCACGTTACAAGAATTCATGTCAACAACACGAAAAATATTCAAAGTTTATCCTTTTTAAGCGACGTCGATGGAATGGCGATGGAAATATTTCTTCGAATATTGTTTTAATAAAAGTATTTTGATTCTTCGGTATCATCGAGGGAAATCTGGAGAGATGGTATTTTGTTAGCAATTGGTGTATAAAAACAGCTTGAAGTAATATCAAAGGAGAGGAATTTGAATAAGAATAACGAAATAAGATCAATAGCAAAGGAAATTATAATGTACCTAAATAATATTATGTTACGGTACTTAATACAAATATTTTTTGTCTTTTCTAAATGTGGTTAACGAGTTGAAATTAAACGATTTCGTGATTAATTCAACATTTTTCCGTGTGTACAATCGATAACATTTTGGCGTAACAGCAAACCAGTATAAATAAAATATCTACCCGGTTAGGAATAACTCGATTAGACCACCCAAGTCAAGTTAAGTAGTAAGAATTAGTAATAACTTTAATCTCTTTGACTAAAGTACGATTTTGCAACAATTGGTTGTGGCTGTCATTACTTTTCGAAAGAACCTACTTAATTGAAACTCAAAGGAACTAAGGTGTGCGTATAGGAATAACAAACAGTTTCCTTTATACTTTACAACTTTCTACACAAAGCTAGGAGTAGGAAGGTATAAACAAATCCTACCGCCAACGCTCGTGCTCGTTTCCGACGGTATCCGTCCCAATTATCAAATCACAATCACAGCACACACTTCCGGGCACACACAGCAATCCAACATTTTGCACACAGTAAACCGAGTCAACAGTCAACCAATGTTTTGATCGATTGCTAGCTCAATTTTGTTCACAGTTTATATACGAAACTGGTCTCTATTGATAGCTAATAGACGTGTTACTGAAATAAAACAGGGCATCACATTAACATGGGCTATAATCCCTTCTACAACTTATTTGAACATTTTATCATTATCAACATAACTTTTCTACAACGGCGTCCATGACAGAGAGTGTTGCCCCCTTATCACAAATATTTTACAATCTAACAATAAAATTATTTCCAACTCTAAACCTACTTTTTAGGCAAGCTATTATTCGGCCATTCGACGTAACACGCGCCTCGCGTGGCTCTAAGATTAGGTTAAATTTAAACAATATTTTAGTCAAAGTTACATCGGAATTAAGTTGGCAGTTACAAATTTAAGTAAGTAATAATAATACATTTATACTTTCTATTTTCATCTAATAAGAATAAGATTTATTTACTGTTTCAACTGTATTACCTAGTTGCAGTTCGTTTTATGAAGTAGGTACATATAAATTACTCAACAGTTTGTCTTTTCGGACGTACAATAATTATTATTAGAATTATTAAAATAAACAGTTCTTCATTTTCGAACAATTAAAATTAATAGGTCAAACTAAACGAATAAGTCATACACTGGTTATTCTCACAACGTTAGTTCCATACATACAAAGCTTAAATGCGTAGTATCAGTTGACTACATTTAGTGGCAATCCAGATAGTTTGAACTGCCTGGCTTGTCAGAATTATACAATTATTGGCAGATCACAGTGCACTTAATGTTATGTATGAATATCGTTAATACCTACTTGTCTACCACAAAACAAACAAAATTTAATTATAATGTTGCTGGTATCTATCACGTTTCACTATCACCTCATTATAATATCTCTTACTTATCATTGTCATATCGCTTTCATTTCATTTTAGTATCACTATCATGTTATTATTTAAGTATTAATTATCATGATTCACATAGATATTTCAAATAGTGATTTTAGGGGAAAATGAAAATTTAAGGTACATCCATAACATTATTAAACATAGTTGATAACTACATTATTTTTCAAGTATACAATAATTGGTAATAAGCATACAAGTTATAACAAAGACTGTTTTGTCTCGGCCATACTGCTCAATAATATAAGCGACCTCGCGTTCGATATCAAAATATTTGCATGTCAGTAAATATCGCAAGTAAACTGCTTGATATTACGTAACAAGTTTTAATATTATAAGATTCAGACACATTTTTCATAAGCACAATATGCAGATGACTAATATTTAATTTGCAATTTATTAATTAATAGTCTTATTAACTATACAACTTACACCGTTGCAATCCAACGGATCACTTTATCTGTCGCGTCCAACAGAAACTATTTATTACTGTCGCGTCCAACAGATCATTTAAATTATAACTAACACCTTACATTTAAAATTTAAAAGAACAACTTACACCGTTGCAATCCAACGGATCACTCTATCTGTTGCGTCCAACAGAACCTATATATCACTGTCGCGTCCAACAGATCTTTTAAATATAACTAACACCTTACATTTAAAGTATAAGTAACAAATTACACCGTTGCAATCCAACGGATCACTCTCTCTGTTGCGTCCAACAGAAACTATTGATCACTGTCGCGTCCAACAGATCCTTTCGGTCACTATTATGTTGTACAAAAAAAATAATTATAATACAATATCTCATTTATCTATGTACTCATCGATACTCACTTTAGGAGATAATATATATATATCTCTATCTCTATATATATCTCTATCTCTCTCTCTTTCTCTCTCTGTTGCGTCCAACAGAAACTATAGATCACTGTAATGTTGCGTCCAACAGATCATTTCGGTCGCTATTATGTTGTTATAAAATTAATTACAACAAAATCTCTCATTTATCTGTGTACTCATTGGTACTCACGTTAGGAAATAATTAAATTATCTCTATTCGCTTAATTATTATTATTATTCTTCTTTTTAATCGCTTTAATTGTTCACTGTGTATTTGTTTTATTTATTTCACTATATTTGCTCTTTAATTTTTCACATTGTTCACTTTTTCACTTTTTTTTTTATGAAATTTATTTGGGATTTAATGTCCTCTTCACTTTGAATTCTCACTTTTAGGGAAATTATATCACAATTATCGCTTTCGTTGATCACTGTCTTTAGAAGTTTTATACACTTTCATGGCCCTCGGCGCAGATGTCCTCCTGTGGCTCAGTGGTGCGACGGCACGCCCTTGCGGGTCGCACCACCAAGGCTGGGCAGTGAATGCGTTAATCACTATAATTTTTGGCTTTTCTTGATCGGGTGATCATTATAATACTTAAAATTAATATTATTATCTCTTAAAATTATTATGCTTATTCTCTAAACATTCATTTTTCGTATCGGATGCACACAATAGAATCTTACTGTGTATATATTTTTTTCACTTTCAATAGTCACATTAATTAAAATAAGAATCATATTATGATGTTCTATTCTAATATCATTCACGTTCAATATTCACATAATGAAACAGCTGTATCGAAATATTGGAAAACTTAAATCAACAAATTATCACGTTATTTATGTAATAATCGATAAGAGTAACATTTTCTAATAAGTACTATTAATTCACAATTAATGTTCTCTTTTTCTTTAAAATACATTTTTGTTATTTATTATTCATTTTTATCGAGAGCTGGCGAATATCTGATACAGCGCATCAGCATTGTCATACAGCGTGACAATGCAGCCAGCGTCTTGGGGACGCTTCCGACTGGTGTTGATATGGATCAGTTGAGCTACCTGTAGACTGTTTGCAACAGTCAGCAGTTAGCTCAATTGTTTCAATTGTAAATACTTGTATAATTTTCTTTGTGAATAAAGATGTTTTTCTTATAATTTCATTTTAAACGGTACCTATACCCAAAACAATCTCGAGGAATTAGTTTACATAATTGTTTTTTTTTTTCTTCTGCCATAGTACATACTGTGTACCTACTAAATTTACTTGATATCAATTTATGGCTCTCATAACTCAAATATAATTTCTCACTTTAGTAACTCACTTTAAATAAAAATGATTAAAATAAAAGTTTTCATTTCATTCTACTACATTTCTTTTTTTTTTTAACTTTTTTTTTTTTTCGCAAGCTTATTCAATATTGTTATTGTTTATTTATCTCTTAATTGACAACACTTTTATTTTAATGTAGGTATGTAATTTTTGCCTTTTTACCATAATAATAAATTAGTCAATTTTAAATTTTAAGTCTCTATTCTGCTAAAAACAAACACATTCTTCTCAGTAATACCCTTGAACCACTTTTGAACGTAAGAGTTTTATTTTCTCGTTTAATAGGTTTACTGATGAATTGATGGTACTTTAATGATGGATGACTCATCGATCTCAAAAAAACATCTCTATTGTCATTTATTGTACTCTTTTTGCTGTATTTAAACTGAAATAAATTACACAGTCATGTCAAAATTACTATCTCTTCCTTTATTTGTTATCTAAATAACCTATGGGTTCCTTTTTTATGACCTGAAATAAATGATTATTATTATTATTATTATCTTTTATAGTTGATATCGCCAATACATTTTCATCTTTAAGCTTTGTATCAGTCTCAATGAAGTTGATCTAAACGTAATATTTTAAAGAAGTATCCGTTTTTATTCATCTATATGTACCTAAATATTATCAAAATTAAATAGACAAAATCAATATTTTCGTATGCAACATATTGTTGTATCAAAATGTATGTATACTATTTGCTCTATTCATTGCGTTTTTTAATTCTCTTATTTTTGTGTAAATAATACCTACTTTTTTTTCAGTCCCAATCATGCCTTTGTTTATTGTGGATAGATAACTCAAAATTTATCGACACCATTTTATTACATTAAAGAATTCGATTTGTTATATTATGCTTATTTAGGTCCAAGTAAAATTTGTTTGCTTCACACCAATAGTCTGAGTTATTTTACTAAGGCTCTTTTTTTTATTGCATCTTCTCGGAATCTTGTTCTAGATAAACTATAGTTAATTGAATCCATTTTCCTAATAATTTCGTGCATCTATACACAACAACAAGTGGTATACGTAAGTAACAGTAAAACTTTGTAATTTAATTTCATATTATTATTTCGCATGAGTTATGTCACTCTTAAGTCAAATAATTCTAGTAAGTTATTTATTTTTCTTTCATAAATTATCAATATTATCATTTATTTATTTTAATTTCACATTTTATTTTTATATTACACTCTGAATTACGTTATCATATTTCTCAAATACTCCTCTATTAAGCTGAAGACAGGGCGCTATGGCGCTCATTAGGGGAGGCCTATGTCCAGCAGTGGACTAATATAGGCTGATGATGATGACTCCTCTATTATCATTCGTCATGTGAACAATAACAAGCACTGACACACAATAACGAAAAAAAAAAACACCTGTATATTTAAATGTGAATATTATTCGTACATTTTGTTTAGAAACGTTAAATCATTATTACTCTTTTTGTATGTTATTCTCTTCTCTCTATAGCTTTTGCTAAGCGATTAATATATATATATATATTATTTTTTTTCAGCACTATTATTATTATTACTTATTATAATTATCCAAAAACAATGACCTACTTATGTCATATTAGTTCACCCAATAACTAAATTTCAATGAACTGAGCAACCGAGTAGCAAATGTACTTTATTAAATATTTATTCAACTATAATATGCAATGTTGGAACTGAGTGTAGGTACTCATTAACTTTCAGGAGCTACCTACTTATCTTATTAACAAAATTATCACAAGTGTCTGTGAAACTATGGGTAAGTAGTTAAGGGTTAAATATCAGTGGTGTCTGTAAGACGGTGGGTATGCATTTAAGGGTTAACCGCAAAAAAACCATTATCCAGTCATTATTTTTCATAAAGATGATGAAATGTCATTCAAGCGTCTATCTATCTATATACCTACCAATAGCAGTGTCACTATTTTCTATTTTAATTACAATTTAATTAAGTTAATTATTTATTCTTGTCTCCCAACCCGTCAAGTAATGAACATCTAATACAATATCTTAAACTGATAGTTGACTAATTGTATTTCTGCTAGGTATGAAAATAATGCATCATTTCGAATTAATGAAATTATTTTATTTAGATTATCATCATCCTTCAACCAAGTTATTATAATAGAGTTATTTCATTCCCTACTTGTAGGTATATTTTCAAGTCAAAGTAAAGCTAGTAGTAACTAACTTACTTTTATAACTGATGTTACTATTTTCAAATACTTGGAAGTTATTTTTGCGAGCAAGAGAAGAGATATCTTGGTCACCTGACATTCTATGTAAGATTATTATCATCATTTGTACTACACTTAGATAGTGCTTAATATTATTTGTGCCTGAATGAGGGTTGTAATTTTAATCATAATCATAAGGGCAGATATTCAATAATGTATGCCTTAGCGTCATGCATCTGGAACCTAAATCAGTCGACAGGCTAAGCTAATCATGTTGTTTTATGTAAACAGGACAATGCACATCAAGCTGCTTTATTTCATTTTATTGTAGGTAACGCTCAAGACATTGAATAAGTATTGATTATGTTATAGCAATTTATTTTATCATAGCCTAGTCCACAAATGACAATGCACTCTTAGCAGCTATACTCTACCCAGGTAAAGTAACTGCACACACTACACTGTGATACCCATTTAATATTTATTTAGAATTAACTATATCAGACAATGCCATTTTACAGCAGCACCATGAATTTATAATTAAGTATTATTATTTTGTTTACATGACTCTAACAATGCCCATTTACAGCTGATCCATTTATCAATTTATCTATTTTTGTATGTACCAATATTCCTAAGTTCCTTGGTTATTTTCTGTCTTGTCTGTTTTATGGCCTTGAATTATTATAACATAGGCACCACATATTGTAACCCTGTATATTCAAATTGACATTTCCAAGTGTGCCTTGTGCTCCTACGGCGAGTAAATGAGTATGAGTGCGCTCGCTCATCATAACAATGGTACTTACCTACTTTCTGACAATACCGTGTGATTATCATTGAAATAAATAATAAGTCAGACTTGCATACAGAATCCATTCTTCAATTCACTTCAACCAAATGTTTATCCAGAATGTAATGCATAACAAGTAACAAATTCTCACAACGGGAAGAATTTTCAATATTCATCATTTTTATGTTTTTACACATTGTAGATTTTTAGGAGATTTTGTAGATTTGAGGATTTTTACCAGATAAATAAGTACCATCACAATTCAGAATGTTAGAGCACAATTTCTAGCACAAATTGTGAACAAGTCAAATAATTCCATGAAATTAACCAAATTAACTTTGAATGAACAATTTCTGTGTTTTTGTGTTCAATAATCCCATTCATTTCTATTAATTTAATGTGGCATAGTAAAGGCATTTGTAAAAACCCAATCGAATATTATCACTTGTGGCAAAATTGCTCGTTGAACATGGGAGTAAACTTCTAATGCATTTTGTTGGTCACTTTGTTTACTGATTTATTATGGGTTTCATTGTAAGCTCGTATTTTACTGGTTCAGATTAATTTACAATATCAGTTTTGGCTATCTTTCTCAAGAAAAGAATGGAAAAAGTAACTTTATCATATTGGAGGTTACAGGTACGCTGTCATTTTAATATTATTATGGATGAATAACTCTTTGAACTCATATTGAAAGTCTTCGCTATTTATCATAGAATTCAAATCGTTTTCAATCAATACAATCTAATATTTCGCTTGCCAAAGTTTGGCCAGGATAGTAATTGCAACTTGTGGGCTTGTAGATATGTAAAATCAATGATTCAAATCAAAGAGAATAAAAGCACTCCGATTCAATTAGGCGTTTGTTTTTGTCATAAGCCGATTTATGTAGGAAATCATTGGATAGGTCATCGAAACTTGACTTTTTTCAGAATAAGTTTGACTGACCTCGGTTGGTAGATGTCACATTCAGTAGGCGTGTCTATCCCTCTTCGGACTGATAGCTAATAGACGTGTTACTGAAATAAAACAGGGCATCACATTAACATGGGCTATAATCCCTTCTACAACTTATTTGAACATTTTATCATTATCAACATAACTTTTCTACAACGGCGTCCATGACAGAGAGTGTTGCCCCCTTATCACAAATATTTTACAATCTAACAATAAAATTATTTCCAACTCTAAACCTACTTTTTAGGCAAGCTATTACTATTTACAGGGGATTTATGGTTATGCGCGAGAGCACGCAAGGCTTCCGCTCGTAACGCCCGCTGCTCTGGTACTGGCTGCGAGCGGGCAGGGACATGACAGTAATTTGTTCACGTTGATGTGGAATTGGAGTTGTTGAGGTGTTGTGTCGACTGTCGGATGTTGGTTGTTGTGACTTGATTGTAATGAACTTTTGGAATATCGGGGGTGTTTAAATTTGTCAGAAAGGCGATGATTTAGACGTGAAGAACAGATTTTAGATCTGTTCTTCACCGACCCTGCCCGCGACTTCGTGCTCGTTTTTCCGGGATATTATATAGTACCCTATATTATGTCATTCCAGGTTCAGAACAACATTTTATGAAAAATTTCAGTTCAATCCGTTCAGTAGTTGTATCGTGACGAGGTACCTAACAAACATCCACACCACACATCTAAGCATCCAAACTTTCGCATTTATAATATTTGTGTGATTCACCTTCGGTCGGTTATCTCCGTCACTACTGAACCAATTCTGAAACGGCTTTGTGTTACCTACATAGATATATTTCGGAAGCGAAACCGCGGTGGAGTCTAATTCTGTTAAGTATTGCAGAATAACTCCCAATGCTTACTATACTTTGTTCTTACACCCATCATTTCATTCATTAATAATCTTAGGTGTAAGCGTAATGCTTGACACTCGTGGAAATTACGGCTCAGTGTAGGCCTACTTTGAAATAGAAAGTTTCGGGGGATTGCACGAAACGGAAAACCTTAGCGCCAAGTAGCTTCGGACGCGACACCAATTTCACCACAACTTTTCATTTCAGATCTCCAAGAAATATTGTCAAAATCATTTTCATGAAGGGTCGTCATGGGTCATCGAAAGAGCGGATCGGTCGTCCGTCGTTTCGTGCGATTCGACGCCTCTAACTTCGTTTTCGTTTTTCTAAGTAGACCTCGAGGTTATTTAATATCCAGTGACGATGTTTCCTCTTGACATTATAGTTCTACGGATGCGTTATTATTGTCCCATTAGATGTGTAGAAACTACAACAAGGCCTGTCAGAAGCGTCTAAGAAACCGGGTTTAAGGTCAGACGGTTATGATGATGCCAAAACCGAATGCCAAGTAAGATGTTGGAGAAATACGAGTTGGTCGGACGTTCTATGTTTTATACTATAAAGGAACTCATTCAAAATGCAAACTACTATACGTACGCGAAGTCGGTGAAACGTTAAAAGCTTGCTTTAATCAAAAATTGCCGACGATAACTTTGTTTTTCATAAACGTGAGGTATCAGTACCAGTTCCTACTCACATTTACGTGGCAAATCTTAAGTAACTATGTTTTTAGATTTTGCCATAAACCCTAAATCAGCCTAAACTGAAGCTAATGGATGGTATTGGGCCTGCGTCCAGCCAGGAATCCGATATCAGCCAATCATAGCTCATCATATTGTTATTGTACTCATTAGCAATGAATTTTCGAGTAAATTACTTCGGGTTGGCTGGCCGGTTGTGATGTCGAACTTTACTATGAGTACTCGGATATTTTTGTAAGCAAAGCCATTTTATATTTGATAACTTTACAAAAACTGATAACCATAACAGACAACAGCAAGGTGTAGTGGGCCCAGTCGCCTGTATCCTCAAGGTAACAGCTAAAAACCAAAACTCAAATGTCTTTGCAAAAACTTCAACGACGCATACTAATTGCGCAAAGCGCAGCGAAAAAGGTAAACATACGAATTCGAAAATGGCCGATAATTTTTTTCGCCCCTCGTCCTAAACCAAAAAATGTACTCACTTTTATAATTTGCTTCGATGATACCAGTGTCGTAAAATATTTACCATCAATATTTCTTGGGTTTTATACGTCTTAGGTACGGCGAAGTTTAAGTACAAAAAATATTTTGGATTCTAGTTAATATTATAGTCGTCGGTAGATACAATAGAACGTGTACTAAGTAGGTAAGTACTATAGTTGGATCGGATGGCGTTCGGTTGCCATCCGCCTGAGTCGCTGTCGCGCATGATAAGCGAGACCCTTCACGCACATTATATCTGCCAGGGGAAAATGAGGCTTAGGAAAATGCTACAAATGGACCGGAAAAGACCATGAAGCCATAGTAACGAATTTCAAAATATGGAGATTGGAGACAGTTGATGGATGAGCAATGGCTTCTGATTGAAGTTTAGAATAGGATTTTCTTTCTGGCAAGAGGTCTGACTATGGACGAGTTTAATACATCGATCAAGGTATCCGCGTGGAGGAGGCGCCGCCAGGCGGCGGCGGGTACCTGATCGGAGGTTTAATAAACATTAAAACACTTCAAATTGTGAAAGTTAAATTGAACATCTATTGGTGGGTACAGGTACAGAACAGACAGACCAAGCGAGTGAGACCGAATGAATGCAAATGAGAGGGATTCGACGTAGCGATAGCGACAGCCGCCGGAGCACGACCGAAGGCGAACGAAGGCGCTCGTTTGGGCTCGCTTGTTTCCACACTGGTTCTTTCGCGTTCGTTAGCCTTCGCTTGCACTCGCTCGCCTGTACTCGGCATTACATGACGTCTTTGCTTTCTAGAGGAATTCAAAGTATCACAGGCTCGGTACACCCTGTCTTTACCCACCCTGTCTTAGCCTACAACCTATACCTACACTAGCCAAACTCGATGTAGAATGATTGTAAGCCAACGACGACACAACTAAAACTCACTTCCTTGGCGTCGAGTTTTAGATATACCTAATTGTAAGCTAAGTATATCTGAAACATGGCGCCAAGTTATAATATAATTATACATAAACTTCTAATTATCCCAAGAAATTAACGACTCATGCGGGACTTGAATCCGTAGCACGTAGTAGCCTTTGCACTCTGTACGGTAACAAATACCTAATTATTGTTTATTTTGTTTTTCGATTCCATTGCATTGGAAGTGTGCCCAATTCGAAATGCATTGATAAAATTCTGCACGAAATAAGTATGCTGTGTCCTCCAACTTATCATTGTTGACCTCTTTGTTTGTTCGTTCTTTCTTATAAATAATATCTCTAGCTCCAGGGACCTGCAACTTTCTTTCGAGTGCAAACTTTGGTCATGAAATAATGTTGGATAAGAAAATAAAGTTCCATCCACGAGAACTTGCGAGGGTGCGAGACCAGAATTCTTTGCGAATAAATAAAATGCAGATGTATAATTATCTGTCTGTCTGTTACGTTACCTTTTCAAAGGGCTGAACGGATTTTATTAAAATTTGGCCAGGGGATAGATCGTTTCCCGGGGATAGGTACTTACCGGGATAGACTTTATATGCAAGAAAAGCGCGCGCAAAGCCGAATGCAGATTTTGAACCAATAATTGCCTAAAAGTGCCATAATAAATGCCATTCAATTGGCATAGCGGATACCTATCCATCATTTAATAAGGTCTGATTTATTGATTACTCAGGTCAATCTTATTTCTCGCGCTCTTTTAAATCTTTCAGCATGGATACTATACTACTCCGTAAATAATTTTAGTTTTTAACCACAGATCATGGGTAGTTAAACTATTCGCAATGCATGCGGTAAGAACGTGAGTAATAATTTAAATTTAAATAAATAATGCTGGACAATACACAGCATCATGATGCTTAGCTTGTGTTATGGGTACTAGATGACTGATATGCATAATACAATCCTTTACATGGATAAATATTTTTTATCATACATAGAAAATACCCAGTACACCCGGAACAAATATTTGCAGATCGTACAAACATTTGTCCAAAGGCGGGAATCGAACCCGTAATGTCCTGCGTCGCAGGCGGACCTTCTCCCGCCGCGCCACATCGTTCGTCTTCTTAAATTTCGGTACCTATCTATCTGAGGCAGGTAATAGTTTAAAATTCTGTACAATTTCTTTAATATCAAGTAGGTAGGTATGTAGTTTGTATAATCAATCCATGAATGAATGGTATGCCGTATGATTATGATTTAAATGAGCAAATATAATAGGTAACTGTCTTTTTCCATGGCCATTCAGTTCTGCAGGAACTGTTTTTTACTGGATCCTGCAAATATCATTGGTGTGTTCACACACAGTAGTTTGCATCCTGTTTTTTGCAGTAGAGCAATGAGCGGTTATTAGATCTTCTTAGAAATATCTACCTCTCCCAGCTCCCCCTGCAAAAAACTGTATGCAGGATGTGGGAACACTTCCATTAAATTATACATGTAATTAAACTGGATCCTGTTTTTTACCGAACAACTGAATCCAGTTTGCAACTTAGTGGGAAAAGCATATGACAAATTCGAATGGATCGGTTTTTGCAGGGTAAACAGGATACTTGTGTGACTGCTAGTATTGAAACATGTACACTACTAAACGGGATCCTGCAAAAATGTGATGTTGCATCCATGGTAAAGGGCTGAAATTAGATGTATGGTCATGGTGATCAGAAGTAGGTTCTGTTCTGTCTAACAGATAAAATTTTTACTTGATATTTAACTTCAAATGAACTTTGACACAAATATACATTTATTTTTAGTCTGCAGTGTCTCACTGCATGGCAAGTTCCTAAGTTTGTTTTATTTTTCACATAATACCAATTAGTAACTATAATACTTCTTTGCTTAATGTATTTTAAAAGTTACTTATCCCTGTTTTTGGATAGTCTGTTTCTTAGTAACAGAATTATTAAATTTTTTCTAACCAATAGATAAGACAAGTTTTGTCAGGGTCATTCATTATCATTACGTACCATTTCATACAAGACTTATCTCTTACGAAGACAAGGTGTAAGATAATGTAAACTAATCTATTGTTTGTTAGTAAAGAATGTGTGTTATTTTATCAGTTTTATGACCTTAGTAACTGATTTATATTGTTATTTACTGATTTATATTGTTATTTATTTAATTCATGATACTTATAATAACAGAATTCAACTGAAGGTAATCCTTCAGTGGAATTCTGTTAAATGAAAAAATCAGATCAATTAGAGAAAAAAAGAATAGAAACCTAAACTGAGGTGCAGTTCAGGAGGTTTCAATTTTTTTTTAACGTCAGGGACAGTCAGTAAAATAACGCCATAAATAAATAAAAAGAAGGTATCATATGAATGATTCCTGCGAATTTAAGTGGTGATTGTCTGTATCAGAAAAACTAAACAGAAAAAAACTTTTTCGATTCACTAAACAGTCTTCTGTGTGCATAGTGCATGCAGGTAAGTCACAATGTGGTAAAGCGGGAATTTGTATGAATGATATTACTTAGTTGATTATTAAGATTCATTGATATTGATCTAAGTAAAAAAATGGAGATGAGGTACTTGCTTCTGAAAAGTGGGCTCAAATTAGGTCTAGTCCACCTCAGTCATATTCGGACCTATGGCATTCGTGTTGAGTGTGCTTGCTACAGCATACTTTAAAGCCACCACACACAGAAACCGTAACCGGGCCGGAGGCAAAGGCATGCGGGTTGTAATGCGGGAATTTATATGAGAGACTACACATACTCCACTCTGTGGTGTATGTGTAGTCTCTCATATAAATTCGTTTGTTCATTATAATTATTGAATAAGATTGGAATTGTAACTAGGAGTGAGTGTTTGCGTGTAGTTGTAACACAGGCACTGAGAGAATGTACCATATCTACAGATATTACTTAGAACTATGTTAGTTGATGATCGCTTTACCTAGTGTTGAGAAAAAAACTTGCATTTACATACTCCCTATTAAAAATGTTGTCTATGAGTACATAGTAGTAGGTATATTATTGCTCACTAAAATTAGGCCATTTGAGCCAGATGTTCTTGAAGAGGATAATTGGTGTCAATTAGTAATTCATTGGCCATGAATGGTGTCTATGATTGGTAACTGATAACCTTCCAGTGGTAGGTAGTGTATCATCACCTACCAATCCCTAAAAGTTGATACATTTATGTTTTTGTATGATTCAACTACACACCGACTTATAGTCTAATGGATTCCATTCATACATTCTTTTTTTAAGTTTAATTCTGAGACTATTTTATGGATGACAGAATAAAAAGCATTCATTTTACAATTTATGCTTGTGAGAGAGCAATTAGATTTAATTGAATAGCTAATAAGTCACACAATCCAACTAGATTTTAATTTCTATATGTTACCAGCACAGTTTTAACAATATAAGGTTTACGTGAAAAATTATGTAGGTAGAATAACTAGTCATTAAGTACCTAGGTACCTACAAAAATTTGTACTTGTCTACAGATGAATGCGGAGGTAGGAAACGATTCAGATAATGTAGTATCTTTCTCGGGAATAAATAACACTAGTGGTTTATGAAAAACCCTTTATCTTTAAAGTACTTCCTGGATGCATTTTAAAAGTTTAGTAACATAACAACCTGACAACACACATACCTAGTAAAATAGCCACTAAGTAATAACTTTTCTAGGAAATTCTCCAGCCAAGCAATTGTGAACCTTAGGCCACCGAGGAGTAGGGAGCGCCCTAGGATCAAAGTAACGTCAACTTACATCAACAGTGAATCATCACATCACTCACAGCTCAAAGCCTGCTAGAATAAGCACCACATAAGAAAACTGGTTACGTTAGAGGGATTTGACTGGTAGGTAACGGTCATTTTTAATAATAAATTGTCTGTTTCAGTTTACAGAAAAAGTTGTACCAAGTTTGGAAGAACTACGTCCGTAAGTCACGTTTTGGAGCTAGGCGGAGCCGACTGCCAAGCAAACTCGCTCGCGCCGCCGCCGCGCTATAAGTACGTACGATGGCGGGTCAACGAAAACTAGCCACAGCCAACGCAAATAAGTAATGTTTTACCTTACTTTTACAGCAGATAATTCAAAATATAGAATAGAAACACTAGTACATACCACATTACAGCGTAAAGTATCCCAAGTTCTCTATAATTCACTCAACACACAACACAAAAACATCCATCCACGATTCACAATAATTTTTTGACAGAAAACGTACGCAAGCAACGGTGAACGGACTGAATGAAATAAAATGAACTGACTGGCTGGACTGACTGACTTTGTTTGACTCATGGTTTGACTTGTCTGCTGAACTGAGGAACTGACAATTGAATTGAGAAACTGACTGCCTGACAAGTTGACAACTTGAGTGTTTTTGTTTGAAAGAGGTTTTGAGTTACCAGCTATCAAGCAAGATTATAAAACCCAAAGATTTCAGTAGCTTAGATCCATAATCATTCATCGATCAAAGCCGTCACACACAGAAGCCAGAGATAGTCGCCCGGAAGTTCGAGTGGGTATACACCACTTTTAAAAGTAATAATAAAAGCAATAAAATTATGCGTCAGCCCTGAAAAATCACCCGACACGAGTACTCACGGTACAAATAAACAAGGTAGGTATGCTACTCCGAGATCTTCCCAAGCCTCTGTCACTGTCTAATTGCCACAAAAATGGGAGGTTACGTTCATTTGCCGGTGACTATCAAACTTTTACTGACGCCGCCGGTGACTTTTCCCGTGCATTTGACACCCTAGAACACGCCCAGCTAATACAGAAGCTAGATGACTGCGGAATCAGAGGTCCCCTATTAGAATGGTGTAAAAATTACCTTAATAACCGTAAATATACGGTTAAAATTTATAACATGTACAGCGACTACGTTACAGTAACGGAGGGTACCGCACAATCCGTTCTAGGACCACTTCACTTCATGTCGTATGTCAATGAAATGAGTAATTGCATTAGGCATACCACATGCTACCAGTTTGCCGATGATACGTGCCTCGTAGCAGTTGATGAAGACCCTAAAAAAGCAAGTGACCTTCTACAAATTGATTATAACAACATAACTAAATGGTGTCACGATGGAGGATTAGTACTGAACGCAAATAAAACTAAAATGTTAGTAGTTAAGTCTCCTTACATAAAAAAGCACCCACTTATCAATCTAGTTGCCCACGACCACAGCTGCCTGCATGCAACGACAAATGATAATTGCAACTGTCCTACTATAGACATCGTCAGTAGTGAAATGTACCTCGGCATACTTATAGACAGCAAATTCACATGGTCGAATCATATTGAGCGTGTCTGCAATAAACTACGACACTTTCTAGCGAACATGGCAATACTCAAGGACCGTATACCCTTTAAGGTTAAACTTATGCTTTATAACTCGCTAGCGGAGTCCTACATTCAATATGGACTAACTAGCTATGGTCGTACTTACACTACTTACCTCAATCAAATACTACTACTCTTACTTCAATTGAGAATTCTAAAAAAAGTGGTCTCCATTTATGTACCTAAGTTTCAGGAATACTCGTATAAAATTAAATATTGTTTTTAATAACTACAGGTACTTAACTCACAGTGAGAATTTCACTACTTTTTACCCTTTTACCTAGTACCTACTATAACACACTGATACTTAGAAATTAAGCTTTTTGTTTTGTAAAACCTCAATGGTAGGTAGTTATTTGGTTGACTCGCTAATAACACTCCCTTACAAACCTCTGTGGCTTACTCAGTGTTATAATAATAAACTTTTCATGTAATATTAGTTTAAGTTGGTAAATAAAAAAAATAATAATAATATTTAAAATAAAATGGGCGGTTACTCTGTCCGTAACTGTAAGTGTGAAGGGCCGTAAAATAAGGTTTTTTAAATTTCCGAAAAGAGAATCTGTGGCTGAAAAATGTTCCTGCGATTAGATAAATTTTGTTTCAAGGGAAAAAATTATTTATCAATGTGCGGAGCTCATTTTAGCGTTGCTCAAATTATGGAAACTAAGTTTGAAAAATTTCATGGAAAACCTAAAACCTAGATCTAGATCTCGAATCTCCCAAAACTAAAAAGTTTGAGAACCACCGTAGCGGATATGACGTATGCTTGGGAAAACCCACGTGACTGCTGTTTCTCGGAGTAGCATACCTTGTTTATTTATACCATGCGAGTACTGAGGGACACGTTATTGGCTACTCGGAAGAGGCCTTCCCCCGTCTCGTCCCTTGTCCCCCGCACGATAGCCCTGCCAAAACGCCTTCTTCATCTTCTTCTTCTTTTGTTTTTGGCTCTGCGTCATGGTTTGACACAATTCTGCCAGTGTCAGTTTTAGAACGAATAAGATTAAAATTTATGGAGGTTGAGTTTGTAAATAATCAACATAAAAAGAGGATAATTTAATTTAATCTCAATAAAGTTCATTATTTACAAAAGCAAACATAAACAACCTTCGTTGAACGACTGTATGCTTATAGGTAGGCTGTGGTATTATTATGCTTCCACAAGTTCCGGTTCTCGTTGTCAAATCATTTGACGGAAACGGTGACTTGATTGGACTGACTGATTATCATGTCAATGTCATACTTATCTACATACAGCTGAGTGCAATAATCTCTGCATCGACGTAGTTCTAGGTTCCAGTCATTCTGGGGTTCCAGGTAGTGAATCTGCTGATTCCTGTGCAAAAGCAGCGGCTTTGTTAGGTTCGCTTGAGCATTTCCATTATTTCAACCACGACTTATGCCTCCTTCCTAGAAGTTATCTCCAGAAATCTTGCACTGATCTCTGGAATGCCACAAAACTTGTTAAAGGCAAGCATTATGCCGATATCCAGCCGGACATTCCTCGATCTCCGTGGTTTTTTAAGTTTTGAAAATTCAATAAAACTACGTCCTCGACCATTTGTAGGCTGAGGCTGGGTCACTCTTGCACTCCTGTCTTCCTTGCGAGACTTGGGATCAGGTACCATTCCATATTATTATGTGCGTGTGGCATACTGGCATACATGAAGGTCACGTTGATCACATTATTTTCAGCTGCCCTATTGTTTCTCTCTCTTTATACGACTCCTTTACCCCTGATGATCCTCTTCCAACTTTTATGAAATGTATTTTATCTCTCTGCTTTTCTCCTAAAGTTAACTATGCCCTGAGTTTATTCATCTAATATATGAATTCATATATTTCATTTTAATAATGATATAAAGTTGTAATTAGTAGAAGTACTAGTAGGTTTTCTACCTACATGACTGTGTTTATTTATTGTAAATTCAATTATCCCGCAGTTTTGAGTTATTTTACTTCTGTTTTGTAGTTTTGTGGAGTTTTTTTTTTGTTATTACTGTACATTACATAGAGGTTATTGGTCTCTCCATAAAGTTTGCGATGCTATCATGAGCAGAGATCGGAGTAGGTAGAACGATTTGGGACCAATGACCTCAAATGCTAAGTTAGTATGGATATGCCTCCAGAACTCCGGTATTTTATAATTATCAAGCCATTTTTTCCGTAATTTCATAGTCATTACGTAGCGGCGTAAAGTGAGAAACGTATCAATATCATCATCATCATCATCATCCGCAGCCTAACTTCACCCACTGCTGGGTATAGGCCTCCGCATGTGTCAATGATAGATAAATCATTTAATTGCTTCTACTACTACTTAATACTATAACAAAAGACGACAACATGCATTTCAATGTCCACAGTCTTGTGCTTGTCTCATCCACGTCCCTTTCGCAATGGATGTCGGCCCGATGCGCCGCTGGATGAGCGACTGGTATCAATTGAACCATGTATTTTTTTCTTTAACATCCTAGGGGTGGCATAGGTGATCGGCACTCAGTAGTTAAAAACCTGTGCTATTGATAGACTTGAAGTAAAATACTAACAAAGTAAAAACAAATAAATAAACAGGATCAGATAAGTAATACCCCTATAGCCTATAATAATAATAATATGTATCTATAACTTGGCAAACACGATCTATTGTCATCTTATCTTAAGCTCTGTACGCAGTGGTTGCGACCAAGTTAGTGAGTCATCTAGGATAATTTGTTCTAATTATTAGAACAAATTATCCTAGATGACTCACTAACTGTTTGTCAGAAATAACAATGCGCTCTAACCACAGGTGGCTCCATTGCTTACTTCGGTTCGTAGGGTGCGTTTCTTTCTTTGCTGTGTTGTGAAAAACGTGACTTAACCTGGCTTGTGTACTATCTTCTGGAATCTTCCTAAAACGCTGAATTTGGCTTGAATCTACGGACTTCGATTTGCTTCTCTTGGATTGGATCTTGACCCTGGCTTGTGTACTGGCTTCTGGAATCTTCTTAAATCGACGAATTTGGCTTGGATCTACGGACATCGATTTGTTTCTCTTGGATGGGATTTTGATGTTATATTTTATATCAAAGGTAAGTTTTAGTATAATATTTCCTACTTGTGTAGGTTTTATTTAGGCCAATTTAAAATACAGCATATTGTTATTTAAACGTTTTAAATCTCGTGTGTCGCATACGCTGCTATTCATAAAATGAGTTTTTAAATTCTGAGATCTTAAATAGAAGAATCACAGTGAATTTCGCGTAAAACTAGGATTTCCTAGCAAAAATATTTTTTTTTAAGTAGGTACCTATTGGATTTATTTTACTATGTTAAATTAAACATTTTATAGAAATTTCAGAAAAAAAAATCTAAGCAACTAAGAAAATATAAGGCCAAATCTATTTGAGAAGGAATGAAGTACGTACTTACGATAATATTTTATTCACGAATGTCAGTTCTGTAACAATTTATCATTGTTTTAGGTGATACGAGGTTGCATCTTATAAAAAGAGCTCAATCATGGCAAACGCTCCAGAGCTACTATACGATCACGCTAGTGGAATTATTTATTGTGCAAAGTGTGAGAGTCACTTGAAATACATAAGCTAATCCAAAGGCAATATAAAAAGACATATTGAAGGCGCAGTACATCAAAGAAGTTTGAAATGGCCACAAGAGGACTTTTATTTCTATCTTATTCAGTTTTTGATTCTGTGCAACATTAAAAATAATTACTTTTAATCTTGGGGCTAGATGTTGTTGTGGTGACTGTCCAGCATTATTTATTATTTATTGTAATTGTAACAAATAAACAATTTGAATGTTTACCTGTTCTCTATTCCATTTTTCCTATACTTTAAAGGTAGACCATAAAAAGGTTGTAAGTATATTGTAGACAAAGTATCCAATAGACAAAATAATGAGAATTAGGTAAATTTTCAAACATTGGCATTTTTTGTGCACAAAGCCTCTGAATAATTAATATTATACAAAACTATAGCGAACTGTCAACTTTATTTAGCAAAGTAGTCCTGAACATTTTCTCATGGGAAACGTGTCTCGCGATTAAATGCTTAGAAAACGTCACAAATTTGCACACAACTCACTAAGCTTCAAATCAATTGGATGAATTTTATGGAATGGCATACGGCGGAAACAAAAAAAAATACAAAAAATCATTAGTCGACAGTTTAATAAAAATCAATTAACCTATAAACGTTTGACAATCGCTTCCGATAAGTTTCAAATGTAATAGTTACTAAATTACTACTCTAATTATAATATTTAACTGAATCCGGTAAAAATCGGAACCTTTCGGAAAAAAAGCCATATCCATGCTATAAAACCATGATGCAAGTACGTAAAATCGTTCTACCTACTCCGATCTCTGATCATGAGACAGACATTGGCAAGGCAAAATTGTGTCAAACCAGCCAGCCAAATGCAGAAGCCATTTGACAAGAAGTTGAAGTTGAAGTTAAATCTAGAAGAATTCGATCGAAAAGAAAGAAAAATAAATTTTAGTTTTTCACGTTAAATTATAAATAGAATTAATTCTGATAATGTTTTGTCGCCAATGTGTAAAACTAACAAGTGCTGGAAGAGTAATACTGAGTAAAAAGCTGTTGCCTCCTAAAGTCCTTGCTACCCGGGCATTATATCAACGAGACAGGTTAGTTGATCGATGCAATTTACGTAGTCTCCTTGGATCCCGGGAAGTGTACTATGTTTTTTTCTACTACCATTGCGTGCGGTGTTCCGGTTTGAAGCCCGATCATGAAATTACAAGCATAAGTTGCCCTGTCGGTTGACTGGAGCGGGCCGGTCGGTGTTGATACGATGTGAGCTCTGTGTAAGGCAAAAAATGACCAATAAATAGAGCACTAGGCTCTGTTTCTTGGTCTTAATTATCCCGGCAAACTTCGTTCCGCCTTAGAATCAGAGATGGCGTAGATGGTCGACCGTTTTACTTTTAACCATCGTCATGGTCTTAATAGGTATAGGGTGAATTTTTTGGATGGGGCACTAAGGGAAGGTACCATAACCTGCGTAGCTACACGAAAATGGTTTTAGGAGATTATCCATAATATTAAGAGAACTTTTCATCCATATTAACTTATTTTCAAAAAATTGTGCATTTTTTAGCAAGGAAATTGGCATTTGAACAATCTTGTTTCATAAATTGATCAAACACTTTATCGGACCAACTGAGGTTGGAGTACTTGCTAAAAAGTCAGAAATAAAAAAAACTATCCCATACTTTTTATATGTATGTACCTATAGTTAAAGTTCAAAAGTAATTTTATTGTTTACTCTACACTGATTTTCTTCAATAGCTAAGAACACTCTCATTAAAGTCACTATACAACAAAGAAATGGTGTTACATGTGAAAAATGAGAAAACAAATTTTCTTCATATTTTTTTGTGAATTTTTCATGAATATAATAAGTTATTCTGCTATTCGGGACTGAGGAAAATCCAACAAATCACAGTTGATTAAAATCAGTCCAGCCGTTCTTGAATTATAAACGGTGTAACTAACACTACTTTGTTTTATGTTTAACAAAGAAATGTGTTACATGTGAAAAATGAATAAACAAATTTTCTTCATATTTTCTTGTGAATTTTTCATGAATATAATAAGTTATTCTGCTATTCGGGACTGAGGAAAATCCAACAAAATCACAGTTGATTAAAATCAGTCCAGCCATTCTTGAATTATGAACGGTGTAACTAACACTACTTGGTTTTATGTATACATATTTCACAAATATGTGGATCGCCTGATCATCCCATCGATCAATAAAAGAACAAGTATAAAAAATAAAATAAAATGAAGCATAGATATCTTACCAACCTTACCCAACGGCAGGTTAGAGGGAGGTTTTTGTTTAAAAATCTAAAAGTATGCACCATACCTTTTTAACACTTTCATGGCCTAAGATGCAGACGAGCCTCTCGACCCTCGGCCACGAGGCTGGGCAGTAAATGCATGACCCTTAGGTTAGGTTATCGTGACTTTTTTCTTCCAAAATATTTAAATAATCACAAATCTTTGCCTTTCTCAGGTTCTATTCATCTTCCGTTCAAAATCATGCTAGCAAACCACAAATTAAGAATGAAGCGAAGGTGGCTGAAATTATTAGTAGTCCATCCGTTAAAGCTGAGGAGTTACTTGAAAAGATGATTGCTGGTTTGTCTTCAGACATTTACCAAAAAAACAGAGTATATAAGAATGACTTGATGCGGTTAATTGCTAAAGTCAAAGATATGAATTTTTCAACAAAGAGGCAGGGATTGCTTCTGATTAGTTGCTGTGGAGACATGCTTCCTGATGAGTCACCAGCTTTGAGGATGATGTTGGTGGAGCGAGTTTGGAACACACTGAAGTGGGTACTTACAACAAGTCACTTTACTTAGCCTCGTTCTAATTTTATTTGAAATAGGAAAACTATGATCTGCACTGTCTTAATATGAGAGATCCCATAGAACTTTATGAAAGATTTTTTTAAATTCCCTAATAAGGCTCTAACACCAACTTCTTAAACTAACAAAGTTTATTTGGATATGTCTTTTACTTACTTTAAACTTAAAACATAAGATAAGAGTGATAGTTTTTTCTTATGTTCTTATACAGTTGAATGAGAAAAACACTGCTTAGCCATTGCTTAATATTTTCAGTGCATCTGTTCTAGCACCTGGGCAGTGAATGCTCTAAAGAAAGTAGACAGATTTCATCAGAAAGAGGGAATTAATATAATGTGTATGAAATATACAAGTAAACATTCACCATTTATTTATTAACCAATTTCGAAAAAAGGAGAAGGTTCTATGTTCAGCTGTAGGTATGTATGTTCATCGTGTGAAAATGATCCCGACATGGTAAAAATGTAAACATCAATGAGTATTTGTCCCGCGAAACTTAAAAAAACAGTGTAAATACTAAGGAATATGAAGTCGGTTTTAGTTTTTAAAAACTGCAAATTATTATTTTTCAGGCCACATACAAAATTCAGCTTAGAACACTATAATGAACTGCTTCGAGTCTACATAGCCAATAAGAGAACACTAACAGTACACTCATTCATTGAACAAATGGCTCCATCCAAGCCTAATATTACTACTTATGAACTTATACTGCGAGCTTTGGGAGAGGTTTGTATTCAATTTTTAACTGTTACTGTTCCAATGCTGGGCAAAAACCTGGCTTTTGTTGCATTAGTTATTTGTTTCTTTATAGGTACTTACAATAGCCAGTGGTACTGTCTGTGGCCAAAGGCAATAATGTGATTCCAATATTGTGGTAATCAAATCACGATAGGTATAGCATTTTTGCAACCTTATTTTAGTACCTATCTGACTTAGTCAGCGAAGGTTCGTTTTGTAGATGGATGGAAGTTTGTTACTTTTTTATGCCAAAACGACTGAATGGATAGGACTGTAATTTTGCATAAATATAGGCTACGAGGCTTCGAGTAAAGCATATGCTACTTTTATTCCCATAAAACAGTTGCCATGGGATAGAAATATCCTTTAAACGTTTCTATAGATACAACGCGTGCGAAGTCGCGGGCAGAAAATCACACTAATATTATAAATGCGAAAGTTTGGATAGATGTATAAATGGATGCATGTTTGTTACCTCTTCACGCAAAAACTAAACTTTGCATACAGGTAATTCTAATCCTGGAATCAAACATAGGCTATTTTTTATCCCATAAATCAGTTCCCGTGGTATAGAAATCACCTTTAAACGTTTATAGAAACAACGCGTGCGAAGGCGCGGGCATAAACTAGTAGTATTATAAATGCGAAAGTTTGGATGTATGGATGAATGTTTGTTACCTTTTCACGCCAAAGCTACTGTACGCATCGGGCTAAAATTTTGCATACAGGTAATTTTAGACCTGTAATTGGTTTAAATAATTTATTCTCACTAAAAACTACAGTTTACTAATAATGAGATTACTATTTATAGTTTCTTTGTGGCTAGCGCCCAAGTTTTATTATTACAATATTTAAATTTATTAACGCTAAGATGACATGCTAGGAATATAACATTATGCTACTTTTTATCTCTTATAACAGTATGGGGATAGAAATAACCTATAAACGCTTCCATAGGAAAACAAAACGCGTGCGAATCCTTGGGCAGAAACTACTACTAAAATAGTTCTTGAATGTTATGATTTTCAGTCTGGAGATGTAAATCAAGCAACAGAAGTTATTTCTAATATGAAAACACAGAATCTACCAGCTACGGAAAGTATTTTCAACTCACTGATCTTGGGCCAGGGAAAAAATGGGTGAGCTTGATATATACCTAAGGAATAATATTTAGGTTTATTAAAAAAAATAAAGCTAAGTTAGCCATTGTATGAACCTATTGGTAGTCCAATAGGTTAATAATAGTTTATTTATTATTATTGTTTTCCATGCGAAAAGAAGGCCTACGAGACCTATTGGTGATCTACTCCATTCAAATGTGAATTGTTGGTACCTAAACCAAGCCGCCATAATTAACCTAAAAATCACTTAAGGCGCAACCCCGACCCAGATCAGCGCCACCACCTATTTTATCATATTATTCTGTTAACCGAAGGAATATTAACATATCGATTGGCCAGTTTGTGGTACCTGTAATAAGCTTTTTTTACATGCCTCTAATTTAATTTAGTTTGTATAGTGTAGGCAGAGATGCGAAGTAGGTCTTTTTTGCCACCATGGTGGCTAAAAAGAGCAACTTCGCATCTCTGCTTAAAAGTATACAAAATATAACTTTTAAAGACGCACTAAAAAAAAGCTTATGATAGGATTCACAAACTGGCCAATCGATTCTTGAAAATTCCTTCGTTTAACAGAATAATAATAATAGATGAAATAAGAAATCAAATAATAGTAATAATTTAATAGATGAAATAGTTGGTGGCGCTGATTTGGGCCGGGGTAGATTTTTGGGTATCTGAAACTCTACGCCAAATTTTTTAGTTGTTTTTTGTTGTGGTTTGTGTACAAACGTTTGACACTTGATTTGGCTGAAGTACATAAATATCACGTTTATGCAGCAGTGGGTGTTACTGCAGGACTATTCACTCCTCCGAGACGGAATCATGGACACGGAATCTCACACAGATTTGAGCGAAATTTAAATATATTAGCGGTTTTTAATATTTTCTGCGTTCTGCAAGGAACTTAAATATATTAATACTTATAACATTTTTGACCTTTTCTAAGTGTACATTTATTGTATTTATGGAAATAAAGAGGATTTGATTTGATTTGATCTGGAGTCTGAATAGCCCTGCAGTTGCGTAGTGTGGTATTAGTCTACATACCGAAGCGACAGAAATAAAAAATATTTTAACTTTATTTCCGTGTCAGTGTTCAGTTTTATAATTTGACCTTTTCTAAGTGTACATTTATTGTATTTATGGAAATAAAGAGTTTTTGATTTGATTTATGCTACTAGAGTGTCTGTGAAACTGGAACTGAATGTAAAATCGTAATTGTCGCTTTGGTGCTGCACTGTAATGACAAAGTAAATATATTACGTAAAATAATAAAATAAAAATAATCTCTCCCACCAGAAACCTGAAAAACATCAAGGAAATCCGAACGATGATGCAATCCCTAAAGATAGACCCCTCGGTCGACACATACACAGCTGAAGTCCGTTCTCTAATTTGGAATAAACAGAATGAAAGTGTAATTGAGCATATGAATGAGGCGGTGAAGAGTGGATTTCGGTTTGAAGAGTCTCATATAATGGATATTGTGAAAACTTTGGCTGAGATGAGCCACTATCCTCTTATTCCCAAGGTTTGAACTTGATAGTGTATAAATGTCGCCGCGGCAGCGTAGAATCGCCAGTTTCTAAAATGGCTAGGCCGGTTGACGGCGCAATAAGCATACCTATGCATCTATAGTATTATAATATCTGTGATATGCATAGAATTTTTTAATTGTTGTCATTGTTAATTCACACAGCATTATCTAGCCCCAAGCTAAGCAGAGTTTGTGTTATAGGTACTAGATAACTGATATACTTAATACAATACACTACATAGATAGATATTTTTTATTATACATAGGAAACATCCAGAACACCCTGAACAAATTTCTGCAGATCGTACAAACATTTGTCCCGAGGCGGAAATCGAACCCGCAACCTCCTGCGTCGCAGTTTATTACTCATCCCAACCACCATCTAATTCTAATTCTGATTGGGGAACTGAGATCTGCATGTACATCTCGCATGGGAGTGTACTGTTCATTATCCCCCTGCCTAAAAAGGAGCTAACCAGCCCAGCTCCTTGAAGTACTGTTGCAGGACTTTTGGTGACCAACCCACCCACCGTACAAGCTACCCATAATACAAGCTCTGCTTAGCTTGGGGCTAGATTATGGTTTTTGAATTGTTCAGCATTATTCAGCATCTCAAATCATTTTCTGTTTTAGGTTCTACGATTCCTGCCTCAAGAAACCCTGAAGTCCCCGTCGATATCGCCTTACATGCAAAGCGTAACGACGAATCTAGTGTTCCAGAACCATCCAATCCCAGCATTGGAGATTTACAAGAGCCTGCCGCTGCCTTCCTTTGGGCCTAAGGACGACCAAGGCTTGCATGGAAGAAGCTTGGTGCGCGATTGCGTGAAAGCTTCCATGGTAAGACTTATGAATATAGCACAAGGTATAATAATCGTCAAACTTCTTTCCTCTGGCGAATCACGTGACAGAGATGCTCAGAACGGAACTCTCAGGCCGAATTGGTGGGCGGTTACCTTCTGGATAATCGCGTTGATTATTCACTGGAAGGCCTATGTCCAGCTGATGTACCTCTGGCACTTGATAATAAACAGGTGAAACTCCTCCCACTCGCAGGCGCATGCGCGGAAAATGGCCTGATCAGGCCTTACAAGAGTAGAGAGATGTTGATGATGATGATGATGGCTTGGTAAAATATGGCGGTATAATTTTTCTGATTAATATTTCTTAATTTACAGCCTTCTAATATAATCGCCCTAGTGACTCAAGAACTAATGTCGACTGGACGCAACCCGATAGCGTTACAGAACGCATCCGAAGCCGCTTTGCAGTTTTGCAAGTTGCCACTAGCCCTGGAATTGTTCACTAGAATGCAAATATTGGGTATGCCAGTGCGACCACATTACTTCTGGCCTATCCTGATCCATAATTCCAAGTCCAATGGCGAAAAAGGTAAACTTCAAATCACACGAATATTATAATAGGGAAAGTTCGTTACTTCTTTACGACAAAACTACTGAATGGATCGGGTTGAAGTTTTGTATAAATGAAGGTCTAGACCTGGAATAAAACATAATTTTTATCCCAAATTACCCATGAGATAGAATTAACCTTTAAATGTTTTCATAGAAACAACGCGTGTGAAGCCGTGGGCAGAAATTAGTCATTTGTAAGCATAATGCATTCCTTCACATTCAATGGTTTATACAACCTATGATTTTTTTCTATTATAGGATATAGGGTATTCAAAAGCCCCTCTATAAAAAAAGCTGCCATGTGTTTGTTTTATGGCTATAGTCTAATAATAAATAAAACATCTAAGAGATCCTCAAGAGCCTATATTGGTACTGGATGCAGGCCACCCCCTGATAAGCGCCTTATTGGAGGCACTATCTCAAGGGGGGTAATGCCCATAATCCCCACGCTGGGCATGCGGGTGGTAGAATTGTTCAGCGGGACGCGCTGCTGCCCGCCCCCGTCGGAAATCCCGTGAAAATTCTAAGCCGTCACCTCACAGCAGCCAGATAGTTTAACAAAATCCAAGGCGTTTCACCTAACAATATAAATTTCCCCAGGTATTCTCAACACCCTTCAAACCATGGGGAAAATGGAGGTGAAGCCGGACTACGAAACCATAATGAGCTACGTTATACCGTACGTTAGCTTCACGTCGCCTCAAAACTTGATGAAGAAATTCACTGATGCTGGGCTGACCGTATCCACTGTACTGACGCCTATGCTGGAGACGCTGTTGGGCACGGGCCAAGTCAGGGCGGCGAGTGAACTATGTAAGTACAATGAGTCTCAGTGGCGCAGCGGCCCGCCTGCGACGCAACTGGTTGCGGGTTCGATTTCCGCTTCGGGACAATGTTTGTAGGTACTATCTGCTGATATATGTCCCGGGCGTTCTGGGTGTTTTCAGTATATAATAAAAAATACCTATCTATCTGCATAATGTAGTGTAATTCATTGAGTATATCAGTTGCTAGCGGCCGGCCCGGCTCTGTACGGGCGGACATTTATTATTTAAACATATAAATATAGCCTAGTAGTCAGGGATAATGTAGCATTCTAACGGTAAAAGAAGTTTTTAAATCGGTCCAGTAGTTTTAAGTTTTTTTGCTACGAAAATACAAATTTTTCCTCCATAATATTACTGTAGATTAGTGTAGATTATATTGAAGTAGGTACTTGTAACACAAGCTAAAATGATGCTGTGTGAATTGTCCAGCATTATTTATTTAATTAAAATCTAGCTGAAGAAGAATGTCTCGAAGATTAACGAGTAATTTTAGGTACAGATCTGATAAAGTAATACACCTATTGTTTTTCTTCTAAACATGACGGCTCCACGACTACAGCTGAACATTATGCCTTTCTCAGTCTGAGAGAGAGAGAGAGAGAGAGAGAGAGATAGAGATAGAGGGGTCTGAGAGTCTCAGTAAATTGCTAATGGAATCACCATATTTAGCAAGAGGATTGGTGATCGCATTGGAGATGTAAAATATACTTAGAGGGATGCTGCTGCCTACCTCTGTTTCTTTTTTCATCGATAGTCAGAATACAAGTTGTTTTAGGCACATTTGTGATTTGTCTTGGTTTTGGAGAATGTTGGTTAAACCAAACTCGGCATAGATGTTCCTGCAAGCGGTTTTAGTTTTAAAGCTATAAAATATCCATGTTTACAAATTTTTCGCTTACTACGCTTTGTCTAATATCAGGGATGTTCGAACGATAGATTTAAACCGCATTAGGGACGATTTTTTTTTGATTAAAAAAGCGGTTAAATTCTGGTGCAAAAGGTTTTATGGCCTTGAAAATTTGATAATTGACCCTCTCACCCAGTTGCACAAAACTCTCCATTAACACGTCATTAGTTAAATGCGGCATTAGTTCTAATGAAATCTTTATTTTAATGATGTTGCACAAAAGCTTTCGCAGTAACATTAGTGGTCCATTAACTAAAGACGACTTTAAACAAAGCTGCCATTATGAAAAAACGAAAATAGTGATAATTGCGTTTCGTTATTAGATCTTTACGGTAAGCCCAGATTCTCGGTCTACGATCTTTACCAATTTTGCTTAACCAAACCTCAAACAAAACAGAACAAAACGCACGCTAGTACGAGTTGTCATTGTCATGTCAACAGTCGCCCGTGTCAAATTGAATGTCTGTTACTTTATGTTTAATAACGGATGCCTTGTTTTGTGGCGAATTGCGCGTGTTATTTTCTTTTTATAAATTTTTTGTTACTTAACAAAAAATGTCGGCAAAACAAATTATAAATCGAGAACGTGGAACAAATTATACTCCAGAAGAAAAAACAATGTTGACTAACCTTACACAGTGAGTAAATGCATACATGGTGGTAGTAAATAAATAGTTGGATATTTTTTGTATTTTTGTCATATTACAATGTTTTTATTGTTGCTCACGTCTTTGATGGTTGTGTTGTTATGGAATGTGTATGTATAGATAATGTAATATCTGATCTGTGTGTATGTGAAAGTAAAGATTTGTAAATATTTCAGCTCAAGACCTACAAGATACCAACAGTATTTTGGAAACTCCACCTTCAAGAGTTACTCCTCGCAGGAAACTTGCGAAGAATAATAGGTGCATAGTGTCCACTTCGGCATACAAATAATTTACTGGCCTTCTTATCTTTAACTTCATACTTATTAATGTATTAATTAAATTTTCGGTGGTTCAGAAGAAAATCGAAAAACCAAGTTCAGCAGAAGCCTTGAAAATCATTTATTTTAAGAAAAAAATGTGAAAATGATGATAAGTTATACAAATAAATATTGTGGCGTTAAAAAATTATTATGATTTTTACTTAGCCCTTAACGCATTCACTTCCCAGTCTTGGCGGTGCGACTCACAGGGGAGTGCCGCCGCTACACGGATGAGGAGACTAACAAGTGCGTCTTGGGCCAAGAATGTGTTAGTTTAGTTTAGTAGGTATATCGCATTCACTGCACCACCTCTGCTTCCTGCACCGATACAGTTCAGATAGTGCACCCCCTCAACTAATTATCTTAAGATGTGTACAGTCCAAAGCTCCTGCAACACGTAGGAATCCTTTAATTTCATAAAAACCTTCTGCAACTCTACGAAGCTCTTCCCTGTCTGGCATTTTGATATAAATAATGATGCGACAAACTTGATTTGTGTATATTGATTAGATCACCTAGCACTTGCTAGAAAGATCCTGTAGCAAAGAACCTCAAACAAATCAAAAGCTGTGTCAGGTCATCAGTAGCTTTATTTCTTCGGGTCACTGGTTCTAAATTAAGAATGTTTGTAATTTGACGAACTGCATCCTTAGAAATACACGAAATTCCTCTCCATCGTGTTTTGAAAATAAATTGACACGATCTGGAATGTGGAGTCGTGAAACTTCTTCTGTGTCAGACAATGATGAAAGACTTGATAAAGACGTATTTGGTTACAGAAATGCACTGAAACACTGATGAAAATAATTAATTAGTGCTGTAATGGATGATTTTCGTCCCATTAAAGTTTTAAAGATGAACTGTCAAAAGTGATGGCTCATTAGGTGCTAATGGACGCTAATGTCGTTACGTGCAACGCAAAATCTATGTAAATGGCTGGTTTGACGTTTCATTACTTAAACATAATGGAACATTAAAATTTGGTAAAATTTTCGTTAGTGCAACCGTTTAAGGAAATATTAGTGTTTAAAGTCCCCATTAAAATTTAAAGATCGTTTCTGCAACTGGGTGGAGCCATTTATCAGATTAACGGCAGAGATTATAAATAGCCTCAGACTTCCCACATTTGTTGCCTTTATATAGGTAACCAACTCTCAAACAAAAAAAGCTGGTTACCCTGCCCTCCTTGCTATTCAACAAGCAGAGCAATTTAAACTTTATTTCAACACGCATTGTCCGAAATTCGTAGAAGTTACCGATTCTAAAGGAACCATGTCGTCCCCTCAACACCTTTGTTGGAATATCTAGCGAAATCGGAAGGGGCATGATTGCAAAACTTGCAAATCGGCTTACTTCGTCGTGGTGGATTTTAAGGCGGATGTGCATTCCATATAGTGACTTCGGATCGAACGGATAGCACTGACTGTAATATTCTGACTGTAATGCGTTCTTTTAAATAACCTAATATGTGTCCTATCAACGTTTATCATAACGTTTTGCAATGATAATTATTGGTGGTTAATTCTGTGTTACGGTTACGATGGTATTTTGTGTTGAAGTCTTATCGGCTATCCCGGACAATGATTACCAAACCATCATCGGTGGATTACCAACGGATATCAATGGTAACCAGCGCATTTGTTTTCAATCATCGATGGACCTTCGTTTGTCGGTACTCTCGCGTGTTCTTTACTTATGGTTGATCGTTTCATGTTGGCGCGAGATTATTTATTTTTGTCGTAATAATATTTACTGCGTCCTACAAGGATTAAAACTAATAAAACATAAGAGCGGTAATTGAACAATTTTCATCGTTTAATAAATTCCAACGCGTCATTGCTTGGTGTTTGCGTTTTATAAAACTTTGCAAAGCATCTCCACGTTCGGTCGGAGTTGAAAGTGTCTCATGACCTTCTAATAAAAACAACACAACAACAATATTTTTCTAGCGAACTTAATAATATAAAAAAAAAAATAAAGGACCATGGGCGGTTTCGTCCCCACCCATCAACAGAAATGAAATGTAGCTCAATTGATAGCTAATGGCAAGACGGACGATATTTTTTTACTATGGCGACTTTGCCCAAATCCATGGGGTTCTCATGGTAGCTCACGTTTAAACAAATATCTCGTTGACGTATTTTTGATGAGTAATTGCAAAATATCTACTTATTTATCTATTCATTAGTGCACAGCAGCGGCATGCACTAACCGGTTACAAAATAACCCCCTCCCCCGATCCCCGACACCCACGCTCCTGCGCAGGTAGCTAGTCGCCCGAACCTTCCTTTGTCACAGTCAGTTCGCTGCAGTGTACGTTCACGTGTTATTTCTTTCTGTGTTATCATCAGTTCTTACTTTACAACTACGACGACCCCTGCTTGTTTATTGGACTGATTGATATCTTTTCGATTGACCCTGGCACGATAAAGGACTTTGTGATAACTGTGGATTGGATACTGTGTATTATGGAAACTGGACGACGGTGTATAATGTGTCCGCGATCTGTTTTGCGACAGAGGCGGCACGTTCTACAAGAGGCGTTAATTGAAAGTGAACCTGAATTAGTAGACTATATCTCACAAAATGCACTGATACAGGTAAGTAAAATCTTTTAAATATAAATATTTACCTAATTCTAAATAATATGTGTTTATTACTGCAAAACATTTATAATAATGTAGACCCTCCTGTGGCACACCTACATTGTGTACATTTATTTTTTGCCATTTTATTAGGACTATCATTGGGCGATAACTAATAATAATAATAAATACTTACGCCAACTTATCTAGCCCCAAACTAAACAGAGCTTGTAGGTACTATTAGTTAATAAGTACTCATAGTACAAGCTATGTTTAGTTTATTTGCCTACTATGAGCATTGTAAGAATATATACATAATATCTAAGAAATCGAATTATATCGCAAAAATTTCCCGTACTGAGGGGAGGACGCGGGTTCAAGTCCCGTCGAAGTCGAAAATTTTTGCGATATAATTCGATTTCTTAGAAATTAGAAATTATCCAGAGTGCGAGGATTACGCACTATAATAACAAAACCTTAAATATATACATATATCATGCATTAATATTTTGTTTTAGTACTGTAATATAACTATAATGTTAAAATAACTTACAAGTGTAAAATAAAAATATACGTTAATTAATAAATACAAATTGTTTTTTTTTATAATATTCCCATTGATTTATCCAAAACAAAGTATTTTAATCAGATAGGGGGCACTATAGGAACATATTCGTATCAGTTTCATGTGTGTTGGTGGGTGGGGACGGAGTCCATACATTTTTGCCCATCGTCCTTTGTTCCTTCTATAAGGAAACTTTCAGCCTTCGTGGATGCGCCTCAGGGCGGAGGTAGGATCAGTGAAGCTGATCTACCCTAAAACAGTAAGCATCCCTTGCTAAATCGCTAATGTCATTTAACAAATTGATAATTGAGCATTATCACAAAATGTACCTACACGCAGGACCTCGTTCCCTACAAGGAATTTTGTGCAAGCGATACTGGATCTTATCTGCACGCAGATGATATGATTCGAAGTGTGTTGTCGAAATGGATCACTTGCTTTTAATGCCGCCCTACGCACATCGTCAGGAAGTTCCTCTCTCTCTCTCTGCAGCCCTAGTCATCGGCCGCTTGAGCCTAGCTTCGCGGCCGGTGATTCACCGTTTTGATATATTTTTTACTGTAGAATAGTTTTATAATATTTTATTTTCCATAGTAAAAAATGTATTTTATACTATTATATTTAGACTTAAGAATAAATGAGTGTATAATAATAATAATAATGTTGTTTATAATGTCGTATTTATTTGTCCTAGGCGAACTGTTCCACGGCAAGGTAGATGCAGAGAAGCTGCTACAGCCTCTGCTCAAAGGCTACATCATCAGCAGCGACGTTAAATCCACGACCTATCTGCTTGAAGACATCACTAAAAAAGCTGAGATTAGAGTAAATAGAGACTGGGTTGGCAGGTTCCTTACCATTCTCATCCAGAATAAGAAGGTGAAAGAAGATTTTAGTGACTTTACCGCATTGGTGAAGGTAAATATCGTCATGGTATTTTTGTTGCGATAAGAAGCATGCACCATAATAGTTGAGTAAGTATTGAGCCAAAAGCTCTGCACTCGTAAATCCAACACTGCTACCACACAGTAATAAATCAATAAGCGAGTCCTTAAAAATAAATAAAAACATGATTCTTATAATAGATACTAGTATTTTATTTTTGACGCAATGGGGATTAATGGACTTTTTAGTTCAATAATCCCCATTACGAGTTCGCATCGGCGTCAACAGTGAATAATGAACAAAAAGTTCACTTATCCCCGTTTATGGGGATTGTCAACGGGGATTAGTGGAATAAGCCTACAAAAACGTGCATTCCAATATGGGCTTAAACTCCCTTATCTTTAGATAGGTACATTTTACAGTGACAAAATGGCTTCTCACACGCTTCAAACGAGTGGTCCGCGAGCTGTCTGCCATCTGATGCTGTCAATATAAAATTAATTTAAATGTGAAGTGTTAAAGCCCATATTAGAATGCACATTTTTGTGATGCACTGCATTGGTGCTTTCCAGGTGTGCGAGCTTTAGTTGTAAAAGTTATGAGGGTTACTGGTGACTCAGTGTTTTGTTCGTTAAAATTGTTACAAAAAGTAGATGCCACCACAGAGAATAAATAAATAATGCTGGATAATCCACACAGCATCATCTAGCCCCAAGCTAAGCAGAGCTTGTGTTATGGGTATTAGATGACTGATAAATTTAATACAATACATTTTTTTTATTATACGTAGAAAAACCTAGAACACCCGATGTTACTTTATTTCTTAGCCAATAGTTGACTATTCAAACAAGTAGCATAAAGCACCGATTGTTTGTAACAGTCTGCAGTTAGCTCAATTGTTTCAATTGTAAATACTAGTTCTAATTTATTTCTATTATTTGATTGTAATTTTCTTTGTGAATAAAGAAGTAGCATAAATATATTTTAGACTCAGCAGAAAAATGATAACTGTATGAAACCATCACATAAACCGGAATTTATTCAACAGGCCATACACAGAGGAGGTTTAAAGGCATCAACAGTTTCTGTCGACTACTGCATCACGCAATTACCTGAGAATCCAGACGAAAATGAGGCCACTGCATTCAAAAACACCCTAATTTCCATCATCGATGAGAGGCTGGTGGACGATGGACCTACATTCACACATCAAATGCCGCATCCGGTAAGATTTCTTCTACTTTCTTCTCTCTATTATGGTCGAGGTTAGAGCTGCAAATTAAATGAATAAATCCGAAGAAAAAAACTATATTCACATGCTTGATCGAGATAATAGTTATTTGTTTAACAACTGGGCAAAACACTTTTTTTTGGTGAACGTGCCGAGATTAAGATAGACTAATAATTGGACGATGAAGTATTGCGGGGTTTTATTATCTTTTTTGCTGATAGTTAAAAAATTATGTGTAGAGTAGAGTAAAAATCAAGCGTAGAGCTTTTTGCAAAAGAAAAGAAGTAACACTTCGTCTTTTGTGCTTCTTACCAGCATTATTGTGTTTTGGTTTATTTATTACACAGATAACCCCTCAGATTTATCAACACATATGAATATGTCAATAAATTTGCGGGGTTACATGTGCGTCTGCGTCTTGGGCTGCGACCCCTGAGGGTCGCAACTGGGCGCGTTACCGCATTCATCTCTGCCCAGCCTCGTGGCTGGGCAGTGAATGCGTTCACGAAGCCTGTGAAAAACCATTGTTTGTCACCACCGCTCCTACTTGGCCCACCTTTCCATTTTCTCTTCTTCCAATTGTAGCTATTTTGTAAATGTTTAGATAATATTCAGGAAAATATCTTCAAAAAATATAGAAAATCGATTCCTCATGATAAGTCGCCATCGAATCTCAGTTCGAACAAAAATGAAACTAAGCGCCCCTAGCGCTTAGTTTCATTTATACAGAATCCTCTTGTTTTGAAGTCATGTAATTAAGCTTTTGCTATTGTTATGCTTTTAACTTTTCACTCAGGGTCAGGGTAATTTCCTTAGAATTGAGCAACACGATACCTCTTGTCAAACGAAGTAATTGTAACTTTAGTCTTTGTACAGGATTGGATAAACTTCAATGTTTCCCCTATAGGTGGAGTTAAATGCGCTAGATTCCGAAGGAAGTCCCAAAGATTTTCAACTTCTACGTCACTTGACTTCGTGGTGTAGTTAGTTAGCTCATTCCCGTACTAAGGGAAGGATGAAATGAAATGAAATACGTTTATTCTGATATAACAGTACACAATATGAAAACAAGTAGCTTAGATATTAAACAGATAAATTAACAGAAATCAAAAAACGAGGACAGCTAAAACTATCATGCTTTTCTTAAAAAATAAGTAATGGAATATGCTGAGATCGGTGCCAAGTGTACTGCGCTATCAGAAGAGGTCCATGCTCAGCTGAATGTTGTGAGTATAATAGTAACCCACAACGCTGATTTTCAGCATGCACCACAGTGGTGATGAGGTACGATCGGTTTAAAATTTATCAGAAACGAAAACTATACCCAATCTAAAGAAAAAAATTGGTTGTCTGTAAAGTCGGTTTACTGACGATAGTTGAACGTGACAACGTCTTAAGAAAATACTAATGGTAGCATTTTATACTCGATCAAAACTTCAAGCCTTACATGGAACGCCTCAGAGCGAGGTAACGCCGCATGAGGTAACGCCGCATGACGTCATGTTTTTTCGTGCGTGCAGCCGGCTCTATCGAATTATAAGACGTTGTCACGTCAATAATGACAAAAAAAAAATAATAGGATGCGAGTCCCGTCAAGTCCCGTCGAAGTCGAATTCTTATGGGATATGAATTTTTTATGCAAGTAACAAATATTTCAGAAACAAATGAACGAGGAATCTCTAACGGGCCACCTGCGCGAGTTGGAAGCTAAACGTATGAACACACGAGGCGTTCTACGGAAGCTTCTCCAAGTTCACTGTAAAGAAGGCAACTTATCGGCTGCTAGAGAGATCGTTGATAAGTGTCAAAAGGAGGGGGTGAGTTATTCTATTTACCTATTGGTGATAAATAATAAACTACTTGACTCAGATCAAATTTGGCGCAATACATAAATATTTTCTATAGTATCTGTAAAGCAATATTTTTAAAAGTCTGATATTAAAAGTGTCAGCTGACATTACTAGTTTGACATGCACTGAAAATGGCGCTATCCTTACTATTTCGTTTGATAAGAAAGGGACGGCACCATTTTTGTTGCTGTTTAATAAGTTGTAGTAGTTCCTAATGTAACGTCCGAATTGGCTAGTTGACTCTTTCGTAAAGTAGGTCTTAAATTATTATTTACTGTCAGATTGGTTGGGCACATAATTTCAGCCTGACCCGTTTAGTAGTTTTGGTTTTGGTGTTTAGTAAAATTCCAAACTTTCGTTAGTGTGACTAGCGGCGCCCCGCGGCGTCACCCGCTGTGAATTAGATTGATCATCCCACTCGTACACTGATTTTCAATTTAAAAAATAGCCTATGCGCTACCCCAGAATTTATGCTATCCTGGTACCAAATTTCATCCAAATCCGTTTAACATACACGTATAAAAACTTTGTCCTTTCTAGTATAAGTGTAATAAATATCTAATGTGGCATTTACTTTCAGGTGTTCCTATCAGCTGGTATGAAAGCGACAATATTCGATCTACACGTGAAGTTAGGCGAGCTTGATCTAGCTGAAATAGCGCTCGCAGATCTCAACAAGCAAGCACCTAACTTCACGCTGGACGAATACAAAGTCATAGACTTCGCTACGCTGATGGCGTATAGAAAAAGGGTTGAAAAATCTTTTGAACTTGTCAGAGAGCAGAGTAAAGGAAGGTAGGAATTGTATTGTATGTATATTAGTTGATACCTACCATCAAAGACAATTTATTATTATTATTAATGCTGGACAATCCAAACAGCATCATCTAGCCCCAAGCTAAGCAGAGCTTGTGTTGTGGGTACTAGATGACGAATATAATTAATATTACATTATGTATATAGATGTTTTTTTATTATACATAGAAAATACCCCGAACACCGGGTACAAATATTTGTAGATCGTACAAACATTTGTCCCAAGGCGGAAATCGAAACCCGCAACCCCTTGCGTCGCAAGGCCACCCCGGTCGTCATTTGAGGGGTGTATTATCAAAAACCACTATAATAGCTTTCTCAAAATTTTCACAGATTAGAAATAACTGTTAAATCTTGACCAATGAATCGTAATTCATAGTTTTTGGTCTTGCCGATTAGTCCTGGGCATGGCGCCACTAATCTTAGCTTTACCAACAGAAATCATAGAGAAAATACTGAATTATAAGCAAATTAAAATTCGTTTTAGAGGATTTTGAAACTAATCTTACATAATGGCGGGTTTTGAAAATGAACAGTCATATTTTGGCGGGTTTTGCAACCAACCAAAACCAACAATAAGATGGTGGATGGATGGCGTTATACGACATAATTTTTAAAATAGGGGTCGGAGGTAGGATATTATTTTATTACTAGGTGTATTGTATTTGATTACTATGTTTTCAATAATAATAATAAATAATAATATTTTTAATTGTTGTGTCATTGACACGTGAAGGAAGAAAAATAGGTAGGTACCTACTGTTAACATAGCAAAGATATTTTACCTAAAATGTATTATTTACCTGCGTACATACATAAAATAAAAAGATATGAAGTATTATTATAGCTTTTATTCAAAATGTATTAAACACGAGTTTCTCTTAGGTATAAAATGGTATCTACGTACATAACTGGCTGAAAACTTAACTAGGTACATCTAGCATAAAACTTTTCTTGCTAACTTTCCAGGAGATTTTTGTTCCATTTTCACTCACCATTTCTTGCGCTCCACTTCACGTTTCCATGATGACGGAACGCGTGGCCTCTTCCTCAAATGCTTCAGATCTGATTTTTGCACAAACTGGGCTAATTCTTCCATGTTTTTGCATTAAATTTATTAAAAATCCGAACACTTGTTGTACACAGAAAGTCACAACCGCCATACTATTTTCTCGATGAGGCGACGCAAATCCGGTGCTGTGATTGGTCGATTGTGTTATAGAGGATTTTGAAACTGACCTACGCTATTATAGTGGCTTTTGATCCTTACATCGTTCTTTACCAGCGGATTTCTCTGTGTTTTAATGGGTTTTAATAGAAAAGCAGCCAACCATTTCAAAGCAATTTTTAAGAACTTTTGATTGATGGTACTAACACGATATTGGTCAAAAAGCATTATAGCGGGTTATGATACTGCACCCCTCATTTATTCTAGAAAAAGATTAAATTTGTACCTATGTTTTTATGTAATTATATTTTTTTTATGTCTGTCACGACTCCGCCGCCATTTTGAAAGAATTTGTATGAAGAAAGCATAGCCTCTTAGGGAAAAGCCGTTATAACTATTCCATGTATTTATTTTATTTTGAAAATCAAAATAGTCATGTCCTACTAATGCTTTACCGACTCGATTTTTTATGACAATCAATTTTTATATGAAGAAGTTGTTGTCGATTTTAGTTGCAAAAATTATCAGTAAATAAATTAAAACAAATTGTCTAAACCTTGCTGTGCAAAAAGGCTTACTTACTATAAAATATCAGATTATCTAGAGGATAAAAAAGCTTGGGACGGGTTTTGCTCCAACTCTAAAAATAACAACTAACAAGCTAAAGGCTTCTTTGTCATTTCTTTACTTTGGTCTACATACCGAAGCGTTAGAAATCAAAAATACCACTTTATTTTCGGGTCTGTGTTTAATTTTATATCAGACTAATATCTAATATGTGATAAAATGTGAAAGTTTGGATGTTTGTTATCTGTTCACGCCAAAACTTCTGAACGGATCGGGCTAAAATTTTGTATACAAGTAGTTTTTATCCCATAAATCAGTTCCCATGGGATAGAAATAACCATAAAACGTGTCCATAGAAACGACGCGTGCGAAGCCGCGGGAAGAAACTAGTTTTGGAACGAAGTTCCTTATCGCGCGTCGCGAAAGGGGGCTAGACGGAAAAAATTAAGACCAAAAGTTGTAACGACACTTTTTGCTATAGTTGTAAGCCGTGCGGCGTGCGCGTGTTTCTCTCTCTCTCTCTCTCTCTCTCTTATAGAAAGCAAGCCAGTTATTTTCCTTTCGTCTTTCTATTTCGCATTGAATGGTGTGGTGTCGTGTGTTAAATTTTATTACAATTCCTTCACTAATTAATTGAAAGGAACTTCGTTTCATCCGGGTGTCCCATGACCCCTCTCAAGTTGTTTAATATAATTTGAGACTTTTTGACTTTTACAGGAGAATCGTAGGCGGCCGCGGCATAGAGATGAACTGCTGGCGGCTACTAGACGCAACCGCTGCTCACGGGAAGTTGGGTGATGCGAGAAAAATGTTCGAATTGCTTTTGTCGCTGGGTTATTGCAAGCCCAATAATGTGCTGCTCGGGCCTTTGATTCGTGGACATTTGAACAAGTAAGTCGATAGCGTTACCTACTTTAAGGCGCTACCTTGACCCTAATCAGCGCCACCATGTTAAACGAAGGAATTTTCAAAAATTGATTGGGCAGTTTGTGATGCAGTTGTTCTATCTCACGAAGTCCGTTGGGCTATGTACGTCATAATGAATGCATGTACACATTGTTTTAGTGTGCGTAAGCTCAGAAGCAATAGTCTCGCCCGAGACGCGGTCCGGGTCACTAGTGCTCATTGTATTCACGTCAGATTTTGGTAGCGAGTACCGTCAGCATGACAACTAAGCACAAAGTTGTTCGTAGTGAGGTAAGTTAACGGACTTGGTGAGATAGAACAACTGTACCTATCATAAGCTTTTTTAGGGTTCCGTACCTCAAAAGGAAAAAAGGAACTCTTATTGGACAACTTTGTTATCCGTCTGTCTGTCTGCCTGTCTGACTGTCTGTCCGTCTGTCAACCCTTTTTTCTCAGGAACGCGGGGACGTATCGAGTTGAAATTAACGTCAAATACTCAAGTCCGTAACCTCTTGGAGCCGCGATATGAATAAAACTTCTAAGTCAACGCACTCAAAAGTTACAGCCGTTTATGTCCTATGAAATTTCCAAGGGAATCACATGCACACAAAACCTATAGGGTACTTACTTCCTGTAGACCTAGAATCATGAAATTTGGTGAGACTTGTGCGTGTTGGGCCATGACAGTGTTACTCAAAAGAAAGAACAATAACGGCGACGGTGTCAAATAATTTTAAACTTTATCAACACACATATAAGACCCGTATCGCATAAAAAGGTCACGCGGCGTCGGCTGTCTGAGGGGCCGCCATGCGGTTGTCAGCTCTACAGCCAGGCGCCACGCCCGCGTCGCGTCCCTGCCATCCCGGTGTGAATTCAGCTTATGATTGTTCAAATCAAAAAATGACCATGTTATAGTCGGTACATTTGTAGCGTACAGTACCCGGCGATAAATAATGCACATCGATCTGTGGAAAGAGACAATCGGTTAATTTCGGCTTCGTAGAGCGTTATCTCTGTCGCACACTACCTATACGACTGACGAAACATCACTGTCAGTCGTTGTTCAAGTGTAGAGAACGGTCGCTGCCAATTCAAAATATATATTGAGAGTTGTTAACACCCCCAAATTTAAATAATTTAAAGTTGTACTATGGCATCTTTAGGAAAAAGAGGGAAACCTTTACGAGGTCAGTCACGCGAAATTATCTACAATGTTTATAAATATTTTGTAACCGAAGCTGACAGATTTAAATTATATATATAATTAATTATTCAAAATAATTAAATACGTAAACATAATGTGAATATGTTTTTTTTAATTTATTTTACTTCAACCTAAGCCAACACTTATAGAAAAATTGGTGTATTTTATACAAAGAATAAAAAAATATCAAAAGAAGCAAATCACAATTGTTTCAACAGCTCCTAATAGATACCGGACTGTTTGTATTTCGTGCGACAGAGATAACGCTCTATGAAGCCGAAATTAGCCGATTGTCTCTTTCCAAAGGTCGATGTGCATTATTTATCGCCGGGTACTGTAATATACAGTGAGTGCTATTTTTAAACATAAAATAGAAAACAATTTTTTTTAGCAACCAGTTTGTTGATCAGGTTGTCCTTCGACATAGACCCTCCCCTTGTTTCTTCCACTCATCTCTGTCACGAACTAATCTCCTCCAAACTTTTGGTAGATCATCTTCCCATCTCTTAAATTGATAAAGATTGTTAGATAGTGTAAAATGTAAAAACTATTTTCCAGTGAGAACCTCCACGAAGCGGTTGCGGAGTTTAACCGGCTCGCGCACCTTTACAACAAAACCCCACTGAAGCACGAGCTCCTCCGGAAAATAATGGAGACAATAGGCGAGGGACATTCAGAAGAACACTTTTTGTCTAAAGAGAAGTTCAGCGGGAGACTGCATAAGCTGGCGCAAACTGTACTTAACATTGATAAAAAAGTCCATGGACCTTCTGATGTCCAGGTAAGATTAGATGACAAAATGGTTGCTTCTTTTCTGCTATTTAAGTATGACGATATTGCGCTGCGTCTTAAGTTAGATAGACTAGCTTTATTGCACCATAAAAATATCCGCGGTTTCACCCGCGTAGTTCCCGTTCCCGTAGGAATTCCGGGATAAAATAGCCTATGTCACTCCCTGAAAAGTAAGCTTCCTAACGGTGAAAGAATTTTTCAAATCGGTCCTGCAGTTTCGGAGTATATTCAATACAAACAAAGAAACAATGAAATCTTTCCTCTTTATAATATTATAGTATGGATGAAAGTGACCTTTTAAAATTCAAGAAGGCATTCAAAACATTCCTAATAAAAAAAGCTTCTATGCCCTGCAGGACTTCTTTCATGGATAATTTTACGTTCTGTTATTTATAAGCTCAACAGTTGTATTTTAACTATGTTAGAATTAAGTATAAATATTTATTTTAGGTACGTTAAAGTTAAAATATTTAGTTTTGCTCACAAGAGCCAAAAATATGATGTATTTTGCAGTGCCCCACCTGGGCTCATGTTGGTAGCTGTAATCTATTCCTAAGATCTTTGTACAACATGAAAGCCATAAAACACTTGAAATAAACAAACTTTAGTACAGAAATAAAAGACTACTTAGTACTAGATAACATGTAGACAGACAAAACCAAGGGTGAACATTAATATACTTAGTTTTTTTATATTTTGAGGAATATTGTTTGTGTGAAGTGTCTTATCATATCAATAACTAACTTCTGCCCGCGGCTTCGCACGTGTTGTTTTTATGGAAACGTTTTGAGGTTATTTCTATCCCATGGGAACTGATTTATTGGATAAAAAGTAGCCTATGTTTTATTCCCGGCCTAAAATTACCTGTATGCAAATTTCAGCCCGAACCATTGAGTAGTTTTGGCGTGAAGAGGTAACAAACATCCATCCAAACTTTCGCATTTATAATATTAGTGTGATTCTCTTTCATTCTTCATTAATGTCTAATCTTTGTTTCAGCTGACCCTAATATCAGTTCTAGCCGACCTTGGCTTCAAGAAGACCCTACGCAAGATGTTCCTAGATCCTAACGTGAAGTTTCATCCTGACGCGTTACTCCGACGCTGCGAGCGATTCGCGGTGGAAAAGAGAGTACATGCTTTGGAGGCAATAGCGGAATGTGCTAAAGGACTTAGAAGGCTGGACGAGAGTAGGCTTTATGAGTTTATTATGGATGTGCACCGTAAGTTCTTTTAGCGAGTAGCAAGTTAAACTAAAAACCGGCCATATCTCGCGAAGAAGCGACAACCGCTGGGGTAAAACGTAGTATAGGACACCCTCCAGCCAGGTGGGATGACGATCTGCGGAAGACTGCGGCAGATGCTGGATGCGGCAAGCTGATGACGGGCTATGGCGCTCATTAGGGGAGGCCTATGTCCAGCTGTGGACTAATATAGGCTGATGATGATGAGAAAGACACGATACCTGCTAGTTTTTCATTGCAACATCCTAAATGGCTACATACTGTGATCTTAACTTAAACTCTCCTAATCATTAGGGGAGGCCTATGTCCAGCAGTGGACTAATATAGGCTGATGATGATGATGAGAAAGACACGATACCTGCCAGTTTTTCATTGCAACATCCTAAATGGCTACATAATGTGATCTTAACTTAAACTCACCTTATCACTAAGACCTGATTGTATGAATGCAATAAATGAAATACTGAAGTGAAATCATACAAATTTCAGAAATGTATTGCACATCCCCTAGGGGTAGTTTTGCAAAAATAAAAATACGCGATTCATTACTTATATTATACTTACCGAGTTTTGAGGGAATCGAACCATGCAATAATAATTATCCATAGAAACTTTACCACCCTTTTTAACCCCCTCAGAGGTTAATTTTTAAAAATTAAAATTATTTAAAATTTTCTATAATATTCTAGAACCTAAACTATCTACATACCAAATTTCATGTAAATCGGTTGAGTAGTTACGGAGATACGTCTTAATAAAAATTCACACAAACTTTCGTATTTATAATATTAGTTGGAAGTTCTTCCTGTAACTTGGTTTATGGTGTAGGCACAAGTCAACGACGTAAATCAGTTTCATACAAGCGAAGTTAATAATTTTTTTTTGACAACAATAGGCTGTATGCACAAACAAAATTATACTAGTATTTACAATTGAAACAATTGAGCTAACTGCAGACTGTTGCTATATTAATAGTTAAGGCGCTACCCCGACCCAAATCAGCGCCACCACCTATTTAATTTAATTATTCTGTTAAACGAAGGAAATTTAAAAAATCGATTGGCCAGTTTGTGCTTCTCATAAGCTTTTTTTAAATGCCTCTAAAAATGTTTTAGTTTGTATACTTTATGCAGAGATGCGAAGTTGCTCTTTTTGCCCACCATGGTGAGAAAAAAGTGCAACTTCGCATCTCTTCCTACCCTATACAAACAAAAACATTTATAGAGGCATTAAAAAAAAGCTTATGATAGGAAGCACAAACTGGCCAATCGGTTTTTTGAATTTCCTTCTTATAACGGAATAATAAGGTAAAATAGGTGGTAACGCTGATTTGGTCGGGGTAGCGCCGCTTTTGGAAGATAGAACATCTTCAAAAAAAAATTAATTACTTTTTTGAAAAATACTGGAACAATTTTGGTCTTTGGCTGTACCTTAATAATACTTGATAAGTTGAAGTGATTTTTTTATAACTGATCAATAATTTCCTTAGTTGAACCTTACTTGTGTTGAAAGAACACCAACGTTCGTAACCAACCCGCTTACATCCGTAATTAATTCGTCAAAATACGATAGTTCTTATAGTAAAACTAGTTTATGCCCGCGGCTTCGCACGCGTTGTTTCTATGGAAACGTTTAAAGGTGATTTCTATCCCATGGGAACTGATTTATGGGATAAAAGGTAGCCTATGTTTGATTCCAGGATTGAAATTATCTGTATGCAAAATTTCAGCCCGATCCGTTGTTGAATGATGTTAGTTTAGGTCCGATGTTAGTTTTGGCTTGAAGGTGAGGTAACAAACATCCATCCATCCATCCAAACTTTCGCGTTTATAATATTAGTGTGATACTGTGCAGAAGAACGTTTGTATGTATTTTGCTGAGAGTAAGCGAGTTAGTAAATCGCTTCCTTTCCTTTATGTTCAGGGGTTCTCGTGGCGTGGGTCCCTTATTAATCGTGTAACTTATTTTCCAGAGCGCGAGGACAACTATAAAGATGCCTTAGCCTTATGGAATAGAATGCAGACAGCGGATATTGTACCTTCACAGAAGATCGTAAAGACTATCTGCTCGCTCCTAGAAGCAAACCACAAGGAAATACCCGCGGAACTAACCAGCCTTCAAATTAAGCAAGCTAAGATCGTCAACTGAAAGAGAAGTTCTGGGACGAAAGGTATTCAAAAACATTATAGGACTAGATACTTTGTTGTTGAATTAAGCGTATTCTGTCGAAATTAGTAGTTACATGCGCTCGGACAGAAACATTAAACAAACATTATCCATTAAGTATAAAAACATGGGAAAAATTTAATTACCTAATAATATAGATACCAATTTCCCATAAACCAATTTCCCCATGACGTTGGAAAAATGGTAATTTAGGCCTTGTTGTGACATCATCTTTGTCTATTTACCGTTACGAAGTAGTTGAATGAACAAATCCACACCCATTTTTTATTCTTTCGAAACGGATGTTACATGATAAACTAGGAAAATCATAATTAAAATTTAGAGAAACTCTTGCTTACTACTACAAAACCCATGATAATGTAAACCAAATTACTCCCAAGGAGCGAAAACATACTAAGACTTGTCCTAACGAAGCCGGCGGCCGCAGTGCCCCGCCACTCCGCGGTTAGCCTCTGCGTATGGGTGGGGTTCATGCGCCCAAATACTAACGCTTTGACGTGCTTAGTATAGAAGATATGACCGCGCAGAGGATTAATGGACCTCAAAATCAGGCCTTTTTCTAGTTGGAAATGATTTAAAACGCTGATTTTAGTAATCTAAAATTTATTTAACTAATAATAGTCGTAAAATTTGTCTTTTACACCGCCTACAAATTTCTCAGAAGTAAGCAAAAGCCTATTAAAGACATCTTTGATGCATAATTCCCTAGAAAATTTTCTCGTGAGCTCTATTCGGTATTGTTTAAAATGCTTATTTCAAGCTTCCGCGGCTTCTTCTGATAGTTGTCCTATAGGCAGAAGGCCGTATTTTATAATGGCGGAACCATGTACCAGGATTTTGTGTGAAGTTGGCGTCATTGGATACTAAAGCGACATAATAATTCTGCACTCTCATTTGTAAAATGAGCGAACTTGTTTTCATTAATTTCGGTACAGAGCAAATAGCTTCTAATATTACTCTCAGCTCATGTATGAGACTTATATCGATGCCCGTAGTTTCAGCAGCTATTTCAGGATCACTAAAAACCTTGAGGTATTTCCCTAGTTTGAGTTTCCGAAGCCGGCTTTAGGGACATTGTCTATCAATCGGCCCAGTTTTTTCCCTGAAATCTTTTTGCATTCTGTAGTATCCTCCAGGAAGTATTTCTGGAATTGTGTCTGTTGACGTATGGAACTTGCTAAATATTGAATACACGTGTGCTTTTTACCAAGACATTTATTTGAGAGAACCAAAACTGACAGCTGTGGTGTTGCCACATATCACTTATACATAACACCTCCACCCTTATTAAACAACTAACTTATTTAAGTTACTAACAAAAAAAATAAACTAAACTATGGTAATCTACGTTACAGAACCCGTCTTATAGCTAGGTAGGCCTAGTATATAGGCATCCCTAAGTATTTAAGTATAAGTCTACATTTCTAGTCTATTTCTTCAAACCCGAATCTCGTAGGTGGTTGCCGATCTCTTTTAATAACAATAGGTACATTGTCCGATGGCACATTAGGACTAATGGGAAGAGTACAAGAGGACACGGGAGTAACGCCAGCCTGTACTTCAGACAGTGTGGGCGACGCTGCTATTTTTGGTGAATTACTACTCCTTCCTGAAACCCCTACCTCGCTAACTGAGGCCTCGCCTCTGGTCGTGGGTATTGCTAAAGATTTTCTTGAATGCTTCCGAAGTTCGAGTTTTTGTGCCACTATGTCCAAACCTACCTTCTTTTCAACGTTATTGTTGTTATTTGCTGAACTTTTGTGTCTTAGTTGATCGATATGCCTATGAATTTCGGTTCCAGAATCTGATTTTACACTGTAATCGCTACTACCTAACCGCTTCAAAGCAGTACCTGGCAACCATTTATCCGAGCCCCTATATTCGCGGTACCAAACTTGTGCGCCCGATGGGAGCTGACGCTGCGGGCCCCCGGCATGCTGCTCACTACGCTCTTGGCGCGCGGCGACGCGAGATTCCCTGTCTGGCTTTAGGTTATCTAGCCGCATTCGTAGGTTACGGCCTTGCAAAATATTGGCGGGGCTATCGCCTGTAGTAGCGTGGCCTGTGTTTCTGTAAGCTAGCAAAAATCGACATAAAGCTATATCTACATTGATGTTCTGTTTTAATGCCTTTTTAATTACTCGCTTACATAGCTTAACCGCGTTTTCGGCAGCTCCATTAGATGCTGGGTGGTACGGAGCAGAAAAAATATGTTCTATGCCATTATGCTTTAAAAAAGATTGAAATTCAGAACTAGAGAAGGGTGGCCCGTTGTCGCTCACTGTCTGCTTTGGGAGGCCGAACTTCGACCATAAATCCCTCAGGACCGCTATAACAGACTGTGCTGTCGTTCTCGGCATGTTAATAGCCTCCACCCACTTCGAACAAGAATCGACCACCACCAAATAGGTTAACCCTTGTATTGGCCCTAAAAAATCTAAATGAAGTCTCGACCACGGCCGTGACGGCCAGTGCCAGGAGTGGGGCACCTGCGCCGGTGGCGCGTCGGCCACGGCGGCGCACACGGGGCAGGCACGGCACTCCGCCTCCACCGCCTCGTCGATGCCTGGCCACCACACATAACTACGGGCCAAAGATTTCGTTTTAACTATACCCATGTGTGGGTCATGAAGTTCAGAAAGTATTTTTTTTCTGCACGAAGATGGGACAACAATGCGATGACCCCACATGATGCAGCCTAACTCGGAGTATAGTTCATTTTTTCTATTATGAAACGGTTTCATTTCCCTAATATCGATCTCTGCTGGCCATCCATCCCCTATATAGCTTAATACTCGACTTATAATCGGATCGCGTCTCGTTTCGTTTTTTAACGCATTGTAATCCAACAACATCGCCTCTGTAGCAAAATGCAAATATGTTTGCTCTGGTAGGTCCACTTCTTTATTAGCAACCTCGCTCTTTTGTGATCCAATTAAGCGTGACAAGACATCGGCCGTATTTTTATCTGTCCTAACATATTCAATATCGAAATCGTAAGCAGCTAGCTTGATCGCCCAACGTTGTAGTCGACTGGCCGCTGCGGTCGGAATACCTATATTCGGTCCGAAAATGCTTACAAGAGGCTTATGGTCGGTACGCAATACAAACTTCCGGCCATATAAGTACTTATGAAATTTTTCAACTGCAAAAACAATTGCTAGTGCTTCCTTATGAATTTGACTGTAGTGTAACTCGTGACAGGTAAGCAAACGTGAAGCGTACGCCACGACACGCTCCGCGCCACCGCCCTCCGCGCGCTGCGCCAGCACGGCGCCCAGCCCACGCCCGCTTGCGTCTACCGTCAACACAGACTCGCGCTTCATGTCAAAATGAGTTAGACCTTCTGTACTACACAAGAAACGTTTTACTTGGTTAAACGCTGTGTTTTGTTCATTTCCCCATGTCCAATGTCTACCTTTTTTTAAAAGGTCATACAAAGGTGTTAAGTGAGTACTTAAATTCTTTATAAATTTCCCATAAAAGTTAACCATCCCTATGAATGATTTCAGTTCTGTCACGTTATTCGGGTGAGGCATGGTTGTTATTGCTTGAACCTTATCAGGGTCTACCCGGACACCGTTTGTATTAATTATGTATCCTAAGTATTTGACTTCTTTGGCGAAAAATTCGCATTTGCTCCTTTTAATTTTAAGTCCGTTTTTATCTAGTATGCCTAAGACTTGTTTTATTGTCTTAACATGGCTGTCAATATCTTTATTTTTTATTAAGATATCATCATAAAATACCACTACATTCGGAACATTCTTAAACAAATCTACCATGATTTTTTGAAAGATTCCTGGACTGGATGCAAGGCCATATACTAGGCGGGAGTATTTGAATAAGCCCCTATGCGTGTTGATGACCGTATAGGCTCTAGAATCCGGCGATAGCACTATCTGATTGTATGCCTGAGATAGGTCTAATTTGGTAAAAAACATATTGCCACTAATATCACTAAAAAGATCCTCCATTTTTGGAACCGGAAACCTATCGATCGCTAAGACTTTGTTTAGAGTTACCTTATAGTCGGCACAAATTCTCAAACCTCCGTCAGCTTTTCTTACTACAACCAGAGGCGTGGCCCAGTCCGAGTGAGTGACAGGCTCAATGACGCCCGCGCCTAGCATGGTGTCGAGTTCAGCATCGACGCGCTCGCGCAGCGCGTACGGCAGCGGCCGCGCGCGGAAAAATATCGGCACCGCCGCCTCCCGCACGCACAGCTCTGCCGTACCTCCCGTGTATTTTCCCAATGTGCCATCAAACAGCGATTCATGCCTGGAAATTATTTCATTAATTATTTTCTTAATGTTTAGTACACCATTCCCAAGATAATTACTTGGCATATTACTCGCTCCACCTAAATTTACAGGTATTTTCAATTCAGCCAACCATTGTCTACCCAGTAAGCTTGTTGTCCCCTTCTTCATAACGTATAAGTCTAATATTTTACTGACCCCCTTATATTCAACCACAGTTTCTATGAATCCTAATGGCTGAATTGTGGAGCCATCATAGAATCTTAAATTTAAGCAGCATGGTTTCAATTTCAAGTGACTAAACCATGTGTCATAGACACTTTTGCTTATGCATGATAAAGCAGATCCCGTATCAATTTCCATACTGAGTAGATGACTATGCACCTTAAGCGATATACACACCGGCTTAGGCCGGTTACAGTGCTTCACTGACCGTCGGTGCGTATGTCAGTCGCGCTTGTCATTAATATGAAAATCCATAAATCGTACAGTGCTGGACCGACCGTACGCACGCGTATATTGCTACGCACTGCGTACGAGGACCGTCGGTCGAGCGCGTGCGCATGCGTGCCGTCGGTCGGCCGACGCGCTATGGAAACGTATGAACGCGTTCAGTGCTGCACCGACCGGTGGACCGGTCGCACGGATGTGCGTATACTCGTCGTCAAAAAGCGATTTCGTACCGAAGATAATAAGCACTAATTAAACTATTTGTGAACGCGTCCATTTCGTGTTCCGATTGTACCAGTCCGGTCAGTTTGTTGGTCAGGAGTGCACTGAATGATACAAACTGACGGTCGGTTTGCGTTTCTTTCAGGGCGGACCGTACGCACTGACAGTCGGTGGAGCACTGTAACCGGCCTTATAGTTGCTCAACGACATCTGAAACATGGGCTCCTCTTCACTCGCTTCCTGCTCGGTTTCCTCAAAGGTCAGCTCGTTCTCACCCGGCTCCCCGCCATCCTCCTCGTCTAGCAAGTGCACCGGCGCCCGCTGCCCGCGGCCCCCGCGCCCTGCACCGCCCCCGCGCCGCCCGCGCGTCTCTCTCCTGCCGCTGCCAGCATCGCCGCCGGCGCGACCAAACCTCCGCTCCCTGCGCGTCTCGTCCTGCCCAGCATATTCCGTCAGTCCTGCTCGTCTCACCTGGTTATGGTTATGGTAATCCACACCCTTAAAATCTCTCTTGGGGCACATCCTTCTCAGGTGACCGACTTCTCTGCACCCGCTGCACACATAGTTTTTGTAGGCACAATTGTTTGAGGAGTGCCTTTGGTCTCCGCACCTGTGGCACCGATTCATTTTCATTGAATTAAGACTTCCCGCCGTCTCCGCAGCAACTTCAACAGCATCCCGCTCAGCCGCTTCCATCGATAGCGCCAGCGTAACCGCCTTGTTGTAATTCAAGTTTGTTTCAGCAAACAGTCTTTGTCTAATGATTTCGCTTTTCAATCCACAGACCAACTGGTCACGAATGTTCTCGTCCAGCGCAACTCCAAATTCGCAATACTTTGACAACTTCTTCAATTGTGATACGTACTCCGCTATCGACTCGTCTAATTGTCGCCGTTGCCGGAATTTGTACCTTGCTGCTAACAATGAAGGTTTAGGTTGTATGTGGGCTGCCAGTAACTCGACGGCGCGTGCATAGGTTATCGCTGATGGTTTCAACGGGCTAGCCAAGGTCGACAACAGTTCATAGGCATCCTCACCCATTACTGAGATTAAGGTAGGTAGTTTTACCTTCTCCTCCACGTTATTCACTACGAAATACATCTCTAAACGTTCCACATATGACGACCAGTTCCCGTCTTTTACCGCGAACTCTTTCATATGCCCCACGGACATTGTTATGTGTAATTCACACACTCTCGCACAGTTTTTATTCGTATTTTAGAACTTGTAGAACCGTTTATTAGTAATTTATCCTCGTTCGCCACTGCTAAATATTGAGTACACGTGTGCTTTTTACCAAGACATTTATTTGAGAGAACCAAAACTGACAGCTGTGGTGTTGCCACATATCACTTATACATAACAGAACTAATATAGAAATGGGGTTGCGATGGATGCGACGCAACCCCATTTCTATATTAGTTCCATATTTACTGATTCTCCAGTCTTCAGTACAGGTTTCTAATCTAATACATCCTCTAGGTATTTGCAGAGTCTTGAAGGAGTGTGATTAAGTAAATCTTGGAGGTAAACTTCTGCCAAAGTTTCTGTTACTTGAGTAGATTCTTCTCTCGGATAGCGTTCCTTTTTAAACGATTTCAAAAAGAAGTAGCTTCTCAATTCGTCTGTATGTTTTTTTTATTGATGTATGTTACTTGAAATATCCGCCTGTGGTCAACCGATTTTACTGATTCTTTCACTATTGTATCGAGAATGATTCCGAAGTAGTTGCATAAAAATGTTATTCCCAAGGGATTGGTATTTATCCCGTAAAGCTTAAAAAACAACATAATTACTTAGAAAATTCACGACTAGCTACAACAATTTTGGTGATATCTTAGCCAATTCATACTAGATTTTGATGATTCTTTCGTTGTTGTATAAAGGTTGATTTTTAAGTGGTCCCATAAAAGTTTATCTCGAGGAACTGATAATGTGCGTCGTAAAAACATCACACATGATAATTTTCTCAATCACTGGACACTAATGGTTTGGTTTCTATGGCAACGGGCCCGCAACCCAACGGGCGCCGGGTGCTGCCCGGCTCGCATGGCGTCGCAATTTTCTCAGTGGCTTGCATTTTCATGGATTTTGTTCCTTTATAGCAGCGAAAAAACACGACATGGCGTCGATAGCTTGGCCTGATGAAGGTCCACCAGGGCCCATCGTTTGACTCCAACGTTCAGTTTCGTCTTCACAAGTACGCTTCATCTTTACGAAAAGGTCGAAAATAGTGTACTTAATTACACCCATGCCATGCTATAAATAGTATTGTCGTCGTCGGTTCTATTAGAATATTTTTTTATCTTTATCGAATTTATGACATTCTGCATTAGGAGCCTGAGATGAACAGGAGCGGCCTGGGGTGGCCGCATCTGCGTTGTTGGCCCCAGTAGCAGCTTTGCCTGATGAAGCTCCACCAGGGGCCCATCGTTTGACTGCTAACTTTTCGTTTTCACAAGTAGTACGCTTCATCTTTACGAAAAGGTCGAAAATAATGTACTTAATAATAATAATAGCATTGTCGCAGTCATTTCAATTTGTATATTTTTTAACTGTATTGAATTTATACACTTTTTGCATTAGGAGCCACTTCGATGTCGCACTTCCATTGCCGGGGTATGGGTCTCCTAATGATGTCAAAAGTTTTGATAAAATTGGGAAAAATTACACCCATGCAATAAGTAGCATTGTCGCAGTCGTTTCTATTTGTTTTTTTAACTTTATTGAATTTTTACACTTTTTCTATTATAGTTAGACCGAAACCGCTGTACCGCTCCTTAAGAAAGTGCGGCGAGGTGGGGGCCGAGGAAAAAAGAGCAAGAGCATGAGATCGATATTGTCGGATAGATCTTACGATATCGTAAACGATATGTTTAGTTTTATAACGATATGTTTATATTTTTTTATAACTAAATTATCCGATATTCTGACATAGATTCTGCTTCAACTTCATCTTCCGTTTCGCCATCGGAACTTGAATCAGAGTCGTTCTCCAAATTTATTATTTATGTTAATGTCGCCGGCCTTAGCATCTGATTTGAATATCATCAATGCATCATCAACCGAGCCATTTCGACATCCAGCGTGAAGAATTACCAAACACCGTCCTTTTCCAATATCAGCATAAATTCGCATGTTGCGGTTTTGCGTTCAGTAATTTCTGATTTGTGTTATTTTTTTCCGCCACACTACAATATTAGGCTGGAGATGCCTCTTCGATTTGCATTTTTTGACACAGTAACCCATTGTGTGTAAAAAGGCTTCTTAGAAATTCTCGTCCACAATTTAAAATGCCATCTTCTTTCAAACTTGATAGTAACTTACGGACACTTGGCACTCTTTTTTAAAATTCATAAAACTGATGAATTTTTCTTCTTAACACTTAAATCAAAATCATCAAAAGGGTATTTCCACGGTAACTTGCGTTACAATTAGAGAGCTAGATTGTAATACAAATATCTCTAAAGACGTTTTTAATAGTCAACTATTTTAACTTGTTTGAATATTATAGACTGCACGGTGCCCTCATTCAATTACAATGAACATAACTCGAAATCTTACCATACCCTCGACGCAACGCAATGTAATGTTTTGGTAACTTGCGTTACATAAAATAGCCACAATGTTTTGTGACATTAGTGTAAACTAATAATTCTCTGATTTTGTTGACATCAGGGTTATTGTGGAATAAAAATTAAATTAATCAATAGACAAAGTATTTATTGTGGAAAGAAATATTCGTCAAAATATAACAACTTAACTTTAAAAAAACAAAACCGTGGTAACTTACGTTACACGCAAACAGTATCTTGCGTTACTTTTAATAAAAAGAGGTTTTCCTAATAAAAAGATTTAACGTGGAGGTAAGCCCTAGTCAAAGGAAACACTCACACTTCCGTTAAAATAAAGTATATTGTATAAAAATGCAAGGATAGACACGAACAATTACACGGTCCGACGAAGCTCGTGAGGTGTGAAACGTGGTATTTGCCTACTCCTTCCCCGGTTTGGGTGCTCTCTAACATGTACTTCGTTGGGCTAACAATCTCTCGGATTCTGTATGGCCCATCGCGGCGCGGTATAAATTTCGCGGATTGGCCGCGGCCTGTGTTATTGGCCCCCTGGGTTTTCAGAAGGACTAGGTCTCCTACCTGGTATTCGGGTGGCGGCCTCCTGCTTTTGTCCGCGTTACGTTTCTGGACTTCCTGCGCCTTCTCGTGCGTATCTCGTCCAGGGTAGCTGCTAACCTTTTGAGATAAGGAGGCACGAAGTTGTCATTGAGGACGATTTTGCATACCTCCGGGTCGGCTCGCTGATTCTCCCGAATCTCGCCGCTCCTTCTTTTCGGCATGTCGACGACTGCAAGATGTAACTCACCGTCTTGATCTTCCGGGCATACGGGTCGCGACAACGTGTCTGCTATCTCGTTTGACCGGCCGGGTGTGTACGAGATTTCGAGGTCAAATTCTTGTAACGTCAGTGCCCACCGGGCTAATGATGATGCTTGATGATCGGTCTTGACGTAAATCTTAGCTCCTTCGACATACCCTCTGAACTTATCTACCGCCCACACGACTGCGAGGGCCTCTCGCTCAGTCGTCGAGTAGTTCCGTTCAGCGCTGGTGAGGAGTCTGCTTGCATACTCTATAGGTCTCTCGTCAGGGCCCTCCCCCTGCATGAGAACCGCACTCAATAGTCGCTGCTATCGGTTTGGAGGTCGAACGGCATCGATTCATCAGTGGAGGTGTTAATTTGGATGTCCTGTACGAACTCGTACGAACGTTCGGGTTCATCGGCGAACGCATACCTGCCTCGGCCTATGTCCAGAATCAGCCCTGCCTTAGCGATGAAGGTCATGCCGAGTAGTGTCCTGGTTTTAGCGCCGGGTATGACCAAGAAGTCAACGACAATCTCTCGCCCCTCCAAATATACAGGAACCTCGGTAGTCAATACTTCTCTTACCATCTGGGTCCCATCGGCTAACCAAATACTTACCGAAGCCTCCGCGAACTCCGCGCCGCCTTCGATAATCACCTGGTACAGTGCTGGGCTTAATAAAACACAGGTTTTTGATAGGGGCGAACAGACTTTTATTTGGAGAATACGGGATACAACAGCAGATGAGAGATAAAGTAGCAGCCTACACGAGCGGTGGTTTTTGCAGAAGAGAGCGATTCTAATTTTTGTACAAACCTAATGTCATTCGCGATGACAGCTGCCTATCATAAACGCTACAGTGACAGTTCTATACTTTGACACTGACTTAATATTGTGTTTACTTTCCAACACTGGCCCTTAAACCAATATTAATTCCTAACATTTATTTTCTTAACAACAATAATTGATACAAGAACTTTTCATGCTTTTCTCTTAACAAAGGCTTAGTAAGCAAATCTGCTACCATTTCGTCAGTACACAAATATTTTACATCTTTTAAACCATTACTAATATTTTCTCTAATAAAATGGTGTCTTATAACTATGTGTTTCTGGAGTGATACATGGAATTTAAACACAGTTTTTGTGCAGATTGGTTATCATTGAAGATGACAACCTTCATTGTTTTATCAAGTAATTCTTTCATAAATTTACGAAGGAACAAAGCCTCTTTACATGCATCAGAGAGAGACATGTACTTTGCTTCTGTACTTGATATAGCAACAGTTTTTTGCTTTCTGCTTTCCCAAGAAACAATAGACTTTCCTATTCTGAAAACAAAACCAGTGTAAGAACGACGATCCGACTCGTTTCTTCCCCAATCTGCATCTGTGAATGCAGTGATCTCCAGACCACCTTTCTGAAACATCAAAGAATAATCTTTAGTGCTTTTGAGATAACGAAAAACTATTTTTGCCGCCTTACAATGACTTTCTGAAAAACAGTCATTAAATTGACTTAAATAACTTACTGCATGAGCAATTTCTGGTCGCGATCCAACTGTAATGTACATAAGAGATCCTATCAAGCATCTATAGTGAAAATACAACTCTGATTTTGTAGCAACTCATTTGATTTAGTCAATGTTATACCTACTTCCATGGGAGTAGCAACAGATTTACATTCTTCCATTTTAAACTTTTGTAAAAGCTTTACAATATACCTAGACTGATCTAGTGTGAGAATACCTTTGTCTTTACAGATTCTCATACCTAAAATATACCTAGCTGGCCCTAAATCTGTTATTTAAAACTCAGTTTTGAGTTTTTCTTTTATTTTATCCTTTTCTTTTGAATTTTTAGTTGAAAACAATAAAATATCATCAACATAGCTATTATTATTTTTGAGCTTTTGCTGGATTTATGGTATACACATGGCTCAGACAAAGATTTTGTGAATGTTAATTTTTCAACAAGAACATTATTTATCTTTTCATACCAAGCTTTAGAAGCCTGTTTCAAACCATAAATCGCCTTATGAAGTTTATAAATTTTGTTTTCCATACCCTTCACAGCAAATGCTTCTGGCTGCTCCATGTAGACCGTTTCTTCAAGATTTCCATTAAGAAACGCAGTCTTCACGTCGAGATGTTCCACCTCCATGTCGTACTCGGCCGCCACAGCCAGAAGTGCGCGAATACTGGAGTATCTCACGACCGGGGAGAAGGTCTCATTGTAGTCTATACCCTGCTTTTGGGTAAAGCCTTTTGCTGCAAGTCTGGCCTTGTACTTCGTTGTTTCCCCATTGATTAACTTTTTCTTAAATAACCATTTGCATTTAACAGGTTTTTGACCTTCTACTCTTTCACAAAGAGTCCAGCATTTATTTCGTATAAATGATTCATACTCATCTTCGAGGTTGGAAGTCCCTGACGAACTCTCGTTCGCAGCCGATTCACCTGGAATGTATGTTTCATCCAAAGCATCATTGGTCTCAATGCTTTCCTGACCGCTCTCAGAATCATCCATAACATGTCCGCCCCGATGTAAATTAATATTATTTGTGTCATCAGAACTTTCCTCGGTAGATGATTCTGTTAGCACAGAAGGATTGTTATCATTCCTATTCTCATTATTCATAATTGGTGAGAATATCTCATCATACTGCTTATCATCATGTGACACAAAGTTTTTAAAGAATTTATTTTCTGAAAACGTCACATTTCGGGCCTTTATGCAATCTGCTGGATTATCTGGATCTATGAGTCTATAGCCTTTTGTATCTTCACAATATCCTACAAAGATGTACCTCTTTCCTTTTGAATCCAGCTTGGTTCGAATCGTTTTATGAGCATAGGCAATACAACCAAAAGTACGTAAGTGGGAAATGGATACCTTTTTATCACTCCATTTCTCCTCAGGAGTGGAACCTCTGACTGCTACTGTGGGTGACAGATTCTTGAGGTAAACCGCGGTGTTGACAGCTTCTGCCCAGTATTTATTCTCTAGGCCTGCCTCTTTCAACATGCACCGGGCTTTCTCCATAATGCTTCTGTTGGCTCGCTCAGCCACTCCATTCTGCTGAGGAGAGTGTGGCACCGTTGTCTGATGCTGAATACCGTTGTCCTTCAGAAACTTCTGGAATTGAGAATTCACAAATTCACCACCATTGTCACTCCGTAGCACTTTTAATTTCCTATCAGTTTGGTTCTCTACAAATGCCTTCTATTCCTTGAACTTCTCAAAGACCTCACTCTTTTGTTTAAGAAAATAAACATAAGTTTTCCTACTGAAATCATCTATGAATGTAAGAAAATATTTTCTACCACTGATAGAACTGCAAGGCATAGGTCCGCACAAGTCTGTATGCACTAACTTTAGTACATCTGTAGCTCTAATAAAACTTTTCTTGGGAAAAGGTAACTTAGTTTGTTTTCCCTCAATACAAGCAATACACTGTTGGTAAGTACTGGGATTATAAAAAATACCTGAGGCCATACCTCTTTTTAACAAATCCATGCTTCTGTGGTTCAGATGCCCTAGGCGTCGATGCCAAACCTCCTGCGAAGCTACATCACCTTGCTGTGAAATCTGTGTATCTGCCTGTACACTTACACCAGAGGCACTGCATTGCCTCGTTGACTCGTTCACTGCATCATCTGAAACACCCCTAGAAACATCTCCTACCAAATTGCAAGTCATTGTTTCTTTTGCATCTAACTGATAAACTCCATTGCATAAACTGGCAGTAGCCACTACTTTGTTGTTATCCAGAACTCGACAGGCTTTAGAACAAAACACCACTTTATAACCTTTCTTTACCATGGCACTAACTGACAGTAAGTTGGTAGTTAAAATAAGTACTAAATGAACATCACTTATTGTCTTTACAGAATTATTTTTCATTTGCACTTGAACTGATCCCTGTCCTGCCGTATAAAGTTTCTCACCATTCGCAATTTTTACCTCCAACTGTCTATCACTTGAAAAGTCACACATAACTTTCCTATCATGACACATATGCCCCGTGGCACCGCTATCAATGTACCACGAGTCACTGTTGATGTTCACAGAGAGCGCCGTCAGCAGACTGGTCTTCGTTGCAGCTTTCTCCGGTGTGAGCCGCTCCTGTCCATTCTTCTTTTTAGTGGACTTCGGACAGTCCTTTATGAAATGCCCCACCTGCTTGCATCTGAAGCACCGCGGAGGTTGCTTTTTGGCCACAAAGGCAGAAGCATTCCCCTCCTTTTCAACTCTTTTGAGGTTTTCTTGCAGCAATTTACTCTTGACTACATTACTTGAAAGTTGCGCACTTGTGTTTTCAATGGCCATAATGAATGGGTCGTATTCCGAGGTTAGACCACTCAGCATGATGACTGCAATAAAGTCATCTTCAAGAGGTGATCCTATTTCAGTCAATTGTTGCGATAGTTCGGTTATCTTGTTCACGTAGGCCTCCACAAAGACCATCAAAGAGCGATCTAAGCAGACCAAGCCTCCTACATAGGCCTTTGTCTTCATACGCTTTCTGCAGATTGTCCCAAGCTTCCTTTGCCGAGGATGCGTTCCTTATATGCGGGATGGCTGCCGGGCTGACAGCCAGTGCAATTTTAGCAAGAGCACGTTGTGCTTTCTTTGCATCGGTCACGTCACCTTTTTCGACGCAGTCCCAAAGGTCCTCGTGCACGAGAATCATTTTCATCATGAATTTCCAGGAAGTATAATTCTCAATACCTCGAAGCTTCTCAATGCCAATGAAGTTTGATGTGGAATTACTGCTCGCGTTTGCAGTCGCCATCTTCCCATGTGCGCGCACGCCGTACCGCCGCCGCCATCGAATTTCAGTATTGCGTCAGCCAGCCAAAGTTTGCCAAAATTCCAGATTCTACGTGTCTGGGCCCATAACCTAATAAAACACAGGTTTTTGATAGGGGCGAACAGACTTTTATTTGGAGAATACGGGATACAACAGCAGATGAGAGATAAAGTAGCAGCCTACACGAGCGGTGGTTTTTGCAGAAGAGAGCGATTCTAATTTTTGTACAAACCTAATGTCATTCGCGATGACAGTTGCCTATCATAAACGCTACAGTGACAGTTCTATACTTTGACACTGACTTAATATTGTGTTTACTTTCCAACAGGGCTAGCAACGTTGCGCGTAGCACCGGTATCGACGAGGGCTATGCCGCGTCGGCCCATTGTACCTAAGTTAATAGTCGCCATCGGCGCTGTTGAGCTTTCTGGTGCGACGGTAATTATGTTATCGAGCCTAACATCGTCGTTGGGTCGTCCACCCATGCATCTGACAATTCTTGCGCGATCGGCCCCTTCAACAAGACCGGACTTACTTGCGTGGGCCGTTGTTGTAACGAGTACCAAATCGCTCGAGGGAGCCACCAAACCAACCTGGGCCCCATTTCCTACCTGAGCCAGTTGATTCGCGGAATTATTGCAAGTCTTACTACTTGTTGCCGTTGTGCTAACGCCTACCTGGGCCACCTTACTTTTGTTGCCTGCGCTGTCCTCGTGTTCCAACACCTGTTCGACAACGGCGACGTTTAATTCGCCCTTTTGTTTTTCCGCATTACACACCTCACATTTCGATCGAATAACGCCGGGTTTTCCGCACCCATAACATCTAATCGAATTAGCGCCTGCCATTCTATATAGATATTGCTTATGACTGCAATAGCAAGAAACAAGTTGCATTGATAGAACCAAAAAAGTAGCATAAAAGTAGGTGTGAATTAATAATATTTCACTGTCAGGTGTTGAGGGAGAGGAATAATTAGGTAATGTTGTTTCTGATAAAAGTAACAAGTAGTAATTGGTTTATGACCAGGTAGTAAGGCTATAATCTTAAATACTACCTCACAATATAATTTAGAAGTCATGTAATTTTTTCCAAGTCTTTCTGTTTGAATGTTGATCACCGGAGACTCCTCGTTTTTTCTCACATAGATATTGCAGTAATTGGGTAATGCTCAGCGCTTTTTGCACAGCAAGATTTAGGGTGTGGGCGTAACAACGAAAATGTTTCCAGCGAAGGACGTCAGTGACAGCGTTTGTGATATTTGTTGCGTTATCAGATACGACAAGCAAGATTCTGTCGCTCACGTTCCAGTCTCGGGCAATACCCTTCAGCGCCAAATTAATACTCGTATGGCTTTTTTCCAGCACCTTACATTCCAAAAGCACTGATCGCAGGATGAAGTCTTTGTTGATATAGTGACCCGTAACCGCCATGTACGAGTCATTATTTCTTGACGACCATAGATCCGTCGTCAGGCAAATTGTTAAGGCCTCGTCATTAACTAAAGCTTTAGTTTCATTTTTCACTGCTTCATATTCCCCCGGAAGAACGTTGTTTGCAAAGTACTTTCGACTTGGAATTTGGTAATTGGGAAAGGCGTAGTTAATCAAGTCCCTAAACCCCTTATCTTCGACAATGCTAAAAGGTTGCATGTTCTTTATAAAAAGGTTCATAATGACGCCTGCGTCATCAATTGATTTCTTCTTTGGGGCCGCTGCAATGCCTGTGATGGCGCCCATCGGGTGACGCTTCTGCAAGCTATCTTGGTGTCCAGCACTTGAACTCGCCAATGGTTGCTCCTCTCTGCTAATTAAATTCACGGCCATATGTTTGCCCTGCACGTGTTTAGTAAGGTTTGACACCCCCGACTTAAACGAAATGTTTGATTTGCACATTTTACATTCAGCTAAAGAACCACCCATAACGACAAAATGGTCCCACGCCACACTCTTTTTGGGTGGCGTAACTACCTAGGTAGGTAGGCCAACACACAACTCTACGCACGTTTATAAAATTCGAAACAGTAGGTACTCCTAGATGCGGTTGATCGCCTCAGATCTTTTTCAAATTCCGATTCAATACTTTTTGATGTTTTTGTGGAACACACAGCACAGCGCCATCTGTGTCTCAACTCAACGCCGCACACTGAAAACCCAATCCAGCTGGGCTATTCCAACCGCTACACAAATTCGCGCGAAATTCAAATCTTTTAGCGGTTATCAATATTTTCTGCGTTCCTACGAGGAATTGAACTACCAGACAAGTACTTTTCCATAAATAATAAAACATTTCCTATGAACCCATGTTTTAACGAATTTCGATTTAGCTACTTTTGGAATTATTAATAATAAAAAGAGCTTTATTACTAAAAATCAACATATTATCAAAAGCTACGTTATATCATACTTTATTGTAACATGGGTTCATAGAAAAGGGTCTACAATTTGTGGAAAACTACTTTGCTGATAGTTTAATTCCTTGCAGAACGCAGAAAATATTAAAAACCGCTAAAATATTTGAATTTCGCGCGAATCTGTGTCAGATTCCGAGTCGATGTCTCGGTAGCGGAGAGTCTGAATAGCCCAGTAGATAGGTACTAGGTACGTATTTGAACTTTGTGTTACTGTCACTGTCAGAAGTCAGTCATTGAGTCTGCCTGCCGCAGTATACGCCCCGAATACCGAGAGGTACGTATTTGAACTTTGTGTCACTGTCACTGTCAGAAGTCAGTCATAGTCTGCCGATTTGTGTCACGCACCTTGAAAGTAAAATACTTGCATAGGAAATTGATCCGAATTAGCATGAGAATAAGATTCGTAATTGAGTGTTCAGAAGAAATACTTCAAGCACATGTATCGGCGAAAAATACTTTCATAGAAAATTGATCCGCGTTCTCTTTGTTATAAGGAACAAAATAGTGTCAACGAAAATATACTCGAATACTTTCAAGTATGTACTTATATCGCGCGGTGCGTCAATACTTGCAAGACCTTCAAAGTATTTCGACTCATACCTGGTTTCCGTACTTGCAAGCAAATACCAGGTATAGAAACCTGGTCGCGTAAATACGTCTCATCCCTAAATTCCAGCTTACGCAGTCGAAGGCCTTGGTGTAGTCTATAAAACACAATATGACTGGGGCGTTGTACTCGTAGGACTTCTCAACGAGTTGCCTAATGTTAAGGATTTGTTCCCTGGTTCCTTTACCCTTTACAAATCCTGCCTGTTCTTGAGGGATCTGCCAGTCTAGGTAGTGACGGATGCGACTATTCAATATGTGCAGGAGTTACTGCAGTGGGATTATCAAGGCTAGAGTTCTATAGTTAAGACTTAAAGACTTAAAAATGTGATGTATGTAACTGTGGTACATACATCACATTTTTCACTAACCAGTCACTATTACAAATATTTAAGTTCACATTACCAATACCCTCACTAGCTAGCTTATCATTATTAGCTATTGCTATTTTACTGTCATTTTCCTTAAAATCTAGCAGTGAATCTCTTGAATTGCTCATGTGGGAAGAGCATCCCGAGTCCACAATCCAATCATCTGTAGCAACAAAACCAGATGCAAGTAGGGTTTGTTGTTGTTGGTCCCCTGCGTCACTTTTCTTCTTATTTTTCTTATTCTTTAACTTATAGCACTGTGACTTGATGTGGCCTGGTTTCTTGCAAAAGTTACAAACAAAATTCTTCTTGGTAGCTGCTAATGCAGTATCATTACTCTGCGTGGCACCTCGGCGATATTCTTCCTGTAATAGTCTAGTACGTACCACCTCACTTGACGGTGACAAACTTTACAGACACAATGTTTCCAATCCTGAAACTAGCGCATCGAATTCCTGCGGGAGACCAACCAACATGATTTCGGCCACCTCCGCATCCTCTATATGACGGCCTATGTCTGCCAACTGCTGCACAGTTGTCATAATGCAATTTAAATACTCAGTCATGCTGCTGAATTGAGTGAAGTCCATTTTGTGAAGCTGTCGTAGCAACACAACACGACGATGAAGACCTTTATCCTCAAAAATAGCGCTAAGCTTGTCCCAAGCTTCCTTAGCAGTATTTGCACTGTAAACATACTGATAATAACGCCGGCTTTATTGCTAAACATAGCCGTGCAAGCGCCCTTTCGTTTTTACTAGGATCGGCTTCAGTTCCCATGATCGCCTGCCATAATCCATCCATGATTAGCGCCATACGCATAGCGAACTTCCACATGGGATAGTTTGACACGCCCTCAATTTATCGAATTGAACATTGTTATTCGCTATTAATCTTTCATTTGGAGCAACAGCCTGCCCTGGCGCTGCATTTGCGTTGTTGTCTTGCGGCATAATATAATATAATACACTTTTTATCTTTCATGTTTAGGTTAGGGCGGCGGCAAAATAGCGGCGTGGTGTGTCGTAGCGTGGCGCGGTAATCCCACACTGGGCTCATAACCTGATACGCAGTACAGCAGCGGAGCAGTTCAGCGTAGATGGGGATTACTCCTATTCAATGATAACACACTGGATTTACGGGAATACGTAGTTTTAATCTTTTGGACAACAGGCTAGAGCTAGGATACAACCAGAGAGTAAAAATAGAATCGAATCGAGTTTGACAAGTACACACATAGTGTTGCCTCATTAAGATTTTTAGAATATACAATTCAACAGACATTCCTCTGCAGTATGCCCGAACTTTCTAGAAACTGAACAACGAATTTTAGTACCTGCTTCGCCCGTAGAACTCACATTGGGGTCGGAATTTACTATTGCGACTAGACGCGTCACGTGACGCTAGCGGCGGCGCCGACTTCGGCTGAGCGTCCTTAGCGGTCTCCTCCGCGATTCTTGCCTTATCCAAGAGGTCGTCTAAATTTAACACAGATTCACGTGGCACTCTCTTCTAAATCCGGCGGTCGAGGAGTCCGTAAACAATGTCCACTTGGACCTCCTCCGCCAATCGATACGGTAGCTAGCCCAGAAGGGCTCTTTTATCACAGACTAGCTGCGCCCCGCGGCTTCGCCCCCGTGGAAATTTATGTTTCCAACTTTCTTAATTTTTTCTTTCATAAGAACCTTCTCCTGACAATAACAAACAACAAAGAAAGAATTAGCGAAATCGGTCCAGCCGTACACGCGTGATGCCGTGACCAAGGAAAACGGGTTTCATTTTTATATATATAGATAAACCTATCACTGACCTCACTGTCCTGTTCGTTTTCAAATACCTCTCGTCTTGGGGATAATCTGGGAGCTCCCACGCTTCACTTTCTTCAAGGATTTCAGCTTCTCCTTCTTACTTTGTCTCCAAAACTTGCTTTAAGGTCCATTCATAACATCCTTCAGCGTCACTTCTTGGTCCATGCTTTCTTTGCCCTCAACTAAGCATAAGTTTTTCAATCCTAGCCATTCAGGCCTTTTTCTTGCTCGTTTCTCTTGATATGAATGTTCTGTTGGAGCTGTCAATGTGACATCTGGATCTGAAGTTGTGTCTAAAAAAAGTATCATCTGAGCTGCTCTCTCCTGGAATGAAGGTTGGGTCTTTTGTTCTCTGTTCATCGGCAGAATTTTTCGAGCACGCTTTCCTCCTCTAACTCTGTGCTGTCTGCCACTGATTTCTTAGATTCTATCTGAATAGACACTGTACTGCTGGTTTCTGGAGTTTCCATGATGATGATGTCTCTACTGGTGGTCACAGAGTTCTTCACCGGATCATAGACTCGATAGCCCTTCACGTTCTCGGAGTACCCAACCAGGATTAGCACTTCGCTTTTATATCCCACTTCAACCGTTTTTCTTTTGGAACATGCACCATGACTGTGCTTACGTAAGTGACTCAGGTCGGGTTTTTTTACTGTCCAGACTTCATATGGGGTTCTATTGTTCAAACCTGTAACAACAGATCTGTCCCTCAAGTACACTGAAGTATTCACTGCTTCTGCCCAGAATTTCTTGCCTAATCCTGCGTCGAATATCAAACATCTGGCCTTTTCAACAACTGACCTGTTCATTCGCTCACATAAGCCATTCTGTTCGGGTGTATAAGCTTTTTTGATGATCTATCCCTTGCTCTTTCAAATACTTCTCAAATTCTCGACCACAGAACTCTGATTTTTGTAATGCCCGGTTTGTTTACATCTGTAACATTTTATTGCTTTGGCGTTTGACTTTGACGTTTCTTGCGATGGTTTATTTTCAAGATGGCCGTCTTTGGTGTTGCCATTTTTCGTACGTCCTCTCGCACTTACAAAAAATGACTTTCGGAACCGGAAGCTGCATTACCACTGCACATGTCCATCAACTTGGTTTTTATGATGTCAGCACTAACCTCAATCCCGGAATGCTCAATATGATGCCATAATCATAGGAGAAAATTTTTCCGACAATCCTGCTAACATCAAAGCACCAACCCATTCATCCGTTATTTTAAAGCCTGTCCCTTGCAATCTTTGCGAGGTTTCTACGATCTGACTGACATATTGCGTCATACTTTCGCAGTTCTCGAGACGAATGTTGATGAGATTTCGCAGCAGACTTATCTTCATATTGTAACCAGAATCATCGAATAACTTTTATAGTGTTGTCCACAAGTCGTACGTCGATGAAGCATTCTTGATATGCACATAAAGCGAAGGATCTATTTTCAGGATCAACTTTGCTTTCGCCTTGGTATCCTCTGCCTTTTGTTCTGCTGTAGCCGAAGTTGCCAACTGGTTCGCAATGGCCGCCGCCATTCCTTCGAGCACGAGCACATTTTGAATTGAATGAACTAAGTGGGTATTCGTCTGAGAGGCTATCTCTACGCGAGAAGGACTACTCGACAACGAGTATTAAGTATATCGTTTGTGGTGCGCATGTTAGGGTAAACGAGAAAACAACTGACGACGAGAAAAATAGTCGTCACGCGCGCGACGTCTGTCGTGGCGCGCATGCTAGCCCTGCAGATATAGGTAGTTCGAGATAGTTTGGGCACCTGTACAGAGCATGATTGTTTTGACATAATATGCAACTAATTCTATCACCTTGAGTGGTTGTAAGGTGGGAGGCCTTTGAGTTTTGTACCTTATCATTATATTGTTTCCCGTCACACAATAACTCTGGCTGTGCAAGGCTGTTCTGCGCTGGTTTTAGAATACAACTAACTCGCTGAAAGTGGCAATGGAGTTTTCTTTACGATTAAGTTCCCAAGCAGCGCGCAGAGAATTGTCAAGCTGTTGTGTGATTAGGAACACTAGTAGGACATCCCAGCTATCTACTGGCAAATGGATAGCTTTAAGTGAATCTAGACTTTGTTGCAAAGTGACCAAAAAATCTTTAAGGCTATTTCTATTTATACCGCGGCTGTCGGTGATGGCTCTAAGGTGAAAGTTTACGATTATAGTTTTGTTTTCGTACCTTTTTGATAGAATATCCAATGCCTTTTGATAATTTTCATCAATAATTAGTAGAGAGGACACTAAGCCCGCAGCTACTCCTTGTAGCGCAGACTTTTTGTAGTTTGTTAACAGCAGGCAAATCCGTGCTGTGTACTGATGCGTAAAAAATGTTTTTGAATGCTGGCCAGTGGCGAAATGTCTCCATCGAATTTAGGTATTTGGTACATAGTTCCAGCTGTGGTAGTTTGACACGTGGTCTTCTGCTGTTGCAGTCGTAGTGAATGGCTGTGGAGCTAAACTGAAGTGCATTATCTGGCGGCGCAGCTGGAGGTGTCGACATAGTCGACGTCATTGATTCCATTCTCGCCTTTGCTTCATAATACCGATCCTCGAAGGCGGTCCGCTCTTGTTCGTGCGTAGCGCGTCTGTCCGTGCCTAAGTCGAGTATCACCATCTGTAGTTAGACGTCCTCGAATCGTTTCATGATGAGCTCCAACTCAGCTAGTCGCACTTTTATTTCCGGTACCTACTGTGTTTCGGTCGTCGTCGTATTCATTGATGAAGTTCATTATTCTAGTAAGTTTTTCTTTGGCCGCGCTCCGCTGTAGTTTGAGCGTTTCAATGTTTTCTCCTGGTTCCGACATGATGAACCACGACATGAGCACAACACGTGCGTAGTAGGTAAGTAGCAAAGGGGTTTTGCTTTGAAATCACTGAGAAAGATTCTGTTCACCTTATTTTGAGAGGATGGGATTTTGTATGTTGGAAATTTGTAGAATGTAGGTAATGAATAAGAGTTCAGTGTTGTGTGATTGAGATATGAGAGAAAAATGTTTTTTTTCTTTTTTGTTTCACAAGTATGGCGGCGATTCTTCGTCGAAAATTGTCGTGTTGGCTTAGTTGGCGGAATCGTCATATCTCGAAGTTGTCATATCTGTTTTGTAGCAGGTTGATAGCATCAGCATATGACTTGCCTTGCCAATGATTGGCAAGTTATCAATTATATGTAGCGGCTCACCTTTCAGGTATATCTTCAGAAAGCACAGCTTTTAGATGTCCGTGATCCTTGTATCATTGTGTATTATAGAGTCGAACATTTCCTTGAATGATCTGTATTGTGAAATCTCCTTTCCGTCAAAAACTGGAATGTCTTATGTTGGTAGTTTCGCTGCAAAGTAACATTCACTGGATTTATCTGCTGCGGCGGATGATATCTTGGGCACGTGGGAAACCATGAGACGCTCCAACGTGGCAGATAGTGTGAGATATCGTTCCTCGCCGTCATCCTCGGCTTCGGACTCGTCCAACAGCATGATGTTTAGCGTAATCTCCTGATATTTTTGGTGAACGTCCATTAGATTTTTTTTTCGAACAACCAAATCTTCATGATTAAAGTTTTGGTTCTCTAAGCACATTTCCAATCTTGTAAAGGAATGCAAGGGGCATTGCCCCCTCGCGGCTATCAACTTTCGAAGCTCCATTGTGGTGTCGGTCTCCTTCGAGGTTGAGGACTGTGATTCCTGTGCTTTCGACATTTTGTAAACCTGGAGACTCGGTTGCAAGGTGGCAGGCTGGCGGCGGCGGCGTTTTTAGGTTGACGGTGGAGGTTACGTCGAAAATAAATTGTATGATGGATTGCATCGACTGAATTGTTTCGGCACCATGTAGAAGTTTGCGGTTAATGTAGTTATTATTCTGGATGGTTTTTGATAAATAAAATCAAAACTTGGTAGACTCACAAACTTTTTTATATATTGCTGTTCGACCCATAGAGACAGACCACAGACCACACAAAAACTGTGTTGCCTGCAACAATGTTTCCAGCTTGTTATGTCATAGACAGTTGCGTCGGCGTATCTTCCGCACTTGTAGGTACTGTACGAAGCTCACTTCGGTTTTCTGGCCTCCGGGCATGGAATAGAACGGAGAATCTTGATAAAATTCGTAAAGATGGCGTCGACCTTTTTCATTGACACTCGAAGGACCAAATTTATATATGGGATTTGTGGATGATTGAAAGACGTTTGGTATGGGATTTCACTTGTATTGAGTCACACACTGTTTCACTTTAGTTGAAATACTATTTAGGGCTAGTTAGACATTAAATTGATTTAATAAAGAGTAAATTACCGGGAGCCCGAACGTCCCGTTGCAAGGCAGTGTTAGAAGAGAGCGACCCAAGAAAGAGATAGATAGTATTTAGGCTCAATCCTAAACAACATCATTAAGTCAAATAAGACGTACATAAATTAATACTTAACGTGCAAACTAACCCATTAATCACTAGCCAATAGCCATCCATACTGTTGAATGCACCACATTATGTGACTAAGTTTAAATAGTCTTTTGTTTTAACGTTAGTATTGTTTAGTCGAAGAAACGCACGTTAGCATAGCAACTTGCATTGACGTGACACTAAATGACACCGTTCAAAATCATAAACGAACGGATTGATCATTCTTCGTTTTATGCAATTCGCCATCCGTCAACTTTGCAATTTGTTTTTGTAGGTAGACCTCTTGTTTACGTTCGTTGCTATAGAAACCATTAGTTACCAGTTATTATGTGATGATGTTTTTTATACGTATTGCGGCGCACGGAAGCGGCGCGTATTGCGGCGCGAGGAATTGATCATCGAGGAATTGATGGTCAATTCCTCGAGTGACAAACTTTTATGGGAACTTAAAAATCAACCTTTATACAACAACTAACGAATCATCAAAATATATTATGAATTGGCGAAGATATCACCAAAATTGTTGTAGCTAGTCGGGATTTTCCATAAAATTTGTTATTCCAAGAAATAACATTTTTATGGGACCAATTCGGGACCATTTTCTATACCATAGCGAATCTATACAATATCCAGAATTTTATAATCGATCCATAATTGACAGACCTCCGAATTATAAATGTACTTGTATAAATGCGTTAGATTGTAAGTGCTAGTCCTGTTGATTTATTTTACGTAAAATTATAATTTGACTAGCATTTCAATTATATAACGGGTCTTACTTTCCTACAGTGACATATAAAATGGCGGCTGTTAATACGACCCCTGGATAAGAAGCAAAAATAAACAATTCATCAGTATGTACTTAACGGTAATTAGACATTATCAAAGACGTAAATAACATATTTGAAGTAGTAAGATATTATTTGAGAAACATTTTTGCTCACCAGTAGGCCTCGCACGGGGATTGTTGTCTAGGGCAGAATAGAGAAAAATAATGTCACATCGTCATCAAATGCGTAATATGTTTCTAACTCATTCCATAAACCCTTAATAATTTACGCAATGTATGACAATCGGTGGTCATTCTTCTCTATTCTACCCTTGACAACTATTCCCATGCTAGGCCTGCAGCAGTGTCATGATATAAGCTAGTAAAATAAAATAGAAAAATGTAACTTACAAGAACACGAGAAAGGATTTATTAGACAAAAACTGTGGAATGTTGCCTAAAGTATCTTACTTTATGTATTTTGTTGTATTTGTACAATGTCTGTGATATTATAATATGAATGAATGTCTGTAACAATGATTGTGTATGTAAAATAAACGAATTCTTCTTAGTATCTTTTTGTTTTATTGTTAAAAATCATCAGTTTAAAAAACCAATTTCTCGTTCATTATGTGCTACTGTAACCCCATATCATCCCATATCCCCCAGCTTCGATTTGCAACAGTTAACAACACCTCAAAGTATTTAAACCAATCCATAATAAGTACTTAATAAGATTTGACACTGTTCAAATCATCGATAATTTTTTTATTCAACGCTTCGAGCTCTTCTATCGCTTGTTTCTTTAGCGGCTCGTAATCAGCCTTGAGTGTTATAGACGCGATGTCTTCTTCTAGAACTGTCTTTCTGGCTTCTAGCTGAGCTAGCTGGTCTTCTAAACTGTTCAGCTTGCCATACATTTCGTTGCCGTCCAGACTTGCCTGTAAACAAGTTATAGTTATAATACATTGTCTCTGTGCTGTGCAACTATAATGACAACCTCTGTGACGCAGCGGGCGAAGGTCTGCCTGCGACGCAGGAGGTCGTGGGTCAAATGTTTGTTAGATCTGCAGACATTTGTCCAGAACCACTCTCATTTAAATCCACATCATCATCACTGGCCTATTTTACATCTATGAAAAATGATTTAAGTGGCATCAGTTTGGCTGGGAATCAGCCGAGGACACACACACGCACTGATAATTCAGGGCAAAGCTGTTTTTAAGTTGAGTTTCAAATAAAGCCCCTCTATTAAGCGATAATTGAATGGAAGAGGAACCTACTAATATCATTACATGCATACTAAGAGCTGCTGTCGTAATGAACAAAGTTCGTGATGATGATGGGCAGAACTTACAGTTCAAACCGTGTCAGTGAATTACCAATAACCCTGTAGGTATACCTTATGTCAAGAAAAAAATATTTAATCGTTATTCACAAGTTGATCACCTCGGCGTCCAGAATCACCAGCTTAGTAGGTACACATGTTTCGTGGCACCCTTTAGAAACGAAATGTGTGCTGTATGTACTCGGCCAATTAACATAGACATTGAGAATTTGAGAGGCATAAACCCAGCAGTGGGTTGATGATGATGAATGGGCCAATCACATTGGTTGAGTTGTAAGTTAAAGTGTAAGACAGTGTCATTGAAAAAGCCATAGCAGAGACGCGAAGACTTAAGTACCTATGGCAGGTAAAGTATCGTGAAGAGTGAACGTACCTATAGTAGGAACGGTGTGGAGCTTTGAAGGTTGTTGCTCACCGCACTGCTACCGCAAATTACACACATGGCTTTTCGGCTGAACAGCTGGGGAGCCAACATACAACAGTGTGTGGTTTTTGCACGACAACGAAAACGAAACTTCGATTTTCCTTTTTCGAGTAGACCCCAGGTTCGTGCAACTTGCTTGAATAATCATAAAGTGACTGACGACGGCTCTGGCCGCTCTAAGTGCTTAAATTCCAAAATAATACCTGCAACTTCTTGAGCTTGTTGCTCGCTTCAACCACAGCGCTCTCAGTAGGCGCTAGCTTTTCTTTCAGCTGGCTCAATTCAGTTTGTAGTGCCTTCTTTTGCTCCTCACCTGGAAGTAAAAGATGGCAATGTTCATAACAACTTTCAACTGGTGTCGATTCGGTAATTTACTAATTTGGCAGAACTAAAAAGGTTACACCAACGAAGTGTAGGACGCCCTCCGGCCAGGTGGGATGACGATCTGCGAAAGACTGCAGGCAGATGCTGGATGCGACAAGCTGAAGACAGGGCGCTATGGCGCTCATTAGGGGACGCCTATGTCCAGCAGTGGACTAATATAGGCTGATGATGATGATGAAAAATGTTACATGATCCTTTCTTTACGACACAAATGAACAGGGCAGCCACATGTTTTGTAAAAATAACTATTAAAACTAAAAAATGTAGGCCTTTCTCTTAAAAACGAAATCGAAGTTTTTGATTCGTTTTTGTGCAATCGCTAATCTTATATAAGCAAGCGACGTACGAGTTGGTTTTGGACGACAACGAAAACGAGACTTCGGTTTACCTTTTCCGAGTAGGTGGATCCAGGTACCCTGAGTACATGAAAACAACCGAATTGTAATCAGTAGGTATCTAGCTAACAATAAGGTTTGAGTGTAGTTTCTGTCATGGTCTACGAGACGTTCCTTCTACTATACTTCAGGAGTTGGGTCTATTATATGAGTTTTTGCAAAATCTTCGATAATGTGGTGTAAACTCGATGTGAAATGTTTGTAAACAAACCACTACCTACACAAAAAACAAAACTCGCTTGGCGTCGAGTTTCAGATCATCAATGTATAATAATAATTGTAATATGTCAGCAATATTTAAAGGAAGGATCTCAAATTGACAAGTACCTACCTAATGTGAATTGCGTACAAAAAGACGCCGCAACAGAGTGAATTTTTGGTTAAGTATGGGCGGCCTATGTCCAGCAGTGGACTAATATAGGCTGATGATGATGATGATGGGCGGTTTGTTTACAAACACTCCACATCGAGTTTGGCTAGTGTATAGGTAGGTACACGGTCTTGCGCTGAGATAGTAAGCGTGCTTTTTGTCCTAAGATCAATTAATTAATTACCATCTTCTGTCAGCTTTTCGAGATCAGATAATGTGACCAATTCCTCGTTCATGACCCGTGTCTTCTGTGGCAGTGTTTCGAGTTCTGTTGCTAGGCGCATTCTGGTAGCTTCTGCCTTGAAAAATATTAATATTATTAGTTTTAGCTTTGGTCATACTTGCAAGCAAAGGTCTTCTGCTTCCACACTCCACGTTCTGTACTGTAAACCAATCCTTGCTAAACTAACACTTTCAGTGCCCACGACGCACATGTGAATCTTGCAGTAGGTACTACTCGCAATGGCGGGCGCGGGGCGGCACTTTCACCGCCCAGCTCTGGCGCCCGCCCGCCCCGGAGCGGGCGGGCGCCAGAGCTGGGCGGTGAAAGTGATAAAATACTACTCTTTAGTTAGTAGTATTTTATCACTTTCACCGCCCAGCTGGTGAGTATCTGGCGCAGCGCATCAGCATTGCCATACAGCGTGGCAATGCAGCCAGCGTCTTGGGGACGCTTCCGACTGGTATTGATATGGATCAGTTGAGCTACCTGTAGTCCACTCACCGTAGTTCAGTTAGCTCAATTGTTTCAATTGTAAATACTACACTTGCGAGCTTTAAACTGGAATCGCTTCAAGGGTTGTTCAAGACTAATTTTTACAATTTCTTTGCAGTGAACTATGAGTTAAGTTATGTTTTCCCTTACGCAGGATTTATTGGCGACGAGACAGATATTATAATACTATACTAGTAGACGATAAATTTTGATTTAATGCACGATAATGTCCGCTGCCACACCGCAGCAGTGACTAGACAGTACCGACAGACGTCTTCCATGTCGGTATTCCCACACTAGACTGGCTAGCCCTTATTCCTGACTTGAACCCAATCTGGCATATGTGGGACGAGCTAAAACAGCGAATACGAGGGAGAAATCCAGCTAATCCAGGTCCGGCGCCGATAGAAGCCGATAGATGCAACTTCGACCTATTGCAATAATTCCCAAAATTTAGGTAGCCAATTTAATTAATTTTAAATCTTCTTGATATCACTTGAAATGTAACAAAATTACCTTTCAAATGATATACCACAATCTATAGTTCATTGGACATAAATTGTAAAAAATTGTTTTGATCAACTCGCGCGATGAAGCGATTCCATTTTAAAGCTCGCAAGTGTAGTATAATTTTCTTTGTGAATAAAGGCTACTAACTACCTAATACTACATTTCAACGTAGGTAGGTACTTACAGTTTGACAAATTGCGCCTACGATGAAATATAAGTTCCAAACTACGTAATTTCTAATAGGTTGTACGAAAACTTGGTAATTTCTAGTAGAACGTTATCCAGAAATCCGTCCTTACCTTTTTCAAATTCCCCTGAAATCGTTCGTAGTCCTTCATCAAAGCTTCGACAGACTTCTTATTGTCATCGTACGACGAAGTGTATCCATCCTTCTGCTTCAACGAATCTATTTCGCTCAAATCCAAATCTATGTTAGAACTACAACAGAAATAAAAAGGGTTTATGAGTTTGCAAATTTCTAAATAAAGTTCCACAATAACTTGCTCGCAATAATATCTAACGCCTTATTTAACAGCAGGTCTAAAAATAATAACATGAAGACGTAGCGAATGCAGCACCGGTAGCATAGTAGAGATCTTTGCATGAGGCCTATGTCCAGCGGTGGACGTCGTTCGGCTGTGATGATGAAATTAATGAGAAAAAGGTAGGTTAGTAAAACGCGAGTTACCTAATCATTCAATAAATAAAAGTAGCTGCGTAGAGATAAACCATTCTAAAAATGCACGCCGAGTGTAGACGTATTGTGGAGGGGGCGTGCATTCATTACGTATGCAAGCGGGTTAACTACGAACCTTATTTGTGTTGGAAGAACATTAACATTTCATCCCTTAGGTACATCCGTAATGAATTCGTCAAACTATGATAGTTTTTATAGTAAACGGGGCGTGCATTTTTGGAATGGTTTATCTCTACCTGCTATGCTCCAAAGCAAAAACAATATCTTTCTCCAGATTCTCGATACGCTCTTGTTCTTTCTTGAGGTTTTCTTCGTACGTTGACATGAACGTGTCCATTGTTTCTTCTCTCTTTTTCAGCTCTCGGTATTTCTGGTGGCGTTCTGAATTCCCTTCTTCAAGATCCTGAAAAGAACGTTAACGTTGAATGACAAATAGGTATAGCTGAAAACTAAAGCTTGACGCTACGGGACACACTATAAAAACGCTTTAGAAAATAAAAATGTTTATCAAAATCTGAAATACTGTTCTGGGTGGTAACTACAGTGGATTCAATTCAGCTATTTTTAACGTTAATCGTGTGTTTCTATCAGAGTGGTGTTCGTCATTTCAATTCAATTCGTTAAAGCAGAAATAACATTACAGAGTATACCTACCTACTTCAATGCGTTACATCTAGGATCGACATATAGATACTTGCTAATGCAATTAAACATACTTAGGGCTCATGTCACGGACGACGACACGTTGCCCTGCACCCGTCGACGGCACCCCTCGACAGCAGTCGACGGTTGCCGTCGACGGGTGCAGTTGCCTTGCTGTCGCAACGTGCCGTCCGTGTCCGTGTAGCAACGTCCCGCCCTTAGTCGAAACCACGAATCTGTCGACATTCTGCTTTGTTGAAGACTTAGAAAATTAAGAAAGTAGGTTAGCAAACCTGTTCTGCTTGCTCTATCAGCTCTTGCACTTTCTTTATCTGCTCCCTGAGACTTGCTGCGTTGCTGTCCAAAGATGCAATTGCTGCGTTGTCTTCTCTGACCTGAAATCATTTAGTAGTCTTTAAATATTGCTTATAGTTTGTTCTGCTTAACGAATAGGTTGGTAAATATTGAGGTGGCACTGCCTTTGAGCCGAGCAGCGTTGGTGTTGTGCTGACCCTGTGTTTAATAGGTATGGATGTACTGATGATCGATGCTAATCGTTTAGTGCTTGGTTCTAAATTTAGTTACTAGTCAGCGATTGATGGGTCAATTATTGCTCAGAGGCGTCATCGTTTGGTACCTACGTGAAGAAACTCAAAACTTCTAAGGGCAAAGTGTTACCTGCAACAATAGCTTCTCCCTCTCCTCTTGAGGATCCAAACGGTTGTTCATTTCGTTCTTCAAATTGTCACGTTTCTCTTCCACTGCCACTAGTCTTCGATGCATCTCTAACAGATGCATTTTTATCTGTAAAAAACATGTAGTGATTGGAAAAAAAAGCTTTTGCATTAAAGTCGTTGCGTCATTATCATTACCCGAGATTTCCAGCAGGATTTTATCCATTGATGGCTCTCCAATACCTACGTATTGGAGAGCAGTAATGTAGTAGGTACCTACCTACTTTGTAGTAACTTTTCTTATCTAAGCAAAGCTAAAATGCATACCTGGGATCCAGAAATTTCCTTGAGAAACTCATCTTTTTCCCTATTCAAGTGGTCAATCTGATTCCGTGCCTGTTCCGCGTCAGCCCTCAGCGCGGCGGCAGTAGCTTCCAACTCGGTATATTGATCCTTTTGTTCCTGCGTCATTTCTGCTAGCAGAGTCGTGATTGTAGATTGTTCCTAAAAGGAATTAGTAAAATAAATACATAGGTACTTACCTCTAAGACTTAGGATTGTGTAATGAAAGATAAATAAACCTTCCAGCTGTGTTAGATTTTCTAATGGACTCCGTTTTAACTCCCGACGCAAACAAATAGGGGTAGATATTAAAGACGCTGTAGGTAGGTACCTACCTACTTCAGTTTACAATATGGATGTTCAAAGTTCAACGTAGCTTCCAAACGCTTAGGTAAACCAATTTTGATTCAGTATGTTTGAAAAGTACCTAACCTGTTCAAGAGTGTTATAAGCTACCTACCTACGTGTGATGGTAAAAATAGTAGATGCCTAGGTACCTAGGACAGACCTACAAACAGTGTTTTGTTGATAATTCATCTCTGGTTTTTAAGTAAAAGTCGGGGATTTTATTTTTATTTTTATTTTTCTTTATTAGATTTACCAATGGTTTTTCTTCTTTTAATTTTCAAGTGTCTTTAACGAAGAGATTTCGTTCCGTACCTTTTCCACTTGTTCCCGTAACTGCCTCAGCTGATTATCCTTCCGTTGTTTCTCCATGAAGACTTGCTCCACCTCCTCTTGAAGTTTCCGATTACTAGCTTCCAGCTCTCGCGTTTGCTCTGTAACGGTCGCCTTTGTTGCCTCACCGTTTACTATGCGAATGGCTGTGTTGTAATCGGCTAAACGGCCTTGGAGATCTGTAAATAGATTTAGCAAGTTTCAGGGATCCCATGTTTCTTATTCGAAAGCGAATAACCTAGAATCTACCTAAGATTTAATTACCCTTACCAGTCAACTCTTGCGCCAACTCTCTAACCCTCTTCTCGTAATGTTTCTTCGCGGATCTCTCTCTCTCGCCCGCATCAGCCTTCTCGCTAAGCCTCGCGATCTCTGCTTTCATCTCTCGCACCTTGACTTGCATCAGTTCCTCCCAGTAGCGCTTGTCCTGGAGTTGTCTGGTGCGGAAACCTCGCGCGGTTCCAGTGCGGACACCGGAGATTCCTTGCTGGGTTATTGGCCTGTCAATCTGTTGACACCAATATTTCAATTGAGATAAATAAAAGAAGGGAAGGAATGATGGGACCCGATTAGCGCTTTCCCTGCCAAGCTTACTGCAGAGCGTATCACTAAATTTAGTGATACGCTCTGCAGGGGCGTGATGATAGGCGGAGCAAAGCGAAAATTGATTGCTGGTCGAGGATGAGCAAAAAAAGCCCAGTGGCAAGTTAGATCGACGAAATAAATAGTACCTATACACGTCGTCGTGGGGAATCGAGGTAGATGGCGCAAACTTCGAAAGGCCTTTTCCCAACAGTCGCTCTTATCCCTCCGATGGGTTCATAAGACAGTTTAGAGATCTTGATATAAGATGGACGAGCTCTGTGGCGCAGCGAGCGAAGGTCCGCCTGCGCAGGAGGTCGCAGGTTCGATTACCGCCTTGGGAAAACATTACTCTGCAGATATTTGTTCTGGGTGTTTTCTATGTACCTACTTAGGTATTATAAAAAATATATATCATGTAGGTAAGTAGGTACGTAATGTACTTATGGATTAAGTGCATATCACCCATATCCAACTCAAGCTCTGCTTACGTTGGGGTTAGATGATGCTGCGTTTAGATATTCTGTGTTTTGAGTGCTCACGACGTACACACACGTCCACTCCCTGTTGTAGCTGCGGCGCGTCCCTTCGGCTTCGGGTCGGTCGCATCGCATCACAGAGGTTGGACAGTTTCTTCCGAGCAGAGGAAGGGCTTTAAACACTTACCATAGAGAGCACATAGCTGGTGGCTGGCTGTCGGAGGCGCTGGTCCGAAGCCGGCTGTCGACAGTCGCGCTATGCTGCCACGGTAGCCAAGCAGGTCAGTGAATGCTTTAAAGACTTACCTACTATAGGGAAACCAGTACCCAGTACCTAGATGCTGTAAACACTTACCATAGAGAAGCCAGTCATAGCTGTCGGCTGGCGGCTGGCTGTCGGAGGCGCTGGTCCGAAGCCGGCTGTGGACAGCCGCGCTGTGCTGCCCCGGTACGCCGATGTAGGACGCATTGCGCCGCTCCTACGAAAAAACATGAATTGGTAAGATTTATGCAGCGACAGTAAAATCCTATCAAGTTCAGCTTGAACCGGATCAACGTGTGCTATGCTCTGAACTCGTTTAAGCGCTGAACTGAGTTTATCTTATGTTGATAGCGTTCGTACGTAAGTCACGCCACTGCTTTGCTTGGGACGTCAATAAATTAGTAGGGAATACCTAGGTAGTTATTTTTAAAACTAAATAGGCAGCAGCGAGTTTTTACTTTATGGGCTTACTTACCATTTTACTTCCACTAAGACTAAAAGCTTGAAACAAACGGATAAACAACTGCTAAAGCTGATAAAATTACCTTGATGCACCAGATCCACTGTTCGTGTACTCACGGTAACCTCTCCGCGAGACAGGCCGTGAGTCCGGTCGCCGGCCGCGCTCGCTGCCCTCGGAAAAATCCATAATTACGCGCAAATAGATTATTTTCTATATGGCCAGCTGAGAAAATGAATGGCCAGCTTTGTTGTGACTTTAGCGTTGCCATGGCAACCAGTTGGCCATGCCGTAGATATGGGCGCGCACAATATTAACGAAATTCTGTGACGTGACAATACCGACGATTTGCCAGAGATTGTCACGTTTCAGATATAGATATGTCGTGGCCATATCCTAGAATTGATCACTTCATGATGTGACCGACCATTTCATGAAATGGTAGAATTTCATGAAATGGAAAATACCTACGCGCTGGCCATATCATGATGTAGTCAGGCCAGATCAATGAATAATCAGCGTTTAACGATATGAAAAGCTAAATGCACGGCTACTTCATGATAAGGTCAAACAATATCATAAAATAGTTACATTATCCACCGTTAGAGGCGCTGATATTGTTTTGTTTTGTTTTTGACATCTGTGATTTTATATTTTGATTTTATATTTGTTAGATTTTAAATTTATTAACATTGAGGCTCCCTTGGAGCCTCAATGTTAATAAATTTCTAAGTCAACGCAAACAAAAGTTACAGAAGTTTATGTCCGAATATTAAGAAATTTCCAAGGGAATCATATGCACACAAAACCTATGGGGTACTTCCCGTTGACCTAGAATCATGAAATTTGACAAGAAGAAAGGTTTTATAATTATACGGAACCCTCGGTGCGTGAGTCCAACTCGAACTTGACGTTTTATTTATTTTATCATGTTAAAAAAAAAAAATAATGTGTAAACCATCTAAGAAAATATTTTTTTCGTAGCTATTATGTGACCATAGACATTTTTTTATAGTCATAACGAAAATTGTCAAAGATTTAAGAAGGCCGTTTTTGGACCAGCACAGGCGTGTTCTTTCTTAGGTTAAGTACTCTTTTGTTGTTGTTTTCATTAATTTCTTTATTCACCAAGAAAATTACAATCAATTAATAGAAATAAATTAGAACTAGTATTTACAATTGAAAAAAATGAGCTAATTGCAGACTGTTGTTATTAACATCATCTCCCAATATTCCCAATCAATTCGATAAAAATCAAAAGTGAATACAACATGGCTCAAATGGTTTTAGATGGTCTATTCTAGCTCCTCCTTGAAACTTTCTACCAATCACTCTGTATTTGACTCATAACTTTTGTTATTTACTGTACGCAAAAAAAAATGGCTCTTTCAGTGTAATAATTTGAACTCTGATAAATTAATTAAAATTTTCTTTGTAGCAAGACTCGGATATATCTTATTCCCATTCTATATTATTGCGGTCCGCGAGCGATCAGAATGGGATATATTGGGATTAAACCATTTCTAACTAAAACAAAAGTGGCAGTAAATTTACTTTTACAAGGTTCCCTCCGTAGATCAGATGGAGATGTTAGCTTCTCCTAGGTATAGTAAATTTGCATAAGTCTACGCGTACTTAAAGGGCCCTCCGTCGTCTACATACATAGGTAACATTTACATCATCGCCATCATAGGAGGTTCAGAATCGTAGCGCCATAAACTACTCATCGAGTCCCCATTTAGGTAGGTAATGTAATAAATGACGATTAAAACCTGACTCGTTGAAAAAAGAGAAAAACAACAAATAAATATGAAACTACTAAAGCAAAATTGTTAATCTATATAAATAAAAATGAAACCCGTTTTCCTTGGTCACGGCATCACGCGTGAACGGCTGGACCGATTTCGCTAATTCTTTCTTTGTTGTGTTTGTTAGTTTGTTATTGTCAGGAGAAGGTTCTTATGAAAGAAAAAATTAAGAAAGTTGGAAACATAAATTTCCACAGGGGCGAAGCCGCGGGGCGCAGCTAGTATTAATCATAAAAGCCTAATATTATGTAAACAATTGACGAATACTTAAACGAAAAATAAATATTATGCAAAAGAGTATAGATAGGTATTACAATGACTCTCTCTGCATACATATTGTCTCCCCAGATGAGTGTATAAGTAGTACCTACTTCTATAACATTACATACAGAACACAATAAATGATTGACTATTGACTATAGTTATCAACGCATCCGACAAGACGATGGCAGTTCCATTTAAATAGTTAATAGCCTGATCCTAATGATTAACCTCGCAAGATCTAGTAAAGAAGTATTTTGAAATACCTAAGTACACGTGTTATAATAAATTTCAAAAACTTTATGATGTAGGTACTTATCAGATAAAGCTTGCGTTCCAAATGCTTAGGTATAGGTATGGTATGCTATTAAAAATCACTAGGTATTAGGCATAAATACAGGAATTTTACCGATTTACACCACTATGTACCTACCTACTAATAAACATGTAGGTATTTGGCAAAGCTAGCTGTGTTTCTTTCTTCGTGCTACAATTTAGCAAACGGATATTCCCTTTTTGGCCATCGTAATGGTCTAAACTTTTTCAAAGAAATTAACGCCACTGCAGAACCATTTCATTCCTATTCAATCGAAAGAAAATGGAAGAATCTACCTTTGGACCATTTCGATACAAACGAAACACGATCGTGGAACATGAGATATTAGGGTTAGTAGTAGTAGTAGTAAGTAGGTAGGTACCTACATCTTGTCCGAATCTAAAACTCTTCCGCGGACGACTCACATTCGAGTAGTCCACTTCACATTTGAGTAGGGGTACATCTCGTCCGAATCTAAAGTCTCTTGGTTTTAGTATGAACGACTCGACTGGTGGAAACTCAATGGACCAGTATTCTTGTTACTGATCGGAGCGCAGAACGAAGATAACATAATAGCCTTTGAAACTGGAACGGTGTATGACCTGGCTAATGAAACCCATAGAGCCATGTTTCTAACCGAGCATAGATAGAAGAAAGCAAAGGCCTTTTGACAAGTACACAATTGACAACCTCAGGTTTTTAAGTTCTAGGCAAGCATTAACTGACAACGCCAAGCATAACTATTATTTTTATTATTTTATTTCTATATTAATAATTTCGGACCGGTCTACGGTAGACTCGAACGAAATGCACATCAAATTGAAGAGCGTAAAAAATTAGTCGATCCGAGTCGACAACTTATAGGCGGAAAATTCGAATTATCGAGTAGTTTCAATATGAAAATGAATAAATTGCTAAAAAAATTGTAACGGCGTTGCAAAGTAAACATGTCAATTAAGTATAAACATGTCTATGGTTCGGTCTTGTTACCGTGGACGGAAGAAATCGCTCCCCAGGGTATATAAATACTCCTTGATCGTAGTTTAGTACATATATAGTGATCTGTGGTTCGGTCTAATTTCTTTGAATGAAAACTCTTTGATTGATAAAATTAAATCATAATATGTAAAATAATAGTAATAGTAGTATTTTATTGCACCCGCGCGAAGCCGGGGCGGGTCGCTAGTTGAAAAAATAAAGCTGTCAAAATTGTTTTCTTCTTCAAAGATCGTTGTCATTGGTGGTTCTTACACCGGAAATTTAGCTGCTTTTTAGGGTTTCGAAGATCGGTTTCGAAACCCTTATGGTCTCGCTTTGTCTGTCCTTTTTTCCCTCCTTAATAACTAAGCAACTACAGCAGCTATCAACTTGAAATTTAAAATAATAATACATTTCGTGTGCCTGTACAGATTTTAAGAAAAAACAAGACCCGTCAAGTGCGAGTGTAACTCGCGCGCCGAGGGTTTCGAACGTTTGTGAACAAGTAGGTATGTACTAAAGGTACCGGTTAGAAACTCCGAAATTTAATGAAGACCTAACACTAGTAGGTACCAACCTACATTTCAGATGGATCTCTCTCCATGCTTCGGTGATAGGGTGTAGCGGTAATTTTTTCGACTTTTTTCAAAATATTTCGAAAAGTATTAAACCCACAGAAATTTCAAAAACTGTTTTGAAATGTACAAACCGATATCTTTCATATGATACCCCACTCAGTGGGGTAGCCCCCCCTTTTGAAAATTATCCCCCCTCTTTTTGACCATTTTTCAAAAAGTGTTCATTTTACAGACTTCTCTATATTTTTCCTGTAAAATATAGATCTATATCTACAAACGCTTCACACATTTTGAATGGATCGCTCTGCAAACTTCGGAGATAGGGGGGGGGAACGGGTAAAATTTCGACTTTTTTCAAAATATTTCAAAAAGTATGAAACCTACAGAAATTTTAAAAACTGTTTTGAAATGTATAAACCGATACCTTTCATATGATACCCCACTTAGTGGGGTAGCCCCCCCTTTTGAAAAGTATCCCCCCTCTTTTTGACCATTTTTCAAAAACTGTTCATTTTACAGACTTCTCTATATTTTTCCTGTAAAATATAGATCTATGTCTACAAGCGTTTGATACATTTTGAATGGATCACTCTGCAAACTTCGGAGATAGGGGGGGGGGAAAGGGTAAAATTTCGACTTTTTTAAAATTTTTTCAAAAAGTATGAAACCTACAGAAATTTTAAAAACTGTTTTGAAATGTACAAACCGACACCTTTCATATGATACCCCACTTAGTGGGGTAGCCCCCCCTTTTGAAAATTATCCCCCCTCTTTTTGACCATTTTTCAAAAAGTGTTCATTTTACAGACTTCTCTATATTTTTCCTGTAAAATATAGATCTATATCTACAAACGCTTTACACATTTTGAATGGATCGCTCTGCAAACTTCGGAGATAGGGGGGGGGGAACGGGTAAAATTTCGACTTTTTTCAAAATATTTCAAAAAGTATGAAACCTACAGAAATTTTAAAAACTGTTTTGAAATGTACAAATCAATACCTTTCATATGATACCCCACTTAGTGGGGTAGCCCCCCCTTTTGAAAAGTATCCCCCCTCTTTTTGACCATTTTTCAAAAACTGTTAATTTTACAGACTTCTATATATTTTTCCTGTAAAATATAGATCTATATCTACAAACGATTCATACATTTTGAACGGATCGCTCTGCAAACTTCGGAGATAGAGGGGGGGGAGCGGGTAAAATTTCAACTTTTTTCAAAATATTTCAAAAAGTATTAAACCTACAGAAATTTCAAAAACTGTTTTGAAATGTACAAATCGATACCTTTCATATGATATCCCACTCAATGGGGTAACCCCCCTTTTTGAAAATTATCCCCCCTCTTTTTGACAATTTTTCGAAAAGGGTTCAGTTTACAGACTTCTCTATATTTTTCCTGTAAAATATAGATCTATATCTACAAACGCTCAATACATTTTGAATGGATCGCTCTGCAAACTTCGGAGATAGGGGGGGGGGAATGGGTATTTTTTCGACTATTTTCAAAATATTTCAAAAAGTATGAAACCTACTGAAATTTCAAAAACTATTTTGAAATGTACAAACTAATACCTTTCATTTGATACCCCACTTGACTCTGTAGGTCTCTTTTAAAATTTTGACATTTCAATTTGTATGGAAAATGTTCATTTTCATTTTTCATTTATTTTCATTTTTTTTTCTTAAAATCTGTACAGGCACACGAAATGTATTATTATTTTAAATTTCAAGTTGATAGCTGCTGTAGTTGCTTAGTTATTAAGGAGGGAAAAAAGGACAGACAAAGCGAGACCATAAGGGTTTCGAAACCGATCTTCGAAACCCTAAAAATGAAAATAAATGAAAAATGAAAATGAACATTTTCCATACAAATTGAAATGTCAAAATTTTAAAAGAGACCTACAGAGTCAATTGGGGTATCAAATGAAAGGTATTAGTTTGTACATTTCAAAATAGTTTTTGAAATTTCTGTAGGTTTAATACTTTTTGAAATATTTTGAAAAAAGTTGAAATTTTACCCGCTCCCCCCCCTCTATCTCCGAAGTTTGCAGAGCGATCCGTTCAAAATGTATGAATCGTTTGTAGATATAGATCTATATTTTACAGGAAAAATATATAGAAGTCTGTAAAATTAACAGTTTTTGAAAAATGGTCAAAAAGAGGGGGGATACTTTTCAAAAGGGGGGGCTACCCCACTAAGTGGGGTATCATATGAAAGGTATTGATTTGTACATTTCAAAACAGTTTTTAAAATTTCTGTAGGTTTCATACTTTTTGAAATATTTTGAAAAAAGTCGAAATTTTACCCGTTCCCCCCCCCCTATCTCCGAAGTTTGCAGAGCGATCCATTCAAAATGTGTAAAGCGTTTGTAGATATAGATCTATATTTTACAGGAAAAATATAGAGAAGTCTGTAAAATGAACACTTTTTGAAAAATGGTCAAAAAGAGGGGGGATAATTTTCAAAAGGGGGGGCTACCCCACTAAGTGGGGTATCATATGAAAGGTGTCGGTTTGTACATTTCAAAACAGTTTTTAAAATTTCTGTAGGTTTCATACTTTTTGAAAAAATTTTAAAAAAGTCGAAATTTTACCCTTTCCCCCCCCCCTATCTCCGAAGTTTGCAGAGTGATCCATTCAAAATGTATCAAACGCTTGTAGACATAGATCTATATTTTACAGGAAAAATATAGAGAAGTCTGTAAAATGAACAGTTTTTGAAAAATGGTCAAAAAGAGGGGGGATACTTTTCAAAAGGGGGGGCTACCCCACTAAGTGGGGTATCATATGAAAGGTATCGGTTTATACATTTCAAAACAGTTTTTAAAATTTCTGTAGGTTTCATACTTTTTGAAATATTTTGAAAAAAGTCGAAATTTTACCCGTTCCCCCCCCCCTATCTCCGAAGTTTGCAGAGCGATCCATTCAAAATGTGTGAAGCGTTTGTAGATATAGATCTATATTTTACAGGAAAAATATAGAGAAGTCTGTAAAATGAACACTTTTTGAAAAATGGTCAAAAAGAGGGGGGATAATTTTCAAAAGGGGGGGCTACCCCACTGAGTGGGGTATCATATGAAAGATATCGGTTTGTACATTTCAAAACAGTTTTTGAAATTTCTGTGGGTTTAATACTTTTCGAAATATTTTGAAAAAAGTCGAAAAAATTACCGCTACACCCTATCACCGAAGCATGGAGAGAGATCCATCTGAAATGTAGGTTGGTACCTACTAGTGTTAGGTCTTCATTAAATTTCGGAGTTTCTAACCGGTACCTTTAGTACATACCTACTTGTTCACAAACGTTCGAAACCCTCGGCGCGCGAGTTACACTCGCACTTGACGGGTCTTGTTTTATTATTAATTTTTTTTTATTCAACTGTATCGGGACTTGGTAGATGCTGATATAATAGCGAGCAGTACGCCTGTTCTGGCAAAAGCTGATTTCTTAGGTGATGTCAATTACCAGGAGATAAGGAACAGCGGGATGCTGTGACAATATTAATAAAATAAAATGTCAAGTGCGACGCACTTCAAGGCAAACGACTCGCGCACTAAGGGTTCCGTTTAATTGTAAGACCCGATGTGTATACTGTTTGATGTATGAAATACTACCTATATTGTAATAACAAATTCGGTTGTTATAACAGAATTTATTACATACCTATGTACCTACGCGTACAAATTGAATAAATAAAATACAGCAGAGTCATGAAGGCAGGTAATGCTCTGGTTCAAATCACGCACTGGTCGACCACTAGATTTCATTGAAAAGTTTACCTTTATACTAAAATCTATTCATATTATTTTATTCGATAAATCAGAGTATTTAAATCATTTTAATGAAATGTATATGGCTATTAAACGAATTTCTATGTATTGGACGTATGCTATTGGAAAAAATTGCGTGAACTCAGTAGGTAATTTAGGTAGGTACACTAAATACTATCGGTAGTAGCAATTGGTCTAACTCTACCCGTCAGAATGTGTATGATTCAATGATCGTTTAGCACACTGAGAATAGTTAAGACTTGGAATCGGTCTCCAACAGTTGATGAGCGACTGTCTGGATTATGCTTGTTGAGTATTCACCGGGGCATAATAAGCAAGGAAAACAAGGATACCTTCCTGGAAAATGTTCTAAACAAGTTCAGTCAAAAACCACGCCAGTTACAGTTACAATTTGTTATTGGTGCCAATTGATGGGTACAAAGTCATTGCAATAAAAAAACCATTAAAAATTGGGTTTTTCAATTCAATAGCTCTCGGTAATTTTGATCATGGTTTCCAAGGGGTGCAACTGCACCACCTGGCACCCCCCGCCGCCGACCATGCCCGCATCAGATAGCTAGCATTCCCAAAGTTGGTACCTACGCTATCGTTAATGATGCACACTTCATACCATATAAATACCGTGATAAGTGGTTGATAACTTATTCTGAATTACTAACAAACATGTATTTGGCAGAGTTAGCTGTGTTTCTTAGTTCGTGCTACTATTTAGCCAATGGGTTTTTCCTTTTCGGTCACCGCGATGGTCTGAACTTTTTATTCAAAGAGATTAACGCTACTGCAGGTCTATTCGATTTCGCGCCAATCCTAGAGAAATGGATGAGTCAACCTATGGACCACTTCGATAAGAACGAAAGCCGAACATGGAACATGAGATATTTCGAAAGACTGGATATGTGGAAACCCAAAGGACCAGTTTTCATATTCATCAATGGAGAAAGCAGAGCTCGCGAAGAATTCCTCAAAACAGGAACTATGTTTGAACTGGCAAAAGAAACCAATGGAGCAATGTTCCTAACCGAGCATAGATATTACGGAGAAAGCAAACCTTTCAACAACTTCACAACTGAAAACATGAAGTTTTTAAGTTCGAGACAAGCATTAGCAGATAACGCCAAACTTATTCAGGAAATAATCAAGCTTTCGCCATTATTTTCTTCTTCAAAGGTTGTTGTCGTTGGTGGTTCTTACGCCGGTAATTTAGCAGCTTGGATGAAACTAGTGTATCCGGACTTGGTGGATGCTGCTATAGCAAGCAGTGCACCAGTCCTGGCGAAAGCTGATTTCTTCGAATACCTTGAAACTGTAAGTGACGACTTTGAACAATATGGCACACCGGGATGCCATGACCAAATAGGTAAAATATTTAGACGTTACGAAGAGTTATTTACTTCAGATGAAGGAATAAAACGTCTTAAAGAGGAAGAGCAAATATGCGAAGAAACAGATATGAACAAACTTGAAAATCAACAGTTGTTCATTTTATCTAAAGCCTCGGCATTTATGGCCCAAGCTCAATACGGAGGTTTAAAGTATATAAAGAAGCTATGTAAAGATATAAATAATAGTTTTCACGTGTTTTCTTCAAAAGACGATGAAACCGATATGTGGAATGAGCGACGTCAATGCTTTACTTATGATTTCGACACACTGATTGAAGGTATGAAACATATGGACTGGTACACGGCTTGGACGTACCAAACCTGCACAGAGTTTGGCTATTTTCAAACGGCGAATTCAAAGAACCAACCGTTTACTAATAATATACCTACAGAGTTGTTTTATAAAATGTGTACAGCTTTCTTTGGACCAAATTTTAACAAAGAGCGTGTCGATCAGGGAGTACAAAAATCCAATGAAATGTATGGGGGTCTTAATCCAAATGTTACGAATGTTGTGTTTGTGAATGGTGAATTGGATCCTTGGCACAGACTGAGCATTTTGGAAGATTTGTCGTATGATGCACCAGCTAAATTTATACCACTTTCGTCACACTGTCGAGATCTATTCTCAAATAATTCTGAAGACCCCGAAGAACTTATAGAAGCGAGAAGGTATATAAAGTATTTGATCAGGAAGTGGATCGGAGCTGGCGAGTTTTCGAATGTTCATTAAATCATTGAAATTAATAAAACAGCTGTGTTATTTAAAATAGAATTTTTATTGTTTATTCGGATATATGTTTCTAAAAGTAGGTTACATAGCCAACACCCTGCGATACGTTTAAGGATGTTGTTGTAGGTATGATACTAAATTAAATTCGTAAAAAATATTTTATGCTAAAATTTATGGTAAAACAAAAAAAGTGGTAAAAAATGACTATTTTCAGACAATCACGGAGATGGAGTTGAAAATGAAAATACATTTTGTTTGACGTAGACCTTACGACCTATTTGTATTATTCTGATAATTTAAAACATTGAATAGTTAGGTTCTCAATATTATTACTGATGTAAGTATGGGACCACTGTCTTTATTTTTGGACGAATCCACTTTTGTTTATTTCGTGTAAATAGACATTTCGTGGATAGTAAAAATAATTACTTACGCATTCCTACATTATTTTATACCTATCTACTTAATAGCGCCTACACGATGATACCTACAATGATCTCAAAATTGCGGTCTATACAATACCTACTTTTCACTAAAAATTTCTAAATCTTCTACTTTAAATAGTAGGTACAATATTGTGACACTAAATTAAATGACAAAATTGTCCTATTGCTAAGAGTATTGTTCTTAAATGTAACTAACTATACAACGCATAATATAACAAGATTTATATTTACAATAATACAAGCAAAATGTCATACATACATCTACATTATTTCGAATAGAAAAATTCAAAAAGCAAAAATGTGTTCAAAAAAAGGACTATGATCAAAATCTATAAGAGCAATTTTCAATAATGTCGTTTGGTTTTGAAGAAAAAGTCAAGTTATTTCAATTCAAATACAAATAATTATAATCTGTCTAATAAATAAAACTGTACAACATTTTAGGATATGAATACAGCCGTGACCATGGTATTTATTTATTCATATATTTATAGATACTTACTCCGCAACCCTGTGTTTGTGTTGACTAGGATTGAGAAAAAATATTTGCAATCGAAGATCATCTAACAAATCACAAGTATAAAAATGTGGCAGTGATATTAACTTAATTCTATTTAGTTACTATAAGCACATTGATGAGTGATCTTTATAGGTATCTACCTACTTAATAATATGGTAAACATGTTTCGATAAACTAAAAAGGTACCTACCTAATTTGAAACGATGAGTAGTTATTGCTAATGTTAAAAATGTACTCATTTTTATTAAGGTTTTCGATAATTATAACGAACATTTTATATTTACAACATATACAAAAACAGTGAAATATACAAAGATTAAAAATTACAAAGAGCTTTTCAAAATAATGTAGGTATAAAATTACATGTATCTTAAAATAAAGATTAGGTACCGACGACTACGAACACATCTAAGTACAATTTCTTAAATAAATAATTTGAATTACATTTTTTAAACTTCCATAAAATTGTAGAAGTAAGTAGAACTACCTACTTCTATACATCCAGATTCCTTTACAATAGCATTGCCTTATTTGTTATAACTTAATCTGGGTCTCATATTAACAGAAAACATCTAGGCAACCTAAGTATGTATATCAGAGTACATATATGACTATAAGTAGATAATGTTTTGATTGCTGTAAATTTCGAGAGTTAAGTTTGTCTTATTGATTATTATACTTTGCAAGTAATGTATTTATGGTTCACAATATTTTTCCTGAAGTCCAGCGTAGGAGACCCGAATATGGTATTGGTCTGTTGAAGATCCAGAACTTTCGATTTGAATTTTAATCCCTACGAACGAACGTTTAATCCCACTCTCCAATGAACATGTGGCGAGCGTGGGGAGCTGGTGGTGGTGGAAAACCACGTCCTGGCATTGGTAGTCGTCCGTAAATAGCGTATGGGTCGTAATGCTCTCCATCTGTAAAGAAAACATCGGAATTCTTGAAATTAGTGTCACAACAACGAACTTCATGATTTTGTTAGTAAATCCTCCACGGCTTGATTAATTTTATATTTCAGTTGTGCCAAGTATTTTATGAATATATCTTTGCAAAATTGTGATTACAAACGACTTCTAAATAATTTGAAGTGTCGAAGACATCTAAGTAGTCTAGCTACGTACCCACTGTTGTTACCTTAAGTGGTATGTAAGTTTGTATTTTACAATTAATCACTCTTTGATTATTTGCTCATCACTCAAAGACAGATAGAAAAAGTGTGGACATACAATTTATAAAAAATAAGATAAGGGCAAAGCTTGCAAGGTTTAGAGAAACAGAAGTTAGATTTCTGTTAGAAGATGTTACATGAATTTTGGTGTATTATGGGGTGCGATTTTAAAAGTGTCAAAAGATAGAAGTTTAGTAACGATACCTCAGCCGCCCGAAGATGATAATTAATAAAGAATGATTGCTAGAATAATAATTTGAACGAGTTTACGTTTGGGATATTCGGGTAATATAGTGATTATTTCCAACGCACGAAAATTCGCCTTAAAGCACAGGGACTCAGTCTTAACCTTACATTTAGTTAAAACCGCGAAAGGTTTTATTTTACAGAAATTGAATCTACCAAAAAATAAAAATTAGATTGGGCGGCAAGGAAATCGTCAAAAATGAAATTGTAAGCAAGGCAGTGCCACGAAGCTAAGCCGTAATAACAGAAAGTTAAATACCAAGATCGGAGGCGAAGAGTCCTTGGGATTAAAGTGCGAGTTAGTCTAGCGAGGCTGCTGGATGATCAGCGGTCGCATCCGGGGCTCCCTGTTTGGATAGAATTGGTACATGAGCTTCTCCTTCTTGGGTCTGTCATACGCACCGATTCCGCTCTCGTATGAGCGAGCGTGCCAGAGTGCAGCGGGGGGCATGGGAGCGTGGGCGAAGGGAGGCATGTGTGGGAAGTGGTGAGGATGGGCCACGCTGTAGCGCTTGCTTGGGACCGGCGCTGGGACCTCCTTCAGCCGCTCTGCCATCGCCGGGATGTGCTTGCCGTTCGTCTTCACGAAGTTTGGGACACGAGCGCGCAGGCCGCAGTAGTAAGGGTCATCTGGAATGTACAAAAAAAAAATTGGTTGTCTGTAAAGTCGGTTTGCTGACGATAGTTGAACGTGACAACGCAGACGCATCGCTCACTCAAGTAGGAGACGGATGTCGAGCGCTCTCGCTTGCACTTCAAGCCTTACATGGAACGCCTCAGAGCGAGGTAACGTCGCGTGACGAGGTAACGCCGCATGACGTCATGTTTTTCGTGCGTGCAGCCGGCTCTATAGAATTATAAGACGTTGTCACGTCAAAAATTCGGTGTGAATGCTTGGGTATCTCTCGATCGTATTAACAATAGCGTAGGACAGTTCATGACGTCATCTATACGTGTTCTAACGGAAGACCAGCGCTGACCAGGTCTTTTACGGGACCTTGGCCAGCTTGACTACAGAAAATCATGCTATTGTATATAGTTTGTATATTGCTTAAAGAGAATGCTCCCGTGGGAGTGCCATATATTTTACTGTCTTAAAATTAGTATTTATCTCGAAAAACTTAAAGGGAATCGAAGTCAGTTTTCAGTATTTTCAAAACAATCAAATTATTCCGTTAGAAGAAGTTACCTTGTAGGTGAATATTAGCAACATCATAATTATTTCTCAAAAACTTCATCATAACTTCTGTTTTAAGTGCTAATAAAACTTTATTGCTGTAAGTATAGATGTTCGTTCACAGACTAACTAAGCGGTAAGCGTTTTGCGTCCTACGCCTCGAATACCGTATGAAATATCAAGGATACTCCAAAATGCCAGGGTGTTGCAAAGTGCGGCGCTGCCTTTGTACTCTCTGGCAATTATTGCCAACAGACACTTTTGGTACTTTACGAAAAGTTTTTCGTAAAATATTTACCAATGATCATCTTCCGGTCCTTAGTCCACGCAAAAAGGTCGCCCACAACATGTTTTTATAAATGTATACTTAAATAATTCCAACAATATTCTAGCAAACAAAGTTATGTGTGCATAAAATGTACCTTAAAAATAATAATAACATTATTCATATATTTCCATAGTGCATTAAATAAAATTAGATGATACTTTTTCTATGTATGAATTTATTAAATTCACATTTCATTTGCAACAATGACACCAAAAATATCTGACTTTTCAGATAATGGTTATATCTATGGTACCTATTTCAAGTATCTTTAAAATTTCAAGTATTCACCCAAAAGAGTTTGCATACTACATTTGAGAGCTGATCTGATCACAAATAAATTTGTTACTTTTTATCATTAATACCGAACATACTTAATATGCGTGCAAAGCTGGAAGCAGAAGCTAGTTGTTCATAATTTAGAGCTAGCGGGAATAATCCAATTTGTGTCTTGCATGTCAATATTTATTAGGTAGCCGCTTTGTTGAACCTATTCTCATAGCCCCTGAGAGAACATATATTTGATATTTTGAACTAGAAATGTCTGTTGTGTTGAATTTGTTATATGTAGATCGTGATCTTGTACTTGACAGCAGGATATGCCAAGTCAAGTTCGGTTTTAAGATTTGACCTACCATATTTGAACACGGAATGGTCTGTATCTAGTTATTTAAAAATTTCAAATCCTATCAGGGTACACAATCAATCAAATATACATAAATATTATCTGTATAAATCAGTTGAGCTACCTGTAGATTCATTGCAATTGTCTGCAGTTAGTTGAATTGTTTCACTTGTTACTATACTAGTATATATATATATACTCCGTGTATATACTAGTGCTAATTTTTTTTCTACTATTTGATTGTAATTTTCTTTGTTAATAAAGTATTTATCATTTATAAATATTCAATTATCGTAATGGTAAGTATTTTTATGACTGAATTTCTCTAGACAAAATTCTGCAGCCAATAACTTTCGAAGAAAAAGTAGGCACCTATTCAATGTCTCTCGCGACAAATCGTCTTCACCGCAGCGGCAACGAAAAACTAAGCAATTAAGGGACCATATACAAAGAACTCTTAAAAAAAGCGAAAGAACTCTCAAATATAAATTAGCCCAATCAGGAATGTGTGGTGTTTTTCTAGGCAATATTTAAGGGTCCACAAACAAAGACGCGCTCAATACTGCCTTGTACGGCTACCGTGCTACCCATTAGTTCCAGTTAATGGACAAATAGTCTTGCTGATGCAAAATTACCTACGGCAACTCACGTCGATTTAATTTGTTGGTCGGTTAAGTACCAATACCCAGAGAAGAAATTGTAAAAAAAAGTCTAAAAAAATAGTTGTTACTATTTTGTTTAAGGCGCATACCCGACCCAAATCAGCGCCACCACCTATTTTGTATTATTATTATGTTAAACGAAGGAATTTTCAAAAATTTTACTTGTAGTTTGTGATACCTATCATAAGCTTATTTTTAATTAAAAAAATTTACTTGTAGTTTGTGATACCTATCATAAGCTTATTTTTAATGCCTCTGTAAAAGTTTTGTTTTGTATAGTGTAGGATGCGAAGTTGCTCTTTTTGCTCACCATCCGTGACCAAAAAGAGCAACTTCTTATTTAATAAGAGCGACGCAGGAACCCTACTGCATGTGCATCGCAGGTGGACTTTCGTCCGCTGCACCACAGAGGTCGTCAAAATAAATAAATAAACGCATTACCTAATATTTAAAGACACTATGTGCAGCTTGCAGATCGAGAAACATTTTATCATGTTGCAGACTCCACCGAGCAGAACTGAAGGTGACAACGCGGCCGATTTATGAGTTGAACCCACTATTTATACAACGATTGTATTCCATTCCATAAATTTAATAGTATTTAGACGTAAATATCAAAGCTGGTGCGAACATTATATCACCTGAATGTGCAACAGATCACTTTATGTTCTGGCTTTAGATTTACTGCAATATTCGTGAAAGATGGTCATTTTTTGTACAAAACGACTACCAACGTCTAAGGTGCATCGCTACCTAGACATCTTACATAGATATCTAGCTAATAAGGTAATATGAATTGGAAATGTGCTGGACCATTTCATATACCGTCACGTTATGGTCATCAAACTCCAAGGTAATGCTTGTGCTATGGGAACTAAATGATTATGTGTTGTTATGTACCAGAAATTACTGTCTTTCGAGGAACCGTAGATGATGAATACGAAGGTTAAAATTTACATTTTAACTTATTATTAAAATGCATTAATATTCTGCTCTACTAATCGCTTTACTATGACAGTCGTAGACATGTTTTAGTTTTTTTTTTAAATCAGTTAGAACCCTTTATTCTCAAAGAAAATTACAATTATTACAAAGAACAATGGCAACTTTCCCTTATGGTTTGTCCCAAAAATTTGAGGAAAGATAAGAAATATACCATTCGATTCATCTCAAAATTTTAAGGAACTCTGCATTTTTAGTTTTTCCAAGATTATTCCAGAAAAAATTAAATATTTTTTTGAAAATTGGCAGAATAATTTCCTATCCTTGGTTCATCTCTTCATTGCAAATGGCGGCGGGGTGACAAAAAAGGTTTCAATTCTTGAGGTTAGTTTCAGGTTAGGGGCAGGATTAAAACCAACCTCCTTTTTTCAGTTGGTAGGTAGAATAGAGTAGGTTTATCGGCCATGGACGAAAATAGCTAGGTCTTAGGCCCTGCTACATTTTTGGATAGAGATTTCCTAACTTTTTATGTAGGTAGTACCCTTAGCCTATACCTACCTAGCCCAGCCTAACCTAAACCAGCTCAGGTGTATTGCCGCGGCTTTACAATGTGTTCCAAGAACGTGTCGCCTACCTGTTCAAATAAAATTGATAGGTACCTAATGAGCGCCATATCGCCCAGTCTTCAGCTTGCCGCATCCAGCATCTCCCTACCAATTGCGTCCTACACTACGTTTGCCGAGTCGCAGTCTCCACTAAAGACAAGAAAACGTTTGCTTTTCGATTCTTAACTTACCCATGGCACAACTATTATTTGTATTATAGGTAGGTACGTGGAGTAGGTATCGTACGTACCGTACCTTCCTGAAGTGAAGACATATAATTAACCGCTATCTCAATAAAAGTCACGGACCTATAGTCATCGCCAAAATTACTTACCTAGGTATAGCGGTGAACAGATGAAGATTCCAATCCAAAGCACAGAGCAGCTTCTGTTGTCTTGCAATAAGTGTAGTTTAGCGATTGCTCTTGACGGTTTTGGAGTCTTCAACTTAACGAGTTACGAGCACCTACCTACCTAGGTACCTAATCAAAAATGTTTTTAGGTAGGTACCTATCTACCAAAATAGATAATTTTGTAATTATTCCTAATATCCCAGAAGGATCGAGTGGTTGGCCTTACTACCTACGTTACGTACCATTCTAGCTTTACCAATAGGTAATACTATCTATAAACTAGCCAAACTCGATGTGGAATGTTTATAAGCAAACCATTAAGAACACACACACAACGCTTACACAAAAAACTAAAACTCACTTGCTTTGCTTGGCGTCGAGTTTCAGATAGGTACCTACGTATAATAAATTGCATTGATTGTTTGCAACAGTCTGCAGTTAGCCAAATCGTGGCCAAATTGTTTCAATAAGTAATACTAGTTCTAATTTCACTCTGTTGCTGCGTCTTTTTATAGGTACGCAATTTACATCCTTACTTACGTCTGCCGATTTGAGATCCTTCCTTCAATAAATATTGCTTATAATTTATTAATTTTAAATACTTTATTTACAAAGAAAATAAGTGCAATCAAATACCTACCTAATAATTTATATTATATAAAAAGACGCGGCAACAGAGTGAATTTTAGGTTAAGTATGGGCGGTTTGATTACCAACATTCTAAATCGAGTTTGGCTAGTGTATATGCATAAGATAAGAAAACATACCAACTAGCACGGTAATATTATAGGATAATATTACCTTGCAACTAGGTAACTGGTCAGTGGAATCGTATAATTTTATTAATATGCGCAGGCAAACTCATAGATGAAATATTTTTTATCTTGGTGCTAAATTAGGTATACATTTTCAAGAATGCGTAGGTACAGTGTATATCTATCAATTCTTGGGGTTAGTTTCTTTCAATTCTTAGTAACTTTTTCCATTATCTGTGAGGTAGCGCTACCGAGTAAGTATTGTTATTCAGTTTCCATTCTATCGTCATTTAGATAGGTACCTAAATACCTGAAAAATAAACACATCGATACTATAATATTATAAAGAGGAAAGATTTGATTGTTTGTTTGTTTGTATTGAATAGGCTCCGAAACTACTGGACCGATTTGAAAAATTCTTTCATTGCTATGAAGTTTACTTTTCAGGGAGTGACATAGGTTATATTTTATCCCGGAATTCCCACACAGGAACGGGAACTACGCGGGTGAAACCGCGAGGCGATCGTCTAGTTATTTATAAAAGGAAAGGAATGTTCAATGTTTGTAAGACTTAGGTATTACTAAAATGAATGGGAGAATTTTAGTAACGATAGCTAGGTAGGTACAATACAAACACTACACATAGGTATGTAGGTACCATAGAAATCTAAATTGTTATTTAGATTTCTATGGTAGGTACTTACGGAGTATTAGGTAAGTACTTACTACTAACTTTTACTAGGTATGCATAATTTTATGTAGACTAGGCACATACCGACAATCTTACGAAGTAGGTAGGTAGGTGAACAATGAAAACAAAATAAACTCTCGATGTACAATAACTTACAATGGCGAAGGGTAGGTAAGTACCTATGTAGTTCTTTAGCACCCAAGAAAGAAAATATATTCTTTGAAACAAGTTTCTTTGCTACTAAGTACAACTTTTTGTGAAATCACTCGCACAAACACTTGGGCACAGATATTATAATACTATATTGGGTAAGGATACAAGGTTCACCTGTAGTATTATTTTGATAAGTTTATTTTGAAAATCATTTTGTCAACAAACACATTACAAAAGCGCGCGGATTGGACCACATAATAATAATGACAGGCAGAGTTGGTAGTGCTGTCAATGTCAAAAACAAAATGGCGGATTCTACGAGTTTTTATCACCCTAGCTTCGCCCAAATTGCTATTCATCCACATTTTCAAAAATTAATTTAATTTTTCCTGCAATAATTATGGAAAAACTAAATATACAGTTTTATTCAGAATTTCCGGAGCTATCGATTGATACCCGTGGGATCTTTCCTCATGATAGCTCATAATTCTTGCCATTGTTCTTTAGTATTCTACCTTAGAAAAGAAACTACAGATAGAGAGACATACGTACGTCAAAAGTGTCGAACTTGAAATCAATCTAGAAGCATGACATCTATCAATGTCTCCGTTTCTTTAATTTTTAATTCTTAAATTTCTTTAATCGTCGGTCATATCGTAACTTTCCATCATGTGAGATTGTGGTCAAACAAAGGTCTATCGACAGTAAAAAAAACAAGTATTCTATGTTGCCATTCTGTGACGATACATTATCATATTGAAACGATTGGTCAGCAGAATTGAGTCCAAGGGTTTGTTTTGTGGATAAAACCTCTCAAGAGATAAATGACAGTGTAAAAAGCGCAAGTGAAATTCAAGATTACGATTAATAAAAGAAACAAATCACAAGTTAAGGTTAAATTCAGATGGGCATGTAAATGTATCAAAGAGTCATATATCACAGGGGACACTGAACACTTGACACTCCCTGGAGCACCTTAAGAGGGAGACATGTTAAATCCTTAATCGAGCACTTGGACAAAGCTTACAATTTTTACTATTTTCAGAAAGTATTCTGAAGCAAACGTGTTCTCATGACTTAAGTTACCTACCTACTTGATGATGACCTCTGTGGGCGTCGGGCTAAGGTCCACCCGCAAATCAGCAGATTGCTAGTTCGATTCCCGCCTCGGAACACATCATTGTACGATCTGCAGTTATTTGTTTCGGGTGTTTCTATATTTATTATACGTTAATGTATTGTATAGTTTTAAATAAGTATATTTAAAACCCATAACACTAGCTTTGCTTAACTTGGGGCTGGATGATGTCTAGAATTATTTATTCTTGCTGGCACGGTCATGTGTCTGACTTTTTTGTGCCGCGCTTCGATATGTATATACAAGTAAAATGTCAGGTAGTTGAGGTAATGCTAATCCATTTGGTACCTCACTCCGTCGAGCTTTTTTCCTCAGTGTCTTAAGGGTCGAACTTAACGGGTTTGTGTTGTTAAACTTGGCCAAGATCTCAGTACTCACGGGATCTCATGGCAAAAAACAAGAATTGCATTAAATACAACATATTTTCTTCGTTTCCTTAATTTTGTAAACACGATTGCGAAACAAAATCATAATAAAAACAAACATGAAGGTGCACTGTTTTGTACCTTATTTGGTCGAAATCTCAGGAACCCTGCTGTCTATAGAATTGTCTTTGGTTCCATAATACAGTTTCTTCATAAGTTGTGTAGTTTTCTTGTAAATTAGCAAAAACATTATTTTTGCGCTTACGCCGTTCCAAAATATTTTTCACAAAATGGCGCCCTCTTAAGCTTAATGAGCGAATATTGTTGAGTGTATAAGTTATTAAATATAATTTCTCACCATATTTCTTGTTGTCCTTGCCCTTATCAGACTTGCCTCTCGGGAACTGGGTTGGGACTCGGCCGTTTATATCAATGTCGTCGTAGTCAGGCTGAAAAAAGAAAATTCTTAGTAATTTTTTTTTAAATGTTTTTTTAACATTAAATAAATGTCGGTACCACCTACTTATTGAAAACTAGCTTCTGCCCGCAGCTTCGCACGCGTTTTTTCGGTTTAATAAGTAACCTATTATCTAAATTACTTTGCTCTAAAGGTACGCCAAATTTCATCTTGATATTTTTAACAAAAATTCAGGTCAGATTTCACAAACTTTTGGCTTTATAATATTAGTAAGATAAAATAGTAAGATCATTCACAGCATCGAGTTGAAGGATTTGAGGGAGACACTTGCCCGGCGGCAGTGGAAAAAAAAAACAAGAAATCTGCTATGTTCGTGTAAAATACAAGACTTAGGTACCAAAAAGATCAAAAAGGTCTATTGCAAGGATGTCCTGCATGTAAACTCAAAACAACATGTAATAGCAACGCGCAAAACCGAGAAAGTCCCAACTAAAAATCTTGTAATAAATGTAATGTGGGCGTTTACAATCTTTTCCAACCAACAAGGTGCAAGGAACGAGTGTGGTGATGCGCAAGCGTCGGCAGCTTTATCATTTAAAATATTGGCGCCACCCTTGAGGTTGATGGATCCCCACAAATTATGGACTCTTAAGCATGATATTTTTGGAAAACAAGTTTGGCAGAAAACAGGAAACCATTTCTTGCTTCATGGATATTGTTGCATGTGAGTCCACTGACAATATAAACGATGATAATTTTAAAACGATTGAGTTTGTCAACTGATAAAGTAATGAACGTTTCTTTTTTATTTTGTATAAACATCAAAGTGAGTCATTTTTTTATTTTTCTTTACACTAAAAGAAGCCGCAGTCAAATACTGCTATTGCTACAGATAGAGATACTGGTAGTAACACAAACGTATCTTCGAAATCTGAATACAGCGATAAGCTAAAATAGGGAATTCTATATTCAGCATACGATTTACTTTAAAGTTAAACTGACACACAAAAGACATTGTTTCATTTGTATAGTGTCACATACGCTGTGCTGACGCCGACCTATGAAAGAGCCGAGATTTTATCTGTGAAACTATCAATTTCGTAGATGGCGTTGAGATTGCCGGTTGGCGGGGCTGCACCATTGTGGTTGCGTAAACAATTATCTGGTAGCGTAGGTATACCAGATAGACGCTAAATGGAATCGGCTTTCGCTTTTCTCCAACTCTTTTTTGTTTTTCATCACACTTATAGGTTATTATATTCTTTAGACTTCTGACTATGGGGCTATGGTTATACTGCTTTCAACATTTGTTTTGCGTAGTAGCGTCAATAGTATACACTTCTCAAAAAATAAGCACATTGAACGAGTAAATTTTTAAACGACCATAACCTATGTAAACCCAATTTTATGTAAAACCCTGTTCTCAAGTAAGTGACATGTAATATTTGTCTTTTTGAGAAGAAATTATTTAAAACGAAAAAAAAAAATTGTATAACTGTAGGTTAGTACTTCATTAGGTAGCGTGGAATAAACCATTGACAGATAATTTTGTAAAATATTTTAGGAAGTACCTAAGTATCTTTGAGTTATGTATTTTAATGCGTAAAGCACTAAAATACATTTCATTATCTTTGCTTGTAATTTTTGCTCCGGCATCAACCAAGAAACGTTCATTCATCATGAAGATAGCGTCCATACGTTTTTTAAAACTCAATTTACATAAACTGTCTTATCCCTAATGCACTTCGCTTGTCAGTTTCCTTAAATTTTGTGGCTTGGATATTCCTAAATAAATATAAAAATATATTAGGTGGATACCAAAGACAGTTTTGATAAAAAAATTACGGTTGTTATTCCGAAAGGTTCGGAAATTAATCGGGCTAATGCTGCGTTACTTGCCACAAAATTGCGTTAAGTAGGTGAGTCCTTTGATGCAAGATTACAAGCATACCACATTTGTTTTAACTCTACTCAAGGTACAATAAAAAAACAATAAAAAAATACTAATAAGCTGAAAATTATCTTGATAAAAATAGCAGTATTGTGCGTACTTTTTGTAATACAAGACAAGAGGTAGCCTTCGTAATGCAATTTTCACCTTTGAAATTAACTCGTCAGTGTAAAACCACATTTTAATATTTACTAGCATTATGTCTTTGAGTTCGCATAGTTACTACTTACTACCCGTTTGTTTAGTAACTTGAAAAATACTTGTTTTCATTAAATATCAACAGGAAAAGCTTAGTAGTAGAAGCCCAAATACACTGATTTATTCACACTTCAATAACAAATGCTGGACCAAAAAAGCATTCAATGTACATTCAGCCAGTTACAAAAAGAATTGAGTATAACATCGATTTTTAACCCTCCATAAATATGATATGGAATCAAGGTAATCATATTCAGTAATAAAAGATACCATGTTAAGGACTCATTACATTAATTTCATAGTGGTTTGCGCTTGCGGCTCTAGTAAGGACCCTATTATCATCAGCAACTTTGGGACCGAATCGCACTTAATTCGGGTTTGGTCCATGCAATTTTATAGAGAGATGGCTGTGTTATAAATATTGTAATTCACATGATATTATCTGAAGAATATTCCAGACGGTATATAGGTAAGAGCCATTATTAGGTGGGCTTTTTGTGAAATAAAAATAGAAGCGTCACGGCTGTGGAATCATGGAAAATGATAGATTTAACAAAGAAAACAGCACGCAATCCTAAATCGTTACTTTAATGGAAACGCTTTAACTTGTAACATTCAGATGCATTTCATATGATGCAATCAGCATCAGATTACAGACATATGCGGGCCACTCGTTTGAAGCTTGTGGGAAGCTATTTTATCACTGTAAAATATATCTAAAGATAACGAGTTTAAGCTCATATTTGAATGAACATTTTTGTGCTGTGTGGTAGGGGCGTTGGATTAATGTGCGCAGAGCTAAAGGAGCAACAATGACCCAAAACATCTCTTACTTTGGGTATATCAGTAGGTCCGTATCCATTCTCTCTCGGCGGCAGTTTGGGTGGACGCTCGCCTTTCCTCTGGCCCATCTGCATCATGAGCTGTTCCCTCGTGGCCGCCACCAGTCCATTGTGGCCGTTGTGCCCATAGCCGCCGGAGCTGCCGCTGGAGCCGGACCCGTTGATGTTGGTGGCGATGCTGTAGGGGTCCTCGTCAGGGATGGGGATGCGAGGTCGGTTCTTGATGTCCATTGGTTTTTGAACTGTGGATTGAAGGGACATTTTAGACTGTTCTAAGATATATTTAGTTAGATGATGATGATCTCAACCAAGCCAATCTAGGCTACGGCAGTTGCGTAACTGGATAGGCGATTTTACTCAGAGTACCTACTACAATACTCAGTTCAGAGTACATTGCCGACTGTGTTGCTTTTCTTGACTATAATCAATAAATCTTTTGTTTCATAAAACTCGAGAGATACACAAAATATGATAATAATTACCTAGGTGTGCTCGTTTAGTTTAAAACAAATTTATCTAATTGATAGAATTGAAAGTCCGCCTCAACAATGTATTTTAGTTATTACCAAGAACCGTTCTCTACTATCGCATACAAAGCTGCAAGCAAAACTACTTAAAGGTAGACGTTATTTTACTCAATCAGTAGCATTCAAACGAAATAACAGACCTCAAACTCATCTTCACTAAAAGGTTATCAAACATCAATACGAACATAACAATTGGAAACATTTAGCGGCTTGTGCAAGGCATGCCTCGTGATGCCTCGGATGGCAATCACTATCCCTCACGACCTACTGCTAGATTTTAAGCCGCTTACTGACAGTCATTTTGCTACTGTACCAGATGGTAGGTGAAGTTATTGGCACTGATTTTGAGCTCAGCGTACTGGAATCTTTATGTCAATGGATGGAAGGTTCAAATTGACATGTATGAAAGTCAAGGACGTTGGTAATGGCTTTGGAGAATTAGGTTAGGATGGATCTATTTTTGCAAAAATAATTTTAAGGCTTAGGTACGTTTGTTCCATACAAAAGATTTCAACGCTCTTGGAGCTCTTTTAATGGTACATAACCTTAATAACATTCTGTTATTTTTGGCTGAATTATTGTTATGCAAGTTCCTACCTACTCAGGTTAGAAATAGATAATATACAGTATGTGTATGTAATAAGAAGGTTTATAGATGACTAAAAAAAATAAGTCGACTCGCCTCGGTAGAAGGTTTAAATCGCTTGTAAATGAAAAACGTAGGTAATTAAACGTTTTTTTTCCATCGTCCTGACCATTTCAATTTACGTTTTCCAGTCCACCTGAATTTGGCAATATCGACTACAAAACAGTAGATGACGCCACCCAAAACATCGGGCTTCCTCAAGCACTTTGCATAACTCCGGTCACGACCGATCTGTCCAATTTCCAACTATTTAACGTTTCAATTACTCCTTACAGACCGAATTATGCGATATGTAAGTGGCATTCGGCTATGATCTAGTTATGCCAAGACGAGCACGACTTTGGTGGCCTTCGTTGTGAAATCGAAATTAGAGGGGCGATGACGAAGAATCCATTGATGCTTCACTAAGATATTTGCGGGAAACGTGAGTTTGCTGGGCTAATTATAAAGGGCGATGATGCCCTTTATATGTAATCCTTTATATGGAATATTGCAACTTCATTTTATATATTTATGCCTCGACTTCTGTGATTTTACGTGAAAATAAAGAACATAGAATGACGACAAAACTTGATGAATAAATCAGTTAGAATAAACTAAGACTAAGAAAGAAATTAAAAATAAAATCTTTAGGTAAAAATGTCATAAAGAATCCCCCACCAGTCCAGAGTCACCACATTTGGCCTTGTACACCCATTACATGGCACCGTGTAGCAAATATCAAATCAAGTAATGGTCGGTCGTTTGGCTCCTGATTTTTTTGTTTCTACGTGTTGAGTTCGCAGTCACATGCCACCATCCCGGATAAATCATCTAACCATATCTTCACCATCGCACTATTTATCATCGAAAGGTTAAAGGAGAAGTCTATAAAACACCCTCTCTACAATTGTAGCTCTATAAACAGGTCGACGACACAAACTTTAAGCATTTGAGGTCATGTAGTAACAAAAGACCGGTCGTTCCTCACGATAAAGTGTCACGACTTCCAACCAACCAGTGGGACATTAGCTACATTGCCCAATAGATTTATTTGAGTTCTGCTGCAGATAAACAGTGGCCAGACCGCAAAACCACCAGGAAATCGACGGAGCTATCTTATCCGGGGTGAAAGAATCGAGAGAATCTATTGCGGTTCCTTTCCCATAGATTTAGCGTGATTTGAAGAAAACCAATATTGGTTTGGTTAGCAATATGGAGTTAGATTGCAAGGAATAAGGTGCAATACATCATGCGATCTGAGATTGCATTGTTGGTGAGGAGGACGGATTGGTATTGATGCGGTGGCGGGGTATGGGAACTGAATTAGAATCGCAACAATGTTGTAAAACAATACTCGATGGGATTCGTGGATCATAAGAGCTTCCTGATACCAATACTGCTCATCAGTTTGCTAAGAGGAGTTTCAGACAAGCAGACTTTCGCTCAAAATCACTTAATAGGTTCGGCCTCAAAGTCAAAACGAACGAGTCAAAATTACTGCTCGAAAACTGATAGGTAAGTTTAGCTAAGGTTTTAACCCAAACCTATAAATATTTTTTGAACCACAAAAACAAACCAAGAATTTCTTCAAATTAATCTAACACATCGGGACAGCCAGGCAGCTGACTGAGCGTCACATCAGCTGATCATTAAAAAATCCGGAAGCATTAAGACCACGTATCGGATCGCCTTCGAAACCAGTCCGCATTTATTGTAATTATCCGAAGAAAATTATGTCGATGGTCTTGTTAAAAGGTCAGCTTTAATACTAAATAGCTACCTACTAGTAAACAAAAAGTTGATCGTATTTTTTCTTTAAGCTTCTGATGAATTGACGATATCGTAAAGTGGAAAATATTTTGGGAAGTCCACAGTTTTGGTTTCTGATATCGACTTGGACAGAAGTGAATAATATTCACTTCTGTCCAAGTAGATATCAGAAACCAAAACTTATGCATATTATGCACCTTCTTTTAAAGATATGAAGACATTACACTAGCACTACTCAACAGTGCTTACATTAACCAGAGGGTTAGGATCTTGAGGAAAAATTATCGTCCTCCTAAAATTATCAAATTTTGACTAAAGATGCTCTTACTGTTAGCTGTTACTCATATTGTTAGCTGTTGATGTCAATGCTAATGATGATCATTCTTCAAAATGATAACCAAGCAAGGCTTTGTCGGCGTGAGAATTTCTATGAGAATTTTTGGAGGTTACTCGTTACAAAGTTGAGCTAAAGCCAATCGTAACAATGAATTCGGTAGAATAATAAAATCAAAAGTTAAACCTAAAGTTGCAAAGAATAGAGGCGATGTTTTCATACGTTTATCTCCTATAATTGTCTTTGACGTTGATGATGCGTGACTAACCAGCAAGGTCCTTGTAACTGACGATGTAATAGAAAGGGTTAAATAAACATTTGCTTTGTACGATTAGCAAGGTTTACCTACCTACGTAAGCTGAGACTACATGCTTAATGCAAAGGCAATTCAATGCCTCGAATATACATAGATAGATTGTGTGTAAGTATTAATGCCTGGTTTTAATTACCTCTTACCGTTTACAATGTAAAATATCAATCAGAAACAAACAAATGAAAAAACAGCACAAAGTAATTTTCAAATGTCCAGCCGACATACAATTAAGAGCATTACTGGTCTCAATATTATCATTAACGAATAAATGAACCAAGATGATATTAAAAGTACAATCATTGTCATATATTAAGGCGCACGTAGGCGTGATAAATTTACCCAAGTGCAATAATTTAATGGTACCTATATTTTTATCAGGAATAAAAGGAGTTGACCCTTCACCGGACGATGCGTCTCTGTCACCTATATCAGTGTTAGGTAATTTATTTGCTATGACACGTATTGTGTTCTTGTCTTTTAAATGTTGCCTGAATTCTTTATTTTCCCGGCTATTGTGTGGAATAGCGCTAAATCGTTTTAATGCTGTCGTACTTTATGATAAACTGGCACAGTGCGCTAAGTGATGCAGATAAAATTGTGCGCAAAGAGTCACATTTCTAGAGTAATGGCAGAGCAGGAATGTCTGTATTCCTGCTCTGCCATTACTCTAGAAACGAAACATTATCTTCAATGCGACCAGTGAATTTATTCATATTAGGTTTTGAATGCATGGTGATATTAGTAGGTGATATTAAGTGATTAAAATCGTATAATATAAGAACATAGGCTACGTACAAATTTCATCGAATTAGTGTAAATTGAACATTTCCCCAGATAATTTTTTTTTCCAAGCCATCAAAACTAATGTAACTTATAATTTAAAACGCATTACAACGCACCAAGGGCATTAAAAACAAATATTTTAAAACTGTAATAACTATCTATTATCATAAGGGCGTTACTTTTCTCTATCTGACGCAATATTGAAATTAGTTTTTTATTACATTTAAATTAATGTGTTTAAAAAGATAGATTAATTCTTCAGACATGCGGAACAAACAGCGCACGTGTTTACCTACGATTAAATTTAGCGTGTGTTGTATTAAGAAGTGTTTTACGTTGGACACATTTGTTTCCTGGTTGGTTTTTTGGGTTAAGTTATTTATTGATCGTAATTGGCATTTGGTAAACCTACGTAAATATAAAATTGAGTTCCTAAGTAGTTTGGCATATTGGTAGACATGCATTATTAGGGTAAACGCCACGATGAGGATATAATCAAGTACTTAACTAATGGTAGAGTAGATAATAGTTTCATATTTGTTTTCAAACCAACTATAGTTATAATCATAAAAAACCTTGACCGTGCTTTACTAAAACCGCAAAAACTTATCTAAAAACAATACAACACATCGTGGTTCACAATGAACTTGAGAAGATGAAATCAATCGGTTTTTTAGCACGGAAGCTTCCAACTTTTTTACTATAAAATGATGAATTACCTCAGACATTCACGTAGAATCTACATCGTTAGCTAGAGAGATAATTCTAATGCTCATTGTTGTTTTATCTCTAAGGACCTGTGTAAGTTGTTACATACGTACCCGATAGAGTTAGGTCTCTTCTATTAGAGTATAGGGTACATGGACAAAGTTGCCATTTGTTTGATGTTTTACGAGTAGGTGTGTTGGTTTCTGGCGTCGGTACTTAACTAAATGTTTATAGTTAATATTTGCAATATTATTTTATTAACATGTTTTGATGTCTCATATGAAAATCAAATTAAAACCCCGTTCCGTAATCTGAGTTTCAAAACTAGAGTGAATAAGTAGGTGTGTTCTAGACCTTCGTGATACATTGTCGTCCAATATCACATCTATATAAATCAGGGGAGATTGTGGTCAAATCAAACCAAGGTGGATGTGAATAAAATAAAACGTCAAGTGCGAGTCGGACTCGCGCACTAAGGGTTACGTTAGACCTTGTGTCTTGCCAAATTATCATGATTCTAGGTCAAAGGGAAGTATCCTGTAGGTTTTGGTCCATGGCGAGAATCACATTTTTTTTGTGAATGAACTACAAAACTACGGTTTCTGAATTTTTCCCTTTATTTGTGCCTTGCTTCTTAATACATTTTATGATTCTAAGTCTACGGGAAGTACCCTATAGGTTTTGTGGGCACGTGATTCCCTTGGAAATTTCAAAATATTCGAACATTAACGGCTGTAACTTGTAACTTTTGAGTGCGTCCACGCATTCCTGAGAAAAGAGGGTTGACAGACGGACAGACAGACAAACAGACAGACAGTTAAAGAAGTGTTCCTATCAGGTTTCCTTTTTTCCTTTTGAGGTAGGTAGGTACGGAACCCTAAAAACCACCAATTTTGACCTTACCCTCTATGTCACTACTTTTTGATGACCTCAATTTGAACAGAGACCCTCTTCAATTCTCATTCATACAGACAACAGTTAACAATAGATACAGCAATTTTTCGTAATATTCAATTCGTAGATGCAATTACAAAAAGCAATTGATCTAATTTGAAGAACATAATGCTTCGTGGGAATAACCTATGCCATTTTTCATCTTCTTTTGTAATTCGTTACTCAAGTTTTTATTAGGTAAGTGGTGTTTTGTAGAAACATCGCCTAATGAGTTTCCTGTCATGTAACATCTTCAAGTTGGGCGTATTCTTTAGTTCACTAGGCTACCTCACTTTTTGTTTTTTTTGGTCCGAAATTATCAATATAGATTTCGGACCGGTCTACGGTAGACTCGAACATGTCTATGGTTCGATCTTGGTACTGTGGACGGAAGAAATCGCTCCCCAGGGTATATAAATACTCCTTGATCGTAGCTTGGTACATATGTAGTGATCTGTGGTTCGGTCTAATTTCTTTGAATGAAAACTCTTTGCTCTTTGATTGAGAAATCATAATGTGTATAATAATAGTAATAGTAGTATTTTATTGCACCCGTGCGAAGCCGGGGCGGGTCGCTAGTTATTAATATTTTTTTATTATAAAGCCAGTCGGTAATATATTTACTTAATTACAATCTTTCGTAGGTTTATACGAAAGTAAGACCTACCTTTTGCCTGGAAATAGAAGTCAAATAACTGTATCATGGCTAAGGAAAAAGGCTACTTGTTATCCAGGAAAAAAAATTAAAGCCAACAACCGTAAAACTATAGCTGGATATTGACTTGACACTATTTTTGACTCAATATTTTCTTTTGATTTTACGTATAAAAGAATTTTCTCGAGATATGTCTGAATTTAAATTTGGAATCAAAGCATTGTTGGGCAAAAACAGCTGCCTCCAACAAACCCTGCTATAAGTAACAAAGTAAACGTGCTCTAGAAAGCAATGTCCACCCAAGGCCGCCTGCGAATGCCGGATACAAACAGTGTCCGACAAAACGCACGGCCCATGATCTGTGGGGATAACGCAGCTGTAGCCTAAGCTATTGAAGTAGGCAAATTGAGTGTTTAGTATTAGTCATTTCTTGCTGATGAACCAAAGAGATTCGAAGGAATGAAACATTCACATTCTAGACACTATTATAAAAATAGTACGGAAATATAGGAGTACTGGGAATGTACAAAATCAAATCTAATCTCGATTGGAAGCTATATTTATCTTAAGACTAGACTTTAGTGATGATTATTTATGGCCCTTTTCCTGGCATGTTTCCAACATTAACAGCTGTGTAGTGCCGGCTTAGAATTTGCACCATCCCAACTCTTCCCGCGGGTGTCGTAAGAGGCGACTAAGGGATATCCACCGGGGGCGGGCAGCAGCGCCCCCTGCAGAACATTCTACCACCGAACTGCGATCCCCAACCCGCATGCCCAGCGTGGGGATTATGGGCATTACCCCCCATGAGATAAAAGCCAACAGGGCGTTTATCAGGGGGAGGCTTGCGTCCAGCAGTGGACCAACACAGGCTGTTGAGGTTGAGGTTGAGGTTCCAACATTAATAAGAGTTTTTGATGCTTAGAACCATGACATTATAATATTTGTTTAACAACAAGAAGAGATTTAAACAAACCCCTTTGAAAGGTGTCGTGTGCTAAGTAAAGAAAAGAGGGTAAATATGCAAATGAGGATGCAGCTCTTCTTACCTGGAGGCAGCTTAGACTTGAGCATATCCATAGCCACGACGTTGATGATGAGCACCCAGATGGGACACTCCAGCAGGTCGCTCTCCGACTTGACGAAGGAGATGGCGCTGAGGCACTGGGTCTCCAGCCTTCTCCGGTCCGGATAGCTCCGTCGCAGCTCGCGGTTCACGTTTGATTGGAACTTCTTCATATCGAATAGCTGGGGAGGGAAAAACAAGAGATTAAAATTAAAATAATATATACTGGCTTGTACTTAACATGTAGGTATGTAGTAGATACAAAATAAGTGACAAAATAGAAAAGCGCAACAATTAAAATTTAAGCACGTCTCAAGTGACGAATTTTTAACTGATTTTCATTCAAAACTGTCAAAAAATAGCGATGAGTCGTGCTTAAACCGGAGTTGCGTTTAAATGTTACGGTTATGTATGTTTTGCCGTAGCTAGGCACAAAAGGAACGGAAACGTGGGATTGGTAAAAAGACTGTGCATAGGACTGTAAAAGTTGAAAGCAATCAACAACTAATTACCTAAAGCCATCAAGTAGGTTCCAGCTAATCAAAACTTGGAAATTAAAAAAAAACAGAAATGCCCTTATCAGACTTCAAGATGATCTCACGCGTCATGATAAAGTCAATAATAATAGAGCCTTAATTTTAACTTAATTAACTTCCACGTGGGCTATACAAATAGCAGTGATTGTCGAATCAATCTGCCCGAATCGGAGATTTTATCGATCTAATATTACACAACTGCTCGTCACTCGATAATGAAACAATTGGCCGTCAAACAGAGCTGCGCTGACGCATGTCAAGTTTGATGCTACTCTAGATAACATCTGCCACTTGGTAATAGATTTTCCCATGAAAATTTATTGATACGTGAAAATTTATTGATACGTACGTTACCAAGATATGTGAGGAATCCCGGATATTATGGTTAAGAGGGGTGACCCAGGTCAACCAAATAGCTAATTTAATACTATTTACTTTTTTACTTTGAGCTTTCTTTTCATGCGAAAGTTGTAAATTTTTCCTCACTCTCAACTAACCCTCTCAAAGAACCCACTTAGTTATTTGATTTTGTTTATTAGCTTATGACGCTCTTCAATAAGGTAAATTTAGCTCAAATATAGTTATTTTGCAAAGGCACTTAACCTTTATTACTAACTCCAATTTAGTAAACAAATGTGTGTGACGAATGGGGACAAATGACTTTTATTAAACTAGACATAGGTACTAGATTAGATCGCCATTTTAAGTAGAGTCATGCAATTCTCACGCAAAGATAGATTGACTAACCTTTAACTATAATGCGCCACTAAATCATATTGACCAAGTGTTATTAGAAAGACAAATTTGTAACCCAAACGACGAATTAGAAACTTGTTGTTGGTTGTTGGTTCGGAAGTGTCCCTTTAATCTACATAAAGTGTTCCAAAAACCTATCATGTTCGTTTTTGTTCTACAAACCGACAGAAAAACAATTTCTCGTCCATGTTTTTCTTAAACAACGTTCCTCAATCTTCCTAAACACAGATGAAGCCATCAAACCGAATCAAAAGAAGCTAAGCACACACCGATCAGCCGAAGACAAAGCGTAAAGCGCAAGTCACACCGAAATTGAAAGAGATGAAGTTGTTACATAACCACTTTCATTTGACGTATCGAGATGTCCCGACGTAGATGCTATCTCTATAAAAAACTCGCCGCCCTCAGTTTGTTAGTCATCATGCCGAATTTGATATATTGATTGGATCGTGGACAAACTACTTTCTAGAGATTAATCTGTTTTTCGGCTTTGAAGTTGCGTTTTATTGGAGGCTGTACAACTTTTATTTAGAAGCTGCTTCTGCTGCGGCTTCGCACGTGGTTTTTGGAATAAAAAGTAGTCATTATTTTATACAGGTCCAGGTCTTCATGTGTGTAAAATTTCAGCCCGATGCATTCAGTAGTTTTGGTGCTGTCTTCGTTCAAACATCTTCAACAAACTTGCGGCTTTATAATATTGACCAATATAGAGCACGTAAATTGCTAGTAGGGTCATAAGGGTCTGAATATAAGAGTGAGAAAATAGAGAGTGCCTCAGTGTTGTGCAGGCACTTGTGCACTATAATAAGTTCCGCCCACATGGTTAGTCTCAGTTAAGGCGAATAGTAGGGTGGATAGTGGCGCCACTACATATTTAATTTTATAATTACGTTATACAAAGGAATTATCAAAAAATCGGACCGCGTGTAGAAGATATCTATCATAAGCTTTTTTTAAATGTATCTTTAATAGTTTTGTACTGTATTATTTAGGCAGATACTTGTTTCAAGAGTTTAGTTCCTATTGGTGGCCACCAAGTTCTCCAAACAAGGTATTTGATTGAATAACACAAAACAAAACTATTACAGATTCATTAAATAAAAGCTTGTGATAGGTATCGTCTACGCGCGGTCCGATTTTTTGATAATTCCTTTGTATAACTTAATGATTAAATTAAATATGTAGTGGCGCCACTATCCACCCTACTATTCGCCTTAAGATTTAGGCCCGTATTATGTATGAAGCTTGCTTAGTCATGGATCTATGCTTGATTATAGCTTTTCTATGGCTTTAAGCGGTACTCAAGCATAGGTCGATAACTGAGTAAGCTTTCAGGATACGGGGCTAAGACTGGCTGCCGTGGCCAAAGCTCGGCTAGGTGGACTTTATTTTTATTCTGGAGCAGAAAATATTGTTGCTACAATAGACAGCAGAGCACAAGATGAAATAAACTCAGCTGCCGGTAAAGTCTAGTTTAAATTACACAAACTTTTAATTTAGTCACAACTTCACAAGGGAATTCAGTTAAGAATGGCGGATCACAGAGAAAAACTCGCGAGTTGCAACACTTTTGGTATTGTCTGAGAAAATTGGGTTTTAATGAACATGTCCGAGCAATTGTGTGATAGCCATCGTTAGAGCTTGTTTTATGTGGGATACGTAAAGGTATGTTAAAGATCGGTGTTAACTAAATTTTTGAACTAATAAAGACACTATTTTACGAACTGAAAGCTGTCTTGATAAACAGAAAGAGGTTAATTCAATACAAAGGTCCTTCAAGCCATATTTACAGCGGGGCAATGCAGGCAGCGTCTTGGGGACGCTTCCGACTGGCATTGATATGGATCAGTTGAGCTACCTGTAGATTTCTAAGAAATCAAATAATGTCGCAAAAATTTTCGACTTCGACGGGACTTGATACCGCATCCTTCCCTAAGTACGGGAATGTGCTAACCAACTACACGACGAGGTCAAGTGACCCAGAGTGTGAGTGTGACTTACGCACTATAATAACAAAAAAAATACCTGTAGATTGTTTGCAACAGTCTGCAGTTAGCTCAATTGTTTCAATTGTAAATACTAGTTGTGATTTATTTCTATTAGATGATTGTAATTTTCCTTATGAATAACGTACCTAGTTATTTACAGATACCTAAAGGTGATGTATGATTTGGTTCATATTTACCATACTTCGTATTAAATAGGCACATTAAAAAGCTTAAAAAAATCTAGAACCTATCGTACAAAATTATTAAATTATTAAAATGATTTAGGATTATTTATACATTCTTACAGGATTAATTTAAATAAATTTTCATTACAAAACAAGGGCTATTTGAAACAAAAATATATGTATTTTTTGTAATTTCTCTTTCTTACAAAGACATTGAGCGATCATTGACCTCGCGAGGGCCATAAAGCCGAAGACAAATGACATCAAATAATCTGCAAGAAGCCAGGTATACTCATAATTATCCAACCTTTATGCTGTTGAGGAAACAGCTCGAGTTTCGCCAATAAATATGACTCAAAGAATTCCACGGTTTTGCGAAAATGCATATAATACCCATAAAAATTTACTATACTTAAAAATCATCGTGGATAAGATGATCTACTACATTATTCATTAGTACATTGTTTGCAACAGTCTGGTAGTTAGCTCAATTGTAAATCCTAGTGCTAATTTCTTTCTATTATTTGATTGTTTGATTTTCTTTGATAATCTTAGTTTTATTCAATAAATCAGTGCTAATAGGTACACTTAGGTAAACTGTAGCCAATATATTATTTGTAATTTTTGTAAAATACCTTGCTTTCTACAAAATATCCAAGTCCAGAGCCAGAGTTCCGGCCTGCATGGGTCAACTTTTTCCACAATCGATTGCCGAAAATCGGCAACGTTTCTCAAGTCTCAGACAATAGGAAGTTTTCACGGATCCACTTTCATTGCCCAAAACACCCAAACAAACACATTAGGCAACGATCGTTATTCCTTAATGGTGCTATCTTCTCATTGTTCGTGTTACGTAAAGAATTTACACCGAAGACAGATTGAGGCACCAGACAGTCTTCTGTGTAAATTTTTGGCCGTGTTCTGGTCTACTATACTACACTTTAATAAATACTTAAATGTAGTTTTACCATAATATCTACTGACAAAGGGCAATAACTGCTTATAGAAGAAAATAGATAGCAGAGGAAGAAATCACTGTGTCGACCCCATTTTGGGTGGGGATGGGTACATCATTTGCTTGACTCACAAATTTTAAGACTCATTTTGACTGTGGGCGGGTTGTCCACTAACCTAGTTTGCGTTGGAAGAACACCCGTTTCAAAACTTCATTACAAACTAGGTTCGCAGTAAACCATAATGAATTCGTTAAACTATATAAAATTCTTAAACCATATGAGTGAGTGTGACCATTGTGTGTTGTCACAGAGTTGTTACACAGTATTGAAGGCGTGGATCAATACAATACAATACAATACAAGTACTCTTTATTGCACACCAAATAAAACAGAAACACAGGACAGGAAAAAACAAACACATAGCAATGCACAATCAGCTAACCCTGGTAGTATACGGACGAAGTGGAAGCCAATCTATGAAAACTTTATGGTAGCTGGCTAGAGATTGCTAATATCGGAGATGCCTGGTCAGTGTCCTTGTCATCCGGGTCAAGATCCATTTGGGATCGCTGAGCAAGTTTACCTGTCTCAAGAGGTACACTTGCTCGCTGGTACCTGGAACGGGAACCTGGCTTGGCTACCTACATAAGCAAGCGCAGGGCCGCAGCTCGACTAACCTGCTTCCTAGGAGACTTTTTGAAGCTTGTAATGCTGTGTATTAATGAATCCGTCGGCTGGTTCACTAGGAAGGGAACACGGCATTGTTCTCTGCGCTATGGAGTGGATCTTGATCAATTGCTGTCTTCCAGCTTACTTACTTTAAAGGAAATAAATGGCTTCTTTATTTCCTTACTAGCTACCGATGGGCTATTCTGCCGCGTGTTTTAGTTAATCAATAATTAGTAAGGAGCATTTTTGTTGTTAGGGGATTCCCAGTTATAATCCGAAAGATTCGTTTTTCAAGATATTAAATGGACCTGTTTTGGTTTTTGCGGACAGGTTAAAAACTTAAAATCACACTAATATTATAAATGCGAAAGTTTGGATGGATAGATGTATGGATGTTTGTTACCTCTTCACGCCAAAACTACTGAACGGATCAGACTGAAATTTTGCATACAGGTAACTCTAACCCTGGAATCAAACATAGGCTACTTTTTATCCCATAAATCAGTTCCCATGGGATAGAAATAATCTTAAAACGTTTCCATAGAAACAACGCGTGCGAAGCCGCGAGCAGAAGCTAGTCTTATATAAGTACAATTACAATCTACACAAGTATCTACAACCTGTTGAATGATTACCAAGAGGCTCTAATTTTCGTGCATCAGATAACTTTAAGCTGTCATTTCAATTTCATTATCTTTGCTGCGTTTATTATATCTGAACATCTGAATCATCGTCGAACAAATCGATCAACATGCTTTTGGTGATGATGTTATACAAGTGGAGTAGTATATGTGGGAAAAAGTACATTATTAATTTGTATGCGTGTAATCTATGTCTCTGGCTCTTTAAAAGGCTCGGAATTCCAGTTTCAGCAACTTGGCAAAAATATATTGATCGATTCAGTGGCCTAACATTTATTAGCAACATAGACTTATCTCGCGGGGTCTACTGCTAGGTAAGTAAGTATGTATATTTTTGCTTATGCTACGTATCTCATGGTATTGTATGAACAGGCTGCTTGCGGTCAAAATTATTCCATCAAGGCTAAAATCATTACTACAAGATGACTTGGAAATTATGTAATAAACACAAAAGATTGAGGCAATGTCACGGCCAAATGCATCGTGTCTATAAATCGTGATGCACTGTGATGCACAATGCAGGGGCATTAGGCATAATGCTCGCCCCTTAATCTCTTTCTTCAATTATTGTCTTTAATAATGATGAATATGAGGTTATTTGAGAGTGATGTAACTGAATTAGGTTGCGTGAGAAGATGGTTAATGGAGGAGAAATTATAAATGTTGCAGGTCTAATGGTTTTGTAACGGTACTTTTCTGAAATGTGTTTGGTTCGGCATTGATAAAAATAAGTCAATAATTTGGGATTGATGACCGCGCTGGCCTTTGTTCCCGCGTTTTCTTAGTGTTCCCCAATAATCTACGTAGAGAAAGCTTTCCTGAGAATCGGTTGCCGTCTCTACCACCTAGATAAAGCTGTGTGCTGATTGTCCTTGTCAGTTAGTGACAGTATGATGTTGTCTACGTTGCTAGATTTAAAATTATGACAAGAAATATCTTTTTTTAATTAATTTTTTTAATTTTTTTTCCGAGGTGTTGCGCGCTTCATCAATGCCAGTGCGGTACTGCTGTCGAACAGCTTGGTCATCACGGATTATCGTGTACTAGGGCCGCCGGTCGGATATCTCACCACGCTATCCTTAACGACATCATCCGGCGGGCCTTTGTCATCGCTAACGTACCTGCTATTCTCGAACCGAATGGTCTGTTGCGTGACGATGGTAAGAGGCCCGACGGTATGACACTAGTCCCATGGGAGTTGGGGAGGCCCATTGTGTGGGACGCTACATGCGTCGACGCACTTGCGCCTTGCCATCTACCGAGGACATCCGTGAGGGCGGGTGCGGCAGCAGACTTGGCCGAAGATCTCAAGAGGCGCAAATATGCAGGTCTCGACAGAGCCTACACATTTGCTCTCTTTGGAGTTGAGACCCTAGGTCCGTGGGGTAACGATGCTCTGCGGGTTTTTCAAAAAATTATCTGAGCGTTTGGTAGAAGCGACGCGTGACCCGAGAGCTGGTGAGTATCTGGCACAGCGCATCAGCATTGCCATACAGCGTGGCAATGCAGCCAGCGTCATGGGGACGCTTCCGACTGGTATTGATATGGATCATTTGAGCTACCTGTAGACTGTTTGCAACAGTCTGCAGTTAGCTCAATTGTTTCAATTGTAAATACTAGTATAATTTTCTTAGTGAATAAAGTCTATTTGCCCTCCTAAATTTTTTGAAATTGAATTAAGGTACTTTTATATGTCCTAAGTAATTAGGATAGTCACTTCCTACAAATTACCTCCATTAAGCACCTTCAAATTTGACAAGAATTTACCAGCCACGAGTAACTATTCACGTACCTACGTGAATAGTTATTTTAATGTTTGTGCCATAAAAAGTAAAACAACGGATACCAATGCTCTGGTATTTGCAACAGTACCATGGGCACGTGTAAATGCAATTCAGTTAAAGGAAATAGGTAATTTAGTGAATTACGACATTTTGTTTGATAAACTAAACTGGTAAAGTAGTTTTAGCAATTCTCTACTTGTATGGAATTTGCTATTAGTCCGAAGAAACCAGTTAATGGTACCAAATTGATTTATAGATTAATGTCATTAGAGTTCGACCTTCAAATTTAAATTGGAAATAAAGGTTGGGCGGAATAAATTAATAGTTTATAGGCAGTTCTTAGGTTTTAAGTATTAAGTTTTTTAGCAATCCAAAGTGGATCTTGGCCTCCGATACAAGAAGTTATTCTTATTATTATTAGGCACCTCGGCTTAGAAATAAACGAAATCGAAATTTCTGATTCGTTTTCGTGCTTACGCTAATCTTATGCAAGTGAAATAAGATTTGGTTTTGCACGGAAACGAAAACGGAACTTCGATTTTCCTGTTCCATGTAGGGTCTCTCGCCAGCTACTAGCGTTATGATTGGCTTCCACTTGGTTATGGCCAGAATAATCTTTTAGCTCGTCAGTGCACTAACTGGGTCTGGTAGAAAGAGATGCCCTCTATTTCAACGCAGAAAGACAAGTGTTAGCCATTTAACGCTCTGACGGAGAAGTACAAGCTGAAATGAAGTTTTTTGCGTTGAAGCTAGAATGTAAAATGGATTTTTCCCGGCCCAGAAAGACAGGTTAGAAAGACCGAATGGCCAACGCCTCAATTTTCCTTGGATCCCTGTAGTTTCCCCAAAGGTGTTGTCTTAATTTAATAAATTCAGTATTGAGATACATTTGATATGATAATATTTATAGGTCCCTTGTTATGGTCGTCTAGTAGAAATTTCTGCAAGAGATATGACCGCCAAATGCAGCATACGGTAATTAGTTTTTGAGAACTTGTTCCTATACTATACCTGCAATAAAGTTTATATTTTATTGAAAAAAGAATCATTGCAGAATAAATAAATATAGAAATAAATAATAGAATAAAACAGATATAGAAAGGGAACGCAGAGCGCTGGCGGTCCGGGGAAACATGTTTGCACGCAGGTTTGCTCGCTGCTCGAGGGAAGTGAAGGTCACTCTTTTCAAGGCTTACTGCCAGTCCTTCTACTCGAGCAGCCTATGGGTAAACCACACCAAGTGGGCTGCCAGATCTCTGCGAGTCCAATATAACAACATTTTCAGGATGCTGATGCGGCTGCCTCGCTTTTGCAGCGCATCTGGGATGTTCGCAGAGGCGCGCACGGACGGCTTTCACGCGATTATCCGCAAAAAAGTCGCTTCCCTACTCCAGCGTGCGCGAAGCAGTAGCAACAGCATCCTGCGGATGGTTGTTGCTCGAACAGACTGCCTCATCCAAAACACGTGGATGCGGATAATGATGGGCTCCGTCTGAACTATACCTATGTAATTTTAATTTAATTAATATTCTTAATTGTGTGAACTGATTTTAATTTTTCTATTCGTGACATTTCTTGTATTATATGTATAATGTGTAATTTTAAGTTCTAAATAATTTAATTATAAGGTACTATGGATACCTATATTATCTGAAATAAATGAATAATAATAATAATAAATATATGTATAATGCTGGAGAATCCACACAGCATCATATAGCCCGAAGCTAAGCAGATTTTTGTTATGGGTAGATGGTTCATATACATAATACAATACGTTACGTAGATATATAATATTTTTTAATATCCATAGAAAATACGCAGAACACTCGGAACAAATATTTGCAGATCGTAAAAATTTGTCCCAAGGCGGGAATCGTACCCGCAACCTCCTGCGTCGCAGGCGGAACTTCACACGCCGCGCCACTTTGATCATCAATCTTTTTAGGCTTACCTTAAATATTTTCTCCTGCTCCAGCGAGTATCCAGGAAGCTTGAGTACGTCGTGGCCGATGGCGGTCTCTTCGTTGCTGGTGGCTGCTGTACTCTTCACGGCCACGCTACTCTTGGAGTAGCGTCTGATGAGTATGTTTCCAGCGTCATCCATTTTGATTTTGACACCCTGCGAGGCAATAACTCAAATAAATAAAACACGAAAATGTTGATTAGGACTATACTAATAAATCTGTAATGTTGATTCTCCTTCTTTTGTTTAATCTATAGGTCTTGGAGGTCAACTTTGAAAAACGAATTACGAAGTTAAAAGATGACGGATCACACAAAGCAACAGGCGACGGTTCTGTGCTTTCCTACTATGAAAATTATTCTAACATTGATTCCGTAGAGATCCGAAACGAAACGTGACAGTTGTGACGCGTCCGAAGCAACTTGGAGGTAAGGTGATTCGTTTAGTGCGAACCGTCACACGAACCTTTGTATTTAGTGTTTCAAAATAGGCCTCCTGTATCTTATAGAGTACAGCGGAGGGAAAATAAGTAAAAGCAATCAAATTAAAATAGCAAAAAAAACATCGTCATCTTCATCACGATTCTATTGGTTGTTTTACAATCTCCTTTTCTCTCCGCGATGGTAGCGGCCACTTGTCACGGTGGTCATGTTTAACACCATGAATTACAGAAATGAAGGTAACCCCAAATCATTATCAAATTGTTGTTTTTGGAAATGTCTGTTATTATGGCGAAATTACCAATTTTCATCACGGCGGACTTATTTTCCTTGTTCCGTTTAATTTATTTTGTTGGTTTACGGTCAACCACCTTGAACATAAATATCAGTAAAGTATTTGTTTTGTTATTAATTTTATTTTAGTTATACATTTTAGATTTGACTGTCAGTCAAACCTAAAATATACTACCTAAATATAAATGAACTACTACTCTATGAAATAACCTTTCATAAAGTTCATGTATTGACTTAATGTTACTTAGAAGAGTTAGGTCAAGAAACTTTGGGTTATATATTAAAGGTAAGTGACAAAAACCTTGATCTTACTTAACTGAATGCACCAGAGCCTACAAAATCCGTTTCAAATCCATAAAGTCTTTCGTTGTCCGGAACAACAAGGTCATTGTCTCGAGTATCACTTATTTTAGCACCATTCTACTTTGATTTACGACATGACAGTTCTACAATGCCAGTTCCATTGATTCTAATAATTATCTGACCTATGACATCAGCCTTGTTTTGTGCATGGCAAAGTTGATAATCAAAGGTTACAGGCGTTATTGATTTATGAAAAATAAATAATTTGGTGTCAAATAATTTTATCATTTGCTAAGTCAAAACTTGGGTCATCTTAAAAAACGGGCTCGGCATATGTAGTTGTTAACAACTAAAGTGATGCCAATAATGATGATTTCGATAACGTCTTTAAAACCAAAGCCAAAAATCGATAAGATAATAATCATAACAAATCTCAACAAATCAACGATGAATATTTCACAAAACATGCGGAAGGAGACGCAAAGGAACCATATGTTAATATTATGAGCGATGATTGATACAAAACAAAAAACGATGACAATGGATGGATGAGCAGTTAAATGCTGTGCAAATAAACAAGGCTCTTTGAATTTATGGACTCAGTAAAGTTCAATCGTCTGAACCGGATTCGATTTTAAAATTACAATGATGATTACTGGAATATGGACTTGCTGAAATGATTATTTATTTATCGTATTTATTGCTTTATGTTCTAGTATTTTGCTGTAAACAGGTATTCAACAAAATAGGTTCCGACTTATCTTTAGCTAAAAGATTGAGATGATCAAGCTACTGAGAAATGCTACTACACAATAAAATACTCAGTTAATTTTCACGAAGGTACTAAGCAAGTAAATCCGACAAAAGCAAGTGGAGCAATAAAATTACAAACAGAACATTTATTATTCCCAAGCGGTAGCGGGAAGTTTGGAAACAAAACCGCAGACTTTGATGAAACTGCTTTAATTGTCGCTCGCATACCAGAGACGCAGTCGACCGTGGCTAAATTCATAAGCGAAGAAGCAAGAACCACTTTGGTGGACACCGTGGACATGCAGCCTGATACGCTGTGACATCCATGTTTTGTAACTGGGATCGGGAGTGGGCAACGCGTGACATGTCTATGACATGGCCTCATTGCATCGACGCTCGAGATCGACAGAAATTAGGAACATGGAAGTTACACCACTTTCATGGTAATAATGACATTCCTTATTATCTGATATTATAAAATCAATTTACTACTGAATTATGTAGATACAAGTACGCGTTACAATGTACTGAAAACTGAGGTTTACGTAATTCACGATGTCTGATAGAAAATGCTGAAAAGACAGGATTACCAAAACTGTGGTGGAATTATCAAAGAGACCAACAAAATGTTAGATTGATTTCAAAGTTATCTAAACGAAAGAAGAGCAACAGAAGAGAGTAGACATGACGTGGATCTAATGGTAAGGTACATAAAGTCAGTGTGGTAACCAGTGGCTCGTTTGCTCTAAGCTTATGTCTCAAGGATTATATATCAGGCATGCTAATAAAATGATGATCAGACATCTCATTAAGCTCCCGGCCTTACTCGAAATTACAGTAATTTAAGTTTACGAGTTACAAATTGGAACAATATCATCATTAGATTTGGATTAGAATTACTTAATTTTCATCCAAGGATTTGGTTTAATAGTCTTTATATTGATAATTATCTCATCTAGAATTCTGATTAGTCTAAATATATATCAATTACAATCAATTAATAGAAATAAATTAGAACTAGTATTTACAATTGAAACAGTCGAGGTATCTGCAGACTGTCGCAAACAATTTAGGTAGCTCAACTGATCCATATCAATACCAGTCGGAAGCGTCCCCAAGACGCTGGCATCATTGCCCCGCTGTATGGCAATGCTGCTGTTTGTTGATTCATTTGGTCAGAAACTATCAGAAGGTGCTATTGACGAATATTGTCATATCTGAGTTCATCTTCGTCTTACGTCCGAATATACTCACATAGTAGATACTCGACTAATCTCCGACAAAACTAAGAGAAGAAACGAGGAAAAAGCTTTTAGATAAAACGAAATTATTCTCACCTGTCCTATGTGTCTTTTGAGTTCATCTGTTTTTTGATCTCTATGAGGGTTGTCGAATCCGCAGAGGCCGATTCTGCAAAGAAAGAAACACAAGATTAGTAAAATAATACCCAAGTAGACATTTGTATTCCACCAGCGAAGAGACTGATGATTTTTGCATGACTTGGATCACGGCCAAGGAGTATTAGAATGTAAAAAAACACTTTTTTAAATATTGCAGAGTTTATTGCTTTTGTAACCGCAGGGTAAATCAATTTTATGAATTTTGATTGTGTACCTCAAACGCTGTTAGAATCTATAAGATCGACCACTTTATGGATCTTGATTTCATGGAATCTACGTTTTTGTTTTATCGGTATTAAAAAAAATATAGACAATGAACACCAAATCATTCCTGAGAGTCTAATTAATTTACGTTCCTATTGATATAACAGCCATTATCTGGCCAAAAAGTACCTAACAATACCTATACGAAATTACCTACGCAAGGATTGATTGGTGATATACTCGTGGGTTCTACGATAATGTTTAGAAGAACGTGTACACTGACGTTTTAAATCTAGTGCATCGTTCGGTTCTCAGACCGTATTGAATACCGAAGACATAGGAATTCGTCGAGCATTAGTATTTCGTCCACACGCCGAATCGGAATATCGTTTTCTCAAAACCGTTCGTTGGCACCGCCCTGGGAATTCGACTTGTATTGATTTTGTATTCATGTTAAGTCCCTATGTGCATCTATGTTTACGAATTGATCATTTTCTATATTCTGTTGGTCATTGATGTATGTTTTTTGAGGTGGAGATTGGTTTGTTCTTACAAGTGCATTCATTTGTTTCTTGTAAGTTATTGTTTTGTTTGTTGCGATTTTTCAAGAACAAAAGAACTTTTTCCTGTTTAAGAACTGATAGACACTCCTTAGTTCTGTTTCTGAAGACGCCTGTACAACCAATACATACACAGATATACACATAGTTTTTGTAACTGTACTTACTAGGTTATTATGAGTACTGTCAACGTCAACAGTGAAATCTATTTGCTTTGCTTGAGCGATTGTTGTCGAAAGTCGTTATTGTTGTGCAGAATTTGAATATATTGGAAAGTGGCTTGTGGTCAGCTATTTGAATACTAACACTAGTAAATAGCTACGAACGGCTTTTTCGACACAGTAGGCAGACGACCGGACATTATTTCTGGACTTGGAAATGTGTCTTGTAAAGATTGAGTTTACATTAAATTTAACCATAATAGACCCTTGTTACACTATTAAAATAAACTAGACAAGTTTGGTATAGTTTTCGTCACAATATAAGCATGAACAGAACAACGTATTTCAAATAGACAAAATTATACGTTGTTATAACAAGCGCCGTGTAACACTTTATTATTTTTCAATAAACGTAAATTTTGTATGACCTTTGCATGAGTTGGTATAGAACCTAATCTGGGTCAAGTTTTATCGTGATATAGAACTTGCGTTATAAATAAATTGTTTGGGAAAATTTGCATGAGTTTCTTCACAGTGTTGTATTGCTTTACTGCTTAAGTTTTTCATACGAATTAAGAAATAGTATTTGAAAATCAAATGCCAACCTTTATTAAGTAAAATTACATTATCGATGACCTATCAAATGATTTTTATCTGGGGCACAAGGATCAATGCTTGAACCTTTACTCTTTCCTATTTTCGTCGTTATTATACCATGTCATGCTTACTTTAACAGAATCTTCTTGATGTCAAAAAATTTCATTGAAATATCTTAATCAACAAATTCCACAAATTTTATAAATATACATTTTAGTATGTACTCATATGTACACTTATATGTACTCATATTATACAATGGTTCAAGTCTTCGACTTAGTGAGCGGAACCTTGGGCACGCGCGCCTTCTATTTTCAACTGTGACATGCGCTAAGTTTAGTTTGATCACATTTGTGTCTAGATTTTAGTAACATTAGTTCATAATTCGGTTTTGAGCTTTTTGAAAGAAAAGTCTGCGTAAATAAAATAAATACAAAACAGTACAAAATAGTTCTATAGCTTCTTTCAATAGCTTTCTGAAAAAGTAACCCAAATCCACATAGTCAAAAGCATTATTTGCTAGACGTAAAACGACGTTTTAAGCGGTTTCCGAAAACAGGGGGGTTCGAGGTTAAAAGATCACACACGTCTTAGACATATTTACGAACAAGCGACGTAGAAAAACTAACTACAAGGACTTAGCGCAGTAAAATCGTCATCTTATCACAAATTTCCAGCGTAGTACGAGTATTTCAATCTGGTAGAGTTCAGAGCTACGTCTGATAAATGAAACCTGGAGCACCGTCTTGTTTTACTTAAACGGAAATAAATAATGTTCTCTATGAAGCTCTACCAAAGCGAACGAATTTGAACGGTTTCCACTTTAATTTTCTTGTCTTGGATATCATCTTTATGAAATAGTTATAAAAAACATGTGCCGTATGATGCCTGAAGTCAAAATATAAATAATAATAATAATAATAAAAGCGTTTATTTTCTCTCACAATAGGTGCTTATATAACTAAATAGGAAAACTAAGGTACCTATTCCCTTATGACCTGTTTTGTGAGAGAACTGGTGCCTGTGATAGGTTTTAGAAAAAACCTGTGGTACAGGTCACCAGGCCCTTCACTCCGCGGGAAATAAAAGTACATATTTTTGACTCATGCGTGTTTGTGTGGGTGTAGTGTTTGTTGAGTGTGTGAGAGTGTGAAATGTTTGGTTGATAAATAATACAAAAAGTTAAATACAAAATTCCCTAACCAACCATTTTTGCACAACACACTAGCCTTTCAATGAACGGTACAGAATGCGTGACTTGCCAGCAAGGACATAACAATTGTCTTAATAAAATGTTACCAATGTAATAATTTTCTCTTATCTCATTCAATTATTCCTTATTTCATTACTAAAGTCACGATTTGATTAATCGAATTAAGGCCTACTGTATGGCACGTAAATTATAGGCCTGTGAACAATCAGGGTTGCACTTATTTTGAATAAGTTAATAATCAAATTTAATGTAGGTTCTACATGATGGTGTGCCACTATAATGATGCAACAATCACTCGTACCGGTATTAAAAAATAGCAATCATTTAATTATTTTTTCGACGAATCCCCGATTATTTTGATGCAATATAGAACGGGGTTGCCAGCTCACTGTATTGATGCATTGTTAATGACATTGTAATCTACACCAAACCGTATCAAAACGTTAAAAGGTAACATTAAAAGTTTTTGTGCTTAAAATGATGTGACTCAAGCCGAACCTTTGTCCAATAAAGATAATCTAAAACTGTTATTTGTAATGAAGAAGGACAAACTGAATGGAATTAATTAGTCTCATATCATTCAGGATCGTAATTGTGAATTATTAACATATTTATGGGACGATTCCGAATTCGAGATTATTCTATAAACAGCAGCAAAATAATTTTTTAATATTCGGTCCATAATTGATATAGAAATCGACCAAAATGCTTATATAAAAAAATACATACACTCGAACGAACATAGACTCGTCCTATTGTGAATTTTTGAAGTCGATTAAAAAGCATACATAATATATAATTTATCTTAAGGAATAAAACTTACATAATTTCAACGGCTTGTAACTAAGCAAGTTTCGAGGAAACACGGAATTTGAATTAAAACTTTAGCCAAGTATCTTCCAATCGTTACACATTTCGTAAAAAGTCTCAAAGCAGCCAATATCTACAACTCTGCCTTGAACTAAACAATGCGCCCATTGCTGGATATCGATTTCTACTTACACTTTCTTATTCGGTACAATCAATGTCGACTACTTCCGATGGAATTCAAAGCAAGTTCACAGTTCAAGGTATTGGAGAGACCGCAGTTCAGTGAACGTGAAATTTGCTGATTCGCTATTGTTTAGTACTGACCCAGCCATTGAGGCGTTTCACTCGACTGATGTTGTTTTCATTTCAGTTCAAAACTATGACTATAATGTTTTACAACCATTTAAAACTGATTTCAATATCCTGAATATTATAAGTGTTTTTTTTAAGTTTTATGGGACAAATCATTGCCCCTCGGAAAAAAAACTTTTATGTGACTACCTCGGGATAAATTTTTATACAAAACTGAAAGTATTATTGAAAGCGGATAAGAATTGGGGGTGATATCAAGATACATGCAAAAAAATACAGCCGAATTAAGAACCTCCCCGTTTTGAGTTCGGTTGAAATAATAGGTCAGGGACACACAGGATAAAACTATTATCATTTATTCATTTTGAGATACGAGATGGGAGACTTTTTGTACCGTCGGTGTATAAAAACATCTCGTAACATGAATCAGTCATATAACTGTTCTGTAAAATAGAATATGGAAATGCATGAAAAATACATGTAATGTAAGAATGCTTATACATATTTGTAATAAAGTTTCCACTATAAAAACGTTATTAATCGCAGGTAAAAACAGCTTTCATGTTAATAACAGGATGGGAAAAGTATCGATAAAATTAGCGAATTTTATTTGCAAACACTGCATAAGTACCTAGGCATAAAGGCTTGAGCACATACATCCAACCCTGGCGGGGCTCAGCACAAAAATGGGCATTCAAACATTACGAGTTAAAGACAAAGAAAAACGTGCATTCAAATATGATGCACATTTTTGTGCTGTGCGGTTGTGGTATTCCTCTGATCTGCGACCACCTTAAACTCATACTCATACTCATTTATTCACAGTAGGAGAACAAGGCACACTTGGAAATGTCAATGTCATATACATGGGTTACAATATGTGGTGCTTAAGTTATAATTCAAAGCCGACAAGCATAAAACAGACAAGAATAACCAAGGAACTTAGGAATATAGGTACATACAAAAATAAGTAAATTGATAAATAGATCAGCTGTAAATCGGCATCGTTAGAGTCATGTAAACTGTTTGAGTAGGTAGCTAAGCATCAATTTATTTGTGATGAGCAACTAAACTGATCAATTTCATTTGACATGTTGTTTGTACACACGTTGTGATGTAGGTAATTGTTTTATAACAGCATTTTTTGTAATAAATTGTTTTATAACCTATACGTCCTATAGCGAATCGCGGAACTCGATTCAGCAAAAAAGGTTATGATCGATTATTGATATTCAAATAACAATTTAATCTTAAATCTGGGTATTATTTTTATAATCTGCGATAAACAATCCATTAATAACTTAATTCGTTAGATTGATACATTTATAAATTATTGTGGGATATTTTTTTATGACATCAAATGCCAAGCGAAATATTACAATAGAATAGGTCAAACCAATCAAAAATCAACCGTTTTGCATAAAACACTTTAGGGTTCAAAACTATTTTGGGAAAATCCTCTTAACCCACGGGTCCGTTCAAGTGTTAGGTACCTGGATGATACGTAGTCCATAGTACTAAGACATAATTAATTTATTAATTTATTGAGATAAAAGTATAACAGTATACTTAGAAGGTTTCCTTTAACCCTCTTTTAACGATGCTATATCTCTATCAGGTCTAGAACAGTTTCGTTTTTTGGTAACAATGGAATTATAAAAATCGTCCCCCTGGTTTTGGAGTTTCCTATTACAACCTCTTTCTATATTACTATAGTTTTTCTCAATCCTATTGTTTAATTACGATGGTTATAATACCGAAAGACGTAAGTTTGGGTAGATCTATAAATAAATTACCATGACAAACCAAATTGGAAATATCGATAAACTTGTCTCGCAACATGGGAAACACTTTCATTCACGGAAGCCACCGTCTCAGGCAACCCAATGAAAGTAAAAGCGGATAGTACCGGATTTACCTACTTGCTTAATTTACATACTTTAAAATACATCGATAGAATATGAACGTCTACCCTAGCTACATCTCTACGAGTAGTTTATTAGATTTTAATCCAAACTATTCAAATTAGGATAAGGATAGTTAAAACTATCCTAATTAACAAAAAAATTGGTTGTTTGTAAAGTCGGTTTACTGACGATAGTTGAACGTGACAACGTCTTAAGAAAATACTGTTGGAATGGTAGCATTTGATACTCGATCAAAACATGTAAATGTACTATAGTATAGCAGCTGTCCACGCAGACGCATCGCTCACTCAAGTAGGAGAGAGACGGATGTCGAGCGCTCTCGCTTGCACTTCAAGCCTTACATGGAACGCCTCAGAGCGAGGTAACGCCTCAGAGCGAGGTAACGCCGCATGATGTCATGTTTTTTCGTGCGTGCAGCCGGCTCTATCGAATTATAAGACGTTGTCACGTCAAAAATGCGAAGTTTTGATAAACATGTGTATGTACATTTAAATTTTTGGTTTTCTAAGATTATTAAAATTACCGAAGAGATCAAGATGAAATATGGCATGATTTTTTTTTACCGGTAATATTTTACGCCTGCAAACCGCAGGCAAATCTTCTTATATTACGGCCTGATGCATCCAACCCACTGTTGGGCAAAGGACTCACTTCCATCACAGGTGAGGTTGCTTGTAAGAAAATATTGATTTTGATTTTCAGAACTTTTACATTGAATCCTAAACAAGCTTTTTCACGCGTGTTTAGTTACTCGCACAGAGGCACCTATTAAAATAACCGATTGAAATCACGACTGTTGTTATTTTTTATCGTCAAAATATGAAAGGACATACACACCCTTGGCTCGTAATGAGTATATGTTAATTACCATAAACAATGCTTGTATAAACAATACTATTGTATAAACAATAATCTATGATTGCAAAGGTCAAATCATGTGTTTAGGTAATAATTTGAGATGATTTTTGATCTTCAACTAGGAATGATTGATGAGCAAAAAAACTAAATCATCTTTTTGACCTTTAACAATATGAGTTTGTTCTAACCAGTTTACATTTGTGATGATTGAGCTATACTTGAAATGAAACTACAGCATTTTGCCTAACTTTTTAAACGACTTTGAAAAAAGAGGAGGTTTTATGTTCGACTGTAGGTTTGTATGTTTTTTTAAGTACTAGCAAAAAACTGATAATATATTTGTATAAAAAAAGTTATCACGATTTTCTCGCGATTCTGGTTTTGTCAATTATTTAATTTGGTACCTATGTTCGTCGATTTCTTCGTCAACCATAGATCAATTTTAATAATTATTTCTCTATTGTATAATGAATGATTCCGAAATGTTCTAAAAAAAATATTCCCGAAGATATTACTATTTGTACCGCAAACTTTGGAACAGTGTAAATAAATAAGGGATTTGAATTCGGTTTTTAGCTTTTTCATAATTATCATCATATTATAACTACTACAATCAAGTAAAAAGGATCGCAAGGCTCCTGATAAGTCTTCCTAATATTATTTTTATATTTTGTTAATTATTTCTATTTTCTGTGTCTTTTGCTCTCTTTTTAATTTTTGCATTTTTGTTTTATAAAATACCTACTTGTTTGTGTCTTCATCCATAACGCCACCGTCAGCTTCAATACGTGCCGATCCTATCCATCCAAAGGTTGCCTGGAAGAGATCGCTATTAGCGATAAGGCCGCCGATTGTGCCACACTAGATATAGCTAGTATTAAGTTCATTTTTATTTGTTTTATTTATTGATTGTGCAATAAAGAAATAATCTATCTATCAAGGCACAGATTTACAGAATAATTTTAGCTTTTTATCGTTTCAGTAATAATTAAAGAAGAAACATCACAGAAAGGAATAATCATCAAAAAAGTGCTGACTTATAGGAGTAGTAGGATAACATTTTTTTTTTATTTCTCTAACTAGTTTACAAGTCATTCGATAATTGATACCCTCATTTAAGTATACAAAACTTGTGTTAGAGGATCTCGCTCTTCTATAACAAACGTTACAGATGACATAATAATTAATGTAACCAAAAAACATAAAGAAAAAGTTAATTTGGATCGACATAGTTCTATTTTAAGTATTAAAATCTAAAATCTATTTTTATGTCTAGTTAATTTTATAACAAGAAGGATTTGTGTAATTATAAGAAGTCGTTTAGGAAAGAGAGTGATGATGATTCTTAATACGTAGCAAATTTTAACGTTAGTTGTACCTTCTGAGTATATCTATCTATCTATTTAACCAACCGGTAACATCCACGGCTGAGTTTACTTACTTAGTAAAAATTTCTTTGTATTCAGATAGGTACAAAGAAGAACAGAAAGATCATGTTCACTTTCACAGCCCCAAGGAATTAAGAGTTGGCAATGTGTAATTAATTTAGAGAAAGTTATATCAGATGTTCAAAAGGTGATTTGATTGATTTAATGAGCGCATTGCGATGATATCATACGTTGAGGATTGCATTCGTTCAACTTGCGGGTGAATCATTAGAAAGCATTACCCTTCATTATTAATTTTTACAAAAACTCTGACAATTTAGCTGTCTTGTTTAGCGGACTTTGCCGTGCGCCGTGTGGTAAGCCGGCTTACAATTTGCACCACCCCAACTCTTCCCGTGGGTGTTGTAAGAGGCAGCTAAGGGATATCCACCGGGGGCGGGGGCGGGCGGCAGCGCCCCCTGCAGAATAATTCTACCACCGAAATGCGATCCCCCCGCATGCCCAGCATGGGAATTATGGGCATAACCCCCATAAGATTAAAACCAATAAGGCGCTTATGTGGGGGAGACCCGCGCCCAGCAGTGAACCAATATAGACAGCAAGAATCCTAGTTTATCCACTAAGCCTCACGCTTAGTGGACTAACTAGAATTTTTGCTCCACTTTGATTAGCATTGGCAAGGTATTATAGATTGTAATTATTTACTTATACACTATCGAAACTTGATGTAGGATGTTTGTAAACAAACCACGACACACATAAATAAATCTCATTTTCTTGGCGTCGAGTTTTAGATATAATTTAAAGTAAAATTTATTGAATGAAGGGTTTCAAATTAATACGAGTTATATAAATTTCGTATAAAAAGGTGCGGCTACAGAGTGAATTTTAGGTTAGGTATGGGCGGTTTGTTTACAAACAGGTTTGGCTAAGGTATATTGGGATTATCGTCAGCAAACATGCACTGTCAATTCAGGCATGTGCTTTCATGTTCATCTGAAATTTTTAAATCTACCTGTAAGTTTTTCCAAAATTGTAAAAATAAAATAAAATAATAATTATGTAATTGGAATTCAATACCAGTCTCTGAAAATCTGTCTCTACAATAGGAAGAACCGCGGGCAGAAGCTAGCTACTTTATAATTGAAAAGAAAATTGCAGCTTTTTCATCAAAGAAAGTAATTCAATACTCATTGCTTCATTCAAAAGCGTTCTACATAATAAGTGGAGCAGAATGAACGCAATGTATGACAATGGAAAGTAATCAATTGATTTCAACGTTTACTTCACGATCAAATTGATGAATACGGAACGTAACTGCGGAAACTGCTTCCAATCGACGATTTCAAACTCTAAATGTAATGCGATAAGGCAGTTACTCAGTGATTTTCTTTATGATGCTACCAACTGAACGCTTCATTACACGCACAATGTAAACTCTTTCTCACTTTCTTTTTGGTGCCTTCAATTTTGGAACGATTTGTAATTGGTTCATTGAGTCCGAAAGACAAGTAAAGAATACCTAACAAGAGTATTTAATTAAAATAAGCAACTAGAAAACGTAAAAAAATTATTGAGCAGCGCGTTGAAGTCTTTTGTATGAAGTTTTCAACTAACGTAATAAACCGAAATTTTTGGAAGCATATTCATGAATTATACTATAACCAATTAATATTGGTTGTTGGTTATATTTATTCTATTACTTATTAGATAAAAGATGTTCTGTGTGGCTTAGAATTTACACCATCCTAACTCTTCCCGCGGGTGTCGTAAGAGGCGACTAAGGGATATCCACCGGGAGCGGGCAGCAGCGCCCCCTGCAGAACAACTCTACTACACCACCGAACCGCGATCCCCAACTCGCATGCCCAGCGTGGGGATTATGGGCATTACCCCCCATGAGATAAAAGCCAATGAGGCGCTTATCACGGCGAGGCCTGCGTCCAGCAGTGGACCAATACAGGCTGTTGAGGCCCTGTTGGCTTTTATCTCATGGGGGTATTGCCCATAATCTCCACGCTGGGCATGCGGGTTGGGGATCGCAGTTCGGTGGTAGAATTATTCTGCAGGGGGCGCTGCTGCCCGCCCCCGGTGGATATCCCTTAGTCGCCTCTTACGACACCCGCGGTAAGAGTTGGGGTGGTGTAAATTCTAAGCCGGCACCACACAGTTCGTATTTTATATAGTGTGGATTTATTCTGGGAGAAGAACAAGTGTGGTATAAAGTCGGTCATGACAGGCCATCAACAATAGACGCTTCGATGTAGGCCAGCCATGTACCCGCACAATAGAAGGATGTGCTCGCCAGCCAAGGACTTAGATCGGATCCGTCACCTTGCTCCGAATAGCACGGAGACGATCGTGCCATCCATCTGTTTGTTCTGACTCGAATTAGCTATCGAGGACTTACTCGATACCACCAACAGTTGTTCGACGAAGGCGTTTTAACAGGGCAATCAGGAGGGGGCCAAGGCACGGGTCGTGGAGACGCTCCCGACTTGCATACATCACCGCCTTAGTAACTCGGGTGCGTCCCCCCCCCCTATTTTACGGAGAAATGGTCTAAATAAATAATGCTGGACAATTCACACAGCATTATCTAGCCCCAAGCTAAGTAGAGCTTGTGTTATGGGTACTAGATAACTGATATACTTAATACAATACACTACATAGATAGATATTTTTTGTTATACATAGAAATCATCCAGAACACTTTGAACAAATATCTGCAGATCGTACAAACATTAGTCCCGAGGCGGGAATCGAACCCGCAACCTCCTGCGTCGCAGGCGGACCTTCGCCCGCTGCGCCACAGAGGTCGTCATAATATAAGTCCAGTATAAGAAAAACAAAAATGAATCGCGCCAGGTTTTAAAAATGTAAGTACCTAGAGAGTCATGCAGAGGGATCGATATAATTTCTTTTTCAGATTTCATTTTTATTTATTGCATAAGTATACATAATTCCCTTCACTAAACTAACTTTACAGCACTATGATGGTTGTCCCTCTCTTATCGATCGAAATAAAAAGAATGGCATAATTTTTAGTGCTGTCAAGTCAGTTTAGATTAGTTAAGTTTTTGCTACACCTGAATCGACACCGATGTCTCGCCATACTTTTATATATTTGTATTTTATCTAGGCATGTTTTTTTAAAAGTATAGTGTTTAACATTCGCTATGACGCTGCGCCGAACTGCACCGAACACTTTTTTATCGTCAAAAAGTATGTGTTAAATGGGTGCAACTGGACACAATAAATGTTTACGTGTGCGCAGCGAGTGGATGATTTCATACTGGTCTTCGATACAAATCAAATATTCACCGGTAGCTAGTATCTGACACAAGACACAAAAGTGTCCACGTTTGCGCCTTGCCTATGTTCATTTTGTGTAATAACATAGTACCTATTAGCTACGTGAGCGTTGTTTCTATAAATAGTTTTGTTAATGCTCAAACTGAATCTGGGGCAAAGTTATTTAGAACCGGTTAACTCTACCTCCTTTGTTAATTTAATTTATTACACTGTTTCATATATTTTATGGATTTTGGTGATTATCTACTTAAAATCTGAAGAGTTGTTGAAATTATTGGCATTTTAACAAACAAAGTCATATTCATTACCCACTTCATGATAAGAGCTCTTTTTCGCCGTCCATTCTTGACCTACTTGGGTAATAATATTGTTTGTCAATATTTTCTTACAAAATTATTCATGAAAAGTACTGAAACATTTTGTTACAAAAACCAAAGAGCTTATACAGCGTGTCTGGTAAACGGAACCGACATTTTTGCGGAGTTGGGGGTCATGGGTTACATTTTCACACCAAACACCCTGTATAATTTTATTATTTTATTTTAACCCATGCCGTCTCATTAGACGAGTAACTTCTTTCATTTCTTTTGGTCTCGAGTTGCAGTGGGTGCACTGAGTAAGGGAGCCACAAATATTATCTTGTCTGTCCCGCCATCTTTTCCGGGTTGGCTAAACTAAACTTGACTTCATGTAACCCATTCTGTTGTTACTATAACTTTGACCCATAGATAGGTCGACCAACTAACGTGAGCGTGGCCTGGCCTGTCCATACACATTAGATAACAGAGAACACATTAGATAGGGAATGATCTTGAGGTAGTCCCGTAAAAATTGTATTCCCGAGGTATCATTCCCAAGATTACATTTTTACGGGACAAATCCCGTAAAAATATAATTACTTTATTTATTAACCTTTAATTTTATTTAAGGGTTAAAATTTTAATAAATAAAGTAAATACCTAAAAATCTACTTAATGTACAATTGACGATCTCTGTGGCGCAGCGGGCGAAGGTCTGCCTGCGACGCAGGAGGTTGCGGGTTCGATTCCCGCCTCGGGACAAATGTTTGTACGATCTGCAGACATTTGTCCAGGGCGTTCTGGATGTTTTCTATGTATAATAAAAAATATCCATGCAGTGTATTGTATTAAGTATATCAGTTATCTAGTACCCTAACACAAGCTCTGCTTAGCTTGAAGCAAGATAATGCTGTGTGAATTGTCCAGCATTATTTATTATACAATGTGTCCGGTCACCGGTGTCGAATGTGGAGGTGAATTTCTATTTTAAAATAGACATAGACATAGACATACCATTTATTTGCCACCACACACACATTTACATAACACATTCAAAATACTAAAATATAAACTAAAATATTTAGTCTTAAATTAATTAAACTAATAAGAACATATACAGTAGGTAATATAAATTGCAACAAAGTTAACATTGCTTTATTGTCTACATTATTGGCTATCAAATGGGTCCTCTATCGTCTTCCTAAGACCTCTACATGGGTAGCTATATCTTAATCAGTTCAAGCACCCGTGCTTCGAGGCAGCAGAAAACAAAATGGCTGCCATTTGTCGATAAAATTTACCGTATTTCACCCCCCCCCCCAAAGTCTCCGACACCGGTGACCAGACACATTGTATATTAAGTCGGTTTTTACTTATTTCAAAACAATTAAATTATTAGTTTTATTATTTAAGACGTATACATCTTGTACAGTAACCAGTCGTTACAACTGTAAGGGAAAGCACTTACTACCAAACCACAAGTTATTTCCAGAACAGCTTATATTTATAATAAGAGGTCCAAGTGAGAGTTAAGTCCTTTTTATGCAATAAACAATTTTAATTAAATTAAAATACTCGTTTCTTCCCGCGACTTCGCACGCGTTGTTTTTCTATGGAAACATAAAGGGAATAAGCATAAAGGTTATTTCTATCCCATGGGAACTGATTTATTGGAAAAAAAGCTTACGTTTAAGTCGAGGCTTAGAACTAACTGTATTTAAAATTTCAGCACGATCCGTTCAGTAGTTTTGGCGTGAAGAGGTAACAAACATCCATTCATCCAAACTTTCACATTTATAAAATTAGTGTGCTAGTATATTGTCGGTAAGCTATTCCGAAGTACAGGAAGACTAGTAATTTACCAGATCCTAGGTAAGCTTTCGTAACTGCCTCCGGTGTGGCGTGCCTCTGCCGTGGTCTTTCAAAACACACGAACTCTTAATAATGATCTTAGGAAATAGGCTATTAGTCAGCTTTTGGTATGATGGGCCTTCTAGTACCTATTGATGTGCTTGCTTGCATTGCAATAGATTATAGAGTTCTACTTTACCCACTGATAATTCAGGGCAGAGCCATTTTTGGGTTTAGTTTTAAAGAAAACTCCTATAATGAACGATTTTTGGATGGACGGGAGTAAATACTAAACACATTCCCTTTCCACCAATTTTAAGAATTGAGACCTGGCGTCTGCACGGACGTGTTCACGATGGTGGGCAGAACCTGCAGTTAACATTGTGTCAGTGAATTATCAATAACCCTGTATACACTGGTTTTAAAAATCTTCAGCTGTTCTACGGTTTTTGGCCGTGACTGTACCTACTCTATATCGCAAAATCTACTGACAGTCTTAAAAATTCTAAGTTTAGGAACTGTGGTTCGATAACTGTGGTTCGATAACTGTTTCTGTGAAACACATACAATGTAACAAATAAAATTAAAATAAATATTTAAACGAGGAATATTAAAAAAAATATATTAAGCATAGAGACTTTCATGAATTATAAGATTTTGGCTTAGCCCTATGGCTAATGGCACAATAAAGTGGTAAAAAATGCAATAAATCATTACTGAAAATAGGAAATCCCAAGCTTTTCGTGTCTTGGACGTGTGTTTTTTGCAATTTTCCTAAACATGCTTCCTTCGAGCGTTAAAATTCACTCGATGAAATGGAAACGCAAACTGTCGAATGAGTTCTCTTTTGAAACGGATGGTTTCAGGGTGCCCATTGTTAAATCTATAGGGGGCGGATACCTTGATCGATGATTGCCTCAGGGAGGCAATCATCGATCAAGGGAGGCTAACGAAGGCTAATCTAACCTAACCACATGCCGGATTTTGTACCTAAGATTTTACTAAAAATAGTTAAGCTAACAAAAAATCAGTCTGACACATTTAATATTTTACCAAGTAGTTTTATACAACTATCCATTAACAAAAAATATACAAGTTTCTATTCCAAAGCAGGATATTAATCACGACAATACGGTAGCAAAGTAACAATAGGTATCAGATACCGACAAAAAACGTGCAAACTCACTCCATTGTCATCTTCGCGTAATCGTGACAATTTTGTCCCGGAGACATGTTTGTAGGTGTGGAAGGTCACAGAGACCGGCCAAACACAAATAAAGGTAAAGATACATTTATTTGGCCAAAAAAAACAGGTAGTTACAAGCAAAAGATATATCTATACTAATATTATAAAGAGGAAAGGTTTGATTTTTTGTTTGTTTGTTTGTTTGTATGAATTGAATAGGCTCCGAAACTACTGGTGCGATTTGAAAAATTCTTTCACCGTTAGGAAGCTTACTTTTCAGGGAGTGACATAGGCTATGTTTTATCCCGGAATTCCCACGGGAACGGGAACTACGCGGGTGAAACCGCGAGGCGATCGTCTAGTCATTAATATATCATTGCTTAAGTAGTAACAATAATAATGACTGCCTCGTTGGTCTAGCGGTCAGCTTGTTCAACCGCTGATTATGAGATCCTGGGTTCGAATCCCGGGTCGGGCCAATAGTTGTTAAGCCTAATAGTTGCACCCCACAGCCGCGATTTTGAAGCGCGTCTAGTGTCGTGATAAGTTTTGCGTCGTTAAATTTCGGATTATGCCTCTACCCTATTAAACAGGATTTTTTTATTATAAAAGCTTTTGTAGTTTGACGATCACCCTTTACGTTGGTGTTCTTCCAACACTTCCAAAACTAGGTTCGTAGTTAACCCGCTCACATTCATAAGGAACACAGGATTGTAGACATCATACAAATCAATAACAAAAAACTTATACTTTACTACCCGTGAACACTCGTCTTTTGTTTTTTTATCAGAGATAAAAAAACAAAAGACAGTAGATATCAACCGGTATAGTCATAACTCGTTTCTAATGATTTTGGAATAAACAACTAGATTACTTCCATCTCGTGTCAATTTCAAACGAAGAAAAAAATACCTACTCGAACGGTTGCATTTTGTGCCCTTTTAAATAAATTTATTAGAAGTACTATAAACACTATCTCTCTTCAGTTATAAATTGTTAGTTTTTTATTTTGCTTCTTTTTTTTTAATATTTTTATAAAACTTGGTATTATTATTATTATAGTATATTAATATTAGTATATTTTATATTATGTATTATATGTATGTATTTATTGTATATTTAAGTAATACGCCACCGTCTTTACAAGCACAACTGCTTCGCGTCCATCCCAAGGCTGTCTGGAAGAGATCGCTCTTAACGATAAGGGTGCCCATTGTACAACTCTATAACTCTCTTTTCCTGTATTTTTACTTTTGTATTTTTTTGGTCTGCAATAAAGTGTATTTGTATTGTATTGTACTATAGAGCTATGACCGCTACTAAACTGGCAAAGATTTGATAAAGAAAATTAGGTTTTACTTAATTGTATAATTCCTTAAAATTAACACAGCAACGATTCCAGTCAACCTATGCGAGTATACACGATATTGATAAGGAAATTAAATACTATTTTTGGTCAAGTTATGAATATTCTAGCCGTGCTTGCCATGTCTCAATTTTCAACCAGTTCAATTATCGTAGATCTCTGTCAGATTAAATTCATAATTGAATTCACTTAAACATGCAAATCCTACATTCCCATGAAAAGATCTTAAGGTGGGGTTACACTGGCGCACAGTTCAAATGCATAGGAGCTGTACCCCAAAACTTTACACCAAAACTATAATTAAATAAATAATGCTGTTCAATCCTTCAGCATCATCAAGTAAACTCACAAGCTCTGCTCACTTTGGGACTGGCACATGATGCGATGATGATGATGCTGTGTGGATTGTCCAGCATATTTTAATGCTGCACAATAGACAAAATCCCCCTTATTTAACGTAGGTATTATGTTCTGAGAAGGTAAATCTAATCAAAAACATAAAAGTGATAACTAGCCAATTTCGTTCAGATAGTGGCTTTACCGATAAAAGAGCTGAGATCTTAAACCTAGATAGGCGCCAAGTTTCATAGCAGTGCATAATCTTAATTTGTTACGTTCTTTCAATATGCACCCGATATTCATCGGATTGTCTTCGATTTTATTGTAGTTATTCTAAAATAGCTTGAAAGATTGTTACCTAAGTATTTCCATTAATATACATAATCTACCTAATAATACATCCTATTGAACCAGGTGAGAACTCTGTGTCTAGTTAAACCTAACATAGACTTTAAGGCACTTCTAACCGAAATGTGTTCTTTACTTGGATAAATAATTCTAAACTATTCTATTCTATTTTTCATTATTTAATTTGTGTCTTGGCAGGTTTATACCCCCCGCATTTGTTTTAATGCTGGACTTGCCAAGACACAAATTGCAGTGTGAGCTGACCCTTACATTTCAAAACTAGCGTGTTAAGATGCGCACTGACGAAACATCCTTCTAAATTGATCAACTGACCTTTCGGTAAAGTCTAGGAGTGTTTTAAGTATTCTGCAGTCAAATTTAAGTTTATTGATACCTAGTGTGTTATGTTAATTTTTAGTTAAAAGTTTATCCTCTAAGCTATGATAGAATATCTTATGATTTTGCAAAGCTGTAACTTTGATTTGACGACCTCTGTGGTGAACCGTGCGAAGGTTCGCTGCGATGCAGGAGGTTGCGGGTTTGATTCTCGGCTCGGGACAAATATTTGTACGATCTGTAGATTTGAATGCAAGAACAAACAACCAAACAAACCAACAAACTTCCTTCATTGTAACCTGATTTTAAATTTAATATAATTTTTATGAAAAATAAATACTTAAATAATGCTGGACAACCCAAACAGCATCATCTAGCCCCAACCTAAGCAGAGCTTATGTTATGGGTACTAGATAACTGATATACTTAAATGAAAAGACCTTTCTTTCCAAGAACTTAATTTTCTATCTTGCTACTTGAAATTGATTTCCAGATCCATTAAAGGTTTCAAAGAACAGAGACATATCGGAACTAAACCATCAGCTCATATCAAATTCATTGGGGTACGCCGGAGCGCAAAATTCACTAACAATGTAAGCAGAACGACTGAGTCTGAGCTGTTTTCTCTTCGAAATACAAGATCATGTTAAAGTGATTGTATAAAAGACTAAACAGGCACTTAAAGTGAGATATAGTTGTTAGATAAGATATAGTTTCTTTATAAGATATAGTTGGGTGTTAGAAAATAAAAATGTATAGGTACTTCCATTATTCCTTAAAAAATCAGCTAAATTGTTTTCTGTGGACGATTGAAGATTCATGACATTAGAGTAAAGGTCAAGAAATACAGTTTAGTCTTGCAGCCAGCGTCTTGGGGACGCTTCCGACTGGTATTGATATGGATAAGTTGAGCTACTATTGATTAATCGCAACAGTCTGCGGTTAGCTCAATTGTTTCAATTGTAAATACTAGTTCTAATTTATTTGTATTATTTGATTGTAATATTTTTTGTGAAAAAATGGTTTAGTCCTCCGTTATCAGAATTACAAAATCAACCGACCTGCTATACAGGTTTTTTTAAAATAACATTAGGCACCATTCGCAACAACCCAGGTTCTTTGATAAATAGGACCTTATTTACCAGACTATCTTCTCGTGGCCCCTATTCGAAGGAGCTTTAAAAATATCTAAGGTAAACTAAGTATGAAAACCCTTAATAAACTAAGTATGAAAACCCTTAATAAACTAAGTATGAAAACCCCTCTTAATAAAACTAAATATGAAAACCCCTCTTAATAAACTAAGTATGAAAACCTCTCTCAATAAACTAAGTAGGTATGAAAACCTCTTCATAAACTAAGTATGAAAACCTCTTAATAAACTAAGTATGAAAACCCCTCAATAGAGACAGGAACAGCACAGGGAGCATGGCCGTGGGTCGAATCACCACCACTAATCTATTTATTAAAGTACAGAAGCAACTCCGAGCCCACGTGCGCGCCTTTCCGATACCGCAGGCATTTGCATTTATTGACAGTTTAGATCTGACAACAAAACACCACCTTAAGAACACACATACCAAACACAACTACCACAAAGCTAAACCTTAAGAGCTAGAACACAAAGTTGTATCACACATTATTGAGGATCTAAGCCCTGGTTTTGAAGCTGCGTTCTGCAATTTGCGTTTAAATCTTAATTGACTTTTTACTACTTGTTAGAAGTCGATTGGTCGTTGCCATTTTTATAAATTAGATCTTGCACGCGACCGTCCTAAGACGTACAAATATCGTTAAATGAAAGTGCTGGTATAAATAGGGCGATTTACTTTTATGGTTGAAAAAAGAGATAAGAAAACCGTTTTACAAGTTAGACAAGAACCTCGGAACTTTTGGATAAATTAAGCGGTCGTTCAAGATAAGTAGCTTGAATGACATCTCAATTATTTAAGCACTACCGATAGTCTTTTCAATGTCGTGAAAACTTGATGGCTGGTATTTTTTATCACTCCACGACAGAGCCTACCTATTTGCTCCCCTTGGAGTCGAGACCCTAGGTCCGCGGGGTACCGAGGCTCTTCGGGTTTAAAAAAATATATGAGCGTCTAGTCGAAGCGACGCGTGATCCGAGAGCTAGTGAGTGAGCATCTGACGTAGCGCTTCAGCATTGCCATACAGCGGGGCAATGCAGCCAGCGACTTGGAGACGCTTCCGACTGGTGTTGATATGGATCACTTGAGCTACCTGTAGATTGTTTGCCTGTTGCAAACAGGCTGTCTGCCGACTGACTGACTGACCGACTTCAAAAAAAAGGAGGAAGTTTTTGTTCGGCTATATGTATGTTTGTCGATTTCTTTTTCAATTGTATGAGGACGATCCAAAGGTGATCACACAAAAATTTTCCCGAGGGATTAGTATTTATCCCGCTAAACTTCGTAAATAGTTTAAAAAACAAAAAGTTGACTTCAAATACCTTAGGTATTTGAAGTCAACTTTTAGTTTTTTTTTCAAAATAAAATTATTTATAGTAGTGAGGCGAAAGTAAAGCATAGATTATTCGATTAGGATTTCTCTAAGCTTCCGTGTACAAATCCATAAAATAAAAGATATCATAAATATTGAGACACGCGCAGAGATTTTATGAACCACTATCAAATCCCAATCTCTTGCATAACTCTGAAACAAATTCATTGTCACTGACCAACACGATTGCTTACAACAGTCTCAATGTCGCCCCACTTTCCAAACGTATCTACCACAATTATACGAACAAACAAACAATTATATCACGAACCGCCCCATACAGATTGATAAACTGATAGTAGCTCTTGTGACGACACGCTAAAGTTCAAAGTTGATAGAGACGTTGATATCAAAGACACTAGTGTTACTTATATTCAAGACAATAGTCTCGAGGACATGTTCATGCTCAATCCTTTCAGAGCAGACTATGTTATTCAAATAGAGACTCTGTAGGAACAAGATAAAGCTTATAAAGCAATGGTCCAGTTTAATCCAGGACGTCGGCGCCAGTGCTTTCGGTAGTTCTGTTATGAAATCGCTGTGGGCGTCGTTAAATCTTGATCTATGGTCTACAATTGAACTAAATATTGGTGGACTGAATCAAAGTGACATTATTGCATTACATACTGGTGGTTTTGTTATTTCTGAGTGTTGTCAGATTGAATTCGCGTCTACTCGAGTTTGTGGAAGTTAATTTCATAGATTTCTTGAGATCTTAACAAAACTCTTATAATGATTTTGTGCAAGAGTGGCATGGCAAGCGACACAAATTCATTTAGAAATTAAAGTAATTTGCTTAATTTTCGTACAAATTACTGCTAAAGATAGCAAATTAGCAAAGGTCTTAGACCTAAGAATACCCGAAGGACAGCCATGACGAGTCCTTAAGCAAAACTGAGTAAAAACCAAGCCTATTGTAACAGAGGTTCCCGAATCTAACAAAGCACACATCGATAAGAACACAATAAACAATAACAGTCAGCTGTTGCACAAGTGGGTAATACATAGTTACGCGACGTAATGATTATGATTGTTTATAGGCAGCGATTACGACACGATCTGATAAATAGATCGATATATCAATGACGACCTTTGTCTGGTCGATGGTCTAGTTTGATGTGAGGTTGTAATGAGAATGGTATTGTGTTACTAAGGTAATGTTTCACGACGCTGATTCGCAGTATGCCATCGAAACTCATTTGCAACAAAAGAATAGGTTGTATACCGTAACACGGATACACTTTAGAACCGGATCGATATTGACAATGACCTTTTCTAGTGTAAAACTCGCTTGTTTTGATTTGTATATAATTTTTGTCTTGCTCGTATTGTCTTTATCAGTACATTCTAAGACACAATTTAAATAATTGTCCTTATACAACAAACCAACACTTTTCTAACGCATAACACTTTATAGCCCATCCGTTATCAACCCCATTTATCATCTTTACACAAGTTTTATTACCTCACTTTACACGTCCGGTGAAAACTGGACCATCGAGATCTTTATCATAAGTCGTGACATATAAAAAGCCTAACTCGTGCTATTCTGTCGTGTGGGTTGATTTGCAAGTATCAACATCTGTATTGACTATATCTACTACTCCATTGACTATTTTATCTACTACACTATTGACGGTATCTATTGAATTATTGACCGAATCTACGCCATTACCGACTTGAAATTGCCGATATTTAGGTCAGCTTGGGTCAATTTCAACAGTGACTGACATATTTTGATTTAGTAAGGCGCTTACTCGGGTATAAGTGGTTTGTTTTAGAATTTGTGCCTCTGAGCTGTCAGTTATTGTCCGCAGCTGTTCAATATTCTTGTCAATTATTAGAATATTAGCATTGTAAGGAATTTAATCGAATTTAAACGCGTGTATCTATTTAAATTACGAGTAGGTACAGCCTACGCCTTGCAAGCTTTCTGAAAATTTCTGTCTCGTGTATTATCAAAATCTATAATTCGTACGTATATAGGTACAATATTATGTGATACGTATTCCATGCAAATTTTTCTCCGGGAGTATTTTGATACAGTTTACCTACTGACATTGAAATAAGAATTAAAATACGCAATACCATATTGGAACAAACAAGCCTGTTGGCCTATTTTCTGAGATGTAAGCGACATGTGCCCATTCTTTGGCATTGTATTCACTCGATTGTTAACCTTATGGAGCATTGATTTTATATTTTATCGGTTGAATATGGTAAGTACTCTCTGAGAGAACATGCTCAGCTTTCAGTACTTGGCAGGAGAAACAGCATTTCGATGTTCAGACCCTACTGTTATTTATTCTTTCTGACACTTTGCCGTAAGAGTAGTTGTTTTATTCACTTTCAATTGGACTTTCAACAAATCTCGTTTGCATGGTGGAGGAGCAACTTGAAATAAAAACCTCTGCCTTCCTATCTGTATAATTTGTTAAAATAATTATATATGTTATTTTTTTTTGAGCAATACGAACAAATTACCGGGTATATAAAATGGTTTGTGGAGTTTAGAGTTTTCCTTTATTTCGGCATAGTTCAACTAACTATTAGTTCACTTAGATTACTGGTTCTTCACTTGGAGATGGTCATGCAATTTATTTATTTCTGGAATAAATTGCATGGGACGTTGATAAAGTCATAACCACAGATGTAGTAATATAGTCATAACGGTATAACACGGTTCGGCGGCAGATTTGGCCGAAGATCTCAAGAGGCGCAAATATGCAGGTCTCGACAGAGCTTACACATTTGCTCCCCTTGGAATCGAGACCCTAGGTCCGTGGGGTACCGAGGCACTTCGGGTTTTTAAAAACTTATCTGAGCGTCTGGTCGAAGCGACGCGTGACCCGAGATCTGGTGAGTTTCTAGCACAGCGCATCAGCATTGCCATACAGCGTGGCAATGCAGCCAGCGTCTTGGGGACGCTTCCGACTGGTATTTATATGGATCATTTGAGCTACCTGTAGACTGTTTGCAACAGTCTGCAGTTAACTCAATTGTTTCAATTGTAAATACCAGTCATAACGTAGTTATAAATTACCTGAATCACAGATATTATAATACTATACTAGCCTGAATGTTTAAAAGCAAAACTCAAAGCCAAACAATTTATTCCTGTGGGCATTATTAGAATCAGACAAGAAGAAAACCAAGTTCCCTACACCTACACAGCGAATGAACTAAACAGAAGTCACTTCCTACAAGATATATCCAATTAATTCACGTTAAATTAACTTTAAGCCCTTGCGTTTTGCTATCGGAAGTCCAGCAACAAGTTCTAATTATTAGCTGGGGAATGTTCGATCTTTATTGTCCACTGGCTTTGGAATATGTCGTTTTATATATTCTGCTTCATTCTAAAATATGCTTAACAAAGTCGTATTTACAAAAAATATCAGTGAACACTTACGATCTATGAACATTTTCTCACATCAATTTATAATTCTTATGTATTTAGTATTTTATATTATTATGCATTTAGTGTAGTAGTAGTAGTATTTCTTATGTATTTTAATTTTTATGTGTTTCTTAGTACGTTTACTTATAATCACGAAATTTTAGGTATTCATATAAAACTCCCTTACCTCTAAATTCTATTTCTATCATTTTTAGAGTCAATTTAACTTACCTACGGCACAATAAATAATACTATTTATTTATTGTGCCTACGGACCCACGACCGCATTTACACAGTTCTCAAAGTGACAGTAGGTACTCTACGCAACTGTCGTTATTCTGTGCCTAAAGCTGGGTGTGCAATGGAATCGACTAATTAAATGTAGTGTTAGAGTAAGTAGTGACTTGTTTCGTTAAAATGGTGGCTTTCTGTTGGTTTTCGTGTGTAGATCTGATATTTTGCTTCCGTGTGTGGACTGCGCGAGCATCAACGGTTTGATTAAATTATAGAGTGGAGCTACAATTGAAGAAGGAAAGTGGAGATACGTACATTCGTAATGTTTAATAGGTACCTACTGAAAGAAATAAAAGGGTCGAAGATAGCACAGGACAGCAAGTAAGGGTGAAGCCTTTGATTAACCCGGCGAGCATGTGGTCAAAAAAGTTTCATTAGGTATGTGGCAGGGTATGCCCTACCCAGTCTATAATGCACTCTTTTGTAGGGCTTTGTTCGGAAATATTAATTTTCAAGCTTAGGGTTGTTGAAATAAACTATTTTTAATGAAGTTAAGAAATAAAAGTCAATTTTAATTAGACAAATAAAGTATTTATTTATACAAAGAAAAAATCAACGAAATTACAAGAAAAATATAGGAACTTTTAAAAAGTTGACTAAACAAACCAAATAACGTTTTATTGTTAACAAATTTTTGTTTAAAATTATAAAACAATGTAAACTTAAATAAAAAAATAAAATAACCCTTCTGTAATTCTTATCATATATTCTCTTATTATATTCTAATAACTACGTTAAGTGTGTGGCAGGGTATAACTTACCCGAGACAGCTTGTTGCACGTATAACTCGCCCAGTGCCTCATGCTGCACTAAGATCACGCCACTATACCCTCCCCCACTTCCCTCACTCCAGCTACTCAGCGCGCTAGACTTGAAACTTTGATATCTTACGAAATATCGATTATTTTATGACACCTTGGGTATGACATACCCTGCCACATGCTCGCCGGGTTAAGAGTGTAGAAATAAAATAAGGGTCTAAAATGGATAACAAAAAGGCGCCGGTATAATGAGCTCCAACTTTAAGGGTTACGGTGGAAACGAAATAGGTACCTATAATAAATATGATTGCTTAGCAATATAACTTTCATATCTCCATAAATGCTTTTTTTCTGACTGTTATAATATAAAAAAATTACAGACGATAAGTAGGTTTTTTAAAGGTTTTTCTTATTATAGTGCGGAAGCCTCGCACTCTGAAGCCGCGTCGAAGTCGAAAATTTTTACGATTTTATTTGTTTCTTAGAAATTGGTATTTTTTTATTTTGTACAATTGCTATTTCACCAAAAATATATTTTCCCAGCTCCATTTCTATTTCATCAACCAGTGCCAACAAATCCTCGTTGCTCCCTGTCGCCGTGTGCGATGATCTAGGCTGCGCCGGCGTCGACTTCCGTGTCATTATGCGCGCCCGATCGCATCCGAACACGCCCGAGTTGTCTGATCGTGCGCAAGAGTTTTGTTGACAGAGTGCAGTGTGTTATTCTTTATTGTTTTTGTTACTAAGGGAAAATAGTTGGCTTTTGGGTTAAAATGTAGGTAATGAAGAAACTTCAGTAAGTAGGTATATGGCTAAAATATACTTTATTATTTCGACGACCTCTGTGGCGGGGCGGGCGAAGGTCCGCCTGCGACGCTGGGGTTGCGGGTTCGATTCTCGCCTCGGGACAAGAGTATTTGGCTGTTTTCTATGTATAATAAAAAATATCTATCTATGTAGTGTATTGTATTAAGTATATCAGCTATCTAGTACCCATAACACAAGCTCTGCTTAGCTTAGGGCTAGATAATGCTGTGTGAATTATCCAACATTATTTATTTATTTATTGTTCAATTTTTAGCCACATACTTAACTTACATACCGTGTTATCCTAATTTTTAAGTTGTATTATTAATATTAGTTCTATAGATTTTCAACTCCAGAGTGAAAATAATAAGCGATCCTTACCAACCAAAGTAAAATATTTTATACAACAATTTTACTAAAAGAAACGTATATTTATCAGTTGATAAAGTATAAGAATTATCTATCTACTTTGAATAACAAAGCCAGTCAAAAACTTATTTTCTTTGATCCTTTTACCTTTACACTACTTAAGTAAATTACTTGACCTCAACCCACATTTGGAAATGAGATAATAACTCGATCGATCACAGGCGCCAATCGATCACAAAATCAATCAACATTCAAACGATTTCCTGTGTTACCTTGGGTTATGATTATGAGAGATTGGGTTATGATTAAGAGAGATATATCTAAGGGGGTGTTACAAGGCGTAATGTAACGTGTCACACAGCGAGCTTTCGTGCAGTCAGTACGGGGAAGTACATAACGCTCCGTATGTATAATTGTGTATGTAATATTGTACTTATATTATTTTTAGTTTAGTTTGACAATGCCCTTATACAGCAGCATACTTTGACATACCCTTAATTAATTAATTTATTATTTACTTCATTTAATTTTCAGTCTTGTCTGTCTGTTTTTTTAAGCTTTGTACCTTATGGTGTTTCCTGTAACGAAATACCTATACTTACATGTAATTATTAAAATAGTACATAAACATAGAATGTAACGACATCAAGTGTAACATCAAGTGTACCTACGATGGAATAAATACAAAATACAAAAAAATTACTTTACACATAAACTAGGTAAAGTTTTAAGTTTGTTTGTATATGTATATTTGTATCTGGGTATGATAAGAATAGGAAGGAGCCTTGTCAAAGTTATCTCCAACCGCTTTTGTTTCAGTTTGAAATGGTTCTGATTATATTGGGTAGGTATACTTCGGTGCGTTTTTGAAAGTTCTTTCACCGATGGCTACAACTTCAACATTCTTGGATGCTATTGGCCATACTACATGAGAGAAGCCGAGGGCAGCAGCTTGTATTGTAGTATGAAGTGACTGGTAAGTTTGGTTACTTATCATTATCACTGTCATGCTGTCCAGTCAATAGGGTTGTCGAAGGATTATAATCAACTTCTTTAAAGAAACTGTTCATTACCCTAAATATTTGTTCGGTAACGATATTTTGCACAGTTGCAACTCTCCGCATTCAAGGGTTAAATTCAAATTCAGAAAAAAAGGAGAAAAATTCACCAAAATGAAGTGAAGTCAAAACGTTATGGTACTTGGAAGTTGAAAAAGCTCGCAACGTTGGTCATTACGTAACAGGCAAAAGTGCCATACATATTACATAAATGAAAGGAAGTCCCATACAAATCAAATTTGACAAGATAATCTGAAACTTTCACTGGTCCGAAGTGCATCGCCAGTATTGCGAACTTTTAACCAAAACTAATTACCATCTTAACTTCGCAAGTATTAAGGAGCTTACACAATAGCCAATTCCGCCGACACAGCCCGGCGGCGGGTTAGTTGTTGGCTGCTTGGTCGGCGACATGTTGGCAGGTTCACATCTAGGACTCAACACACTTAAGCTGCGGGGTTATATCGGCGGGTTGATAAAAATTGTCAGCGGCATGAAATCAATAACGTTTGACAAGTCGCGTACATGCTGCCGACATTTATTGTATTTTGATTTTATTTGAACAATATGAAATTAACAGCTAGCTTAATGAGTAGGTATGTGGCGAAATACTGAAGGGTAAGTAAAAATTTCCACAAAATGCGACTGAAAATAATTTTAAAGTTACAGGAGGATTACTGGTGGTTAAATTATTATTATCTAAGAGTTTGATCACGGATAGGTGAGAAATTCCTACCAATTTTGGTTTCATATAATTTGATTGTTTCGAATAAAAACCGACTTCAAAATCAATATTTACCTACGCTGTTATTTTTCAGGAACATTCAAAAATTATGGGACCAACCCAGAATCATTCTCTACTTAAACAATAACGAAATAATTGCCCATAGGTAACTGACGTAAAAATCGACAAACTCACATAAAATAGTAAAAAAAAACATACATACAGCAGAACATGGTACCACCTTCTTTTTTATATTCGTTAAAAATTATGTTGCCGACATAAACCCGCCGGCTATGTCGGCGGCGTTGCAACTTTGGTGTGGAGACTCCATAAGCCATTTATAAAAAGCTCATGGGACAGTCGCCTACACTCAGAATTAAAAAGACTTTCACCTTCCGCCTCGAACCGAGAATGGTAAATGATCAATTCACTTTTAGTTTTCAACAGGTGAAATCCAAGCACCTAACCTTGTACGGTCTGGTGATTTTGTTTGGACGCATTTTTACCTATAGCAACACTGCTGCGTTAGCAGTACTGCTCTAAGTTTTTTAGTGGCAGTGGATACGTAAAACACCGAGAGAGATTATTTGCGGTATTAAAGCTGTACTTATGTTAAATTGGATGAAAATCTTTTTGATTCATAAAATAAACTAAGTGTAATTAACAAGTATTTGAAAACTATAAAAAACCCTAGGTACTGTTTTTTGCATTTTTTTTCCACCATGCGGGGCAAATGTCTATGATATTATGATACGACAGCACGACAGCAAATAAACCGGGCCACCCGCTACCTTGAAATTCTGATTCGATTTTCTCAAAAAGTATAAAACATAGAGCTATGAAAGTTATACTTACAGAAAGTGTGTTTCATGCTGATTAGAATGACTATAAGTACATTTATTCTAAAGTACCTACCGTCGTACTCGAATTGTTATTGAGCAACAGACACAATGCTAACGATTTGTTCTGTTTTGACTAGAGTTCGCGCTTGGTTTATTTGCTGTCCAGTGTTTATGTCAAAATGCTTTCATAACAGTATTTTTTAAAATTTTATTTACTTATCGCAAAAATTGCGTTTGTCGTATGGTTGCTTTGAGGTAATAAAGATTATGTAGATTATCCCACACTCGAAAAACATAAACCCTAGGGGTAAGAAGATATTTTTTTGATCGCAGTTTCAATCAACTGACATAGAGCGCAAGTACTGGTTAGAGTGGCCAGCTCTGAAAATCAATTTCAGTGTAAATGCGTCCATTGTGCGAATTTATAGCCGTTTCTCATTCTTCTTTACGCAATTTAATTATAGCTACCTCTTTATAGTTTTATTTTTCAATTATAACAATTGTGTAATAAGATTTATGATGATAATTATTATTTATTTTAAGTGGAAAATTGCTTATGATTTTACAAGAAAGTAAAGAGCAGAGTTTTTAGATGAGTGGTTTTTGATGACCTCTGCGGCGCAGCGGACAAAGGTCTGCCTGCGACGCACGAGGTTGTGGGTTCGAATCCCGCCTTGAGGTGAATGTTTGTACAATCTGTAGATATTTGGTCCGGTTGTTCTGGGTATTTTCTATGCATAATACAAAAATATCAATCTATTTACGCAATGTACCTAAGTTAAGTGTCCTACCGGTTTACCTAGGTAGGTACGATATAAATAGAAGGTTTTAAAGAAACAGTAGTACACTAAGTATAACTAAAAATTAGAAAAAAGTATTAGACTGCGCACTCCTTCAAAACTTCAGCTGTATTGTTAAAAACTTACAAAAAATTTAATTAACAAATGATTCAAAATATTCCGTGAATACTTTAAACATTATGAAACAAAGCTGAGGAATGTGGGGCAATTAAATACGAATAATAAATGAACAAAGATAAGTAGTACAATTAACCAGTTGGCCGATAAGCTAATATGCATCACGACAATATGACCGCCTCGGGGTGCACTTGCGAAATGAACAGCTGTTGGGAAATTAGGCGAAACGTTATCTATCTATCTTGTTGTCCAAGCAATAACATTGCCTACATTAACTACTTTACGTACTCTGTATTCTTAGTAGTAACTCTGTGGTGCCGGCTTAGAATTTACACCACCTCAACTCTTCCCGCGGGTGTCGTAAGAGACTAAGGGATACACCTGGGGCGGGCAGCAGCCCCCTGCAGAACGATGCTACCACTGCGATCCCTAACCCGCACTCCCAGCTGGGTATTACTAGATTAAAGCCAACAAGGCGCTTATCAGGGGGAGGCCTGCGTCCAGCAGTGGACCAATACAGGCTGTTGAGGTGAGGTGAGGTATCCTCAGTGTGGGTTGTGCAAATTTAAGAAAACTATTTCACGTTTTCGTGGCCTTTCCAGAGACGACATCGAAAATGCGGGGCTCTACATTTTTGACAGGTTTTTGGGAGGGTCAGGGCAACATTATGTATGTTGAAGCAACCCCCCTCTTAGCCCCGCCCATTTCAAGAAAAGGTTCCTGTATCGTTTTGTCCATAATAATGTCATTATCGACGTAGGTACTTCGCCTACATTTAGCGCATAGCAGCGCCCTTACCGGAGAAAAAAAATCTTATAGTTTCATCCGAATTATTTTTCTTTGATTCTTAGCTTTTGCAACTATTTGCCACAATTCTGCAAATTCGGTTGTAGTTTCGATTGCTTTTGAGTGATTTATTGCATTTCAGCAGTACAAATTAAACTTAGCTATAGTAACGAAAACTGTTTTCGTGTTGGTACTGTGCAAACCCATTTTAGCCACTCAGTTACCCTAATTGTATGTTTTTTAGAGTTTTAATTTACGAATAAGTAGGCATATGTACGTACAGCTGGCTGTAGTTCTTAGAAGAAAATTAAATAAATTAAGTACTTTCTGAAAATGTATATTTCCGGAAGTCATGCATGTAGGTACTTCATTATTGGTTTTATCATATTATTTTATTATGATTTGAAACTACTTATTTGAAAATGAATTTATGATATTGCTAGTAAATCAACATTTTTAATACCTTTGTAAAGCAAAAAAATAGTAGAGATACGTTTGTGGATGATTATTTCTTACTATTTTTACGGACCAAAACAAAAAGACATTTTAGCAAACTTTTCAGATGCTAGGTACTTAAAAGTATCTTAATTAATGAATCCCAATCTATTCCATAGACATAAAACAATTTAAGTTGATTAAGAAGTAGTAACGAGGTCATTTAAGTAGGCCTAAGCAGACTTATACAAAGTGATTAGAAATGAAATGCATTATTGCGAAATGACAAATTGCCCCAAAGTGGAGCAGCACGTGCTTTATTAACCCTAAATATTGGCCTAACGAGGGTACATTGTAAAAAAGGGCTATGTCAGAATGGCGATGTGATGGTTAACCTTCCGTGCCCTTAGTAACTTAGTAAAATTAGTGTTAGAAGCTAGAAAAATTAGTTGTAGAACTTAGTGTTGGAAGCTTGGACGAACGAAATCACCCTTTTTGAAGGTAACAGTTGACATTCGCTTGACTTGACATCTCGTCCAAGAAAGGAGTACAGAAGCGCCAGATGTCCCGCGCCAATAGCCGGACGATATCATTAACATCGCGGGGCGAACCAGGATGAGATTGCCGCAGAACCGTGTAGAGTGGCACAAGAGTTTGGAGGCCTATACCCAGATTACCCAGCTGTGGGAGAAGTCAGGCTGCGTATGATGATCATAATCATAATCTCTCTACTCATTCACAATTATAAAATCCATGTTGATGACATCTCTACGATGCAGCGCACTCTATTGAATTATACGGCTAATAGGGTTTTTTTGGAAACTGCCTTATCCAAATGTTTTCATCACTTTCTGTCAGGGACCAGAATGGTGAGTCCGGTTGACGATAGCGTCGAGACTTGATCGTGACAATGGAATACAATATATATATATAATTTTTATAACTCTGGTACCAACTCTGAGAGCCATAAAATATAATCTGCTTGTGGGATTATAAGTACTTATGTACGCATAATATTATGCAATATATTTGACTACTAAACTTTACTGCCTAGTTCTAGATAACGCAATAAGGATAATTAAATCTTTAAATTAGCATTTATCGCCTAGAGATGGTAATTCTGTACTAATTTCTAGCTCTGATAATTTTAGAATTTTGAGCGTGTCTTGAATATTTGATTTATTTGATTAGTTGGATTAATTAACAAGGAAAAAGAATAGAAACCAATTAGAAGTAGTATTTACAAATTAAACAATCGAGTTAACCGCAGACAGTTGCATTTAATCTACAGGTAGCTCAACAGATGCATATCAATACCTGTTGAATGAATTGATTTTACAACAGTGAATATATACATGTCAGTAAAAACTGACAAAACGCGAGTTACAGACTCCCTAAAAACGTTGAAATTATATGAATTATTTTTTAGAAACAGTCTACAGATAGCTCAACTGGTCCATATCAACACCAGTCGGAAGCGTCCCCAGGACGCTGGCTGACTGTTTGCAACAGTCGGCAGTTAGCTCAATTGTTTCAATTGTAAATACTAGTATAATTTTCTTTGTGAATAATTTAATTTTTAAGATATTTGATTTTGCTTTTAAAATTAATTAAAAGCAAAATTTAAATTGGAAAATTTTAATAATTTTACAAGAGGTGACGAGTGATTTTTTTATTATGTGATTTTGTTCACACTATTATTCGAAGAACTCAATTTTTTGTGAATAATAAAATGAAGAAACTTTCGACAACGATTTTTCGACGATTTAAAAAGTATAATAAGTAATAATTCAACCAAAGACGATAGATAATGATTATATCGGGTATTTATCGCGTACCTTTTGTTTTATTTCCCCTACGTTTCCACCGCGTTACAGCGATCGTGGTCACGGGGCGACTGGAAAGACGATAGAGTAAAAAAGTAGCTTACCTCATGCCGTCAAATCCGTCATCAGATCCGTTGATAGTGAGAACTGGCGCACGCGCATACGCTTTCGCGACGCGTCGATTCCGCTCGAACACTATCACCTTCGCCCAGATCTCGTCGTCGATCTGTGTCCACTTGTCTAGTACTTCCTGTATGTGTTCCTGTGGGCAAAGAAAGGTGGAATTAGTAAATTACAAAGTGGAAAAAGAGAGTGACAATGAGAACATAGAGGAGAAGATGGTTGTTAATGTTACAGAATGGAAAAGAGAGTTAGTAGTAGCTAGAATGAGAAAGAAGCGAGCGATGGAATTAGTGACAGTGATAGAGTAAGTGCCTTACATTATTTTAGGCCAAAGCTCACGTATCTGAATGATGAAAACTTGAAAAACCGATAGATTTTGATTCAAATACACAATCTTGAAAAAGGGCATTGTATTGTGCTGGATGATAGCCGGATTATTTATATAGCCAATTATTATGCAACTGTAACACTAACAGATATTTAATAAAACAAAACTCCTAAAGAAAACTCAACCTCAAGAATGCTACAAACAAATCAGATAAAGTTATATTCGCACTTCGCAACAGCTAACCTTGGCTCGCGTGAAACATATTACCAAAGTTAAGATATTAATCCTTGTGTAAGTTGTCGCAATAGGACGACATCGGATCTGCGCCCGCGACCGAAACTGTTATGCTCTACTAATTATCAACCTACACAAGTGTGGTTCTCAATGAAGATGTAGTAAAGATTGTAAGGCGTGTGTTAAGTTTTTATGATTTATGGTTACGGTCTTTATTTGTGTAAGTGGGTATGAAGAAGGAACAGTATGATGGGTTTGACTAAAAACCTACTTCAATCTAGATTTCTGCTACGATTTTCGTTGGTTTATGTTTGAGAAGATTTCAAGAGACGCAAATATGCAGGTCTCGACAGAGCCTACACATTTGCTCCCCTTGGAGTCGAGACCCTAGGTCCGTGGGGTACCGAGGCTCTTCGGGTTTTTAAAAATTATCTGAGCGTTTGGTCGAAGCGACGCGTGACCCGAGAGCTGGTGAGTATCTGGCACAGCGCATCAGCATTGCCATACAGCGTGGCAATGCAGTCAGCGTCTTAGGGACGCTTCCGACAGGTGTTGATATGGATCAGTTGAGCTACCTGTGCTGATTGTTTGCAACAGTCTGCAGTTAGCTCAGTTGTTTCAATTGTAAATACTAGTGTAACTTTCTTTGTAAAAAAGGCTTCTGCCATGTTAAAAAAAATATTTTGAACGTTCCACATTAATAAATTCAAAAGTTTGGTGGTTACTGCGCCATTTCTCAACGGCTACAAGGATCAGTTTGAAACATTACTTGATAGGTACAGCTTAAGACCTGGAATAACAAAGGTTATTTTGTAAAAGCGCGCACCGCTAAAGTTTGTGGTGAATATGTGATAGTAAATAGTTATTTGCATCCGAATATTGTTCTGGGTATTCGTTAAGAAGATAAGTCTGTGTAAAATACACTATTAAGACAGCCAAAAAAAAAATCTACGAAGTCTACTCAAACCGCCTACCAGCCAAACCCAAATCATTCACATGCTACTAGAGTTATGCAATAATTAGTATTCCACACAATCTGTGGTAGATTATACTAATCTCATTTCTATTCGAATGATACAGAATTATTATTAACTTTCGGTTTTGTTCCCAACGGTCGATTACGGTTATTTTAAAGCAATTTGTACGTGCCTGTGTGAATGACTTTCAATATTGACTTTCAATTTTGTTTTATGGGTTTGTTCATCTTTTCAAATTTGTTACAGCTTGTTTCCGAGTTTAAGTTTGTTGTGCTAACTGATTGCGTTGTGGTAGTAATTAAATCTGAGCATTCTGTTTTGATTTGATTTTTCTCTATATTGACACGGTACAAGCTATGGTTCACCAACTACCACACCCCACCGATCACAAATTTACGGTTTTGCATATCCCCTTCACTTGTGCTATAAAAACCTTGCTTTGTACCAAATTTCAGGGAAGTAAGTACCCTATAGGTTTTCAAATGACAAAATATACGGGCATAAACGTCTGTATCTTTTGATTACGTTGATTTAGAAGTTTGAATTTTTTCAGGGCTCCAAAACAACGGATTTGAGTATTTGCTGCTGATGCTAATTTCAACTCGATACCTCCACGTTTTCCTGAGAAAAGAGGGTTGACAGACAGATGACCAAAAGTGATCCTTTAATTAGGGGATCCTTTTGCCTTTTGAGGTACGGAATCCAGTACCTCAACAGTAGATTTTTCTACTGGGCAAATGGATGTAATCCTTTCCCATTCAAGCCCGCCTACAGAGGTCTACCAGTTCTATTACAATTACTTATCCATCTATTAACTCTAATAGACAAACTAGTAATGTGTTTTACTTTGCCCCCACATTATTTCACTTCCACGGCGGCAAAGCAGCATTAGAGCTAGATCGTTTACATTCGTCTGAACTCTCCCATTCGTCTAAGTCCATATTCTAACTCACAATGGACTATTGCAATTATGTTCCGGGAAACCAGAACGGATTATGAAATATGCTTTCACTTCATTAGTGTGTATGTCTAATCAGAATCTATCATAGTCTGTCCGGCCAACTGCATTTGCAAGTGCATAATGGTTGATGAATATGTGGTGTAGTGATGTAACTAGTTTGTTAGTCTTAAGTTTGCACTCCAAGGTCTTCCTGCACCTACTTAAAGACTGATAAAAGGGCATGTTTCTTTAAGGATGCATTCTGTAGCCTGAATTACTTTTAAAGGTTCAACTTATTTATACGAAACATACTTATTTTCAAATTTATTGACCAGGAAATCGGCAATCTAAAGGATTTTACGACTGCTTATTAATATTTTTCCAGATACCTACCGCATTGATAAATGTAAACAATAATACGTTTTATTTAAATTTAATAAATTTGTTTAAAAGTCAAGTATGTTAAGAAATATGTATAATAAAAGTCAAGAATGTCCTATTCAGACTCAGTCTATATAGTTATATATTCTATATAGTTAGTATGTTTAGAGGTATAGTGAGACATTTGATTAAATCAACAATTAAGTTACATTATGCCAGATTTTAACAATAATAATTATTTGGTAAAGTTTTCTTTATAGTTAAAATAAATAAGCGATTTAAATTTAAAGTTGTGTGCAACCAATAATAAAAATACGAAGCTGGAAAATCAATCACAGACATTTTACATATTATCTCCGGACTTTATAGTTTACTCTGGATTTTTGACTTGACCAAGAAAGATTCGACATTTTCAACAAAAAACTGATATGACTACATTAACATAACTGAAAGTAATAAGATTTTTAGAGTGTTTTTATTGGTTGTACCTAATGCTAATCGAAATTACAGACAAGCAAGATTTCAAGACTGTCTCATCTCATCACTAGGACAAGCAAATGTCAAATCCATAGCTTGATCCCTGCCATAATCTAGCTCATATTGTGATCAGAATACCATTCTGTCTGAATGTCCCTTTTGAGCTATTTGTGTCGTGAATGAGGCTCGTTAGTGTCTGAATCTGTGCATTTATTTGCAACTGGACAAGGCAGTCATGCTTAATCATTCGCTATGTAGTTTGTTTTCAATCAGCTTGCAAGTATTTGCAAAAAGTTTCGGAGTGGACTTGATTTTTTATTGATGACTTACGGATTCGATCGATCCGTCTATCATTCAATTCAATATCGATAAATAATCTCTGAAATAAAATTGCAGTTCAATTTAAACAAAGGTCACACTTTGTTACTAAACATAGTTTAAAGAACATTCTCCTTTCGCTTTGTGTCTGATTTTACTTTTTTTCAGGTCAAATAGTAATAATGTAATAATAAGATTTAAATATTATATACTTTGCATATCTTGCTTCTTTCGCGTTGTATCTAATTTTACTATTTTTCAGGTAAAAATAGTAATACATTTTTATTATTTTGAAAATCTTTAATATAATCAATAATAATCAATTGAGCTACCTGTAGAATGTTTGCAGCAGTCTGCAGTTAGATCAATTGTAAATAATCATCATCATCAGCACATTTACGTCTACTGTTGATCTAATTGTACTAGTTCTAATTTGTTTCTATTATTTGATTATAATTTTCATAATAAGTCTAAAATGCTGGACAATCCACACAGTATTATTTAGCTCCCAAGTAAACAGAGTTTCTGTTATGGGTACTAGATAACTGAATTATTTTATGAAAATGCTCTTGAGTTCAGCTTTAATTAAATTCGAGTAAGAAATATCTATTTCATCGATGTAGCGACCAAGGCTGACCACACCACGCCTCGGTTGCCTTACTTGATTAAAATTGTGTCTCGGACACTGCTACATTTTTACACCTACTGGCATCTGTTACCTGCTGTGATATATTTTGTATCACGATAATATCACTAGTAGTTCTACGAACAGTAGACCTCGCGAACACTAACTTTTTTCTTTTTGCTTTTTGTACTGTAAATGCTCTCTTGCATATTACTGCATTTTGCGGAGCTATTCTGCTCGTCATGCAGAAAATCCTCATCCGATTTGTATCAAATTTTTATAAGAACAGTTTAAAGTTATTAGGTACCTTTCAATTAAAAATACAATCATCAAAATCAGATCTCTTAAAACGGAGATATTCTAAAGCCGCCTTTTTGCCTTATTGTGGAAGAAGTTCGCCTTTAATCAGAAAATCCCGACGACAATAAAATTCTATGAAATCATAGAATCTGTACACAAAGTTTCATACCAATCGGTTGTAAAATACGACCTGTGTACGGACCAGGAGTACGGACATACTGACAGAAACGCTATTTTGGCCAGTCTTGAAACGAAGACTTTCGTTCACTTCGTTCACGACGTCAATAAAAGAAAAATTTATACAAGTTCGTTTGTCAAGCTAATTTTAGAATAAGCAGTTCAGTGGTGTATATCACTAATAAAGAGTAAAATTAAAAACGATTGGATAACGATGAACCATAATGCGCAGAAGATTAAGGAATGAATAAAACGCCATTCTTTAAAAAACTTTTATATTAATATTACGATGCGCGCGGACACTTTAGAATCCAAGTCCATAATGCATAACCAAAAGAGTCTTTTTCAAATTAAACTAAGGTAAACATTTGTGGCTCGAAATAACTGAGATAAAGTGCAATTCATTGAACTCGCATTCGTGTGGGTGAAGGATTTTATGAGTCATGCGTTAGGCGGTAAGGTTTGGTTGAATTTGACCACTGTTTCACATGTAATTAAAGTATAAAGAACATTGCGGGTTTATTGCATTGGAATCGGTTCGTGGAAGACTTGAAAGAAACGAAGATTCAATGACTGATAAGCCTTGACCAATTCAAAAGAGAGTTCTAATACTGGTTTTTATAATGTGCAAATTGGACGAGATTTTTTTATTCAACGTAGCTACGTTTTATTCAACGAACGCGTACGCGTAGTTCGGATTGCCGAAAGTTTTGTTACAGTTAGCATCGACAATTTAAAAAAATTACCGTGGTATAAAATAAAAAAAGTATCATACAAAAATAAAACTGTATTTTGTGAATATTTGTTGAAACCTGACATAGACTTGGAAATTTGATAGGGGATTTACTAGCGATGAACTCGCGCAGCTATGTTGCTATTACGTCTAACTGATATAACATCCATTAAAACACTATTTTAAATTAACCTAAGTCGATCTACAAAGCAAGTAAATGCTATCATGAAAGTACTCAACACGTGATTGTTTATCACGCAGCATTGTGCAAGGTATCGCATAACTGAGAGCTGTGAGCATGCGTGCCTTATACAGAGCAGAGTTGCGTGGTCCAAGGTCATGCGCAGAAATTCATACAAGCTGATCAGTGAAAACTTCAGGGAGTACTGTGAGTAGCTGTCGGCAGTCTATGAGTTTATATGGATTTGTTTATTTGCATATTGTATGATTTTCTCTGAACCTCATTTTAAGTATTTGAAACTTATGGCGAGACTAAAGTGTTTGTCAAAATGAAACTTACATATAAATTAACTAAAATAATAAATAACGACCAATCTGGCGCGGCGAGCAAAGGTCCGCCTGCGACGCAGTAGGTTGCGGGTTCGATTCCCGCCTTGGTTCAAATGTTTGTAAGATCTGCAAGTATTTGTTCCGTGTGTTCTGGGTACTTTCTATGTATACTAAAAAAAACTATCCATTTAATGTATTGCATTAAGTATATCAGTCATCTAGTACCCATACATAACACAAGTTCTGCTTCGCTTGGGGCGAGATGATGCTGTGTGAATGGTCCAGCATTATTATCATAATTAATTAATTATAACTCAAGCAAATAGTTCAAATTATCATGAAATTCCAAGAAGTAAACGGACTGATACAGCCAATAGTTTGTTTTATTGAATGTAGAGTCCCACCGCACTTCAAGGCAGAGCCCAACCCTTTTCCACTTCCACCCAGCTGGTCAATTCAGACATATTCATGACTCAATTGGCAAGTGGACTCCTTTTTATAAATAAAAAAATATTATCATATTTTTTTGGTCCTAGTAAACCGCAAAACTTTATTTTAAAAGTCTATTTCGTAAACAGGCGAAAATGCTGTCAGCGATATTTTTCTGTGCTGTGACGTTATACGTCTCGAAAACTAACAATTGACATTAGGAAACGTTCATCATTGTAAAAATATAGACCGACTTCATAGCGAATTTTACTCGTTTAAGATCCTGAAATTTGTTTTATTCGAGAGTGTTCTATGATGTCACAACATAGCCGACAGCGTTTTCAAGGTTCAAAATTAAAAAATCTATTTTAAAATTGAAAATATGTAGTCATTTTACAGTTTTCAAATTTGATATGAGTCAAGTAGTCTATTCAGATACACTCACACTATTTTCGTCGCTTATCAGCAGCATATTGAGTACGATTAAAAAACAAAAGAAAATGAATCAATGACCGGCGAAAATAGTCTGGGCGACTCACGAATACATCTGAATTTACCAGCAGTTGTAGCCGCTCTACTATATGCGTCCAGCTCTTCTATCCATTTCGGTTGGTTCCATGCCGCCTTTGCCCGTTAATGATATGATTTGTATGGGTTGGTTTTCGTTTTAGGCAACGTACTATAGTCTACGGTCAGGTTTCTTTACGTCACCTGCGTAGCCGCATTCGTTTGTTGCAATAATCGATTTGCGGTAATGCAATTATATTACGTTAGAACGGTCCGGTTCTATTACGTCAATGACATCTGTTGCTTTTAACTATCTTTCTGATATCGCAAGATAACAGTTACAGAAACTCAACTTTTTTGTTTAAAGCAATTTACTTGAAGTATCCTTTTTACGTACCTAGTAAGACTTCCAATACATAATATCATGCATTATATTGAATACCTACATAATTTTAAAAGAGAATACAAATTTTTTGTTAAATTTACAACAATAGGTACGAGATATAAACGTAAACCAAATTTTTCTGCATAAAATGACTTTGTGAGCTGACCAAACTTGTTCTCATTCAAAATACAATCATAACCTCAAACCATAACGTTCTATATTCAGTGCATTAAATTGAGATCTTTGTAACAGTACAGCGGCCTTGCTAGGTCGTTTCCGCTGTCTGCATACTTGAATCTATTTAAAAAGTTTTTTGTAAGCGTTAATAGTTTCAATATTAAGCACTACTTTGCTTGAATCTAGTTTTGATTTATTATCAACCGTTTCATTTGTAGCTACTTGTTTGTTTATTTTTTTGTTGTCGCCTATATTTACTGTACAAGATACATTTATCATTTCAATCGGATCGTAACTAATGGTTTGATGTGATTCAGAAACTTTCAACCGTCATTTAAGTATTATCATTGTCGCGTTAATTTTAAGTTTGTTGTGACGATAAATTTTATTACCAGTAAAAGCTTTCATTGTTAACATGAATTTAAATTCAAATGGAAGTATTAACATGGTTGGGAATTTGGGAAAATAAATCTTAAAAATACTTTTTTGGGTATAAATATTATGCTGAGAAACTTTTGAAATATCTCTGGCCATTAATTATAATGATAAATCATAATTTGGTCGGACATGTTTTGAGGAGGTTGATATTGGTAGGTACTTATTTCTTTATTTTCGGTCACTCACTTTCAATTTTGAGGGTGTGGCTTGCTTGGTTATTTTCCTTTTATGGTGTAATAAGTCTTTAGTATTCATTTTTAATTTGAAAACTAATTCTTAAAAACAATTTGGATCCAGATGTGATTTTACCGAAAGCAAAACAAAAGCACTTATACGGATGCTCTGCCATAAATCTAGTTTTTTTAAATTGAAAGCCTTCGCGTGCCTATAAGCGGTATATCTCACACAAGAATGCTAATGTTGCCCACAATCTCTGGAATCTAGTAGCGAATAGATTTATTTTATAAACAGTGGGCAAGTGGAGCAGCCTTGGTCATCTCTCGTCGACCTTTGCATACCTGTTTAGTGGTGAATGGCACCTACGTAGGAGGCTACTCTCGCTCAATAAAAGAGATTTCTATGCGCTTTTAATAGATTTGATGAAGCTATATTGTGCTCACATATTTACTTGAAAATCTGAATGAAATATTTTAAACTTATGTAGTTTACTTATCTTAATTTTATTCGTGAGTACTTATTATAAATTCACAGGATGCAAAGCGACAGAAATAAAAAATATCACTTTACTTCCGTGTCAAATGTGTTTAATATAAAATATTTGACCTTATCTAAGTGTACATTTATTGTATTTATGGAAATAAGGAGTTTTTGATGGTAATTGACTTAGTTATAAGATAGATACTTAAATATTATCCTAAAATATCAATCTAGCTAGAGCAGACTATACAAACAAACAATGCACTTTGCTTAATGCTACTATTTAGTCACATAATAGTCGTAAGTCTTAATAAGACCTACTGACCTTTGACAAAACTTAAGTCTGAAGTCACGACTTCATATTAGCTACATAAATATTTGGAATATTTCATTTGGTTTATCGGGCACAACGGTAATTTTCCTATCATTACTCAATACTAAATTTATGCGTTTTTTAGTAATTCAGATCAACTCCAAAATACATTACTTCCAACAAGTTGGTCAGTGTAGCCATATTTGAATTAAAACAATGCGACACAAAACGTTCTGAAATCCTCATTTCTCATCCTTCATTCTAAACAAGACAAATCTATTCAATGCTCATGAACATACATTTACAGGTGTCTACGACCACATCATCCTTAATAGATGTAAGATCGATCTTCAACCTTACTACCTCAGTAACAAAGTCTCTAAAATATTGTATATCAGCTAAAGCATTCGTAGAAAGCAGTGTAGTCCAGTGTTTTACATTGTCACATGTCAGTACAACAAATGAGTCAGTATATCTCATGATAGATGGTTAGAAAAATACTAGTTCTCTTTGTAGAGTTACTAAGAACAATAAGTACGAACACAAAGAGCCTATGACATCAGGAATGCGACCTTTGGCGAATGTTATAGTTCAGATCCTGGCGTTCTGAATATTTTGGAGGTTATAAACGGAATGTGCCATGTAATTTGAAAGAACACACACTAAAACGACAAAGGAAACATTTACATAATAGCTTTGAAGAAGACATAGGTTACCTAGAAGTCGACACGGTGTTAAGATTGCGACATGCATTTGTTATGCTTTTACTATTAGATAATTTGGTGTGTAGTAAAAAACAACTTCAAATTCTTCTAGTGGTGACATCTAGTTAAAATTCGAGTCTAATTTAGTTAGATGACACATTAAGGTACACACCCTTATCGACACCCTTTCCAATAAAAAAGAATTATCAAAATCGGACAACTCTGTAAAAAGTTATGCGTGGTCAAACATTACAATCAGTGAGTGAACAATCAATTATCCCCTGTTATCCTACCCTTAGGGTTAAATTTAAATAGGACCACATTCGGGGTATACCCTCTCCAATAAAATAAAATTGGTTGTCTGTAAAGTCGGTTTACTGACGATAATTGAACGTGACAACGCAGACGCATCGCTCACTCAAGTAGGAGAGAGACGGATGTCGAGCGCTCTCGCTTGCACTTCCAGCCTTACATAGAACGCTTCAGAGCGAGGTAACGCCGCATGACGAGGTAACGCCGCATGACGAGGTAACGCCGCACGACGTCATGTTTTTTCGTGCGTGCAGCCGGCTCTATCGAATTATAAGACGTTGTCACGTCAAAAAGAATTATCGAAATCGGACAACTCTGTAAAGAGTTATGCTTGGTCAGACAAAAAAATATATATACGCGTCGACTTGAGAACCTCCGTTTTTCGTCGGTTGATAAAGACGATATTATTAGAACAAACAAAATATATATTACCAGTGAAGACACTAGTGTTTTGATCTTTGTCTGAATCGTGTGAAAATCAGTTTGCACGCGTTATGCACACGCACAGTCGTGAGCGAAAGTAGAGGTTACGTAATACATTCATACTTGCTAAATAACTTTATGCCGGTAAATAAGCCTAGCTGGCAGAAGCTATTATAATATTATCTTAAGATGGACAAAATTTTGCAAGCGATAGTACTATCATATATACTGTGTTAATACTTGATAGCAATGATTCTACTAAAACTTTCAATAAAAGAATATAGCTACCATAATTTCTATTTCAGGGTGATTTCTTTTCTTTCATGCTCAGTAAAATACTGATAAACAAACCTATTGACATAAGGAACAACTCAATGAAGAAACTTTACCAACTATACAACTATAAAAAAACTTAAAATCCATAATAGCACCGAACGGTCAAGATTAAATACGAACTCAATATCGAACCTATAAGGGCTGATAATAGAGTTGATATTAGCGTGGATGGAATAGCCAGTGCAAAACTTGAAAGACAAGACAGGTGCGTGAAAATGAAAGTTGTTCTCTTCCTGCTCACCCGTTTGCCTCGGCTCCCAGCTGATACGAGTAGATACTAGATGCTTTTAACACAAGGACGTTGTGAATAGATGCAAAAAAACTTGACGACTTGCCATTTTAGGAGGTTTATGAGCTACAAACGGAAATGACTTACTTTACACAGGACACTATAAAGGCTTTTACTGAAATGAAGTCAACTTTAAATCTAGAGGCTATGGATAATGATGACGATTATAATGAAACTGAATAAAAGAAACAAAATAGGTGCCTACTAGACAAAAAAGAGAAACATTCAAACAGTTATTATTCAAATAAGTGCAGAATGACGTACAGTTGCAATCAAAAGCATCATTATTTCTGCTAGCGTTAGAAACGTGATCATCAAATACTAAAAAACTGAATCAAATGGCTAACATCACTTTTAATTGCTATGAAATACTAAACATAGATTGACGTAGTGCCGAACAAGGTTGTAAATTTGAAGCAAAAAATACTTCAGGTAGAGTATATGACGACCTCTGTAGCGCAGCGGGCGAAGGTCTGCCTGCGACGCAGGAGGTTGCGGGTTCGATTCCCGCCTCGGGACAAATGTTTGTACGATCTGCAGTTATTTGTTCAGGGGTTCTGGGTGTTTTTCTATGTATAATAAAAAATATCTATCTATGTAGTGTATTGTATTAAGTATATCAGTTATCTAGTACCCATAACACAAGCTCTGCTTACCTTGGGGCTAGATAATGCTGTGTGAATTGTCCAGCATTATTTATTATTTATTTATTATTTAGTAGATAAAGGTTAATAGCAGGTCTAATTAAGCGTGAAGCTTTGGCAATCTTCAATACGAGCATAAAGGTTTACAAAGATGTCAACCAAGAATAATAAGGTAATAAATAACTAATTTTCGCAATTTTTTGAAATGCCCTTTTTTGAGGCAGTGTTCACAAATTAAATTTAATGACAGATATTCTTATATACCTATAGAGTAGAGCTGGAGTGGTATTGGAAACATACTTGGGTTAATTTTGTCTTATGTATTGTGCTAGGGATGATGATAGTCACATTTTTTTGTAAATAAATACTTTTTGTTTTTACTTATAAGTATTTATTTTTGTAAAAATACTTGACTCAAAATTGCAAATTTATAAGTTATCCGCTGTCATAAAAGCAGAATTAATGTTCAACGGGTTTTACACTTTTATGATTCTATACAGCACGAGCTGGATGTGCGGAAGAGTTTAAGTCCAAATCGACTTTCTCTCGGAACCGCTAAAAAGTGAAACTGGAATCAGCCGCTTGCTGGTTAACTGTGATTACTGTGATGGAGCTATAAATGTGGATGATTGGTAATGTGAACAAGTTAATGCAAAGGTTTGGGTGGCTTGGGACAATGTTGAGGAAGATTTTGAAGTTGTGATAGAAATTGACAGTTTATTTCGCTACCTATTTGAATAAACAAATGTTAGAAACTAGCTTACTAGACTAGTTGCATTTCGTGCGTTGACATTCTGGAGTAAACAATCAAGTAAGTTGGATTTCGTGCGTTCTGCTAACTGGCGAAAAAATATTGACCCCTTTGGTGCGTCGAGTAGTCTCATTATAATTATTAGAGGCACCTATCGTATATTTTGTTCTATAATTGTCTAAAAAATTCGAATTAGTGTAACTAAAGTACATGTGTTTTATATATGTTCATAAATCAGTTTATGTTGCATTGTTTTTCTTTTATTAATAATCAACAACACAAGAGTTTTTACAGTAATCAATCAGTCTTTAAATGATTATTATGAAATAAAATTTTACAAAAACCAAACCAAAATGACCCAGAAAGTTTTGGACGCTGCGGTTATTCAAAAAGAGGTAGACCAAAGACGCTAAGGATGATATATATATACCTATAGTTAAGAGAAGGGAGCAAATCATTATGAACAAATATGTCAACTTCTTCAATATTATAAATCTGTTTATGAGCGGAACCAGCAAAATGATTTGTTATAAAATAGAAAGCTAATTCAATTATGATTAATAAGTTATAGCTGTTTCCATTTCGTAAAATACCTAATAATAATGTTTTACGAGCTTGGAATCAAAATACCTAAGTAATTACCAATCGATCTCTGCAAATAGCATAAAGTTGAACTTTAGTAGGAGCAAAGGTTAAACTAAATGTGAAGTTGTTTGGTTTAAATTGATCGTATTTTAGATGTATTTGTACATACCGACTTTTATTGCTAAGTGATCATTAAGTACACTACATTTGATTCGTATTAGGTCATATTGATTGTGAAATTTCATTTGAACCCGAGATATTACTGTCATGTCAGTCTATTTCTGTAAATCAAAACTAGTGAGCTAAATTTCAAAATATGTAAATCATGCGTAACCATACGCATGATTTACTTGCTTACTTAGCTTGAGTATGAATCATGTCAGGTTTAAAAATAAACATTTCGATAAGCCTGACGTGCGAAGGGTGTAAAAAACGTAAATCATTTATGGGACCAGTTCGTTGAATGATGAGACCCATAGAGTTATCATAGGTTACGTTCTATTCTGGTCCAGTTTTTGAATTAACTTCCTTTATTTTTATGTCATTTGCATTCAAGCAATTTGTTTTAGAATTTGTTTCGCGGGTTCCTATTTTGACTTGACTTGTTTTTGTTATGAACTTTAAAAATAACGAATTATTGTTGCTGATGCGTTGGTAATTGAAAAATATCCTTGATTGTTATTTAATTGGCGGATGAGGGGAGCGGCCGTCTGCCGTCCGTCTGTCCCTTTACGATGCTTGTACCTGCTGTTCCCATGTTTACGTCATTAGGGCCCAAAGTTTTACTTTTATTAGTCAACGCATGTCCCCTACTCTGTTTCAATAGCTGTGGTAGACTTAATTTTTCGTTTATTTGTAGCACCGACAAAATGTGTTAAATTATTGCGAATCTTTAAATAAAACTATCGATGTTGCCACTTTGGAATGGTTTTCTTTAAATTTTTACTAAAGTGCCTAACCTACATACTCGTTCGATTTTATCTGTATTTCTTCATCTGTTTTGTTCGAGCATGTCCGCAACCTGCAGAGTCATTTCTCACAGCATCATTATCATTAATAGCTCCATTATCATCAAAAGACATCATTTGATAATCTTCAATTACCCTACCACGTTACTGCTGACCTTTTCTAACGCGTTATTATATTGCACGCGAGCAAATATCATGTGTCATTGACAAGTCTTTTGCAAGAGTGTGGGCTGCGCGTTACATCATTTCACTGGCTATTTAAATGCCAAATATTGACCCATGACACGAGAATCTGCCACTTGTCTTCATGTACAGGTAATACTTTCGGAATCTATACGATATATATAATAGATATAGGATCAAATGAAATTGCTAGACTTTGTGAAGAAAGAACACAGTATGAATATAGTCAATGAATATGATACCTTGAATACCTTGCTAAAGCTGTCTTGACATTTCATCGAGTCAAAGTTCAGAATAATTATGATATTTGAATCTGACAACCAGTAAAGCAAGTGACATTATTAAAAACGTATACCGATTAAAAATAATTGCGTGGTCCATTGATATAAAATGTTTTCAGATTAATAATCCAATCATCCTTTGTTGCAGGTAGTAAAATGTAAAAATAGCAAGATGGACAGATTATCGTGTTGAAATTGAATTATTTCAATAAGACCGAAAGACACGTTTTCACTTTCGTCGTGTGTGCACGGTAATTTGATACTTCGTCACGCAGTTGAAAATCGTGACTATGAATATCATTATTTATAAAACTGTCCAAAATAATTGAAACTACTTCACGGTTTAAAAACAAATTATTTTTAGGAGACAGTTTGTAATGAGAAACCGAAATATTGCAACAGCTTTATGGTAGGTTCAACTACAAAGTCCTCATAGAAGGACTGTGCCCATAGTCGCTGGAATCTAGGTTTTATCTTTACCCTTTTTGTGTTAGGTAATTCCTTGAATAAGGCTTCAAGGTGTAATTATACAACAGCTATTGGTCCTACACACAAAATGTGAAGAAATAAAACTACAGGTGGCACTATAACATTCATGCATTAAACTCTCCTGAAGATGCAGCAATTGTACGTTGAAAAGTAGTAATCACTTGCAAATAGCTACTAAACCAGACAAGGTAAGAATAACTCGATAATTTTGTCACCGGCAGCTAATGGAGTAAGTCTTTCGTTGCAATGTGTGATATTCTACGCGTGAACGATGAATAAAATACTGGTTAGACCGTGCTACTTGCAAGTTCTATTCAAAAAGTCCAGTTTAATGCTAATGAGAAGAAGAGTTAGCAAGTTTTGATGACCGATACAAGCCATCGGATGAGATGAATGAAACCGACTCTCAGGTCTGCCTGCGACACAGGAGGTTGCGGGTTCGATTCCCGCCTCGGGAGAAATGTTTATACGATCTGCAGACATTTGTCCAGGGCATTCTGGATGTTTTCTATGTATAATAAAAAATATCTATCTACGTAGTGTATTGAATTAAGTATATCAGTTATCTAGTATCCATAACACAAGCTCTGCTTAGCTTGGGGGTAGATAACGTTGTGTGAATTGTCCAGCATTATTTATTTATTTAATTGCATTACTTAAATCCATCATACGAACCGATTTCACAAAAAATAGTGGAGAAGAAAATCCTAGGAATGATATTATAATCCTATTTGCTTTTTAATGACAAGAAAGGTAAAAATAAATTAGGTACTTGGTAATAGATAACAGCAAAAATTACAGAAAACCCATAGAAAAACCGCTTTAATTTAGCGGAATCCTATGACCTCGGTTCACATCTGAGACTGTTTCTTAATTCCGATCGCAGAAACCTTGATATTAACAGAAATGCTTAGTTCAATCTACTCGTGACTAGAACTTAACCGTCCCAGTATTGATTTAATGTGGATTCTAAGAAGATTGCAGGTGAACGTAAGCCGTTTTTGTGAGGTTTATTACTGTATTTACAGGGTTATTGGTAATTAGACCGGATCCTTTTAGGGGGTGATGGGGGAGGCCATTTGCAACTATTTTGACCCTATATCGTATCATGCAAAAGTTAACCATTTTTGAGATATTCGCAAATTCTTAATTTTTTGGGAAAACCCTGATTTACGTCTTCAAAACTAAATTAAAAAAAAGTGATCATCCAATTCAAATTTTAGTGACTCATTTAGATAGCCTGAAGTCTAATTATTAATAACCACTAACACAATCGTATGAATCTGTACCCATATGGAAGCTAAAGGACATGTTTATAAAAACAAAGTTTATTTTTTTTGTAAAGTCCTTACAAAAACCCCATTTAACAAAAAAATACTCCAGTGAATTTGATCGGCATGGTATTTAAAAAACATCTACACATCTTTAGCTATCCAAAGAGGTATAAATCAATGCAATTTGTAACATAATTGCAGAAAAAAGGATAAACCATAAGCAGGTAGTAACTTCCAATAAATCAAACTATGAATTTTGTAAAACAAACAAAAAATTTATTACTATCAAAACAATTTACTATTTAATTTACAATTTACATTATTAATTTACAATTTACAAATTTTAATTTACAATTTACAATTCGTTTTCAAAATGTCCACCTCTATTCCGTATGCAAAGCCGCATACGATGGCGTAACTCAGTTTTAACAACCCTTGTTGTCAAATTTATTTTCATTTTTTCGGCAGCTCTTATTATTCGGCGTCTTAATTCATCCACTGATGAGATAGGTGACGTCAAATCGTCATAGACTAGGCTCTTCATATGACCCCAAACATAATAATCACATGGGGTAAGGTCGGGACTCCTTGCTGGCCATGGAATACTACCTCCTCTACCAATCCATCGGTTCGGAAAATGCTGATTGAACCATTGACGCACACTAGTCCTGTAGTGAGCGGGGCAGCCATCATGTTGGTAAATCATACCTTGGCGTGTTGCTAATGGTACCTCACTAAGAAGGCCAAAAACTTCGTTTCTTAAAAACTCTTCGTATGTGTCATCATTTAAATAATTAGGCAAGAAATAGGGACCAATTAAATTATCATCAATTATTCCCATCCATACATTAAGTGAGAATCGTCTTTGCGACCCTTGCTCTTTCTTTTTATTGGGATTAAGATCAGCTTTTCTAGACCAAAAATGAATATTATGGTAATTTGTGATTCCATCTTGATCAAACTTTGATTCATCCGTCCATAATATTTTTCTGAAAAAATTAGGGTTCTCTATGTCAGCATTTAGCATAAATCTGCAAAATGTTATCCTGTTAGCGGGATCTCCGTCTTCTAATACTTGTACAGGGGTTAAATGGTACGGATAGAGACCTGCTCCATGGACCGTATGCCAAACTTTCCATTGGGTTACACCGAGTCTTTGAGCAACCATGTTAGTTGAAATGGTAGGATCCTCTTCAAAATGACGAATGATTTCTTCTTCGTCCTCCGTTCGATGAACATGCGGTCGGCCGGCGTCACTTTGTCGTCTCTGAACACTGCCAGTCTCTCGAAGTCGCCGATATGTATTATCAAATACACTTTCATGAGGTAACCGGCGCTGAGGAAACCGAGACTGATACTCTGCCCGTGCACGTGTAGAGACACCGTTTGCATAACCATAACAAAACAGTATATCCGCATATTCTTCGTTTGAAAAGTCTCGAGGAGGTGGTAGGATGCGTGGCACTGCAGCCATAATTGTTGATAAATTAAATCTTTTATTACTTCACCGGTTCGAAAAATGCGAGAAGAAAAACTATTAGAATTTCATTTGTCATGCGTTTAGCGGGAGATTTCGGCGGTTATTTTCATTGCAGGTCAAACAACAAAAAGTTTTTACTCCGCCATGATATCAGCCTATTCTGTTTTCGGAACAATAATTCAAAGAAAAAGTGAAAATCGCGCAAGCAAAGCCCAAGTCCAAGATGTTGGTAAAGCAATGTATCCAAACTTATTCACCAGCTAAGTCATTACATTTACCCGTATTTTTCTGCAATTGTGTTACAAAGTGCATTGATTTATACCTCTTTGGATAGCTAAAGATGTGTAGATGTTTTTTAAATAACATGCCGACCAAATTCACTGGAGTATTTTTTTTTAAATGGGGTTTTTGTAAGGACATTACAAAAAAAATAAACTTTGTTTTTATAAACATGTCCTTTAGCTTCCATATGGGTACAGATTCATACGATTGTGTTAGTGGTTATTAATAATTAGACTTCAGGCTATCTAAATCAGTCACTAAAATTTGAATTGGATGATCACTTTTTTTTTAATTTAATTTTGAAGACGTAAATCAGGGTTTTCCCAAAAAATTAAGAATTTGCGAATATCTCAAAAATGGTTAACTTTTGCATAATACGATATAGGGTCAAAATAGTTGCAAATGGCCTCCCCCATCACCCCTTAAAAGGATCCGGTCTAATTAGCAATAACCCTGTATAATCGATAGATACATTTAAAAGATCGGCTTTACAAAGAAGCGTTACCAAGTGACAAAACATTTTTTGTGTGCTCCAATTTACTTGATGTATACTTTTTAGCCACTTTCGACTTTTTGCCTTTCGACGATTTTAATCTTACTCATGTAGTTCATAAGTAAGTATATGAATTAAAATCGGTCAATTAGTAACTAGGTTATAAAAATAATGAAGTTGAAGCGTGCGTAATTTTAAGTCAATAAAAAACAATGATGTAGCCATTGTTGAAGAAATTTGGAAGTGCAATACTTATAATTTCTTTACTCTTGTTCAAATATAACGTTAAGATTCGCAAGATAACTGGTTCTTTTCTCCATTTTTGCAATATCACCTTTCATCTTAAATATCCTTTGAATTGGAAGAACTGAGGCATCTTTAAGCCCATCGACGCAAAAGAAAACCTGCCATGTTGCTTCTCAAAAATCAGAAGGGTCATTGGAAGTTCTTGACAAGGTCAACGTACTTCAAAACATATTTTTTAAGGTTTTTGGAACAATAATATTTCAGACTTTGAAGTCTTCTTGAGAAGCATCTGGCGCCCTATTGAGAGATGGCTCGATCACAATGTCAGGCACAACAGATGTGAGAAGCACAGCACCCTGGTGGCTGGCACAGACTTTGGAAGCCCAGCAGTTGGTAAAATCCGTTTATTGATCGGACGGATCATTTTACATTAGTCTTCTTCATTTCAAAAACTACGGTTTGACGGTAAATAAGATCACAATTGGTTTTAACTCTTAAAGTACAAAAAGGTCTAATAGTCATTGTTAGATTGATTAATAAAAGTTAATTGTAGCTCACACAAGATTAAGAGGATCTCCTACATAGATTGAGTAGGCAGATACCTAACCCAAATAAACCACAGGTTAGAATTCGACCATCAATCACTTTTTTGAATTACCCACAGCGTAGTCTAGACTCTTAAATGGGCAACGATTATATATCAACATAAATAAGTTACTTGTGCATGGGATAAAGGCCATAACAATGAATATCACAAGGTTTATTTTCTTAACTAACCCTAAATAAAATAAGATAAGATAAAGTTTATTTCAGACAACAACAACAATCATTATAGACAGTCCAAATGAAATTAAAGAGTCCATACTTGAGAAGAATAAGGGCCTAACTAAGTCAGTAAACCAAACTGAAACTAATGAATGAGAAACAAAAGATCGTTTTCAGTTGTTTTTTATTTGTTTCCTATCGAAAATGCGTTTGTTACTAAATTTTTTGTTTATTTTCTCAACCGAATTTTTTTATGTTACAAGTAAATAATAATATTTTTGCTCTATGCTCAAATGTTTCAAATACTTCAATTATTTCAATCGATTAGATAAGATTTTCCTGTGGCTAATCTGAAATTTCATTCATCAAACTCTACACGTACTTTTTTTTATTAAGTTTGAAAGCACTTGTTTTACAAATGTGTGTTTGATGCAGCCTTTATACTAACCTTTTGTTCTTGCATTCCCTCAGTTTTTTGTTTGTGTTAGACATTTTTTATTCTATTTTATTCTAAATGTTACGCACCAATTTCCGAAAAGCCCTTCCGAAATGCCCTACTATCTGACATTGCATTAAAGGTCAGTCCAGATGCTCTCCGCTTATCCATTGTTCATCGGTCACGAACCAGCTCTCAATGGGTCAGAGCTCCATGATTGCCGTGATCAAAAGCGTTCATTCATTGAGAAATTGATTTTTATTTATCGTTTGTGGTTTTTGGTTCACCAGCATTTACTCTTTTCTTTCGGAATGGCTTCAACGATAATATTAAAAGTATTTAGTCAGTCTAATCTGACTTTGGGGCTAGATAATGCTGTGTGGATTGCCCAGTAATATTTAATTTACCTATTTATTTTAATTAGTAGCCTTGTGCAAGCCCTGTTATTTTTCTTCTTGACATTTGGTATCTTTTCTTTTTGAAGTCAACCTATATTGCCCCCCTACCGATTTCACACAGCAAGGTCTAATATTTTTATTTTTATTTTTTATATGGTTTTATAACATCAAATCGCCTATTAATGCTACACCGGAACTACGTAACAAACAGAACCACCGGGTCAAACTCAGTCAAACATCTCCGATTACACAATAACTTCCGAAACGTTAATGTCAACTGACCTCACGTAATTCTACAATGAAGATATTACAATTTTCGATTCGTTCCAGCGTTTATAAACGACAGATAATAAGCAAAGGCCATCATGTCCTGACGCTGTAAGTTTTAAATTATATCTCCAGAATTTCAGATAGTGGTATGTAATAATTAACCAATATTTAAGGCAAAAGTAAATTAAAAAGAACTGGACAGTTTACATCCTATGGAAAAAAGACAAGATGACGGGTGGATGGCGGTATGGTCTAAGGAGTCCTTGGACGCCATTGGCTCTAGGACCAGAGGAGTGGCAAAAAAAAAAGATATCTGGAGGCATATGTATGTAAAATAAAATATATCTATGTACTGTATTATATTATGTACATCAGTCATCTAGTACCCACAACACAAGCTCTGCTTACCAAGCTAAGCTAGATGATTCTGTGTGGATTGTCCAGCATTATTTATTTATTTTTATTTATATATATAACAGCTGTAGGTGAAATTAAGATATACATGATGATAATGAAGCAAGGTTTTGTACTCTTAATTCTATTCACGCACAAAATTGTGGCCACAAATCTGTTATTGCGAATTAATACGCTTCTAAGTATTGCAAAATATAGGTAGATGGTAAAATTACTGAATGTTTTATAGAACTGGTGACAAAAAAAAACAGAGATACCTACTTATAGATTAGTTTGTAAACCGCACAGCTTTCACTGAAGCCACAGATATAATATCCGCGAAAGTCTCGCAAAAAGCCGAGGTGCCAACAAAAGCGAGAGCTATGCCTATTGTGATATCAACAACGAGTTCGAAGTACATTACATTGTTGGAAACTGGGGAAAATTGAAGCTTATATCATAATGTTGAGCAGATAGTACAGAGCTACTATTATCGGCTATAGCGTGTCCTAAGCGAAACTTTGTTGCAAAATTGGTTTTTCTCAGTATAATTCTAGCTCTATTTTGGTCAGCCGTGTAAAGAGAATTTCAATGGATCAACACATACCCAATACCTTACTACCCAATTACTATAGCTTTTTTGACAGAAATCAAACACTACATTGTAATAGCTACAAGTATACTAAATAGTACAGCAAGTAATAAAATAAATCTGAACATCGCACGCATAATAATCAATGTAAATCAAACAAACGATAGGATCAAAGATGTCGAAGCAAATTGTACCGTAGTAGGAGACCATAGAGTATAGACAGATTTTCTCACGTCCTTAATAACAGTAGGTAAGAAGTCGGAAACTGGTACAAAAACGCAACCGTAGACAAAGGAAAGGAAAACGCTACTCGCGAGCTTGTAATTATGCTCGTTCATTTCGATTTTATACACGAACTTACAGACATCGCTTTTGATATTTTTGCTAATGCTCTACGGATACAGTCGTGACTGATGTAATATGTGATCGCATCTAAAACTTTTCAGTATTAAGAGGATAGAAAAGACTACAGGATGACAATTAATAGCATGTGCCTTTCCTCTTGAGGTTGTCTCTACGCCTGCACCTAGACAATCACGGCAAATACCAGAGTTTTTTCGTTTGCATGACAGGTATTTGAAAGGTCGTGGACCAAATACCACAAATTATAACCCCACCTCACCACAACAGCCTATATTGGTCCACTGCTGGACGCAGGCCTTCCCCTGCTAAGCGAGTTATTGACTTTTATCTCAGAATTGAAAAATAATTGGGGGAGTGTAAATTCTAAGCCACACAGCAAAGTATTAAAATAGCAGGAAAACGTACGAGTATGTGCATGGACAGTGCATGGAAAGTAACATGATTTCTCTTTGATAAATTGTCACAAAACGATCGAAATGGTTTCTCTATGACATACCATTTACCATTATTACAGCGCGGTGTGAACCGAGCCGTGAATTGCTGAATGGCTCATGATTGATGGATAGAAAGTATTTCCCATTATCTATATACGCCTTATTAGCTTTAAGCGTAGCTTTTATTTGAAAGCATTATAAGTTCAGGTTGATTGGGTCTTATGGGATAGATAAACAGCTCTATGGTTATGATGTTGAATATGTTGTTGTTATTAGTTGAAGAGACCAAATCAGACGTTAATTTGACGAGCGATATGGCGCGGCGGGAGAAGGTTCGCCTGCGACACAGGAGGTTGCGGGTTCGATTTCCGCCTTGGGACAAATGTTTGAACGATCTGCAAATATTAGTTCCAGGTGTTCTGGGTATTTCTTTTGTATTATAAAAAAAATATCTATCTATGTAATGTACTGTGTCATTGTGTCATGTATATCAGACATCCAGTATCCATAACACAAGTTCTGCTTATCTCGAGGCTAGATGATGCAGTGTGGATTGTCCAGCATTATTAATTATTTACAAAAACCGATACAAACTTTGCCTAATACAGACGCGGCTGGTAAATTCTCTTTTAAATAATATTTTTTTACATTTAATTGCTTCAACTTTATTTATTATGGTGAAGATAAAGTCATTTAAGCAGTTATTAAGTTACAAGAAGCGTCTTCATCTAGATTTGCAAACCAAGTAGATTATTAGGGACAACGTGTCTAGAATACATTTACAAAGCTAGACATTATTAGCCGTGTACCTACAGGCAGATTGAGGTTTGATTATGTCACCGCTAAAGTGAGTAGGCGGTCAGTGGATGCATAATATTGTTTAAGACGAGGTTTTGAGATAACCTTACTGAAAGTTGACATCCGGCAGCTTTGTAGCATTTCAGGTAAGGTAAGTAAGTTAATGTTGATAGTTAATATCCCAGGGCGTCAATAGATGCAGTATACTGCGTGTAGTACTGAGGTGAACTTAGAGTACTGGATTTTTGCCGGATATCGCTAAAAATCCGAATACAAAATGACAATTATGATGGGCAGGCGTTGATGCGCTCTCCGATGGCTTACATTCCCAAGTTTATTATTGTAGTGTCACAATGACCATCAGCAGGCTAAGCAAGGGATTGTTGTGTCGGGTAGGAAAGACAAAATTAACATTGCATCGTCGTACAATCACTTTACTATTACTATCACTAATATTATAAATGCGAAAGTTTGGATGGATGGATGGACGGATGGATGTTTGTTTGTTACCTCTTCACAATAAAACTAGGTACTGAACAGATTGAGCTAAAATTTTGCATCGGTGTAGCTCTAACCCCGGAATCAAACATACTTTTTATCCCATGAATCAGTTCCCATGGGATAGAAATAACCTCAAAACGTTTCCATAGAAACAACGCGTGCGAAGCCGCGGGCAGAAGCTAGTTTCAAATATTTTACGCATTTGAACGATCTGCAAATATTTTATTCCGGGTGTTCTGGTCGTTTCTATGTATAATAAAAAATATATATCTATTATAATGTAATATATTATGTATATCAGTCACCTAGTACCCATAACACAAGCTTTGCTTAGCTTGGGAATAGATGATTCTGTGTGGATTGTCCAGCATTATTTATTTATTTGATGAAAATTGTGAATGTGACGTAATTTATTTCTATTCTACCCTAGACAACAATCGCTGCGCTCGGTCTATAGTGCATTTAATGTGATTTTATACAAGTTTTCAGTAGATTAAGCATAACATTTCTAGTAATACCACTTACCTTATATAATTTGTCTTTCTGGTACCACACATCCTCTTCCTCCTCCATCTGAGTTGTCTGGAATGCTTGTGTGAGGTCATCCCGCGACCGCGACAGTATGCGTCTTCGGGAGACCATCTCACCGCCTGATATACCCTCGAATGGGCCTAGGCTGAAACAAAGGAAAATTAAATATTAAATTCTGTAGAAAGAACGAGTAAAATTTATTTAGGCTTATAAAAGGCGCGATTTGGTAACGCACGTATTAAAACTATCTGGTCCCTCACATCCATACACACCCAAACGCACGATCGAATACCGAAAAGCGCGTGTTTCGTTGAATTTCGAGTTTTTGAGTGTAAGAGATAGGAATATGGTCAAGAATCTGTTGAAAGCATTCAACTGCCCAGCGTCAACGGCGCTACATGGAGGTGGACGTGACCATCTGCGTCTTGGGCCATGAAAGTGTTAAGAAAGATGACTAATGACACGATTGCGATGGAGCTCGAAAATCCGAGGACGATTTTAATTATACAAAGAAAAAAATCTTCATTAAAATACATCATAGAAGAGTTACGTGAAGAAATAAACAAATGGTATTTTGTTTCATGTTGGTAAAATTACTAGGTAAGTGTATCTATTGAGAAAATAAAACTAAACTAAATAATTGCTCTCCTTCTTTGGTGGCAATTTTTTTGCAGTTAGCTCTACGTTACGAAACATGATGGTTCAATCAAATAATGATGTAAAACGAAGTAGGTAGGCCTGTCGGCACAGACAATGTTTCGAGAGCAGAAAAAACGTGCGAAATAACAAATTAAAGATCTGAGATAATATTATCTTATCTTTAAGATGAAAGACGATGTCTTTAGTTAACATTACATCATTGAAATAATAAATTTAGAATTACATTTGGAATGATATATTGTTTCTTAAAATGGCATCTACATCTGCATATAAATTGATGTTTTTGATATAGCGGAGCACTTACGCAACAGTTATTACAAATGCAATTTCTTTTAGAATGTTTCCAGTTAGCAAAAGTTGATATTGAATAATTTTGTCATCTTGTTTTATGAATCAAAATCTTGGGAATATTTTTCATCTGTGATTCAAATTATTTTCTTTTCCGAGTTCATCAACTTGAGATATTTGTACAAGTGTAAATATAAGTTTCGTGCGTTGAAATTTTTGATCTGATGTATTTTTAATTCCAACTTGTTTGTATTTTGCGAGTGATTTACTAGTACTAGCACTGGTCGATAAACCTGTTACATATTATTCAAACAAAGATTACGTGTAAAATATAGCGTGCTGTTTTGTAAAATCGTGACTTTGGTACATAAATCATCTCCGATAGTTGTAAAACGAAAATGCTGGACAAATTATATGAAAATTTTAAATACCTACCTAATCATGGAAAATTTGGACGCCATTTTTTTTAACTACCGCCGTGACACTTTCTGTGTTTACGAGTATCTTTTTCGAGTCATCCCAAATCATAAAAAACTAAATAATGGAGCCATATAATAAATCATCACGGATACACCAACCAAAAGTGAGTAAATGAATACTACCTGGGTACTAGAAATTTCAAAGTAGATACGTGCAAGTAAAGGCGTAGGCAAATCACTAGCTAATAACAGTGTTGTCAAACTTTCCATAGGAGATTAAACACGTAACAGTCTTATGAAATGAAACAATGGGATCAGAGAAAGCTGTGATATTGCAATTCTAGCGATCATCGAGCTATTCGTATGGTTAAATGCATGGCTGTACGTACAAAGTCAGCAAGGTAGGTATATTATAAAGAGGTGTAATTACAAAGAGCTCTATCGATAGGTAGAGAGAGATATCGAAAAGTCCTGACATGTTCCATTAACGTAATTATATTTGGTTTGTATAATTTTCATTTTACCAAAAGATTATAGTAGTAAAATAGTTCTGGAACTATAGAAACTGGCTTTAAACTTCTCTCTATAATTCTCAAAATTACAATATTGAGAATGGATTATATTTCAAAAATTATATTCAGCAGTGCTGGTACAAAACTGGTGAATAAGGGTGGTTCGATAGTTTAAAGTGATTATTTTTTAGTTTATTTTGATAGAAATGATAAACCCTTACATCATCATGATCCGCAACCAGACTTTACCCTCTGTATAGGGCCTGCCAAAGTTAGTGCAATCCAACTCGGTCTTTTTAACGATTCTAGTTCTTTGAAAAACAACTAGCTGCTAGTTCAATTTAAAGTCGTCTTTCTAAAAATAATTCCATGTAATAAGATACTACAAAAATCTCCAAAACCCAGCATTCATTGTAGCATCGTCTCAAACAAAGCCTCGGTGGTTTCCTTCCGCAGAACAATGTTCGGCATTGGGCTCGACATTGGGTCTATCTGCCGATCTCACTGTTCCTCCCATTCATTTGCCCACGGAGTTTTGTTTACGTGGTTCAAGTATTACTTGTCTTATGCTTTGGTGTTGGTAACAGATATGTGCTGTACCTAGTATTAGAAATTGATATTGCTTTTAGTTAGCTGAGCCCTGATTTCAGTTTGACGATAGTCGAGACGTCAAATCTAAGATAGATAGATAATACTTTATTGTACCACACAAAGACAGATAACAATACAGAAATAAATGCTAAGAGTAGACGAAGTACAAAGGCGGCCTTATCGCTATGAGCGATCTCTTCCAGGCAACCTTGGGATGGACTGGACATGTAAGAATAAAATAGATGGTGGCACGCGAAAAAAATTATAATAATACTTACACTACATACTATAATACCTTATACAAACATTCAGACGTTACGACGACGCCACGATAATATCGTCAAACCGAACTCAGGACGCTGTTTTTTTTTTAAATTTAATTTTTATTTAGTTAATTCTCATCCTAATGCGAGACAAAAGCCTCTCTCTTTCACCCAGTTTTCTTTTCACTATAATAAATTGAGATTCGAGTGGATGTGGAAAGAGAAAAAATGTCGCTAACAAAACAACGTGGGTGAAACCGCGAGGCGATCGTCTAGTATATCAATACAAGCAAAGTTACCTAGTGTTGCCACAACCAAAAATAAAGAACATTCGGCCAACCGGAACCTTCCAGCACCCAAACAATACGATCTTGTTCGTTACATAAATTACATCAGAGTTTGTTGAATGCGCCGTTTACTTTCACAGTTGATTTTGCTTTCATAATTGCATCTACCTAGATGTAAAGTACAGTTGCTGACGAAAATTCGCTCATGGATAAATATTAGTACAAGTGTTTAGTCTTGCGTTGCCCTCCGTCAGGTGACTTAGAAAAAGTAATGATTTAAGTATATAAACTTAGGTAATATTGTAGGTAATATTTTTTTTTGCTGTCTACTAAAATAAAAGGTTAGTACTGGATATACATACTTATATCTGTAAAAGTCGATATGTTTTAAACTAGGCAAAGAAATTATCCAAAGTTCGCAATAGATAAAATATTTGTTTTAATTTAAAGCCAAAGCTACTTATATAGCGATGGGTCAATGAAATTTAGTTTGTTGAGAAAAGAACCCATTACTGATTCAAATTTTATCACTGAGTGTACCTAGACCTAAGTACATACATAAGAATCTAGATAACATTGTTAGATCTCAACACCACGATTCTAGTAAGATAGGACACGCAAGATTCTCTCTAATACCTTACAATATATCTTATGTAATATCAGATTAGTAATTTATCATCAGTTCTTGTATCCTATAATTCTATTATATTACGTACTTATGTATTTACAAAGAGCTTCCGCATTCTAGAACTTCGCTTCAAAGTACCTAAAAAAGATATAGATACTGATTTCATTACTGGTAAACAACCGACAGTTATATTTTTCTTTTTTTCTTTTCAATTTTATTACTTTTAAAACTTTTTCGATCGCTGTAACGCGATATAAATGAGAGAAATGATGAAAATAGGTACGCGATCAATACCTGATAACCTCATTATTTTTAACATTCCGCAGAAAGCTCAATTGTTTCAATTGTAAATACTAGTTGTAATTTATTTCTATAAGTTGATTGTAATTTTCTTTTTGAAAAAAAGGTTATTTTTAATAACCTTGCCATTTAATTGACTTTTAGTACCTATAAAGTATCACCTACAAGGTAGGCATGCACTGCGATATATTCTACAAAAACTTATCGATACTAACCAATATTCAGCAAAATAAATAATGCAAAGCAATAGAAAAACATAATTTACATCGCGTATAGAGTTCATTTACCCGCTGCATGCACATTACGTAACTAGACGCAAGGACGTCGGACCCGTTTACTAGAACGATGACCCATATCGAGAGACGACTAGCTAGGGATGCGCTTGTTTCTATCGATATCGATAATAATCAGCAAAACATGGTAAGCAATAGAAAAACATAATTTTCATTGCTAGCTCATTTGCCGACTGATACCGATAATGTTTTGAAAAAAATTCTTTTCATCCCTTATCGAGGCATTTATTTAGGAGTGCGGTTCTAGTTTCCCTAGTCGTAGTTTTTGTTTTGAGAAATTATATGACAAGAAAATAGTGTTTACTAATAGAACTACCCGTTTCATTCGATTAGGTCGATAAAATATATAAATGATATTACAGATAGCAGAGCTATCATTAGTTATATGTATAGTAGAAATATTAATACTAACAACTGGTTACCAAACAACAATATTCCGTCAAAAAATTTAAGAAATAATTATTAAGAATTATAATTAACAATATACATGTGTTATATAACTAACTCAGGCCACATTCACCTTCACCCAAAATTTTGTAATAATTTTACTATATTTATTATGAAATACTGCCCTTATTTAAGTAAAAAAGTAAAAGCAATAACAATAATCACTGATTGCTTCGGAATCGCCACGCAATGTTTCCGTCGTTTCCACACCACCATCATGGTTTTTAGCGATTATGTTCTCGAAATCATTTAGAGCAATGTTTAAAGGCAAATTGTTACTTAAATGCACCTTTTGTAACTTTGATAAGTGTGTTGTTTCACAAGAATATAAAGATAAGTATAGCCTTGATACAGTTTATGGCAAAATTATGTTTCGTTTATATTTTTATTGCAATTTTAAAACCTGTAAGTATCCCACTGCAAGCAAAAGGCATCAATATCATTTAATGTAATGTAATCAAATCAAACCAAAAAACTCTTTATTTCCATAAATAAAATGAATATACACTAGAATAAGTCAAATTATAAAATTAAGCACTGACACGGAAATAAAGTAATATTTTTGATTTCTGTCGCTTCGGTATGTAGACTAAAGTAAAGAAGCGACGAAGAAGCCTTTAGCCTGTTAGTTGTTATTTTCGAGCAAAACCCGTCCCAAGCTTTTTTATCCTCTAGTTATTCTGATATTTTATAGTAAGCCTTTTTGCACAGTAGCAGCAGTAATGTATTGTATTAAGTCACCTACCCAAAACACAAGCTCTGCTTAGCTTGGGGCTAGATAATGCTGTGTGGATTTTCCAGCACCATTTATTATTTAACTTATCCTACGGTTCATATACCTACCTTACATCTGACATACATTTCTATTTTTAACCCCCGACGCAAAAAGAGGAGTGTTATAAGTTTGACGTCTCTGTCTGTGTATCTGTCTGTGGTATCGTAGCTCCCAAACGGATGAGCCGATTTTCGTTTAGTTTTTTTTGTGTCATAGATAATTTTATTCCGAGTGTTCTTAGCCATGTTTTATGAAAATCTGTTCAGCCAATAAACGTCGGCGGGTTTTTTAGAATTTTAATTTTGTCTTGTATTATTCTCTATTCTTAGCCAGTTCCGGCAACACGTATTTTGCAACAACGCATCTAGACACTTATTTAACTGAGCCCAATCCGTTAACCCGTAAGTTTAAGGACCACAGTCATACACGAAATAAATGTCTTATTATTATAGCTGTCTGTTATCGACTATCCTTGACTTTTATCGACAAACGTCCGTCCCTATGAGTCCCGCTACGCCATTACGGGAGCACCAACGTAACAGGTTTAAAAAGCTCTTATTTTTTAATATCGCGTTGGTATTCCCGGTCAATTACTACGGTTGTTCGGAGCACGTGGCGCGATCGATTGGAGAAGGTAGAACTGTCTATGGACACGTGGAGGCGTTTAGATTTTTTGCTTCTTGTTGAACCACCTTCACGGGTAGAGGCACTTTAGTGCTTAACGGCGAGGCAGCAAAATTATCGACTCGATGATAACCTCAACCTTAGCAGCCTGTATTGGTCCACTGCTGGACGCAGGCCTCCCTCTGATAACCGCCTTACTGGCTTTTATAGCATGGGGGGTAATGCTCATAATCCCAATGCTGTGCATACGGGTTGGGGATCGCAGTTCGGTGGTAGAATTGTTCGGCAGGAGGCGCTGCTGCCCGCCCCCGGTGGAAATCCCTTAGTCGCCTCTTACGACACCCGCGGGAAGAGTGGGGGTGGTGCAAATTCTAAGCCAGCACACTCACCCCTTCCCCTCCACCCTCCCCCCACCCCTCATAGAAAGTTGAGTTTTTCCGCAGTAGATGTGTGCTGACGTGGAGTTGGGAGAACATGGGATAGTCCCCAGTAAAAAAAAAACTTTGTAGATCTTGTAAAGTTGTTATTGACTGTTATTATTTACTAGCTTCTGCCCACGGCTTAAATGAAGGCTCATATTTAAGATTTCTAGGTATCTGTACTCAAATACACTATTTCTTGAAAAGGTTTCCAAATGCGACGTGAAACATACAAATTTTCTTCAGTTGTTTTAAAATGGTTACGAGATGGGAAGGAGCCGAAAATAACTGGATTAATTGACAGTTCTACCTTATCCATACCCTTCAGAAGTTCATTTACTTCGTTTTGTAGAAGTTAAGGCGTTTTGTAATTATTGTTTAGTGCCCCGAGGGCGGCAGGTAAATTATTATTTCCTATTTAATTTTAGATGATAGTGGGATGATTGTGACAGTCTGTTAGTTTTGGGCTGGGGGCGATGAAGATTATTTTAGGGTTCCGTACAAGTAGAAAAAATTACTACTCAATTCCACTTCGGCCCCATGAGGCTGCCCTAGGTGAGGAATATTACTTTGGGATAAGAATTTTACTTTTGTGAATATGATATATGAAATTTTCAGCATTGATGATGTCATCAAAGCCGAATTTCGGCGACGGCGGTCACTAGCCATGTGCACAGAACATATTATAGTGTAGAAGTGCGCAAACACAGGTTCACTCTTTATTGTTTAAAGGTGATTTCTATCCCATGGGAACTGATTTAGGGGATAAAAGTAGCCTATGTTTGATTTCAGGACTAGAATTACTTGTGTGCAAAATTTCAGCTGTTCCGATCTGTTCAGTAGTTTTGGCGTGAAGAGGTAACAAACATTCATCCATACATTTATAATATAAGTGTGATATAGATAGATATAATATCATTTACTCATAAAAAAACATTACATAGGTTGGTTAGTAATGCCTTAAAGCCTATGTTAGGTTTGTCTAGGCGATGACTTCTCATCTATTTTACTTAGGAAAACTTACTTATAAAACTTATAAAAGTCGGGATATACCTAGCGTATTGACAATTACATTACGATGCTTCACAATACCTTTTCTCGTGAAGTAAAGATCATTGCCATATTTACACATATTTATAGCGCGTAACAAAATCGTATAACAAAAATGTTTTACAAATTATCCACGGGTCTATCAAAATATTAACAAATCTCGAAGAGTCTTTCGAAAGAGGTGCTTCACGCTTTTTTAGATTAAATGGCAACACATCCTTGCTACTAGCACCTACTAGTGTTAAATGTGCTAACTCGGCCCTTATCATGTAAGTCGTAAAGTTCCAAATGTCAAGAGCTTTTCTAGGGTGTCTCTTTGAAGATTTGATACGGTTCTATATATTTTGTTAGGTATACTATCCATAATGTCCTCCTAGCCGAATTTCGACCACGGCGGCCAGTCTCATCAGAGACTAGCCAGATGCGCAGGACATATTATAGTGCACAAGTGTGTGCGCAAACACAGGTGCACTCTCTATTCCCTCACTCTCATAATCCGATTGGACGGCAGACCGACACGACCGGGGAGAGGTCAAGCGCAGGACCAACGGCTTAACGTGCTCTCCGAGGCAGGGGGGGTGTAACAGCAGAGCCGCGGACGGACAGACGGAAATTACAAGAGTTCCTTGTTGACTACGGAACCCAAAAAACAGGAAAACATTCCCGGAACCACTGTGCATCATAGATAAGTGGGTGTAGACACGGCACACATTGTGTCCGCAAAACCTACAACACTGTCTACAATTTTATTCATTAGATTCAAAGAGCAGGCACCTGCAGATGTGTCATTCTATTCAATTGCTACACCCACGGTTTAACCGGCCCACTAATTTTGCTATTGATCTGAAACTTCCTACTCATTATTTTGGGTGAAGATCACTCCGACTATATAATGTACAGTCGGCTGCAAAAATATGTATACACTCCTAAGTTTTCAATTTGACTAAATAGACGACAATTGTATGGCAATGCTGATACGCTGTGCCAGATATTCACCAGCTCTCGGGTCACGCGTCGCTTCGACCAGACGCTCAGATAGTTTTTTGAAAACCCGAAGAACCTCGGTACCCCACGGACCTAGGGTCTCGACTCCAAGGGGAGCAAATGTGTAAGCTCTGTCGAGACCTGCATATTTGCGCCTCTTGAGATCTTTGGCCAAATCTGTCGCCGCACCCGCCCTCACGGATGTCCTCGGAAGATGGGAAGGCGCAAGTGTGTCGACGCATGTAGCGTCCCACACAATGGGCCTCCCCAACTCCCATGGGACTAGTGTCATACCGTCGGGCCTCTTACCATCGTCACGCAACAAACCATTCGGTTCGAGAATAGCTGGTACGTTAGCGGTGACAAAGGCCCGCCGGATGATGTCGTTAAGGCTAGCGTGGCGAGATATCCGACCGGCGGCCCTAGTGCACGATAATCCGTGATGACCAAGCTGTTCGACAGCAGTACCGCACTGGCATTGATGAGGTGCGCAACACCTTGCACCCAACCGGAGACTAAATAGTAAGTGTATAGTAATTCGTGATAATTTATGTACAGCATTCAGACAAGTACAATGACTACTTTGTACGAAAAACGTGTGCGTGGCCTTTTATTTGAAAAGTTCCGAGTAAAATAAAAGCTAAACCTTGGAAGTGTATACATGTCTGTGCAGCTGACTGTACCTCCTGCGTCGCAGGCAGACCTCCGCCCGCTCTGACGACCTCTGTGGCGCAGCGGGCGAAGGTCTGCCTGCGACGCAGGAGGTTGCGGGTTCGATTCCCGCCTCGGGACAAATGTTTGTACGATCTGCAGACATTTATCCAGGGCGTTCTGGATGTTTTCTATGTATAATAATAAATATCTATCTATGTGATGTATTGTATTAAGTATATCAGTTATCTAGTACCCATAACACAAGCTCTGCTTAGCTTGGGGCTAGATAATGCTGTGTGAATTGTCCAGCATTATTTATTTTATTTATTTATAATGTACTAGCTTCTGCCCGCGGCTTCGCACGCATTGTTTCTATGGAAACGTTTTGAGGTTATTTTTATCCCATGGGAACTGATTTATGGGTTAAAAAGTATGTTTGATTCCAGGATTAGAATTAACTGTATTCAACATTTCAGCCTGATTCGTTCAGTAGTTTTGGCGTGAAGAGGTAACAAACATCCATCCATACATCCATCCATCCAAACTTTCGCATTTATAATATTAGTGTGATAGTATCAATAGTATATGTATAGTGTGAAGAAGATTATTAAACAAATCAAGTTTTGGTATGTGACCTCACTTTCCCTTTAGAGTGTCTTCTGTTCACATCTTTAACTGTTTTTTCTGGTGTCTTTTGTATTATTATAATTTGTGTATCTTTCAAGGGTGGCATGTTCAAATAATTGAACAAACCCTAAATAAATGATTTAAAAAAAAAGGACAACAGTTCTGTCCTGTTAACAACTAGGTACAACAAGTAAACTAAGAGCACAATAGATAAATATACAGTAATCCGACTCCATACTAGACCGCCCGAATCGACGCACGCACACATAGGCGTCATTTACACGGCCGCTAAGCATGTCTCGGCATGCACATCTATCCAGTGTCACGCCGCCGCGCGCCGCCGCGTCGCTACGCTGGACGAGTTTGTTGTGCCGCGACCCCCGCGCTGTCCGCCCCCGTTTCGATATCTCAACGTTATGCGCGACGAATATAATTCTGCTATGTATTTAATGTAATATGTATGTAGGGATATATTCGCTTTTCCTGTCATGCGTTTTTGCGCCCGCGTGCGGTTCTCGACCGCGAGCATGTCAAAACACGCTCCTGGCCACACGCATCACAGATTTCGTTTGCCGCTGCTAGAGATGGGAGTTATTCTTATTATACATAGATAGGTATTTTTTCTATGTATTCTAAATTAACATAATTTAAAATGTTTTATTCCTGAACTTAAACCACACACATTCAATAAAAATATACACACCTCTGTATTAGGTACTTTTTGTAGGTACCAACCCTAGCGCTCCGCTCAACTGTAGGTATAAAGTTCAAAGAGACGGCTGAGTCATTCTACTGTATACATTTATCTACTGTGCTAAGAGTAACTAACAAATAACAAAACATTTAAAATTACTAACAATAAACTATACACACAATTAACCAACTTTTAACCAAGATTCTTAGCAAATAAATAAATAAATAATAAATAAATAATGCTGGACTATCCACTCAGCATCATCTAGCCCTAAGCTAAGCAGAGCTTGTGATATGTGTACTAGATGACTGATATACATATTAAAATACATTACATAGATACATATTTTTTATTATACATAGAAACGACCAGAACACCCGGAACATATATTTGTAGATCGTACAAACATTTGTCCCTAGGCGGGAATCGAACCCGTAACCTCCCACGCCGCAGACAGACCTTCGCCCGCCGCGCCACCGAGGCCGTCAAATGGCTTAGAAAGTACGCAAAACTTCTTATTTGCTATCTTATTGTAACCAGACATTGAGACTTTCTCACTCGCGTCATCTTCATTAGGCATTCATCGACTCATCTGATATGATCGACTCATCTATGTCACGACAGGGCGTAGATGAAATGGTAGAGCAGGTACACAAAGACATGGCCTAGTTGCCCCTGTTTGTCACAGCTTATATTGGAAGCAGCTGGTTTGATTTAGTAACTCAACCAAATATTTTTTCATATTCTAATTTTTTTATTTATTTAATTCGGATTGCCATCAGCTTGACTAATTACAATATAATTTAAAATAGACAGAGAAAGCTAATAATAGGCATTTGCTAATAAACTACTTACCTACTTATTTCCTACAAATTTAGACCGGATTTGAGCCCACAACTATTCTGTACGGTATTTGATCAGATTTTGACGTGACAACGCCTTATAATTCGATAGAGCCGGCTGCACGTGCGAAAAAACATGACGTCATGCGGCGTTACCTGGTCATGTGGCGCTACCTCGTCATGCGGCGTTACCTCACTCTGAGGCGTTCCATGTAAGGCTTGAAGTGCAAGCGAGAGCGCTCGACATCCGTCTCTCTCCTACTTGAGTGAGCGATGCGTCTGCGTTGTCACGTTCAACTATCGTCAGTAAACCGACTTTACAGACAACCAATTTTTTTTATTCTCTTTTTTCTTTGCAATCTTGGTTATTTTCTTGGGAGAGGCTTTTGACTAACATTCAAGCTTACTTTGTTTTTGCTCTCTTCCTTGAAGTTTGGATGTATTAGGTATTTGATTCGAATGTTCTATATTTCAAAACTACACTAGCATGACAATTTTATTGTCTTCCAAAAGACTGGTGCAAGTGCAAGTGTCTGGTGACTTCCAAAATATGGAAGAAAGTTGGAAAGTCTTTTGGATAATATTCTCAACCTCACCTCAACAGCCTGTATTAGTCCACTGCTAGACTCAGGCCTGTCCCAGATAGGCGTCATATTGTCTTTTATCTCATGGGGGTAATGCCCATAATCCTCACGCTGGGCATGAGGGTTATGGGCATGCGGGTTGGGGATCGCAGTTCGGTGGTGGAATTTCTGCAGGTGGCGCTGCTGCCCGCCCCCGGTGGATATCCTTTAGTCGCCTCCTGATAAGCTCCTAACTGTGTGTTCCGATTACTGGCTTTTATAGATTCAGATTCCTTTATTGTCATACATCATAAAATATATATAAATTATTGTTGCTGAAATTAAATGATTATGACTCGTCCAAAGTACACTAAATACAATTTTGCTGTACAGGCGCAATAGTTAAAGTAAATGTACAAATATGCACAATATTTCTTGTGAATCTATGATACAAAACAATGAACGAAATAAAACAAATTTTCTTGTAATCATACCAAATTTGCAGCAGTTTTTTTTAATTAGCCAGTTTTTCAATGCAATGACCAACACTGATTTCTTGGTCACCCAACTCTCGAAGGATACGTTTCAATCTTTTTTGAGATCTAATGGTCTCTGTTGTTTTTTTGGAAATAAACTATACACTTTGAATGTTATCTAGCTGTTCTTCATACACTATGTCCCACTATTAGTTTGATGATTTGCTCTCCTTCGTGCATGCGGATGTATGAACGACATGTAATACGTGTATGACAGTTGACAGGTTTGACAACAGATTATCTTCGCATTGTTCTTCGCTTCTTCGCTGTTTGTTTTGGATGACAGGATGACTACTTGTGAAAGTGATATCGGCTATTGATTCTCTGGCAAAAAGAGTGGGGTGGCAATTTTTCAGGGTTCCGTACCCTCAAAAGAAAAATAGGAACCCTATAGGATCACTTTGCTGTCCGTCTGTTTTTCTGTCTGTCTGAATGTCAACGTTTTTTTCTCAGGAACGCGTGGACGTATCGAGTTGAAAATAACGTCAAATACTCAAGTCCGTAACCTCTTACTCTCGCCGCGATATGAATAAAACTTCTAAGTCAACGCACTCAAAAGTTACAGCCGTTTAAGTCCGAAGATTTTGAAATTTCCAAGGGAATCACATGCGCACGAAATCTAAGGTACTTCCCGTAAACCTAGAATCATGAAATTTGGTGAGCAGCAAGGTCTTATAACAGAAGTAAAGGAAAAAATAAATTTGGTATTTATTATTTTCAATGGAGATTGTTAAAGGCTTACAAATGTTATAGGCAGGTCAAGAGTTCTTGGCAAAGTAAGAAAACAAAACATTTTATAGACAGTCAGTGCTTAGAAAATATTAGCTTATTAGCTTAGTATTTGTTACATATGTATGTACTGAGTTGGTCTAGCGGTTAGCTTATTCAATCGCTGTTTATGAGGTCCTGGGTTCAAATTCCGGTCGGGCCAATATTTGTTATTGAGTTTTTCTAGCAAGAAAAATTCACAGTAGCAGCCTGGAGTCAGGAAGTTGGCGGTGTTACACCCCCGTGCCTCGGAAAGCACGCTAAGCCGTTGCGTTGGTCCTACGCTGGACCTCTCCCCTAGGTAGGTTTATAATCAAATGAAAGTAGAAAAATAGATTATAAGAGCACCTTCTGAATGAAATATCATAAAAAGAAGGTTACGTTGAAACCGCCTATAAAACACAATCTTCCAAAAATCAATACTTAAATAAAAATAGATCACACTAATATTATAAATGCGAAAGTTTGGATGGATGGATGTATGGATGGATGAATGTTTGTTACCTCTTCACGCCAAAACTACTGAACGGATCAGGCTGAAATTTTGCATACAGGTAAGTCTAACCCTGGAATCAAACATAGGTGACTTTTTAACCCATAAATCAGTTCCCATGGGATAGAAATAACCTCAAAACGTTTCCATAGAAACAACGCGCGCGAAGCCGCGGGCAGAAGCTAGTTTGTAATAAAACTCAAAATAATCAAAGATTCAAAATTCATTTTGGTTTGTGACCTGTCATCACTTATCATAACCTTTTATGATACTAAAGTTACTGGTATATTTAATAGAAATGATAATTTACGACGTAAAGCAACTTTCGTTGGGGAAATGCAATCAATGCATCATAGCTTCAGGAACAATAAAGAGGACAGTGACCTTGTTGTAGTGTGGGCTTCCGTTGCAGAAACTTTGTTGTACGGGTTCGTTGTATGTAGGGGATACCGTGAATTAAGAATAAGAATAGAAAAAAATAGATTTATTTGTGCAATCAGTACAACCTTTCTACGGTTTTAAAACAAAATAAAAATAGTTATAAATGTAAGCCCGAAGGCACAAAATGGCTTCTGCCTCAGCATGGGTTGGTTGCTAGCAAGCTAGCAACCAACGCTGGTCTTCCGTCAGAGCCATTTTGCTGGCCTTACGGATAATCTTTTTACAAACAAAAACTAAATACAACGTTAAAAAAATGTTTTTTTGAAAACCAACAGATAATAAGACACAGACAACAGATAATAAATTAATAAGTCCTCCAACAATTGATAATCGCAACTGAAGTTTATTAAGATTTAAGTCAAACATGAAGGTTGAATAAGGAAGATAGAAATCGCGTTCTACGACAAGCATCACGTTTTGCAAGTAGACATTACGATGTAAGATTTAAGGTGAACTAGCTTTGCGCCCTGACTTGACTCATTGTACTTTGTACATTGTAGTAGCACTGGTACTGGCTAGATGTTATTGCCCATATATTATTCCATGTCCAAATCTTAAAACGTTTGGACTATCTTTTGATTAATGCTACAAAATTAATCTAATAGTCATCATGGTTAGAAGTTTATCCACTTAAGTCTAACAGCTGTTATGAAATTTTATGGAAGAACTGTGCAATCAAAAAAGAATTATCAAAATCGGACTACTCTGTAAAAAGATATGCGTAGTCATATAATTATTGAAAAAAAATATGTGTCGACTTGAGAACCTCCTCCATTTTGCGTCGGTTAATTAAAAAATAAACGAATGAATGTAAGAATCAAACGACATTATTGAACAGATCTCATATTTTCCTTATTTTTTCTAAGTACAATCATTCTGTCGGTCTGGCATAATTTTTCTTTTCAAGGCTTCTTTCTTCTACGGCCCGTGCGGGGTCACTATTGTTTGCATTTAATGAGCCATCCTGGCCGACCGGTTAGAAAACACGCGATGGTCTATGAACAGCAAATCTTGATGCGAGAGCCCGTCATAAGTTTTGACGTATTGAAGATTTGATGAGACCCACACAGCGATTACCGAAATTAAAGATCATTATAGTGTAGGATGCACATCTAATAGTGCAAGCAAAACTATTATTAAATTCATATTACTGAGGTACTTGGAATAGGAAAGTAGGCATTGTTTTTAGAAAATATAGAGAATAAACGAATTCATTATGGACAGCGGGTTAACTAATAATAATAATATAATAATAATATAATAATAATAAATAGTGCTGGACAATTCACACAGCATTATCCCAAGCTAAGCAGAGCTTGTGTTATGGGTACTAGATAACTGATATACATAATACAATACACTACATGGATAGATATTTTTTATTATAAGTACCAAACATCCATAACGCCCTTATTTGTGTTGGAAGAACACCAACGATTCATTCGTTCATATTTTTATACATAAAGTTAACCTAGTTAGTATAGTGATTTGTAGTGATGTCTGTAATTATTTGTTGATTATTTGTGTTATTTACAATTATTACAATTATTTGTTGGTATTCAGGGACATATTTTATAGGAGCCTAGTGTGGGGCCGTAGCCATTTATGTTAGACATACCAATTAACTTATTTTATTAGCTATAAGTTTCCTTTTTGTATAATATTTCTCGTAAATAAATTATTGTATTGTATTTTAAAATAAGTTCTTAAGCATTTTCTGCAAAAAACAAACAAAATCATATGAAAATGTCTTCAGTCTCGCATCACACTAATATTTTAAATGCGAAAGTATGGATGGATGTTTGTTACTTCTTTACATTGAAACTACTGAAAGAATCGGGCTGAAATTTTGCATAGATGCAGCTCTAAACCTGGAATCAAACATAAGCTACTTTTTATCTCACAAAACAGTTCCCATGGGATAGAAATAACCTTTAAAAGTTTCTATAGAAACAACGCGTGCGAAGTCGCGGGCAGAAACTAGTCACACTATTATTATAAATGCGAAAGTCTGGATGGATGGATGTTTGTTACCTCTTCACACCAAAACTACTGAACGGATCAGGCTGAAATTTTGCATACAGGTAAGTCTAAACCTGTAGTCAAATATACTTTTTATCCCATAAATCAGTTCCCATGGGATAGAAATAACCTCAAAACGTTTCCAAAGAAACAACGCGTGCGAAGCAGCGGGCAGAAGCTAGTGTTTTATAAGTTTATCTAGCTATGATTCACCTTAGACAAAACGGTAAAGGCTCTTAAACCACGCACTTTACCACTTAATCACGCACTTGCTTCACAATTCTAAACCATAATCTCTTAATTTAGGATTCACAATAGCTTACCCGCAAGGTTGATCTCTACCAGTGTACGAAAAAATGTCTAGACGCAGTACAAATAAACTGCAAATGGACATCATTGTTATAATATGGTCTAAGTTAGAGAATTTGTCGAGAAATACTTTATACTAGCTAAACTCCATGTAGAATGTATGTGAACCATCCGCCCATACCTAACCTAAAATTGTCTCTGTTGCCGCGTCTTTTTATACGCAAACTAGACGATCGCCTCGCGGTTTCACCTGCGTAGTTCCCGTTCCCGTGGGAATTCCGGGATAAAACATAGCCTTTGTCACTTCCTGATAAGTAAGCTTCCTAACGCTGATGAATTTTTCAAATCGGTCCAGTAGTTTCGAAGCCTATTCAATACAAACAAACAATCAAATCTTTCCTCTTTATAATATTAAGTATAGATTACCTTACTTGTCGATTTGTGTTTGTCCTTAATAAATTAGTGGTGATATTTATATATATAATATTTTATTTTAATTAATTTTATGTTGTAATCTAAATAATGGTAGGGGAGACCGAGGAGGGTTGTGACAATTTTTACTTAGAAGAGCATATCTCAATAAAGAAACGTACCACAATTATGAAATCTATGCCTAAATACACCCCAATCCTTTCTACATTAAAAATAGTCATGAGAGTTAATGAAAGTTATAAAGTTTCTGAGAAAATCCACGAAAATTAAAACGACTCCCTTTGTCACAACTCTCCTAACACCGAGGTAAGTTGTGACAGGTACCAGGGTAAGTTGTGACAGCTGTATATCTAGACTATATTTGATAAATAAAAATACTTTTATATTAATTATAAACGAAAAACACCTTTTATGCATAAAAATACTTTAATTATCATTTTGTCATAATTGTTGGAACTACAAACATTAACTTAATGAGCAATAATTTTTTTATAAGTAATTATGGCTTTATTACGAGATCAGTCGTTATAAAATCAGTCAAAATTTTTAATGTAATCTGATAAACAATTATGACAGACGAATTGCAGCTCGCCCCCAGTGCAATCTTCGCGAGACTAGCCTTTACATTCCAGGCACTGAACCCACTTCGCATTGGATCTGCTACACGCATAGGATTCAAGGCAACTCAGGCAAAAACAATCATTATCAGCATCTTCTTCGACATCACCTGTACTTTTCTTGTTAGTCTTCTTCTTGCTTTTTGAGGTTTCTTATTTTCTTCGTTTAAAGCACGGTTTTTCACATTTTTTAACTTTCTACTGGCTTCTATAGCAGCTATTACATCTTTAGTAGGCTTAAGACAGAATTTTATTGCCGAATAGGTACTCTTATGTCAAACTTAGGTTGAAGAATGGACTAAGTTAAACGAAAATACATAATAAACACAAAAAAACCACTACAAATAACAGAAAAATGCGTGCAAATTACAAACAAACTTAAATAGGAGAGTTGTGACAGCGTGTCACAACTCTCCTAGGTGCCAAAAAATGCGACCTGGTCAGAATAATAATTCGTAATTTCAAAACAAGATGCAAACACAGCAAGACAATGCCACTCTTTGAAACTTCGAAAGCCACACAATTTACAAAAAAATAACATAACTACGTAAATATAATATGTCACGATAGAGTTACAATCAAAATTTTGATATAAAACTTACTTTTCAGTTTTTTATTCATGCAGACGTCGTACTTAAGCAACCGGTTGCCGTGTGCCTGAGGCACGTACTGCTTCAAGTAGCGCGTCTTTAAAGAAACAATTGTGCAGCATTGCCAGCTTGCTAACGGTCATAAGTTCCGAGAAATCGTCCTTGTCACAACTCTCCTCTGTCACAACTCTCCTCGGTCTCCCCTATTGTAATCACTTTGACAGATTTTTAATTTAGGCACATATTTTTGTATTCAAAGAAATTTTTAATGATATGTTTAATGATTGCCTTCCCATCTTCCGAGGACATCCGTGAGGGCGGGTGTGGCGGCAGATTTGGCCGAAGATCTCAAGAGGCGCAAATATGCAGGTCTCGACAGAGCCTACACATTTGCTCCCCTTGGAGTCGAGACCCTTGGTCCGTGGGGTACCGAGGCTCTTCGGGTTTTCAAAAAACTATCTGAGCGTCTGGTCGAAGCGACGCGTGACCCGAGAGCTGGTGAATATCTGGCACAGCGTATCAGCATTGCCATACAGCGTGGCAATGCAGCCAGCGTCTTGGGGACGCTTCCGACTGGTGTTGATATGGATCAGTTGAGCTATCTGTAGACTGTTTGCAACAGTCGGCAGTTAGCTCAATTGTTTCAATTGTAAATACTAGTATAATTTTCTTTGTAAATAAATATAATGATTGTTTGGTTTTTTGTAATCAATGTTTGTTCGTAATTAATTTTTAAATGTTAAATAATGTTAAGGCTTGGTACTCTATTGCATTGGGTACGCCTGTATAAATATAGTACCTACACTAGACGATCGCCTCGCGGTTTCATCCGTACAGTAAGTGTATATGGTACATCCCACTAATATTAGAAAGCCGAAAGTTTGTGAGTCTGAATTTTTGTTACCAAGGATCTCCAAAACTACTGAGGCGTACGCTTAGAGCAAAGCCTAACTTAGTTATTAGGCTACTTATCTAACATACGCGTGCGAAGCCGTGGGCAGAAGCTAGTTTACAAGAGATGAATAAAAAAATTAAAAAAAAAATTGCTATTTTACTATGGCTTGGTAGAAATGGTTTTTATTTTGATGTGTTCAGGAACCTATAAAGTTTTGGTTAAAAATGTCAGTCATATTTCTAAAATATTCACCTGCGAAAGGAAACACTAAACAATGAAAAAATCGCTGCCCGTATCACTTACCCCACAAGGTCGTAAAAAATCGCATACGCGCACTTAACGGTAAACACATAACACTACCACAAGCACAAGTCGGGCAAACATTCGATAGGAAGTGTAGATACTAGATAGGAACCTTATTAAAATATTTCTGAGGATTTCGGATGACAATCTAAACTTGTTTTTGTTTAGTTTAGGCTTGAAAAGCCTAACAGGTTTTCCTAAGTGATAAAATATTTGACAAAAGAAAGGCACAGGTCTTTAGAAAGTAGATAGGTAAAATTTTGTGAGATTTAGAGCCTACTAACATACAAAGTATTTGGGTAAACATACAAAGTATTTGGGTAAACTTCCTCTCAGATTCACAATAATAAAACTGCGATGCAAATAAGTGGCCAAAAACTTTACTTTGGTTCTGGCTGATCGAGGTAAAGTTAATTATTTACCAAAGTTTTTATTTGTTTATTTTTTTTTTGTTTATTTATTTAGATTGAACTAATACATAATTCTAGCTAAAATACAATAGAATACATGAAAGCGCATACGTGAAAAACTGACAGAAATAAATTAGAATATTATATTTCATAATTTTATTTTGTTTTTTCTATTGTCAGCTTCACTCACCGTTCTGTTAATAAAATACTTTCTCGATGTAATCCTATATTTGACATTATTTTAGCATAAGTTTTTGTACTGTCTTATGTAAAATGTACCGATGTTGGATTACTTATTAAATTAAAATTAAATTGTGTATTATTTTGTACCCATGTGTATGAAATACATCAAATACTCCGTTATTCAAATTGCCTATATTTTACGATGTTTATCTGAAACAGATCGGATTTCGCGACGAAAAGGCACGTATGTCACATACTTTGCAAGTAAGGAGTTATTTATATTCCTACATTTAGGATACCTTTCTGGGAAATGCCTTGTAAAAAAATGCTATGATTTTCTTAACTTTTAAGTCTTCATCCAACTTTGGATTCTAAAAACCACACAGTGGGAAAAATCTACTAGCGCTCATATGAGTGATGCTAATATGAATCTAGTGGAAGATTTTTGAAAGAAAAATTACAAAGTATTCTTGCGCGTGGCAGAGATTTGAGAATTTCCGATAACCACTCCTGCACCTACCTTCGCTGTCCAGTGCTAAGAAAATATTTACTTGTTTTAATAATAATTTGTCTTGCTTGCTTCAAACCAAATCAAATCAAAAACGATTTCCATAACGTCGCCGTAGAGCGAAAAGTCACTAACTAGGTCATTTGGTGTTTTGAGTTATGAAGGTTTAAAGTTTTAAAAAACAAAATAAAATCATAACTTTCTTTCGGTATGGGATATTTCTAATTTTATGGTCTCATATGTTAGGAAATATAAAAGCTCTTAAGGTCAATTCACTACAGTCAATGAATGACTGATATTTTCAGGGAAAATGAAAAAATAACTGACTTAGTTACTTTTCGCCCTCAAATCTTGTACTAACTTTGTGAGACAATGATTTGTTAAAAGTCACCAACTGACTTTTCACCCGTGTTTGGATAAGTTTATTTAGTGTTTAAGTAATTTTTCTAACGCTCTTATCTGCTTAATTTTATATAATTTCTATTTCTCGAATCAGGTAATCAATAAGAAAATGATAAATAATCAAATGCAGTTGTTCCTTGAAAAATACAAAAAAAAAACGCATTCAGAACAAGTTATAAGTAAATTAATGTTTTTGACGCATTGTTAAGATTTTAAATATTGAAATCCTATTAAAATGATTAATGATAGCATTCTGGTCCAGTGAGTCTTAACATTGTGAATGTCGTAATTCTTGATCATGATTATCGCTTTTCCATGGCATAATCGCTTCTCAAACATAGACCGATGACTGAGTAAGCTTTCACAATACGGCCTTATAGTGGCATCGGGCACCAGAAGCTTTTCTGCAACATCTTTGTGTGTAGCTGTAAAGTAGAGAGTACTCGTACAATGAATGAAGATAACGGGGAATGGTCCAGTTCAGACGACGAACGCATTTCAACGGGTTTTTTTTCTTGGCCTCTGAAATACATTTCAGTGTGGTACAAACGAACATTACCTGGACGGAGGGCAGTTACCCGAAATATTCAAGTTAGCAAATTTTACTGAAAGGAAACATTCCTTTATATTATTTAAACTGCTGGACTACTTGAGAAGGCAACAACAGCCTGTAGTGGTCCACTACTGGACGCAGGCCTCCCCCTGATAAGCGCCTTATTGGTTTTTATCACATGGAGGGTTATGTCCATAATCCCCATGCTGGACATGCGGGTTGGGGATCGCAGTTCGGTGGTAGAATTGTTCTGCAAGGGCGCTGCTGCCCGCCCCCGGTGGATATCCCTTAGTCGCCTCTTACGACACCCGCGGGAAGAGTTGGGGTGGTGCAAATTCTAAGCCGGCACCACACAGCGAACTACGCTGAGTCCTCGCCGAGTCATCCATTCTTTACGGGAGTGACATGGTCATGTTGACAAAACTCCTTTAAAATAAATAAAGAAAAAAAGAGTCATCCATACTGCAATGCTTGAAAACGAATGTTTTCAATCAGTGCGTCTTAACCGTCATGACCTATGGAGCTGAGACGTGGACACTCACCTTAGGGCTGATCCACCAGTTCAAAGTCGCTCAACGAGCTATGAAAAGAGTAATGCTCGGAGCTGTTCTAAGGGATAGGACTCGTAACGAATACATCTGACAGAGAATCAAAGTTATCGACATAGCTCTAAGAATAAGCATGCTAAAGTGGTAGCGTGCCGGCCATGTCTCGCAAAAACCAACAACCGTGTTCTTGAGAGGAGACCGGGACTCGGCAAACGTAGTGTAGGACGCCCTCCACCCAGGTGGAGACGGCCTGCCAAAGACTGCAGTCAGATGTCGGACGCGGCAAACTGAAGACACGGTGCTATGGCGCTCATTAAGGGAAGGCCTATGTCCAGCAGTAGACTAACGATGTTGATGAACCAGCGAAGACGTTTTGGACAGGTGGCTAGGGCCTTATATAAGTCACTAGCCACCGAGTAAGCAAAATCAAGAGCGTAAAAGTAACTAAATTGCACGTTTAATTGTCTATCCTAACACAGACGTACGAAAGTTTGGCTTTAATAAATCAACAAAACACTTTAGCTATCATTCAAAACCAAACTTTGTAGTCAAAATTATGGGGCGAAAACTAACTTAACATGTTAAATGATTTCTTGCTTTAAAATTATGAAGTACAATTATCGCAAATAGCTATCTAGAAGATACTAAGTCGACTTGGTTAGTTCTCGCTTTCAAGTTGTGTATCAAACCTGCTACCACATAACTAATCAAGTATATTTAGTTATTACTCGACTAGGCTGGGTCCTAGCAACAAGTTATTATTTTAGAAAAGATAGTAACCAACCCGACTTAGGTTTATATTTTGCAATTCTTTCAAGTAGGAAAAAAGTATCTAAGCCTACTTAGTTGGTTTTCGACTAAAATGCTGTAAGCCAAATGTAGAGTTAGTGAATTTTTTGCACAACCTAAAATGAAAACCGTGATAGCTAGGGATACGGTTGTCAGACTGAAAAATGCAGAAAAAATCGGGGATTTTGATGGCACATCTAACTCGATTTGGGCCAAATAGCGAGTTAGTGACTTTTCGCTCTACGGCGACGAAAATACTTTAATGTACTATGTGTACATTCATTATGTACACTCAGAAAAGGTTCATTCACCAGCAAGACAATTAGCTGATTTGAAACATTCAGAAAATGTGTTCAAAACCTAAATCACCCAGATTCCGATTCACAGATGTGCAGGATGGAACATAAGCCCTAGAAACCTTCAACTCATTCACCCATAAGGCTATAACTGACCCGAGATGGAATCTAGACCGTGTTCCACAATTAAGACCAGCGGCTTCTCCGTACAAGGAGTTTACTCAGCTTTTAATACTTTTTGTTATTGCAGTCGTGAGAACCATATTATTCTTTGGTTATGGCACTAATTTACAGTAGGACCTTGAGAATGAGGGCTTTTTGGTGCTTGACTTATCTAACAGCCTGATAATATAACCTGAATCTCCTTTGCCATGAGCAAAAGGCCAACAAAACCCCTATAATATCAAACCCCCATAAGTATGCCAAATTTAAGCTGAATCGGTTGAGGTTATCTAAAATTCAGTGGCAAGATTTGTACCACACAGACTAACAGAGCAAGTTAAATAAAAGTTCTTGAAAATGATAGCTTCTTTCTGTGAAACTTCAAGATTTCAAGTCAAAAAGTTTAATGTGAGATACCTACAAAGGTATTGAATTTTTAAAATGAAATGAATATTTAATGTTATATCTCACTATGGCTCTAACTTGTTTTTAAGATTCTTTGAATTGTAGAATAAGAAAATTATAAATCGTAATTAAATAGGTGACAAGCGTATTTTCTCTTTGGATACAATAAATCATTCGTGTCTCGAGAGATTCCTTCGTGATGGAAAGCAAATGATAATTTTCTACGCGCTAAAAACTAGATAGCAAGTTATATCAATACAAATTAAAAGTGGAAAGTTTGTGTTAGTTAACAAACAACAACAATTAAAGAAGCTAAAATTATAGCTCAAAATACATTTATATCTCGCAATTATGTGGATTATAAACATAGATAGCGTAGTTAGAAATGATATTTTGTAGTTAGGTTTTGATTTTCTACCTTGATACTAACAAGTGGCTATAGTTGCAAAAACAATCACACTATGCTAATACTATGAAGGTGAAAGTTTGTATGTATTTGTACCTATGTTTGCTACTTCTTCACGCTCAAACGGCTGAAATGATTTGCATAAAATTTAGTACAAGAATAGCTTATAACTTTGATTAAAACATAGTTATTTTAGATCCTGAAAAGTGCATTATACCCGTCGGCGATCAAATAATTCAAATCTGATTATCACCGTGGTGCGCAGCTAGTTATTTTATAAACATACCTCGGCGTAGAAATTGACATAGAAGAAGACCTTGAAAGACTGGTCTTCTTAAACCGAAACAGCTTCCGACCCCGCAAATCCATGTTCACAGCACACCACAGTCCATGCAACACAGCACAACCACACCGCCTAAACACCCATCACCAACTAAATTAATTAGAACATACACTATCGCAATGAAATTAACATAAAATTTCAGGTTTAGCCTTAAGACTCGCTGATTCTAATTGCATTGTTGGGTAATCTCACTCTAGCGTAGCGGTACATTCATAAGCTAGAAAGGGAAAGGTAACACTTTCGTCATGATGTCGAAAACATTCTGTTAATTGAATTGTTTGAATAACAAATTGTGGTTTTGTTGTGAGTTGTATGGTTCCACCATCGTGATATTACTGAAAATGGCTGAAAAATCGCCTTTCAGTAGCTAGATATTGTATACTGTCATGGCTTTCTCAGATGATGAAGATGTCTTCCTAGTCAATAGGTCACGGCGGCCAGTTTCAACGGAGACCAGCCATGTGCGCACGACATAATATTATAGTGCACAAGTGTTTGCGCAAATACAGGTGCACTTTCTATCCCCACACACTCATAATCCAGGACAGCAGACCGACACGACCGGTTAGAGAATGTCTCAGATGTTATTAGTGTAACTTCACATTAGACTTAAATAAGTAGAAAAACATCCATCAAATAAAGCAGCAACGTTAAAGCACAATTTTTTACACTCTCACCTGCATTGAAAGGTAAGGTCATTCTAAGGGTCATAAGCTAAAAACAAATGCAGTCAAACAAGAGACAAACTAAATCAAAGGCTCCCTTAGGTCATTCAAAGGTCATAAGCTAAAACCAAATGCCCTGGAACAAAAGACGATCTGAAACGGTCAGAGCCCTGACCACGTATAACTAACTGTAACTAAAGTGTCAGTTATAATTCCACACAATCAACGTCACTGGTCATAAAGCAGAGTTAATTGAGAACTAGGAAGTCTAGAGTCAGGTCCTGGATTCTTGTCCTGTTGACATTGAGCGAGTGTTGTTAGCTGGAACGAAGTTACTTAGCCTAGTGAAGTACAAGCTTGCTTGCAAGCCACGGATTATTATGGCAGCCATTTGTAAAAATTTGATGAAAAGGTTGCCATGGCAACTTATAAACAGCTGTTTGACCATAGACACTAAATGAATCACATGTGTGACTAGCGAGGTGATGTGATGATTATACCTAATTTAATTTATTAATGCAATGTCTTTTTCTAGATTTTCTTTCTATTATCGTCAGTAAGTTAATGGCGTCAATTCAACTTCAACTGCTTTTTTAATGGTGCCGGTTGGTGACAATTCAAGTGTCACCATAACTAAACCAAGCTAATTTGATATCACAAAAAATGTTGCCGTCCCTTTTATAACAATCGTATTAAATAGATAGCATCATTTTTAGAGTGGTCAAATTAGTTTAGTTTTGCGACATCTGAATTGACACCTTTCAGTGTTGCCAAACACTGTCGATAGTCTCGCATGGGACCTTTCAATCAAGTTAAGGTGTTAATATGGAGGACTGGTAGGTACCTAACAGTGGATGTCAACGGGTTGGGACAGTGATGCTGGCCGTCACTAAATAAATAACTACCTACATAAATAACAAGCATGTAATTAAAAAAAAGCTATCAATTCTCATGAGAAAAAGGGTATTAATTCTAAACAGTATGCTACGAACTGTTTTACAACACTCTCCAGTGAACCTACGGTACCTACCCGATCTGCCTGACAGATAACGGCGGCGACTTTGGTACCTGATACCAGGACAGCTAAGTACATATGCGACTGGAATACCGGACAGCATTATGATGCAGTCTTCAACTGATATGTACGTGCCCTTGTGCGAATTCTTAGCATTCAGTTTGGAAATGTTCTATGCAAAAGAACAAGCTCTGTTTCTCTGAAATCAAATTCTTTGCAAACAGAAAAAAATATTTAAAAATATTGTTGATCCAGCAGGGATCCAAAATACCAATCTATTTTATGATGTCCAAAAAATGTATACTTACAGACTTTTAATTAATTCAAGAAGGTATGTGTTAGTTTGTTTGTACTCTCCGAAACTACTGGATTAATCTTGAAAATTATTTCACTGATGGTTAGCTACATTGTTTTCGATCGCTAGAGTCTATGTTATATCCAGGTACCAAGTTATCGAAGCAGCGGGCAGAACCTTGTCTCAAAAGAAATATAAGAAGAGAAAGAGTATTTGGCGCGCGGCTAGAACAGCACTGACCCTGAGATGTCCCACGTTAAGGGATGAAGCGTTGGTAATCTTCCAACACAAACAAGGTCCGTAGATAACTCGCTCATATTCATAATGAGTATTTGGCCTCTTATAAACCCTGACCTATATTTCCACTAGATTCATAACCAACATTACGCAAATAAAAAGGGAGCGGCGTAATCGTGACAAAACTAGAGCAAGTAGCGAATACTGGCAGCCCACGCGGAAAACGTGATAGAGCTCTGTTATACCATGTTTTGTAACAGCTATCGATGTGATCTTAGTGGGTGTTGTGCAAAGATTACTGCTAAAATAGATTATTTAGTTTAATCGATCGACAATAGTCCAAATACGGGTACTTCATAATAGGTGTACGAATACAAAAATATAGGTTATGAACCTGATTCAGAAATTACTCTAAAGAATATGCTGTGCCCGCCAACATAGCCCCGCTATTTATTGCAACATTTTGGTCTATGAATATTGTAGGCAGCCAACAGCATTTTGTCAACTTATCGGCGTACTGGCCTGCCTACTTTGGCGGAGGATAATATAATAATACTATCACTTTGGTGTGTACTTAGACTCTTGATAGCACTTAAGATATTTACCTGTTAAAGCACAGAATATGACCAAGCACTTATATGTAATTTTAAATTCCTGACATCTCCAAGAGTCCTGTAAGGTCTAAATGAAAGCACTTTAAGTTTTGAGCTTTAAATGAGCTTTACAATGCACTACTCTAACGCCGCCAACTTGAGGCAAGTGTTAAGCCTCGTTTACCTGTAATTTCAATGGCAACCAAATCAGAGGATAAAAGCAAGGAGTTTAAAACCTAATCCAACACCCAAATGTCGATATTCACAAAACAGTAGCAGTTCTAAGGAAAACAGAAACAAATAGAAATAACAGGTATACCAAGAGACACATTACACTAACAATAGTAAATAGGTACCCAAAACTTTGCGGTCAATTACACAGTGAAATTCCACAATACAGTTAGCCAACCCAAACTATTGCTGTGACATTAGGTATTCCTACCACGATGGTAACGGTAGCCTACTGAAAGGCTGTGGTCACTATGGTCAGTACCGGGGCCGGCCTATTGGGTACGTAGCTGTTTATATGTGTTATATAATTTATTGGTGACAGATTGTTCTAGAAACGTGTCTTGAAACGGTTCGCAATCATTCGATACTCGGGTCGTGGGGTGCTATTGAAAGATAATGAAGCCTACATTCTTATCAAAGTATTTTGACAATGATGATGATGGCGCAAAACATTAGCGGAAGGAGTTATTGCTCATGACGTAGCATGGTTCCAAAAGCTAAATGAAAAGCGAGCACTGGCCTCAGTGCTCGCTACCTGGTGCCTACCAACGGGCTGTGGCGGCTGTCGCAGACCCACCACTATCCACCGGGGTTCACAGATGCCAATACTGCGGCCGCATCTGCCATTCCCGTATAGGCCTTACAAGTCATCTACGTAAGTGCCGAAAAACGAACACTACATAAACCATCCTTCGTGGATGTAAAGGCCATTGATGATGATGATGATGATTTTGACAATAACTTACATGCATAAGCAATGCTGGATGTAGCAAGAAGACAGGGCGCTAAAACACTTATTAGAGAAAGCTTGTGTAACGAAAGAGAGCGTTGGACATGGACTAGTATATGCTGATGATGATAAGTAAAGTTATGTAAGGACAGCTCTTCATCGTCCGATGATCTTTCGACGAACACCACCCTCTGGATGAGGGTTTCTTTAAAAGATTGTATGTGTTCATTATAAGTGTAAGCGGGTTAAAAAACAAGTTTGCATGTGTTGGGAGAACACCAACGTATAAAACGTTTAAAACGTTGGTGTTCTTCCAACACTGAGCGAGGGACTTCTTCAGGAGGGTGTACATTCATATTGGATTCGTACTACGATGGTTTTTAAAGTAAAATTGTAGGAGATGATTAAACCTGGATGTAATCAGCCTTACACAGGAATAAGTGGCATAACATAATAATAGGCCTTCGCTCAGGGCTAGTTTCCACCAAAACGGAGTGGAGCAGAGACGTGTCAAAAATCAGCATCATCTCAAAATAGAGTCACATGATTGTGACCAATAGAATCTTGAATACATGTCGTGATATGAGTCACGTCACATCACCACATATTCTTATTAATTGCCATTGGTTGTCTCTACAATATTTAGTAACTAGACGATCGCCTCGCGGTTTCACCCGCGTAGTTCCCGTTCCCGTGAGAATTCCGGGATAAAATATAGCCTATGTCACTCCCTGAAAAGTAAGCTTCCTAACGGTGAAAGAATTTTTCAAATCGGTCCAGTAGTTTCGGAGCCTATTCAATTCATACAAACAAACAAACAAACAAAAAATCAAACCTTTCCTCTTTATAATATTAGTATAGATATCATATCTCCGTTGGCATAAGATGATGAAATAAAAGTAAGATATGATTATCTGTAGATGATGTTAAATATATGTACTTCTGTCCACTGGTTTCTCCATAATCACGACGCTTGGCAGGTTCATTGGCGATTAAGATCACAGTGCAATCGTTAACAAGAACAAAATTAAAATTTTTAAAAACTCCCGACAGATTTTCATGAAACATGGCTAAGAACACTCGAAATAAAATTATCTACGATACAAAAAAAAACTAAACGAAAATTGGTTCATCCGTTTGGGAGCTACGATACCACAGGCAGATACACATAAAGACACGTTAAACTCATAACACCCCTCTCTTTTCGCGTCGGGGGTTAAAATACTATAGCCCTTCCTCTGCTAGGTTGCTTTAGTCGGCTCATGTCACATCTACGGGATGGAAGTTGGAGGGGTAAATTCTTACACCGCAAGCTCCGTCGGAGGGTGTCAATGGAGGCGGTTAGCACAGGACCGTAGTGGATGGCACAAACTTCGGGAGGCCTATACTCAGCAGTGGGTAAAATCCGGCTGTGGATGATGATGATGAAGCTCCACGATGTTTAATCAATAGGTGAATATGAGCCTTCCCTCATGCTGTCCCATTTCCGAAATCCCATCTTTATCTACATAACTTTATGATGTCATTTACCTGTACAGTTTACTTCTATCTTACCCTATTACAGCTACAACTATGAATGAGGTTGTAACCTACATAAGGCTCATCAATTTATGCGTGTACCTGAATGATCGGACTAGCAAAAACCCAAAACATTATGCACCTGCTTAAGCTTATTATGAAATCAAATTGATGTAATCAAAATTAATATTGTTTAACTGCGATATTCCTTAGAAGCAAAGCTAGTTGTCAAAAAAGGTGCATGAAGAATATTTACCACGTAGTGGCACAAAAAATCTTCCGAAATTTATAATGTTGTCACGAAATGAAAAAAAATTAACCAGGATTAAATATCAATTTGAAAATGTTCATGAAAAGGACTCCACAGTTTGTTCTTTTGCAAAATTTTATACTCGGTGTCTTCATTGACCTCAATAATGACTTCAACAGAAAATTAACAGAATTCGAATCAAACTCAATAAAAAAAAACAATTCAATTTGCCACATTTTCTTCGCTTAAAAATGGAATACCTATCACTCAGTGCAACCCTCTTCATTGACCTCAGTAGAAAATTCATACAGAATTTGAATTTAGCTCTGTAAGAAAAACAATTGAATTTGAATTCTAAACCATGTCTTTGATGTTACGTCAGTAATCTAACATCCACGGTTTCTTATAAAACAAAGATTAACCTATCAACCTTGGTCGTCCTTCTACGGAATTCAAAACGGTTTACCTACTGTCAATAATGACCCCTTTGATGACTATGTCATTAAATATGTCAATGGGAACATAGAGGAATGTGTGACACGTATGATATAATTGCAATAGATGAGTAAGCCTTGGGAAAAACGATAAATAGAGCAAGATATGGGCAATGACAAAGCTTTAGTGGTAAATTAATTTAATTTGTCATAATAAATGACTTTATTAACGGGAATAACCGATGACGTAATTTAGTTTTTTGCTTTGTAAGTTCTCATGACAATACTTACAGGGAAAAGACATTTCTGTTTTTATAAGTTGTTTTTTATACGTTTGAGGATCCCCGGGGGCATGGTACTGCCCTGCAAAGTTGAGGAGGCGGTCGCCACCGGGAACCCTTTTCTCAAAGCATCTCGAAGCATTTTTCAGCCATAAATTTTATTGTTTGTTTAATCTGGGGTAAACGTGTTCTTGAGTGGAGACTACGACTCGGTAAACATAGTGTAGGACGCCTTCTGGTGTGATGACGACCTGCGAAAGACTGCAGGCAAATTCTGGATGCGGCAAGCTGGGCGCTATGGCGCTCATTAGGGGAGGCCTATGTTCAGCAGTGGACTAACGCTGATGATGATGATTTTGTTGTAATTTGAAATGAAAGCAGAAACCACAAAAGCAAAATTTTTATTAAACTTCGTAAATTGTATGAAATAGATTTTTTCACGCGTTCGTTACGTCCATAAATCACGATTGTGACACGATTTGTGTACCAAATACGAATTCAACTATAGAATAGTTTTTTTTAGATTTTACAATACAATACAAACTCTTTATTGTACACCAAATAAATCAGAAACACAGGACAGGAAAAATATAGATTACGTTGTACAATGGGCGTTATCGCTATAAGATTTTCTAAACTATACAAAAAATTGCTTGATATAAAATTTGCTTTATTCGATATATATTATAAACGACAGAAATAAAAAAAACCTTTTATTTCCGCATTGGTGTTTAATTTCATAATTTGACCTTTTCTAAGTGTACATTTAAGGAACTAAATAGTCTTTGATTTCGATAGTTTGTAAGAGACACAACAACACAGAGCGCTCATAACCATAACGCAAAGAGTTCGCGATTATGACCGTTCTTTAAAAAGCTTTATTTATATGGAAGCCTAAGTATTTGAAGATTTTTCTTTACTTTTTAATCCAAAGACATTTTGATTGAAAGCTTGCGTGTCAGACAAGATACGATCCAATCGCAGTCAATCAGGGCTAGGTACAAAACCATTAAAGCCTTGAATTGTTCTTTTGAACGCGTTAATGGAAAAAAATAGAACGTAGGTGTTTATTGATTGGGTGATTAAGCAACCTATTTAGAATAAAACTTTTTAAAATAAAAGAGTTTGAAAGAGTCTCTGATCTCTGCTTAAGAAATCGTCTCGATGGTTTTTTTCTAATTTTAAAATTCTTTAAATATTCAGCTAATCAAATATTGGTGCCAAAACGAGATTCTTAATTCCAAATTTGTTCAACATTCCGTCCGCCTACACAATAAATTCAATCCTTATTTCAATAAAATAAAGCTTATTTTCCTTTATTTTAACGACTAGAAGCCAATATCCTGTTCGCGGCTCATTTTCGTCAAAGAACAATTTCACCTGATTGTTATTCAGAACGGCACTTCGTTTACAACTTTGTGCCTACGAGTCACGTCTTCATGTGGGCTTCGTCATAGAAGAATTAGATAATGCGGCTATACGATAAATACTGATTTTAAATTGTTTTAGACCAGTTGTTCGCCCCGACCTTTGTACCATTTGAAACTATTTTTAGTTACCTTTACTTGTTTTTTATCGATAAGTTAAAATATGTAGTATACATATATGTAGGTACTATTTAGTGTAGTATAGTTTATCACATTAAAACCTTAAATCTACTTAAACGAGTATTTTGACATAACCTAAGTCCTCAGTTGTAGGTAGGTACCTAAGTCACTTTGTCCTAGAGGGCAACTTCCAACAGCCTTTTAAAAATTACAAAACTTTTGCGTAAAATGTAAGAAGTGGATCGAGTTAATTTAGTAACAAAATACAACCTTCAGCATCCGGTTTCGACATACTAGTGGCTTGTTTTATTACTAAACAGAATGTTAAATGTCCGTCAGAGATACAGCTTGCATTTGCTTTGGAATTTAGCGTAAATAATAATTATGATTGCTGTCGTTACTGCTTACTTATCTATCACAGACACTATATTTTAGTATTATATTATTGACAATGCTCATTTACAGCACATACCTGTAGATATTATTTTTTTGTTTTGTGTTACTTACGATATTTATTTAATTTGTCTTATTAGTTATTCCGATTGACTTAACCAAGTGTGCCTTGTGCTCGTACGGTGAATTTTATGAGTATGAGTATATTCTGTGTTGAGTGAACGCTGAGTTTTTTAAATCGTATTTCTAAGATATTAATTCTAAGGTGACTGATCATGAACAAGTTCAATGTACTTAGGTATTTTAAACATTTCTATTTCCTATTTGAATCGTTCCTTTATTATTCGATTGACAACTTTAATTCAAGTGTTTTCTAATTGAAATTCAGTTTGAGTAAATTAATAAAAAACAATTGACTAGTGTGAGATACAGTGTAACATTAAAGGGATTACGCCCGAGGTACCCTCACGTCGCGGCAGTCCGCACGCGGAGATGTGCGCGTGCGGTGGTCTCGAGAGCGATCCATTAAAACATATTCGCGTGTTTCTGTTCCCAGTTCCCTCCCTATAGGAGTGACTGAATCCCACATTGGCGACGAGGACAAAAACAGTATGTACTAAGTAGTTACCAAATCGAAGTTCTCCCACCAACTTATTTTCGTAAAAGGGGAAGGGTAGACGCGTGATTGAGGTAAGTTTGCTGGAAAAAGTACTCCTTGCGTTAGGATTTCGCTAACGATGTTATTTAGGTATTGTTTTAGTTCAAGTACAATTGATTTTGTTTAGTGCTAGGGTAAAAAGATAAACTATCTCCATACCTTATCCTACACTTTTAAGAAATTGAATACTCTTTCACTAATTGCCTACGATTACGTGTCTACCGCAACCTTAGCATTTTCTCGTGGTGGTTATTACAATCGAGCTCGAGGGGTAACGAAAACGACATAATATGTTGAAGATAAAAGGCATAATGTACCTGTCCATAGCAATAATTTACAAACTGTAAAAATATTTCTGGTAGCTGTACTTATGACGGAATAAGTATAAACTGTATCATTGCTATGGACCAACTCCAGGGAATGGACACAAGTTTTTACACGCCTTGATAATTATGTTCCACAATGAGTCAAAAACAAAGTCGGGTAAATTATTTAGATACACATACAATGTATGTTAAGTATCTAAGTACCTACCTACTTATGAAGTCTGTCGGTTCCTACTCATTGTAACTGTGCCACGTATTACTATACGTTACTTTGCCATATTCCAAAGATTCATTGGGAAAATAATCTACATTACCAAGGTACGTAAGTATCTAATCTATTGGTTTCTTCTCATTTAAATTTTGCCAGGTATTTAATCAAATAAAGACTCTCTACTTTGCGTATTCCGATGTTATAAAGCTAATAAGACCTATAAAATATTTGGGTGCTGATTGCACCTACATACCTAACTTGGTGGTAAGTAGGCGCTATAGGTGAGTGAGTACTCCACCACCGAAGTCCCGTCTCAAAGCCGATCTCTGTTCATTAGAGACATCGGGTCGGGACAAGAATAAAAAGGGCTATAGAGATTTTTGTTGGTTTAAAGTGTAAAATGTATATATAAAACAACGAGCTACCTTACAACATTTCCGTGTCAGTGTTTAGTTTCATATTTTGACCTTTTCTAAGTGTACATTTGTTGCATTTGTGGAAATGAAGAGTTTTTTGATTTTGATTTTGAACACTGAAGTGGGCTAAAACTACAGAAATATATTGCAATATTCCGGGTTCACTTTGAGCCTCAGTACCAAGCTACTAATAAACGGAATATTTTTCGTGGAAAGTAACGCGTAGTGGTCCTCCAGGCGGCGGCGGCGCGCCCTGCGGGTTGCATTGCACCGCCGCCGAGGCTGGCCAGTTGCGTTAAGCTCATAAAACAAGATCGATAAAAAAAAACCGATAAGTTTGTATTTAGACTGCGGCATCAAAGTAGCAAATGCAACTTTTCAAATGAGAATGAGAACCAAATAGACCAAATAATCGAAAATGTACTTCGACAAAACTATCTTACAGAAATTCTGTATGGTTGACAATGTTGACCTAGACAAAATTTTAACGAAAAAGTGAAAAGATTTAAGCGAACGCGCTTGAAGTTGTTGAAAAAATTACTTAAGTACCTTTTTCAAAGGCAAATCAATGGGCTGCAACCCAACTGAAATTGAGGTCAAAAAAGAAGAAATCAAACTGATTTAATTGCAATAGTTGATTGCAATAAATATGGTAGCAAAAATCGTAAGTCTGATTCTAATCCAAAGCTTGCCCCGCTTTAGATAGAATGTTGGAAATTGATGTGGCTACCGGGGACATTTCCATAGACACTGTCTACTAGATTATTATCTAAGAAAAATACTTTGGTTTCATATCAAACGAAAACTGTAATAAACTAAAACTTAAACTTAAAAACCTAATTCGAATTTTAGTACCTATCAAAGGGTGAAAATATAATTATAGTAAGTAGGTACTTATTCCATTTCAAATGTTAGCACTGAAAATTCAGTAGAAAAACCTAAAACTTTGGTGGTTTATTTATTTTCCATCTAGACTATTCTAGACGATGACGCTGTGCCGAAGTAAACTGAGATTGATCGAGGGTCTCTAAAAATGCTCAGATTCGGGAAGTTTATTCAAAAGTTCTTGATAGTGTGTTTATTTGACGTACGTGTTCAAATTGGATCAGAATGGCAAACTGCCATATTCAATTTTGTTGGATATGGTATACTTACGAAATTAGGTAAGTACCTACAAAATTAATGATTAGGTATAATGTGCATAAATAATTGGTAAAAACATGACTGGCTTTGAATGTCTTGAAATAACTGTGTTACCGGTACCTCTAAATATTCCAAGGAGAAGATGTTCTCACCATGTGAGGGTGTTGTAAATTTTTAGTTATTTCTGGGAAAATGACGAAAAACAGCGCGCACAACTTAAACAGGTATCAAGTCCAAGTTTTAGAAGATAATGACGTTCTTCTGTTATTCTTAAAGATAATAAATGTATTTTTCACGCTAAACAGGTCCAATTTCTTGGACATGATCAGTCAACAATGGCGTTTAGCTCATCATCAAAATTATTGATGGAATTAAGTCGTTCCTAGAACTGTAGATAAAGTTCAGAGATTCTTAGAACTACCGACTAATATTGGCAATTGAGCCCCAAATCTATCAACTTTGACCAAATTTAACAGAAAAGTAGACAATTCGCACGCTGATTCGAGTTATTGAGCAGAGTGTAGCAGTCTGCGTGGGTCGGTGGCAGTCAAAGTGTTAAACCTAAATAACATCAACTAAGAGATGTTAAGGCCCTGGGCCATAACGATCCGGGTTATAAAACAATGGCTGATTCAGAGTAGACAGATCGTCCGATAGTAATTTTATTGGTAAAATTGAATTATGTTAGGATGCACCTACCCTTGCGGCGAAGAGTTCGAAATAATCGCGGACCACAAACCTTAAAATTCATAATAAACCTTAAAATACCTTAAAAGTCATAATATTGGGCCCACGATCAAAAGCCCCAGTAAATTGACCGGTGAGTAGTTGGCTCCAAGGTTATAAACCGATTTAAGCTGGTACCGTGCCGAGGGCAAAATATTAGGCCGGTCATCTATCTGAACTGTGTGAAAGTGAAAACTGAAGATGGCTGTGACGCAAATCATTATATTACTTAAAATATCCTCGAGCAGTCACGGTAGGTAACTCTAAACTAATGAAGATCAAGTAAATAATAATTGTTTTAAAGGAATCGTTTCAAAATGATTGTTTTCACTATAAATTGTTTGAGCAAGAACTCCAAAATCGTGGTAAAATTCCTGTAAAATTACGACACAGAATTTTATGAACTGCTCACGAAGGCCATCCCGAATTTGGTCGGCATGAAATCTTGACTAGGGACTCTTGTATGGCTTTCAAGTTTAGTGGCCCAAAATTGATGAGGAATATCGGGTCCATCTAGCTTAGTAAAAAGGTCCATATTTTCATCACAATTTGGGTGGATATTGCGATGCATTTTCTTGGTCTACCTACACTACCAAGTAACCCTGTTGGTGGCTCTCTGTTGGTTCCTAGTTGTTAGTAGTTAATATAGTAGATTTTATTAAATAAAATCATGAAATGAACATTTAAGCAAACTTAACCGCAGAATTAAAGAAAATACTTTCAAGACTGAGAATTCCTACCAACACCACGCTCATAATGGAAGATAATTTGGATGAGTTAAAATAATTTTGTCTAATCTGCATTAGGCACAGCAGAACGGAAAAGTAGAACGTCAGAACCAAGAAAACTGACTGGAAAAACTAAAAGCTACCTACTAGAATATTTAAATATCTAAAATAGCAAATTAACAAATTCTCCAGGCAAACTACTCTTCAACAAACCATTTAGGACAAAGATACAAGCAGTTGCTAAAAAGAAAAAAAGAAAAACAGAAGAATAAGGTCGTGGATAGAGACTGTGTTATGAATACCTAGGAAAGAAAAAGGAAAATACATGAACATAAAAAAGAAAAGCAAAAGAACCTGAATTAAGGGTCGAAGAGAAGGTTTATAACACGATTAGAGAAACTAAAGTCGGAATATCGTTAAAACGTTAAACGGTAAAAGGCCATCATCATCATCAGCCTATGTAAGTCCACTGCTGGACATAGGCCTCCCCTAATGAGCACCATAGAGCTTCAGCTTGCCGCATCCAGCATCTGCCTGCAGTTTTTCGCAGGTCGTCGTCCCACCTAGCCGGAAGGCGTCCTACACTACGTTTGCCGAGTCGTGATCTCCACTCAAGAACACGATTTCGCGAGATATGGCGAAACATTCCATGATAGTTGAATGTAATTGAATTCCTAAATGCATTCCTAAAAGCAGAAGAAGAGATGGTATTAACTTAATATAAGATTAATTTGACTAAATTATGTATGACCGGTTAGATTGATTTTGTGATAATCTATGAGATTATAGCTAGCCACTTTAGCCAGTCTATTTTATTTTGTAGCAATTCGATTTCGTTTGGAACTTATAGCCTACTGTTTAAGTAACATATATATACTACATATATTTATTGAAATATATAACATATGTACTTCAATAAAATTGCAACTAATAGAGACGAATTACGTCTAGTAAGTATTCACACTTATGTAACTTTATATCCTACTTACTTACAATTATTGTAAAACTATTTACTTCGGGTGAATCGTTTAAGTTTTCATTCAATTTTGTAAAAGGAAGAGATGTGAGATACAGTGTAACATTAAAGGGATTACGCCCGAGGTACCCTCACGTCGCGGCAGTCCGCACGCGGCGATGTGCGCGTGCGGTGGTCTCGAGAGCGATCCATTAAAACATATTCGCGTGTTTCTGTTCCCAGTTCCCTCCCTATAGGAGTGACTGAATCCCACAACTAGCACAGTGCAGGTGTGACTTTGATGTCACGCACGATTTTATTAAAATCGACATACCTACATACAATTTCCGTTCTTCGAACTGTCCTTTACGATACCGACAGTATTGAAAGTTTGTAAAAGAAATGAAAGTCATTTGAGGATAACTGTCAAGGAATAATGTTGCTACAATTATAAGGCTGATCTGTTTGGTTCTTTGAAAGATGTAACCTACTTATGTATACTATTAATATTATAAATGCGAAAGTTTGTGAAATGTGAAATTTTTGTTACCTAGGATCTTCAAAACTACGCAACAGATCAAGATGAAATTTGGCGTACACTTAGAACGTAGCCTAACTTAAACAATTGGCTACTTATTATAGCGAAAATACGCGTGCGAAGCCGCGGGCAGAAGCTAGTATTGTCACTAACTTAAAACTAGTTACTTACCTACTAACTTCTAAATGCGTGTTATTATATTAGATAAGTCACAAACGTGGAGATGATATTTACCTGAAACAAAAATTTACAAAATATTAAATATTACAACAGAAAATATAATCTTAAAGCACTTCATACACATCCTACTAATAATATAAAGCCGAAAGTTCGTGAAATCTGAATTTTTGTTACCTAGGATCTCCAAAACTACTGAACGGATCAAGATGAAATTTGGCGTACGTTTAGAGCAAAGCCTAACTTAGTAGGCTACTTATTATACCGAAAATACGCGTGGGAAGCCGCGGGCAGAAGATAGTACTTGAATATATTAATAGGAACAACTTGAACTTATAAATACATTTCATACAGCGTCTTAATAAGAAACACATCCGTCAAAACTCTCATACATTATGTTAAACTATAAATATAACATAAATCATTAAGCAACGGTGCAACGGAATTTTAGTTTTGTAGTTACGATGCGATGAACCCATTAATTCAATTATATTCTGGGTCTAGTTAATGATTTTTTCGAACATCATTCATGTTTCAGCGAAAATAACAGTTGACTGTAAAGCTCAGAATATCCAAGTTAAAGCTTGTGCAAAAAATGCCGAAATGTTAGTGCCGCTAGCCGAATTGTTAGTGCAAAAAATGCCGAAATTACATAACAGAGCGGGCTTAATTTTACATAAATGTAGTTTTAGATCTGAAATAAATCTCGGAAACAATGCATAGCTGGCTGCGCACGCAAGCTATATATAAAAAAAATTGAAAATGATATACCCATGAAAGTGACAAAATGTGCAAAAAACGTGATTTTGCAATAATCTTGGTAGACAACTTTCTCCATTCTTTGACGCTATGGCCGTATAAAAGGTATAAAGCAGACAATTTCAGATAAACGGCTTATCTCATACCCGAATGTAGTAATCGGGCATCATCTCAAACTAGCTTGTTGTTAATGTTTTTTATCTAAACTTTGAGGTATGGCTAGTTTATAAGCGATTTAAAGACAATCGTGTCATTCAAATAGGTGTTTCATTTCAGAGCTATGCGAGTGAAAAAACACGATTTTTTATCTATAAAAGCAAGAAAATGTAATTTTTAAAACAATTTATAGAATTTACAGTAGGAAAAAAATATGCTAGCTTTGCAAATATCGGTCAGTAGATTTTTTTGCCATGTAGGTAAATTTCAACCTGCGTTGGTAGGTCACGCGTAAAAAAATATTGAGACTAGTTTACGCCCGCGGCTTCGCACACGTTGTTTCTATAAACGTTTAAAGGTGATTTCTATCCCATGGGAACTGATTTATGGGATAAAAAGTAGCCTATGTTTGATTCCAGGATTAGATTCCAGGATTAGAATTACCTGTATGCAAAATTTCAGCCCGATCCGTTAAGTAGTTTTAGCATGAATAGGTAACAAACATCCACCCATCTAAACATCCATCCAAACTTATAATATTAGTGTGATATCGCTTCTTCACAGGCAACACCTTAACATCGCTCATCATTCAGCCGTCACGCCTTCTTTAATATGATTTATTACCTCGCATTATCAATCGATTCTGTGTTTTATTCAAACACAGTTAAGGTTTCATTTGTCTGCCGTTAAGATGTTTCAATAAGGATGAAGCTTTGATGTACGAGATCATCTCCGTGAAAGTGGGATTGGTATTTTAGTGTGAAATATTTTCAATCGCTGACTAAGTTAGGTAATAAGATGTCAAACAAAGCATAGATATAAAGGCTTTCAAATTAAAATAAAATTTGAGGCTGTTGAGGCAGAGAGGTCGCGGTTCCCACCTCGGGACAAATGTTCGTACGATCTGCAGATATTTGTTCAGGGTGTTGCGGAGGTTTTCTATGTATAAAAACTTGAGAGGTGTCAAGGGACACCCGGATGGAACGAAGTTGCTTTCGGTTAATCTCGCGTCCTCGCGTCATCTTCAGTGAGGCCGCAGAAAACTGATATATCCCGGTCACTCCAATGACACGTTGTGCGAGCGAGCGGAACACACGATTGTTCGAATCGAAGCGCACCTCGGCTCAACTCGGCTGCGGTCGTCGCTTCGGTTCTCCTCGGTTCTCTTCGTCAAATTATGTCGTTACAACTTTTCGTAAGAATTTTTTCCGTCTAGCCCCCTTTCACAACGCGCGATAAGAACTTCGTTCCAATAAAAAATATCTATCTATGTAGTGTATTATGTATATCAGTTATCTAGTACCTACCCATAACACAAGCTCTGCTTAACTTGGGGCTAGATAATGCTGTGTGAATTGTCCAGTATTATTTATTTATTTGTTTGTAGTGAAGGAACTCATATTTTACTAAAGGGCCCTACAACGTAAACTAATTTTTAATTCTATATAATATGACAACAGCTATAACAACAGGCTGCATTTCGAAATTTGGGAAAAGAACCAGTTAAAAGTGCCATTCACTAAATGTCATAGGTACGGTACCTATTTCAGCTGCTCTGTCCATCCACCAAAAAGGTTGAAGTAGTCTTTGAATACGCCCTTGACTATAAAATTTGCGACTATAAACCTATAATGTTTTCCATACAACATGCTACACCATAGTTGTGCCGTTTAAACCATAGAGCTTAACCAAAAAACATGGCCAGACTGACCTCGCCATGGAACAAGAAGTTTTCATACTAACTCTACGATAGGACTCTTCCGTATACCAAAGAGGTTTTATTTTATATTGATTCACCAACCAAGTTACGAAAGTTTTTTTCTGCTAGATAATCCATACATCCTCTTATAGCCCCAAGCCAAGCAGAGCTTGTGTTATGGGTACTAGATGACTGATAAACTACATAGATAGATATTTTTTACGATACATAGAAAATACCCAGAACACCCGGAACACCCGGAACATACCTATTACAATATTTGCAGGTCTTACAAACATTTGTCCAAGGCGGGAATTGAACCTGCAATCTCCTGCGTCGCACACAGACCTCGCCCGCCGCACCACTTCAGTATCAAATCAAAGTTGACATTTTGGTGACAATCTGCCTGCCAGATCTCGACGGAGCTTCCATTTTCTCTCTGAATATTGATTAGCGAGAGACAACATTAAAATTAATAATAGAAAGAACGGAAACGGAACTGAATCACAATGATGCCGATCGGCAAGTCACTGGATATAACGCCTTTCTTGTTCTACTGCCGACTTCCTTTATGATACGAAGTCATGATAGTGAATGTGAATCATGAATGACGCGGGTCATATAATGGAGTAGGGATTTGATTATTTTCTAGGATATTTAGCAAATTTTTGATTAAGTTCTTTAATAATTCCTAATCAAAATTACTTTTGATGGGCACTAGGAAGTTTTTCTCCACTTTTGCCGAAGGTTTAGCTCGCGTTTTCTATACTAATACCTACTAATCTATACTATAATATTATAAAGAGGAAAGATTTGATTGTTTGTTTGTTTGTTTGTATTGAATAGGCTCCGAAATTATTGGACCGATGTGAAAAATTCTTTCACTGTTAGGAAGCTTACTTTTCAGGGAGTGACATAGGCTATATTTTATCCCGGAATTCGCACGGGAACGGGAACTATGCGGGTGAAACCGCGAGGCAATTTTCTAGTAATATTATAAAGAGGAAAGATTTGATTTATTGTTTGTTTGTATTGAATAGGCTCCGAAACTACTGGACCGATTATAAAAATTATTTTACCATTAGAAGCCCACATTATTCCTGATGAACATAGGCTACTGCTACTGCTTTTACCACGGGAAAATGCTCCATTCCTACGGGAAAATGGGTAATAGGACAACGGGTAGTAAGAATGCAGCTAGTCTGAAATAGAAAGTAGTCTAAGTGTTATGCCAGGTCGGTATAGTATTAATACTAATACTATGCCATATATATATACCTATACCGGCATAACACTTAGACTACTTTCTATTTCCGACTAGCTGCATTCTTACTACCGTTGTCCTATTACCCGTTTTCCCGTAGGAATGAAGCATTTTCCCGTGGTAAATAGTAGCTTATGTTCATCAGGAATTTACGCAAAATTTCGTATTGTCAAATTCTCAAAAAGTTGGCAAGAAATATACATATTTCGCATTTATATACAAGTATTCGTAACATGTGTTAAAATGCGTTTTTTTTTCTAATATGGCCTGTTGCTCATGTTGCTACGTTAAAAGTTAAGTTTTCGAAATACTTACTAAGAAAAGTAGGTGGCGTTGTTATTCCTGCCTACTTTTATCTCCTCAAAGCCCAAAATATCAAATGATTTATAACTAATCGTCTCGTCGGTGTCGGAACCCAGTCTATTTGTCAGTGAGGGATTAACGTATGTCCGTTTGTCCGTCGGTTGCATCACTTGACGGCTGTTGATGTTTTATTAATAGTATTAAGTTACGAGCGTTTTTGTGGTTTTGTGTACACAGATATATGTAGCTGGGTGTACACAATGTAACTTCTCGTGCGCTGAAGGGAAACGAACGGTTAAGCTTAGGATTTGTAGGTTTTATTATGATAAGCGAGCATTCATCAGGTAAGAGAGCATTCATCAGGTAATTTTGTTAAGTTTTGGAAGGAAACCAAAAAGCTAGAGAGCAAAACTAGTATTCCTATGAACATTGAAGGTGAAGAAGACAAGAAAACTATTGCAAACCTATTTAGAAATCATTTTAATGTAGACAATAGCGTGAAATCAGTTAATAATAAAAATATAATAATAAATAGTGGTCGCTCGGACCGTGGTGACTCGGAGATTTCCCACGTGACTGTAACAGCTAATGATGTTGAGAGATTACTGAAAAACATGAAACGTGGTAAGTCTCCGGGTCACGATGGCCTGAGTATTGAGCACCTGTTGTTTGCGGGCCAGGACATCTGCGTTATTCTTGCTCGTTTTTTCAACATATGTATAAGACACTGCTACTTACCAAGCGAAATGATAACCACTCTGGTTGTACCTATTTTGAAAAACAAGACAGGTGACGTCTCGAGCATGGCTAACTACAGACCCATTTCTCTTGCCACAATTGTGGCTAAGGTACTTGAGAGGATTATGCATGAGAGACTTACGCCGAATCTAGAGATTGATGATGCTCAGTTTGGATTCAGATCGCATGTTTCAACAGATATGGCTATCTTTTCCTTGAAACAGATAGTCAATTACTATAGAGCAGGCAACACCAGCGTCTACGCATGCTTTCTGGATCTAAGCCGGGCATTCGATACTCTCAGCCACGAGGTACTGTGGAAGAAGCTCGATAGGTCGTGTGTACCGAACGATGTTATTGGTCTGCTCCGGTTCTGGTATCAGAACCAAACTAATAACGTCAGATGGGACCGCGAACTATCTGAGAGTTTTAAATTACCCTGTGGGGTGAGACAGGGAGGGGTCACTTCCCCTGACCTATTCAATGCCTATATTAATGATCTTATAGTGGAGCTGAGCAACACACCGGTTGGACTCAGATTAGACGACAGATATGTCAATAATCTGAGTTACGCAGATGATATGGTGTTGCTCAGCCCCTCTATTAAAGGTCTAGCTAAGTTAGTTTCAAAGAAATAAATTCAAAGAAATAAACATAATGACAGTACCATGTCAATACATTTATGAAAACTTGTTGTACACTCATAGAAATATCAATCAATTCCCTAAAAATAGCGACATACATAATATAAATACTAGAAATAAGAATAAACTCGCTGTGCCCACAACTAGGCTACACAAGATAAATGCATCTTTTAAAGGGCAATGTATACGCTTCTACAACAAAACTCCAAGTGAGTTGCAAAAAATATCAATAAATAAATTCAAAAAAATTGTCAAAACCTTGCTGTGCAAAAAGGCTTACTATAAAATATCAGATTATCTAGAGGATAAAAAAGCTTGGGACGGGTTTTGCTCCAACTCGAAAAATAACAACTAACAGGCTAAAGGTTTCTTCGTCGCTTCTTTACTTTAGTCTACATACCGAAGCGACAGAAATCAAAAAATATCACTTTATTTCCGTGTCAGTGTTTAGTTTTATATTTTGACCTTTTCTAAGTGTACATTTATTGTATTTATGGAAATAAAGAGTTTTTGATTTTGATTTTGATTTTGAGTTGGCATCTGTGAACGCTATGCCAAAGATCATTGTTTAGTGTACAACACCAAGAAAACACAGATGGTAGTGTTTAGGTCGGGGAAGGGACCCGACTGTATTCCGAGTGTCTATCTCAATGGACAGCCGATTCAGATCGTAGAGAGCTTCAAGTACCTTGGTCATATTGTGACGTCGAGCCTTAAAGACGACGAGGATATCGAGCGACAGCGTAGAGCGCTCTGTACAGTCGGAAATATGATTATTAGAAAATTTGCTCAGTCAGCAAAAGATGTCAAACTGACGCTATTCAGATCGTTCTGTCAGTCTTTTTACACTTGTCAACTCTGGACATACTACACCAAAAAAGCGCTTGGAGGCATCAGGGTTGCTTACAATAACATCTTCAGACAGTTCTTTGGACTAGCATGGTGCTGCAGCGCCTCTGGGATGTTTTTTGAGGCAAGAGTAAGCTCTTTTGAGGCCATCCAAAGAACACGTATCGCGAAATTTTTATCTAGGGTTGACAGGTGTAAAAATAGTATCATATCTAGTCTGGCAGATCGATTGATACAGACAGATGTATACAAACGGTGGATGGAAATAGCATCCTGAACTCATAGGTAGGTACATTGCGTATTTTTATATATTTTTAATGTGTTGTTATTTTATTGTGTACTTACCTGACTATTTTATTCTTTAAATGTAATTGTATATGGATCAAGTGTCTGAAATAAAATCATATTATTATTATTATTATTATTATAATGAGCTATGTGGTGGCGGCTTAGAATTTGCACCACAACCAACTCTTCCCGCGGGTGTCGTAAGAGGCAACTAAGGGATATCCACCGGGGGCGGGCAGCAGCGCCCCCTGCAGAATAATTCTACCACCGAACTGCGATTCCCAACCCGTATGCCTTTCGTGGGGATTATGGGCATTACTCCCATGCGCTAAAATCCAATAAGGCGCTTATCCGGGGGAAGCCTGCGTCCAGCAGTGGATCAATACAGGCTGTTGAGGATGAGGTATGAGGGCATGTAGAACAAAAGGCTTGATTATATATAAGAGTATTTGGGCGTTATACAAGGCAAAAAAATAAAGTGAATAAAGTGACCATTTTCGACACCCTGGCATGTGATTGCTTTACCATAACTTGTTTACCCTGATTTGACTCTGCATTTGGTCGTATTCATTAATTATAAAGCTTCTGATGCAAAGGTTATATCTTTTAATTAATTTTATAACACCAATAAAATTAAAAATAATTCAATTTGAATAAAACATCACACTTAATACCTATGCCAATGTCATTGTGATATCAGAATTATAAATGTGTGAATTGTTTTAGCCCGATGATGATTAATCCTAAAATATAAATAAATGTATTCAGACGGAAGGCAATCAATAGATCTAAGCATTTTTTCTTAAACCTTACAATGTCCAAAGCTTTACAAGCTGGTTCTTTGGAGTGCCTTTGTACCTGTTATAGAACAAAATTTATTCTGTCACTGTACCTGTTATGGAACAAATTTTGTACAACAACACTCCAGTAATGAGTAAGTAGGTAACGTCGATTCTCATTTGTACTTACTCGCTGAATCAAATAAATATGCAAATTAAACAATATCATTCCGAAAAAAAAAGTTAGAACAAGAAATAATTTAATTAAAAAAAATCGAAAAATCTTTAAACAAACTAAAATTTTTCTAATTGCACATACGCAGCGAAAAAGGTTTAAATTCGAGTTCGAAAACAAATGACATAAAATTGATGATTTTTTTTCAGGTAGGTAAAAGACAAGAGACTCGAAACCCAAAAATTGTGATAATACCAATGTCGTAAAATATTTTCCACCAAATTCAATTTAAATTGGTGGAAATATTTTTTTTGCCACACAAAGGTGTAGCAAAAACATCTAGGATTCTACAACATTATACGTTGCGAGTCACCAATGTAATGTATTATGAATACTAACTGAATAAAACAATAACAACTAGTATATACATATAAGTATATCTATTTATTTCATGATGACACCAAAATAATCATGTCACCAATTAAACAAATTAGTACAATTTCGCATCATGTCAAATGTCGATGTTATGTCATGGTGACGGGTTGTGTAACACAGCTTTCACCTGAAGACATGGTTCAGCAACGAATACATAATGAGATGAAATAAATACTGAATCCTATACCTATTGTACTTAGGTAGGTTTTTAATTGAGGAACTGGGTTCTCTATATTTTCTAGGTTATCGGGAGTGTAGCCCGTGTGTGCTGCAACCTAGCTCTCTCTTATATACTAGCAGAACTTGATGTGGAATGTTTTTAAACAAACCAAACTCAAATGCTCGGCGGCGTCAGATATAGTAATTGTGAGCAATATTTATTGGAGGAAGGATCACAAATCAACAAATAAAGTAAATTCCGTATAAAAAGACACGACAACGGAGTGAATTTTAGGTTAAGTATAAAGAATAATATAATAATAATTATATTTTTAATATATTATTTCATTCCACATCGAATTTGACTAGTGTATAGATAGAAAATTGTATGTAGAGTCTAATAATAAATACTAAATCTTTGTAACCTATTGTCCCCCATAAAATCAAGGGGCAGAGAAAACTTTGAGTAACCTTCAGCGTATGAACGGCATAGTAAAATATAAGTAGTAAAATATAAGTAATAGAGAAATTGGTGTTTGCTATTTTATTCTAATTTTGCGATTTTTAATAGATTATATTCCTGTTTTCATACCGTGCGAGTGGCAAATAAGTAAATGTATGTCTAAACCCAAAATTCTCAGACACAATTTTAAAAGGACGAATTTTAGACAGATTTTCATAGAAAACTGTCAAAAAATCGACTTGAGACGTGCTCAAATCTGTGTTGCGTTGAGTATTCGAGGGTAAGAACTCTTAAGCTCCGGCCAAGTCTGCGCGTCAGACAAGCGAGACGAGGGACACGAAGCGCGTCAACCACGCGTCGGACGCTGCAATAGCGCCTCAATGGAGCCTTGCACACCTATCGAAACCGAAACGCAGGAACTTTTGAAGGGAACAATCTCGCGTTGTTGACGCTCCTGCTTTGCGTCCCCCCGTGTGTTTGATGCGCAGTTTTGAGCAAATTATAACCTCGCAAGACTTGACGCTACGTCAATAATTCCTATTCTCCATCAGTTCAAGGTCTAATCTTAACCGCATGCAACCTTAGCTAACCATATGATATGGTTTTATATGGTCACAAATGATATAACAATGCTATCTAAGAACTTGGAACCCGCCCAATCTGATGGCAACTGGCAAGTGGTCACAATGCCCATAAAATGAGCATAGACATAGCGGAATGGCGGTCTTCACCTTGAGACGTGAGGTGGTTACCCGCCTACTAGGGTTTTCCTTAAAGATACATTATTAAAATGCGAAAATTTTGGAATTTCTTAGACATTTAAAACATGAGAAGAATATAACAAAATTGAGTCCCATGAAATCTACTACCTATATAAAAATAAGTCGGGTTTTCCTTCCTGACGCTATAACTCCAGAACGCACGAACCGATTTCCATGGTTTTGCATTCGTTGGAAAGGTCTCGGGCTCCGTGAGGTTTATAGCAAAGAAAAAATTAAGGAAGTGGGAAACATAAATTTCCACGCGAGTGAAGCCGCGGGGCGCAGTATCTTATAAATTTGATGTTTTCCTATGGTTATTCCGTAGTATTCCGCAGCGTAAGAATCGACCCCTTCAAGTTAGTCCGTGGAGGTCGTAAAAAAAGAAATTACCTCCTAACGGTATTGCGATCACGGCAGCCAGCCTCAACGAAAACTAGCAAGATGCACAGGACATTATTATAGTGCACAAGTGTGGGCGCAAACACAGGTGCACCGTCTATTCCCTCACTCTCATAATCCGATGGGACGGTAGACCGACACGACCGGGTAGAGTTCAAGCGCAGGACCAACGGCTTAACGTGCTTGCCGAGGCACGGGGTTGTAACACCAACTTCGTAACTGGGATTCTTTCTTGCTAGAAAAATCCCAATAACAACTGGCCCAACCGGGATTGGAACGATCACCAATCCGTGATTATGGCAAAAGCCCCTTGTCCGGGGGAAGCATGTTCAGCAGTTCATCAGGTTCCGTCAGAAAAGCCCTGTTTTCAGCTTGCCGCATCCAGCATCTACCTGCAGTATTTCGCAGGAAGTCATCCCACCTGGCTGGAGGGCGTCCTACACTACGTTTGCCTAGTCGCGGTCTCCACTCAAGAACACAGGTTTTTTTTTTGTTTTTTTTTTTTTTCATTTATTTATGTTACATAATTATGAACTTATTTTATCTACAGCTAACATAAACCGTTATTCGGTTTGTCCGTCAACCTCAGTCTCTAAGGTACAATATAGTTAATATTATAAATAGTTGGTACTATACATAGTACATGATACATGTATCTTCCTACGTAAGTTGGTAGTTGTTCGGTAGTTGACAGTGGTGTATTAACCATACACCTTATCAACACCCCTCATGTCCAGAAACATTTGGTAAATCCGAGAACAGTGTGAAACTGTCATTAC